>CM066329.1:179265541-180478041 GCA_033807585.1 Hydrophis major
AGTAGCTCCCATTCGCTTGAAGCCCTGTCGAGTTCCGTTCGCTCTTAAATCAAAAATTGATGAACAACTCGACAAGCTAATTGCTCAAGGGGTGTTGAAGCCCGTCGATCACTCTCCATGGGAAACCCCTATTGTAACACCCATTAAGCCAGATGGGTCAATCCGAATTTGTGGGGACTACCAGGCCACTTTGAACCACGCCCTACAGCAGAATGCGTATCCAGTTACGGTGGTGCAGCACCTCCTCCATTCCTTGGGGGGCGGGAAGGTTTTCGCTAAATTGGGTTTAGCTCAAGCTTATCAACAATTACCAGTGGATGGAAAAACGGCTCGAGCCCAAACTATTGTAACGCACTAAGGATGCCTTTAAATGTACCCGATTGCAATTCGGAGTTAGTGTAGCCCCAGGGATCTTCCAGAGCCTTATGGAAAGGTTATTACAAGGAATCAAGGGCGTGATCCCTTATTTTGATGACGTATTAATTGCAGCCCCTACCAAAAAAATCTTACAGGACTGTTTGAAATGCGTTCTAAAAAAATTCCAAGAGGCCGGACTAAAGGTGAAAAAAAATAAATGTCAATTGTATACTGACAGTGTTGAGTTTCTAGGGTACTGGATTGATAGCCAGGGCATTCATCCTACCGAGAGTAAATTAAAAGTGATCAAAAACGCTCCCAGGCCACGTAACAAGGCCGATCTCCAGGCGTTCTTAGGCCTCATCAATTTCTATAATGTATTTTTACCGCACAAGGCAACTGTCGCTGAACCGTTACATCGGTTATTCGATAAAAAAGCATTGTGGGTATGGGGTTACCGGGAAGAACAAGTGTTTTGGAATGTTAAAAAACTGCTCACATCTGACTCTGTACTTATGCAGTATAACGAGACTTTGCCGTTAGTTATAACCTGCGATGCATCGCCTTTTGGGGTGGGCGCCATTTTGAGCCACGTACTGCCTAATGGGAATGAAGCCCCTGTTGCATACTTTTCGAAGACTCTTTCAAAAGCAGAGCAGAACTATGGACAAATTGATAAAGAAGCCCTCGCAATCGTCTCAGCTGTAAAAAAATTTCATGAATATGTGTATGGAAGGATGTTTACCATTATAACTGACCACAAACTGTTGCTAGGGATAATAGCCGGGGACAAGCCAACCCCCTACATATTATCCCCTAGAATGACCCGATGGTCAGAATTCCTAGCTGCTTATAATTATCGGCTGCAATATCGCCTGGGGAAAGCCATTCCCCACGCCGACGCATTAAGCCGAGCATCACTTCCAGAGACTCTCAACGATCCGGCACCAACGGCAACCACGTTGCAAATCGAAACACTCAACTCGCCGCCTATGACCACCCGAGACATCGTGAGAGAAATCAAACGAGACCACACCCTAGCTCGAGTCCTAGGCTGGGTAGAACGTGGATGGCCATTGGACCAAGTACCAGATGACTTCGCACCATTCAAATCTCAACAGACTGAACTTTTCTCCCAAAAGGGCTGTATCATCTGGGGCGATAGAGTTGTTGTCCCAGAGCGACTCCGGAAGACGCTGCTGCGAATTCTGCACGAGGGCCACCCTGGCATCGTGCGAATGAAGGCGCTTGCATGAAGCTACACATGGTGGCCGGGCATGGACCGGCAAATCGAGCAGTGGGTTAAAGCGTGTCCCAATTGCCAACAAGTCAGCAATGCCCCGCCAAAAGCCATGCCTACTGAATGGGAGACGCCACGTGGACCCTGGTCCAGAATCCACCTGGATTTCGCGGGGCCAACCAAGGGCTATACCTTCCTGCTTAAAGTCGACGCCTACTCCAATTGGCTAGAAATTCATCGTATGACGACTACGACCTCCGAGGCGGTGATCAAGATTCTAAACAGACTCATGGGACTTCCGGTTTGCGTGGCTTCGGGGCAGCAGGAATTCGCGACAGCTCGCGATTCCTGCTGTGCTAGCCGTCGAGGTACCCCCGATCCAGATGGGTCAGGGGGATATGGCTGCCCTGTAGGGACAGCTGAAGAGAGAGGGGAGTCGGATAGGGAGGTGGGGGTGTCGCAGACCCCCCCCTTCTCCGGGAAAACCCCTTTTTCCCAAGGCGGTGGAGCGGCGGTCAGCAATGGCCGCCATGAAGAAGCCAGCAACCGGGTAAGAACTGTGCTGGAGGAAGTGTGAAGAGTGAAAGTTCTGTCTGAGCCGGGTCAAGTAACACCTTTTAAACTGCCTGGAATTGAGCTGCTTGAATTGCTGGAGGATACATTGTATCCCTAAGAAGAGCGAAAAGCGGCGGAGAAGCTGTTAAAGGGAACTCTTTTTTTTTTTACTCTCCCACCCCACGGAAAAAGCAGAAATATTTGGATATATTAGACATTGAAAGTGGATTGCTTTGAAAGCTGAAGCTAAGAGACAAAGGGATTTTTGGACATTGAAAAATTTAAGAAATTGGAAAATCTCTGCTGGAGGTATGGATTTTTGATTATTTAAAATTGTCATTGCAAGTGGGAAGGGAGAAAAAAAATTGGAGCAGAAGCTGAAAAAGGAGGAGATTGTCTAGAACGTCTTTGTGGATCTCAAAAGAAGATATATGGTAATTGGACCTCTTTGATTAAAAATTAATCCAGAAAGAGAAAGAGAAGAAGGAAGAAAAGTATTAACTTTTGGAATTTTTTTTTTTTTTAATTGCTTTTGATTATCTTTGATTAAAAATACTGGTGGTTGTTTTGGAAAAAGTTTCCCTTTTTATAATGGCATTGTTTGTGGATGAACTAGAGATTGAATATCAAAAATATAAAAAAGAAGATACTTTGGGCGCTTTGTTTCAATTCTTAGAAATGGCGTTATGTTCTGTTGAAAAGTTGATTACGCAGCAGAAGGACTGGGACAAGGAAGAAGAGGAAGAAGAAGCCATCTTTGATGAACAATGGGTCCCTTCCGGAGAGGAGGAGAAAAAGGATAAGAAAAAGGGGATTTTAAGAATTATAAAAACAACCAAAAGAGAGAAAAATGAGCGAAAAGGTGGAGGCAAGGTTAGAAAGCAAAGGAAAAGGAGTAAGAAAAGCGATGGGAAAAAGCAAAGGGGTAGAAAGGGCAAGGAGAAGAATAAGCAAGAGAGAAAGGGGGGGAGGAGAAGCCTTAATGGGGGGAAGCAAGACCTAAAGAAAAAAAGTTTATTTAGAGACAATGGGTGAATTTAATTTAGATTAAAAGAGGGATTCTGGAGGGTATATAAGATTGTGTTTTTATATGTGGATTTAGAATATAAAATTTATTATGTAATTTTAGAATCTTTTAAACAGAATCCCAAGAAAGATTGTAATATGTAGTATTTCTAAGTTAGGGTAATGAGTTATAGATGTTACTCCAATTGGTGTACAGGAGAAGTATAGTAAAAGAAAAAAAAAGATGAATGGATAATTGGAAATAAAACAGACAAAGAATGTTGTTGAAAATGGTAATAAGATATGGAAGGATATATATGCTTTTTTTTTTTTTTTTTGGATTTTGTATATTGATAAAAGGCAATAAAATTTTAATTAATAAATAATTTGGATGGAAAAGAGAAGTAGGGACAAGATATGAAGTTAATATTATATGAAATATTGATATTATAATCTGGAAATGTTATGCCTTATTGGTCTTTTATTATTATTTTTTCTTAGAAAAGAACTTATAAGCTGTTATGCCTTGATTCTTTGTGCATTGTTCTTATAAAACTGATAAAAATGGTTTTTATATATATATATATAAAAGAAAATGATAATAAGATATGGAAGGAGATATGGGTTGAATATGATGTTTGAATTTGTGTCTGTGTAAAGAGTTTTAACCCGGGAACAGACAACCTTCAGAAAAGATCTTTTAGTTTTGTTTATGTTTTGTGTTTGTATGTTTGTGTATTGTGTTTATGGTAAAACTAACAAAATTTGTTTTTTATAAAAAAAAAAAAAGAAAAAAGAATCAATAAAACCTTGGAGGAATGTTAGACGAGAATAATTTAAACAAGCCAGAAAGAAAAGAATATGATGACTATAAAATGGATAAATATGGAAGAGAAATGAAATTGAATAGGAGTAAAGAGAAATAATGAGAAATTTGCTGGAAGATATTTGTGTGTCCATATGGAGATGGGATAAATTGGAATTATGCTGTATAAAAATAATGTTTTGTTTGACTTGTAAGGATTTACAATGTTAAGAGGTTTTATGTGTTTATGTATTTAATGGTTAATGATGTGTTGTTTTATCTTTAAAATTAATAAAAATTTGTTTCAAAAAAAAAAAAGATTCTAAACAGACTCTTTGCAACCCATGGATTGCCAGACGTCCTGGTGTCCGATAACGGGCCACAGTTTACTGCACTAATGTTTGAGCAGTACCTCGCTGACCGTGGCATCCGCCATGCGCTCACCTCGCCTGTGCACTCTGCGACCAATGGCTGAGCTGAACGCATGGTCCAATTTGTAAAAAAGACCTTGCAAAAAGTAGACTATGACAATATCGACAACAAGGTTAACCAAATTCTCTTTTTGCAACACATAACTCCACACAGCATCATCGGCAGAACTCCAGCCAAACTACTGATGGGACGAAGACTCCGCTCCCACCTCGACCGGTTGCACCCTGCTTACGAACCGGAAAAGCCAATAGGATCCAGCGGCCGCTGTTGCATCTTCCAGGTAGGAGACCTCGTTTACGCACGAAACTTATGGATAGAGGCGACAGTAGTACGAGTGACCGGCCCCAAATCCTACGTGGTGAAATGCTGTGACAATAAATTGTGGAAATGGCATATCGACCAATTGCGGTCACGACTCGCAACGGCCAGTCAACAACTCCCCCATGACCAAACCGAGGGGGGGGGGAGGTATGGAAGAAGATGAAATTCCAGGGAACCTGTCCAAAGGGAATGACGAACTAAGTGATACTCAGGAAATGGAGCAGGAAGGAGAAACGTTTGCACCACAGGGAATTGCAGCGGAGCAAGAGGCAGAACCACTGCCAAACAACAATCTACCTCAACAGGATTGCAACCAACCAATCCAACGAAAATCCAAAAGACTTAAAAGACAACTGTCCTATCTAAGGGACTATATAACTACACTGGAATTAAGAAGCCAGGGGGAAGGGGTGTTGTGTATGCACTATAGTTAATAAAGTATGAGCTTGAGGTAAAGTGCAGGGTTCTGGCCCTGCATTTCTGATTGGCTGTTAGGCGGCCAGATCGGATTGGTTAGTTCTGAGGAATTCGATTGGCCCTTAACAGGGAATTCTTATTGGTTGAAAGAGCTAGCATTCGTAGCTCGTTATTGGACAAATCTTACAAGGGTTGCCTATATAAGGCAGAGTTCACTGTTGTTGGTTAAGAAGTCACTATGTAAATAAAGAGCTGAAAGTTCACCGTTCAGAGGCTGTCTCCATTTTATTTCAACCCATGCTCAGTACTTAACAAGTAGTTAAGAGGACATCAATAGATGACATCAAATCCACAGCAGGAAGATGCCTTGTTACCCATTCCAGGAACAAATGGATGGATGGTTCATCCCTTGCCTTTGCAATCTTTTTTATCACTTGTTCCACTTTTGAGGTTTTCCTGGTTCTTTCATGTCTTCTCTGGCAACTTTTATTGACATCAGTTTGGGCCAAGGACCTGCTCCATTCCTATTGGCTACTGGAGATTGCTATGACTGCATTTCCATCATGGTCACTTTTCAGGACCAGCTATCTATTTTTGGGTCAAAGAACCACCTCCTTAACGTCTCTTGCTAATTATGCCTACTAGGATGGTGGGAAAGAAGAGAAACAGGAAGGGAAGCAGTGTGGATGGGGGGGGGGAAGGTGGCTCTTTGCCAGCCAGCTATCCCTTTGAGGTGTTCTGTGGAATTGGAGATTTTTAGCCACCCCTCCATACAGGTAAATCTGTACATCTAGCCTTGATAGCTGACATTACAGCAACACCATCAGTGGAGATGGTGGCTACAATTCTGTATGCCTATCCAGTGGTCTTTTGGAAGCTGTACAAGAAATAAGAAAGAAGTTGGGTCTTCTGCTGTCAGTGCCAGATACTGTTTTGAGAAGACTGATAGATTTTCTGCCCTCATTTCTCCAACCCAATCTGTTGTCTCATCTCACCCCACCCTTCCCTTTTCTTCCCATCCCATCCCCTCTTCTTCTTTCTGTTAGCTGAAGACCTCTCCTGCCCCACCTCACTCTATGGGGAAAGAGAAGTGAGGCAGAATTATCTTTTTATCTCATAGTAATGCTGCCCACCAAGACAAAAGGGGGATCAATTCTTCTGCTGACTGTTCTCCATCTACAGCAGGGTCTCAAACTCAAGGTCCGTGGGCCAGATCCGGCCTGCAGAGTGCTTAGATCTGGCCCTGGAGCTGCCCTGGAAACAGTGAAGGACCAGCCCAAGGTGCTTCTCCCAGCAAAATCGGAGCTCAGCAAAAATACGTGCCCCTCTTGAGCTCCATTTTTGCTGGCAAGGGGGTTGCAGGAGGCCGTCACAGCCAAAAACAGAGCTCAGGAGCCCGTTTTCACTGGCAGAGTTCTCAGGCCACTACAGGTGCCCCTGACATGAGTGATGTCAAGCTGGCCACGCCTACCCTGGCTATACCCTTCCCAGATCAAATGCAATCCTGATGCGGCCCTCAATGAAATAGAGTTTAACACCCCTGATCTACAGAGCCACCATTCTGTGGGGTGGAGATGGAAGAGCAGAAGGTCCCTTTCCCCTCCTTCTCTCCTGCTCTGCTTCTCTGGCAACAGAAGGGGAAGAGTAGATACAGGCATGGGACCTCTGGTTCCTGTTCTCTGATCCCATGGAGTGATCATTCGGTGGGATCAGAGGACCGAGAGCAGAGCTCTCTTCTATCATCAAGAAGAGAGTGGAGGCGTTCTCCAACCTGCCCTTTTCTTACAACTTTTCTCATGCAGACAGAACCCTTATTCTACACCTTATGGCTGAAGCAGAACAGTGATTGGAGGTACAGGCAGCACATCATACTTTCCTGCTGCTCTTCCACAGGAAAACAACACTTTGATGCTCCTAGACAGAAGGTCCTTTAACTCCTTTATATGCTGAGAAAGACATTCTGCCATGCCTAGTTGGACTAGGAAAATGTCAGGCATATTGTGCTGACAATTTCTTCCCTTAGAGTATGGAAGAAGGCGCAAGAGATTCAGAGAATCCTTGTCCCAATATTAATTAATACTGAATATAATTTTGGGAAATAGAAGTAGCAGGAGAAGTGGCAGAAAGTGACCGTGTAATGCTAATATTCTAAATTTTAAGGGAAAGAAAATTAAGTGTAATCAAATATATCTTGCACTAAAGCGGTGGATTATGCATTAAGTCCCAATAATCAAAAAAACCCTGTAGGATCTGAGGACAAGAGCACTAAAAAGATGTTCCAGATGGATAGAAGAGCCCAAAGAATGAGATACTGAAACTGTTGTGGAGCGGCGGAATAACCCGAGGCAAACACGGACCTGCCCTTGGCCTCCACATAAGCGGAATCCACTCTATCACAAATGCTGAAGTGGACACCTTGTTTAATGACTATGCTGATGTGTTCAGCGAGGGGCTGGGCTGTTATTTAGGAACCCCAATATCTTTCAACTTGGACCCTCAGGCAGTACCAATCTGTTTAAAGCCTCGAAGGGTACCTTTTGCAATCTGCCCCAAATTAGACATGGAGCTTGACAAATTAATTAAACAAGGTGTATTAGAGCCTGTGGACTTCACAAAATGGGAAACCCCAATAGTGACACCCCTGAAGAAAGACGGGAGCGTAAGAATCTACGCGGATTACAAGACGTCATTGAACAAATATTTACAAATCAGTGCCTATCCAGTCCCTGTTATCCAGCACCTACTACATTCTTTTGGAGCCAGGAACCATTTTCGCTAAATTAGACACGTTACAGGCCTATCAACAGTTCCCTGTTGATGACACAGCCGCTGAACTACAAACTATTGTAACGCACAGGGGCTTTTTCAAATGTAGGTGCCTCCGATTTGGTGCAAGTGTAGCCCCAGGAATTTTCCAATCCTTAATGGAAAGACTTCTTCAAGGATTACCGGGTGTAATTCCGTATTTTGATGACATTTTGATATCTGTCCCTGACAAGCCTCAGTTACTGCAAAGAGTCAGAGGAGTCCTCGATCGTTTCAGACAGCATGGTCTTAAGTTAAAGAAAGACAAGTGCACCATTGCCACCCCACAGGTAGAATTTTGGGGATACAGTATTGACGCCTCTGGTATTCACCCAATTGAATCCAAAGTAAGGGCTATTCACGAGGCACCCACACCAACTAACAAAACTGAGCTCCAGGCCTTTTAAGGACTTCTTAACTTTTACGCTTCATTTTTGCCTCATAAAGCTTCCGTTGCAGAGCCTCTGCACAGACTCTTGGACAAGCAATCCCCTTGGTACTGGGGACCTAGGGAAGCCCATGCCTTCCATGCTGTCAAATCATTACTTACATCCAATGCTGTCCTGATACAATTTAATGAACATTTACCTTTAATTTTAGCAGCAGATGCTTCTCTTTTTGGCATAGTTGCTGTTTTAAGTCATAGACTAACGGTTCTGAGGCACCCATTGCCTTTTTTTCCAGAACTTTTTCCCCAGCTGAGCGCAACTACAGCCAAATTGACAAGGAGGCTTTGGCTGCAGTTGCTTCTGTCAAAAAATTCCATGAGTTTCTATATGGACACTATTTAGAGTTGATCACGGATCACAAGCCTCTGTTAGGCCTTCTGTCTGGCGAAAGACAAACTCCTCAGATTTTGTCTCCAAGAATGACCAGGTGGACCTTATTTCTGACTGCCTCTTCCTATACACTGTTTCATCGACCTGGCAAGAGTCTATGCCACGCTGATGCTCTTAGTTGCTGCCCCCTGCCTGTTCCTATGGAGGATCATGCACCAACTAATGCTGTTTTCCAGATCAGCGATCTCAAACTCCCCATCACTGCCCTCGATATCACTGCCCACTCTTCCAGGGACAAGGTAATCACTCAAGTTCTTCACTGGGTGGTAAGGAGGTGGCCAGCAATTCCTTATGCCCCCGAATTTGTGCCTTTCAAAATTTGCCAGCGAGAATTATCTTCTTTGCAAGGCTGTTTACTTTAGGGAACGAGAGTAGTTATCCCTTTCAAGTTGCAAGAGTCAGTTTTAAAGGTCCTGCATGAGGGCCATCCCAGCTTTGTCAGGATGAAGGCCCTGGCTCGCAGTTATGTATCGTGGCCAGGCATGGATGCTCAGTTTACAAGTTGGGTGAATGCTTCTCAGCCATGCCAAGCTACTAGACCTGCTCTACCCACATCTACTCCAGGCAGGTGGGAAGATTCTGTGGCCCCTTGGTCCTGGGTGCATATTGATCTGGCTGCCCCATTCATGGGCATACATTCCTGGTGATGGTTGATTCTTTTTCTAAATGGGTAGAAGTGACCTTAATGACCACCACAACTTCAGAAGCTGTCACTAAGGCTCTATCAAGGATATTCGCTACCCGTGGCCTCCCTGACACCATCGTGTCTGATAACGGCCCCCAGTTTACTTCCTGTGAGTTTGAGGTCTTCCTAGCCAACCTAGGAATAAGGCACGCACTTACAGCTCCTTTTCATCCTGCCAGTAATGGCCTGGCTGAAAGAGCAGTCAGATCAGTTAAGGAGGCCCTGGCAAGGTTTGGCCTATCGATTGGCACTCTAGGCTCGCTAAGCATCTCCTGACCCAGCACACAACTCCCTGTGCTACCACTAATAGGTATCTGGCTGAACTTCTCATGGGTAGACATTTGAGGACCACCCTAGACAGATTCCATCTGCATTATGCCCCAGTCACACCCCTAGGGTCAAAAAGCCAGGCAAGGGAGTTCGCTGAGAATGACCAGGTCTATGCCCGGAACTATGCAGGACACCCTTTGTGGATGCCTGGGCAAATTGTGGCGGTAACTGGTCCTAAGTCTTACAGGGTCCAACTGCAAGATGGGTGCATCTGGCACCACCATATCGATCAACTTAGAAGGCTTTGGAGTGCGTCTGCAGATGGCCCTCAAGACATTCCTGCAACAGAGAAACTGCCAGCGCCCAAAGAAACTTCCCTCAGATCTGACAGGAACGCAAGCCTACCTGAACAGCCATCTGTCCCTCACCCAGAAATGCCTGAAGCCGAGACGCCAGCTTCGTCGGCACCAGAAGTTGCCTAGCAAGCAGAAAAGTTCCTTCCAGCAGCAGCTTCGTCAGGACTTAGGAGATCTGGCTGCCTGTGCAAGCGCCTGAGTTATCTGAAGGACTATGCATGCTCTGTTCTGGGGGAAAGGCATGTGGCGTTCGGAAAAGACTGAGCTGAAGTCTTCACTCCGGTCCGTGTTTCCAGAGGGAACATGGACCGTTCCTATTGGCTGACGCCGTTTGACAGCTGGCTATAAAAGGGAGCTGTCGAACAGCATCAGCCAATAGGAACGGTCTGTGTTCCCGCTGGAAACATGGACCAGAGTGAAGACTTCAGTTCAGTCTTTTCCGAACGCCACAGAAAGCATAATTCTAAACAATTCCTGTTGAGGGAAAATAGAGGACAGCATAACCATTATGGCTGCTCCCCCAACCTCCAATGAAGAAGAATGAAGAACTAAAGACTTAAAAAAGGACATATTCAGGAAATGGAAAGAGAGCAGAGTACAGCCAACAATTCTATAACAGATGTCAGCAAAGTGGATGTTTAAAATGCTAGGGTTAGTGAAAGATAATAAGAATGAATCTCACTTCTTCAGATATTTCAAAAAGAAAAGAAAGAGCAAACATTCCATACCTGCTCAATGAATGGAGTAAAATGTTAAGCAGTAACTGTAGTGAACCAGTTGACATTGAATATGATAGCACTTTTCAAATATCTGAAAAAATACTACACAGGAGAAGTCAAAAAAAATTTTTTTTTCCTCCAAGAGTAGAAAGACAATGGATTTAAGTTTCAAGAAAGTAGATTCTAGCTGAATGTTTGGGGGGAAAACTCCTAAGAGTACGAGAAATTTAATAAGGCCGATGACGTCGAGGGGTGGTAGACTAACTTTTTTAAAAAAAGTATTCATAGAAACATAGAAAACTGACAGCAGAAAAAGATCCAGTGGTCCACTGAGTCTGTTCTTTCAGGGTTTTTTTTTTTGCTTGCTTGTTTTTTTTTTTAATTTATTTTAAACTATTTTTTTAAGTAAAAACAGTTCAGGGAGAGGTGACACAGATTTTCATTCCTGTTCCAGTCAGCTGGCTGGACCTGATAGTTAAATGTAAAGCTCTGGGAACTGTTTCCACAGCAGAACTTGTCAAAAGAATCTGAATGTTATATATAAATTATATATAAGCCAGCATTGTGATGCAGCTGCTGAAATAAGAAATGCCACCTTGCAGTGTGCATTCAGGGTTGTAGAATCCAGATTACAGGGATTATTTGTTCCACTTTAATCTGGCTGGTTACCCCATTTAGAGCCATAGCTGTGTTTGGTTCTGGACAACACTGTTCAAAAAAGGAGAGTGACAAATTGGAGCATATTCAGAAAAGGGTAACCAAGGTAATGATAAGTCTAAAAATATTAATTTGTTGCAGAACCTAGGGAACCCAATTTGAAAAGCCTTGCTCTGATGAATCCTGCAAAAAAAAACAGGGGATTGGGCTAGATGGCCTTTAAGATCCCTTCAAAGTTTATAGAATTGGACGTCTTTAAGATATTTTATAATAGTAAGTTTCAAACTTGGCAACTTTTAAGATGTGTGGACCATCTGCATTTTAAAGTCATCCAATTCTATAAAGTGAATTGTCTGAGACTCCTTGTGATATCCTCTCTCACAGTTTCCAGCAAGCTACAGATTGAGAGTTGTACTGTACAATTCTCATGAGCAGCCAATTTGGCCATTCAGCCTGCAGGATAGGAATTCTTGAAATCCCACATGCTTGGAGAGCATTAAACTAAGGGAAAAAATGAGGATTATAATAGATTATACAGGTAACATTTAAATGTAAAAAAGAACCAACCTCAGATAATATAAAAGAAGTAAACCCACCCTGGACTCCAATTATCACTTGGTGCGAATGAAACAGGAAATAGAAATACCTAAAACTGAAGAATGAAGAGTCGGATATTACAGAGTTAAGTACAAACGTAAGCAGCTTTTTCTGCGAAGCCCCAGTGGCCTAATGGATAAGGCACTGGCCTCCTAAGCCAGGGATTGTGGGTTCGAGTCCCATCTGGGGTGGAAGGTTTACATTTTTTAGGGTTGGGTGGTGTTGCAGTTTTAAATTTTGTTTTCTCTTGCTATGAATATTTAAATTGCTCAGTTTTCCTTCCGTTGTTTCGAGTATTTCTGCTGATTTCTTTACGTTAGCATGACTGTGACTTAACGTATAAGGCTGTTCTTCGACGCTACACTCGAAAAACGTGCCTAACATCTCATCGTTGTCATGCCGCAGGCTTTAAATTTGACCCTGACAATATTGAGTTACTTGCTCCAGATGGCTGAACGTATCAGTTTCGTAGCAGAACTGACTAAGCTTCCCGGCCTTGATGAAATACGGGCTTGTTGGATCAGAGTCATTTTCATCGGAAAAAAATGAAGCTCTTTTGCCCCACCTAGTGGCAAGTGGGAATTACTGCAAAAGCTGGCGGTTAAAACGTTTGCAATTTGGTTTTAGCCCAGAATGGCTGCGCTGAATTGTGTAAGTTCAAAGATGCTTTATCACTGGATGATTTTTTCTTCCTTCTTTTTATTCTAGAAATGGATGATTTTTTTTCTAACAAACAATAGAAATAGGCGTATTTAATAAATGCCCCTTGCAAGTACATCTCGCAGCATTTACAAAAGATTTATGTGTTTTGCGTACTTTTAGATGATGGCTTTTGTTGAGGGGTGCTGCTATTTTCACTTGTTTTGTTGCATTTTGCTGTGGAAATACATCAAACTACAATTTTCTCTATTTCAGTTTTGTTTGCAAATTCTGGAGATTCAGATTTACCCCTTTTATTGCATTTTACAATTATATTTTGTTCAACATTCTGGACTCCTCAAGATAATTTCAAAATAAAAAAGTATTTTGTCAGTATTTGTATGTGAAAATTAAATATTAAGGAACTGCCCCATTTATCCTCATCTTACTATGGGGCATTTGTGGAAAGGAAATATGTAATCTTTGCCAAGCTGTATTCTTGATTTTAATTAATAAAAAATATCAGGAGAAACCGAAGAACCTTATTGGGTCCTAGTTTCAATAATACTTCCTTACCTAACCAGAAAAACACAGTAATCTTGCAAAAGAAAACGCAAACACATGCACTACTGAATACAAGCAGATCACCAGAGGCAGGGACTACTTAACATGGATGGGCTGGCAGGAGCCACTATGGAGCGAGGGGAAGCAAGGAGTGCTATGAAGTACAAAATCCCTGGGCTCTCATATCTGTAACAGTGCTTCTCAGGAGGAAAAGAACTGCAGGAGCGACTTACATAAACGACTTGTGAGGTTCCTTGCCTGCTTCCCCATTGACTTTCCTTGTGGGAACCTAGTAGGCAGATTGAAAATGATGGCCATGTGCAGTGGTGTATTAACCATTAAGCAGACTAAGCACGTGCCCAAAGGGGCACCACAAAGTTGAGAATGTGTGTACAAAGGAGGCGGGCACCAACATTTGTCAGTGCTGAGGGCACCAGTAAACCTTAATCTGCCACTGGTCATGTGACTGCAGCTGACTATGGCAATGGAGCAAGGGTGTCAAACTCAATTTCATTGAGGGCTTCAGATTTGTTTGACCTCGTGGGGTGGACGTGGTCAGCATGACATCACTTGTGTTGGGGGCACCTCTGGTGCCAGTGAAAACAGGCTCCTGAGCTCCATTTTTGGTTGCGACAGTCTCCTGCAACCCCCTGCCAGTGAAAACAGAGCGCGGGAAGGCTGTGCACAGCCCTCGCAAGCTCTGTTTTTGCTGGCAGAGGCACCCAGGGCTGGTCCTTCGCTATTTCCAAGGCAGCCCCAGGGGCCAGTTCTAAGCAACTGGGCACCAGGTCTTGAGTTTGACACCTCTGCAATGGAGCAATGCTGAAGCAGACACAACTTACCAAATTTCAATCCCATATGGGTCCTGTATTTTTAACTTTTTAAAGTTAGTCCATTTGAAGTATGTCGATTCAAAAATGATTGCCGTTTCACCAATTGAAGATTACAAACAGACCAACGGGAGAGTTTTAGAGATATATAGATATGTGAATAGCTCTTCCAATTAGGCATGGTGGAACAAGTGTATAAGGTAGCAAGTGCTGGTTTTCTGAACTTCCTCCCTCCCTTCCCAGACAAGAAGACTTGAGATCACCCACAAATGCTACAGACAACTGCTGCCAATGAAGAGACAAGACAGATGTCTCTGGTGGGTGTAGAGCTCCTGAGAGGTCTACGGTTACTATCTAAACATTATTCAATGTTTAGATTATTCGAATTTTCAATGCAATGGCACTGAAAAAAATGACTTATGACCGTTTTTCACATGATCATTGCAGTCACATGATCAAAATTCAGGTGTTTGGCAATTGACTCACAAGTTGCAGTGTCCCAGAGTTGAGTAATCATCTTTTGCTACCTTCTGACAAGTTAAGTCCATGGGGAAGTCAGATTCACTTAACAACCGTGTTCTTAACAAGTATAGCGATTCACTTAGCAATTGTGGCAAGAAAGATTGTAAAATGAGGAAAAACTCACTTAACAACTGTTTTGCTTAGCAACAGAAATTTTGGGCTCCATTGTGGTTGTAAGTCGAGGACTACCTGTATGTTCTGCCACCATTACTAATATTATAGAGGTAATTAAACATTTGTTCCTATTTCAAGGGCAAATTTTGATGATACAAGTTTTTTTATTTTAATGTAAAGAACACAAGAAGTTTCTCTTTTCCATCTAGGAAATAAAGAGTCCAAGGAATATGTTCTTGCATTATTTATATCTTCAATCATAGTCCACTTGTCTACTTTGCTTCAAAGAAGATCGTGCTTTTTTTTGTCGGAGGCGTTCTCTATTCATCTTCTCCACCCTAAATCCAAACAGATGTAGAAAATGACATTTAAGTGATTGTAAATTAATTCTGGATTCTTATCCTTCTTCTAGACGAAATGTTCATAAAATAATATTGTAATGGCCAGAGCTGATTCCATCAGATGGATTATGAAAAGTTTCTCTCCTTTTCCCAGAAACCCCTAGCACAGTACTTTGTAGCACTTTGGCTGTGACTGTTTACTTGGGTAGGGGATGCCATTTTTGCTAACTGTGGGGCATGAGATATAGAAATCCCACAGCCTATACCCATGATGGCCGGAAGTGGCACGCAGAGCCATTTCTGCTGGCATGCAAGCCGTCGCCCAGAACAGATCCATTGCACATGTGCACGCCCCCCTACAGGCGATTGTTGGGTATCTGCCGTGCGTGAGTGGGGCACACACGGGAGATGTGCGTGCACCCGTGGGGGGGGCGTGCACAGGATGTCCGCACCGAGGGGGGTCACGCACACATTGCATTATGGGTGCAGGCACATGTGCGCATGCTCACACCCACACTTTCAGCATGCGATGACAAAATGGTTAGCCATCACTGGCCTATACTGACCAATCATAGAAATCTGTGGTAAAAAAAACCCTAAAATCTGTAAGTCTACATTCCTTCAAGAAGCAGGAACTTTAGAGGCATATAAGGGGAAATCCACCTTTTTCTTGGCAGTTACAAATATAACACACATTAAAACAACATAACATTTAATTTACAAGTAAATTAAACTTCAAGAAAGAAAGCATGTTGGTTTAGCGGGAGATGCTGAATTAACTGTTAATCTTGATTCAACTGAAGTGAGCAAGTTAGTGAATGGTGGAAATAAATGTTTGCCCATTCATGACAAAGGCTAATTTTATAAAACTTTAGTGAAGTGCTATGTTGTCAAGTTTTATTGGTTTTAAAAGTCCCAAAAATAATTTGAATTCTCCTGCTCCCAGCAAGAGCCACATCCATGTTTTATGCAAGTATAAATTACCAGACGAAAGCAAAGGGAATATATTTTTATGTTTGATTTGGGGAGAACTTTTTACTGGCATTAGTGAAGAAGATTCTTCAAATTCAAATGGAAATTTTGGAAAAGATGCAGCAGTGACTTGCTTATATTTATCACTCTGCAATTTTTATAATGTATTTTAAAATTAAATCATCTTAAATGCAAAAAAGCTTTTAACTGTGGCTAGCTTTCCAAAAAAGATTTTCTGAGAAACATCTATCAGAAATTGTGTGTGTTCTTTTCTCAAGATCCAAAATAGAGATTATTCATGGACAGGGTTGTTTATGTCAGTATACTAAAACCAGCTGTTAAGGCTATCAGGATGTGGCCCACATATAAGGCTAACATTTAAAAGTTTACAAAATGAAAAAAGCTTTCATATTTTGTTTCATATTTCACTTTTATATTTAGTTAAAACAAGGCAAATCACTTTATGGCTTATTTTGATGTGTGGACAATGTCACATTTATACAATCTGAATATAATTGGCAGACTTGCTTGTTTTAACAATATCTATCTATATTAATCAGCATTTTAAAGGTAGAATGTTAATGTTGATCCATGATGTGCCATCCAAAATTAACAAATGTTGTCTTTGCTTCTCTAACTGAAATTAAGAAAAGTGAAAAACTAGACTCTTATTTATTATGATGTATTAAACTATAAGTACTCAGTGACACCACAAATCTTTTCTTAAAATGTTTAATGTGATAATTATACTAAATGAGAAAGAAGTATTCTTGTCTTAATTACAAATGGCTCCATCTTGGCCTAAGGGAGCATCAACTGAGAATTCTGGTGTATATACATCGTGTTCTTGTGTCCAAAGGAATTCTAATTAAGTCACCTGTTACTTTTGTCTCAGATTTACCTTTTTCTGATCATCTCAGCAGTTTCTTCAGATATAACATGAGGATTCACAGTGGATTCTGCAATCATGTTCCTGATCTTTTGTAAGCATTCTGCCAAATTCCTCATCTGATAGCGACTCACTTCAGAAGTGATTATTAGCTCTCCCAATTTATTGATCTTCTGTTTTTGCTGGGAAATAAAACATTTCATTATTTATTGCATTTATTTTGCACATTCCCAAACTTCTATCTCCTTCAAAGAGGGAGCATATTTATATAATTTTCTATTCTCTGGAAAATAAAACAGATTTCTATTATCAAAATATGATTTTTAAAGTCACCATGTAAACTGTAGTGGTTAAAATTATATAATGTTACACAATAATAAAGATTTTATGATTCCACTAAGCCAAAATCAAGCAAACCATATTAAGGGTTAAAGTAAAGTATGAAATCAAGCACTCCTATATTTGTGGACAAAATATATTTTTGTCTTAGTAACAAATAATTCATCTCGTTTGAAAACTGGGAATTAGGCCTCCTTATTTAGAAATATTTTGCCCCAGTACCTGAA
The DNA here is from genome assembly GCA_033807585.1 of Hydrophis major. Taxonomy (NCBI): domain Eukaryota; kingdom Metazoa; phylum Chordata; class Lepidosauria; order Squamata; family Elapidae; genus Hydrophis; species Hydrophis major. The sequence goes on from CM066329.1 coordinate 179,283,039, forward strand.
ACCATTTAAAGCAGCTGATATTGGGATGACCTGTCTGCTAAATTGTAGGAAGCCACTCATTCTTTGAGATAAAGGAAATAGACGTAATACAATTTTGCATATAACCTCATATTCTTACATAATCCTGAGTTTTTGAACTAAAGAAATAAGTAAAATGTTTCTAATAAACAATCATATAAAGAATATGACTGAATTATCAGCCATTGGCCTAGTAAATGCCTCCTATTTTCAGTGGTCCCTAACATCATGTCTTTTACCAGGCTTTTATTTATTATGTCAGAGTGCTTGTAAAAAAAAGAATTTAAATCTCATAATGGTATAAAGCAATTTTTAAGATCCATCTTCTGATGTTACATGTTTATAGATTTATATTTTGCTACACAACCTAAATGAGTCCCTCTGGATAGTCTATATTTTTTGTGTAGGAAATCTTGTGCCATATTTTTTACAGGAACTTGGTAAACTAAGTGTATGCCACTTTAACAAATCTATCTCAAGAATGGAAAATAAATTTTGAGAATTACCAGCACTGCCATTTTTTGTCGCACTTCTTCGGAGATCCAGTCTGCTGATGCCAAATGGAATCGGACTTCCGCTTTTGAATTCACTGGGTGTGAAAAGAAGAAATAAATAACTACTCTGCAGGGTAAAGAGTTATGCAGCTTGGAAGGGCCTACCTTTTCCTCCCAATTTATTGATAAGTGTACTGCTCATGAACACTTGATTTTATTTGTCAAATTTCTAGGCTGCCCAACTCCAAAACCCATACCTTAATTTATTATAGGAAGTCTCATTAATGTCAATGGGATTTGTTCTCAAGTAATACATGCATATGTAGTCAGACTTTCTTCTTCTTTTTTTACCTTTATTCACATTCTGGCCTCCTGGGCCACTGCTCCGTGAATAGGAAACAGACAAACGACCTGGAAATCCAAAAAATGAAAGCATAAAAAAGGATTGAAAAGATATCCATTTATGCTCTAAGTAGAATGTAGAAAGAGAATGAGTTAACAAATACAGGAAATCTTCAACTTATGCCTACAATTGAGTCCAAAATTTATGTTGCTAGAGAAATTTGTTAAATCAGTTTTGCCCCATTTTACAACTTTTCTTGCCACATTTGTTAAGTGAACCACTGTAATTGTTAAATTAGTAACAGTTGTTAAGTGAATCTTGTTTACCCATTGACTTTACTTGTTGGAAGGTTGCAAAAGGTGACCACATGACCCTAGGATAATGCAACCATCATAAATGTGAATCAATTGTCAAACACCTGAATGTAAATTGTGTGACCATGGGGATGCTATAACAGTCATAAGTGTGAAAAATGGTCATAAATCACTTGTAATTTTGAACAGTCACGAAGTGAACTGTTGTAAATTGAGGAGTTCCTGTATTAGCATGTGGAAAAAACTATTAAGAATAGAGTTCTCTTAAAATACAATATTGTCCATAAAGCCATTTTAGGAATATCACAATTAAAAATAGTTCTTCTTTTACTAAAGGATTTTTTTGTTACTGTTTTTTTAAAAATAATTTTATTAAGAATTTTTGAAAGATTAAAAACTAACAGAAATGAATATAGATTAAATAAAAGAAATAGAAAAAAAAGGAGAGTTCAAGTGTAAAAGTAAGAAAGTCCATTAGGGGTTTCCAGCCAGCAATAAACATGTCTTTTCTCTGATCAAATAAGTAAATTTAGCCATTTCAGCAAATTCCAACATCATCATTATCATCATCATCATCAATTTTATTATCACCATCCATTCCTCCATTGTGGGTAGAGTCAAGTTGTTTCATCTTTATATTATTTATTTAAAAAAATATATTGCTGTCTACTCACACATGGCAAGTCAAGGCATTGAGCCTTCTGTGCAATAACATTGACCCTTTTATGCTTTCTAAAAAAATATTCTGATTTTCAGTATATGCCAATATACATTTACCGGTAATCAAAAATAAATTCCATTAAGTTGAATGGTATTTTTGGGACTAAATTTACACTTATCTATAAAGCAGATAAAATATAGATGAAATACATTAAGGAAATCTCTCTCGGAAAGTCAAGGCATTTTGCTTATGTTCTGGACTCACCCATAGGAATCTCTGCAATTGTCTGGCTTGCCAAATCCTGGAACACAGAAATGCATATGTTGAGTACCTCAAATTATTACAGTTGCAAATATTTTGTAACAAATTCGTCCTATTAAAACAAAAGTAATACAAAAGTAGTACATTTTAAATAAGACCATATGCAGAGCCTGTATGAAGTCCTGTATGGAGTCCTAAGCCACCTGTATTATTTTATTTCTTCTATTTTTTATTTACTATGTTTGCTCCTCTCACCAAATTCCAGAGCAATGCATACACGATCAGATTATATTCTAAGTTAATTGCTGCCAACCTGGAGCTCTCAAATTTGTTGGACTGTTAAATAAACATTTCCCTTCGGACTTCCGAAACCCAACCTTTGCGGTGTTGGCTTCCTTTTCCTGTGGCTGATAGAGTTGGTCCAAACTGTATGCACTTCGGAATTGGGAACCGAAGGCCGGATGACCAGAAGCTAAACCTCGAAGCGGAATTTTCCTAGATGTCTCCCAGAAAAGTAGCCACGGATCCGACATTCGTCGAAAGCAGCACAGCGAGTGTGCCGCCATCTTTAAGTGTCGCGGTCCCTTCAATAACGAAGCCCGCTGGAATCGGCTTCCTGTCACCGGCGTTCCGTTAAAATATTGTTCCGGGGTGGGGATGTTATTGGGATCAACGAGTGTTACCTATTTGCTTAGGAATATTGACACTTTCGTTCAGAACCATCAAATGTTTGGCTCAGTAGAAATGCTTACGAGGGGGACTGCATTTTTGTGCTTTTTAGTATTAGTTCCTAAAAATGTTTCCACGTAAGCATAATTCTTAGCAAAACAGCAGAGGACTGAGCTGCAAATTACATTAACATAAGAGGCTGAATCTAGATCGGATTTCAGATGCCACGGGATTAAGGTTACAAAAAGATTTACAAGAGAGTGATACACAATACACAAGCAAAAAAAATACATTAATTAACGAGCCAGCGTAGAGTTTTAATTTATTATATTTGCTTATTAATTAAAAACATTGCCGTAGTGAGTTTGGTTGATCATTAAATTCCCATTTCTCTGAAAGCAGACTAGACACCCAGAATGGTTTATCATTTCAGTGGGATCTTTGTGGGATTCAAAGGCATTGCTGCAAATAAATGTAATGCAAGAGGTTATACTTTGGTGTAAAGGTTATCAGAATCTCCTCCCCCCATCCCGTTCTTTTTTGTTTGCTAAAACAAAAATTTCTTTAAAAGAAATGAGGTGAACAGAAAGCAAAGAAAGTAGTTAAAGGTACTGATCCATCTTGCCAACTCCTGACATAATGTTATACCAGTGTTTTTCAGTAAAAGAAAATATATTCCAATGTATTAATGAAAGGGTTATTCGAAATCAGTATCATAAGACTGAGTGCTTTAAAATAGAAGCCAGCCAGATTTATGCAATTGTGTATTAACAGTACAATTTCAGAGGATGTTCTAAATAAATAAAGATATGTTAGAAGTTTAGAATTAGGTCTATTGAATTCAATAGTTTATTCCCAGGTACACTAAAGCAATGAAGATTAATGGTTCTTTTATATATTCCCTTTTGAATGGAGATTTCTAGAGTGCAAACATCATGTGAGATATTCATATTTTAACATGTTTAGCACAAGACTACATTCAACCAAAAAGCCTAATGATCTATGTCATATTTTTCCAAATATGTTTTGTCCAGTCCTACTTCATAGAATATGCCAATGTTACAGCCTAGCTCCCTTATCTAGTGCTTCATGCAGCTTATGTTTTCACTGCACCATATACTTTATTGATCAGGGACATATAGGTCATTGAGGCTTAAAATAGGGCAAAGAGGGAAAGGGTTTTTAATGAGTGCTATAGCATCTTCCTTCCTCCCAATTCTGTTAAACTTGTAATATTGTTCTAGTAGCTATATTATTAACAATGACAGCCTTTGGCTCCTAGAACAAAATAAATAATACATTTTTAAAGGTAGTAGGATGAGGCAGGAATTATTCTGCTCTTAAGAGGACAAAAATAGTGGTTGCTTTGGCAGAGGGCACAGAACATGTGTGCTGAGGATTTGGCAGTGACATTGCAAAAAAGTGACATACTGCAAAAATTTTGAGGCATATTCTGAACAATCAACCTATTCAATCTTTCCAGATCTCAACCAAATTGAAGGTGCTGGATTTTTAATTTTTTTTTGCTGCTTTTACAGATTGTCCTACGAGAATTTAGCTCTTCCAAGTACAGGTAGTCCTCGACTTATGACCACAATTGAGCCCAAGCTTTTTGTTGCTAAATGAAACATTCGGTTTTGCCTCCATTTTACAAACTTTCTGGCATCAGTTAACAGGGCTGCCAACCTTGAGTGATAGTTTGGAGTGAGACACTGCGAGGGAGCGAAGCGACCGAGGGGGGGATGGTGTGGAAGGGGGGTGTCCCCCCTTCCACGGTAGGGAGCTTTGACAATTTTACATTTTAAATGGTGCAATCTGATGCATACTTTAGTCATGATTTGGACATATACATACATACATACATGCAAGCAGCACCAATGTACTTGAACCGGATTTGTAAGATATTAATAATGCAGTTCACTGACCATGAATAATTGAAGTTCCTGACTTGTAACTGCAGTATTCTACCTCAACTGACTTTATTAGCTTAGTGATGTACTATAGACCACTATAGGATGAATTCAATGTGCAACAAAAAGACAAAAAACCCGAAACAACTACAGAGATAATGCAAATACATCAATGGGTATTCTTCTTTCTGTATCAAATACCATACTACATGCCAATATCAAATGCTATAGTCTCAGTCTTTAATTATATACTAACTTGTTGACTGAAATAGGGGTTCATAATTTCAGACATGTATAAACTAAACATTTAATCGAATAATGAGTGCTTCATATAAATATACATATTGTTAACTGTAAAACTCATCTACTGTATTCTGAAGCTTGGCCCTAGCTTTCATCATAGAAGCTATAGAACCAAAACAAAGCCCTGGTAGAGACTAAAAAATACAGCAAGTGCAGCTCTTGATTCACAAGGAAACTCTGGAATAGTAGTTGAACGCCACAGGTTAAATACTACACTTCATCACAGATGAACTGTCAACTCTAATAATTTAGCGGGTTTCTGGTGTGGCGGCCTGCTGTGCGGCCGTACAATATTTATTGGGTAAGTTTAGATTCTGAACTTAATGGTCTTACTGCTCTTTGGATGGTAAATTGTGTTAAGATTAGAATATGTTCTAGTTGAGTCAGGGCTATCCCAATTTGGGGCTGAGAAGCCTACTGGCATCAAAAAAAGTCCTTATTGAGTCCTTATCTAAGGGTTTGAAAATATGATAATAATGTAGTACAGTCCTGTCGATCTGGTGCATGGAGACCTAGGATTTAAACTCAAAGGAGAAAGAGGAAAAAGTGATTCCTTCTTCTGAAACAAAGCCATTACGGAGTGGCTTCCATTTAAGCACCAAAGATGTTTCTTTATTTTCTCTGGCTGGATTTCTGACCCAGGGGAGAAAGACCATTTAAAAAAGCAAAAAGGACAGAAAGAACACCAAGAAAGAATGGGACAAACCCCCCCCCCCCAAAAAAGAGATCCAACACAACTCTGAATAAAATTATTATTATTTTAAATTTTATTATTATTATAATTATTATTACCACCCCTTTACACGCCTTATGCTCTCTTTTAGCTGATCCAAAAGAGTCTTCCCAAACCAGCAAGGTGAGAAGCGCGCCAGGCTGATCTATAAAGGGGCTGGGCAGCTTTTTTGCAAAATAGAAAGGTTGGAGGACTGACAGGATTACATCTCTGGCAGCGGACAATTCAGCTTTGCTTACCAGGGTTATTACTGGCCGAGGCTGTTGCCTGCAAAAGAGGCTTTGCCAGCCCCCTCGTGTCCTTCTTTGAAAAGGGCAGCTGGCTTGTCCCGGAGGACATTGCAGAGAGGGAGAGGACGGGGCAAAGTGGCTGCGAGCGCCCCGGGTGGGAAGAAGCCTCTTGCTCTTCGCTTTCCTGAAGCGATTTGCTAATGATCAGCATCATGCACAGTTACGGGACGCCGGCAGAAGGATTAAGGCGGGAAAAGAGGCGCGGTGGGGTGGCTGGGCAGGGCGGCGCGGCGCTGGGAGCTCATCCTTCTCCTAAGCTAAGGGGAATATTCGGAATATAATCAGAGAATGTAGGGATATTTTTGTACATTCCATGATTTTGGGGGTTTAGCGTGAGATTTTGTTTATCAGAGTGAGACAGTCAAAATTGGTTGAATTGCGTGAGTCTCACGCTGATTGCGTGAGAGTTGGCAGCTATGCGATTTGCTAATGATCAGCATCATGTACAGTTACGGGACGCCGGCAGAAGGATTAAGGCGGGAAAAGAGGCGCGGTGGGGTGGCTGGGCAGGGCGGGGCGGCGCTGGGAGCTCATCCTTCTCCTAAGCTAAGGGGAATATTAGGAATATAATCAGAGAATGTAGGGATATTTTTGTACATTCCATGATTTTGGGGGTTTAGCGTGAGATTTTGTTTATCAGAGTGAGACAGTCAAAATTGGTTGAATTGCGTGAGTCTCACGCTGATTGCGTGAGAGTTGGCAGCCATGAGTTAAGTGAATCACTGCTGTTGTTAAGTCAGTAACACGGTTGTTAAGTGAGTCTAGCTTCCCCATTGACTTTGCTTGTCAGAAAATTGCAAAATGGGATCACATGACCCCAGGACACTGCCACCGTCATAAATATGAACCAGCTGTCAAGCATCCAAATGTAAATCACATGACCATAGGGATGCTGCAATGGCCATAAGTGTGAAAAATGGTCTTAAGGAACTTTGTTCAGTGCCTTTGTAACTTTGAACAATCACTAAACAAACTATTGTATGTCGAGGACTACCTGTACTTACATCAGATCTGTTATTTATAATTCCTGCTATTGACTGGGTGTAATAGCAAGTAGTTTGGAATGGTCAAATGCTTAAGGTCTTTTATGGTGTAGGATCTGGTTACTTGACATATCACTTGTCTCCAACTGTTTCTGCCCGTCCAGTGTCTGGGCAGGGCAGATGCACTTCAGGTCCCATCAACAATTTCCATTTTATGGGACCGAAAAAGTGTCCCTTCTGTCATAGCCCTTGCCCTCTAGAACAGAATCCCAGGGAGATAAGCAGGGCTCCCAGTCTCTTTGGTTTCTGGAAGTAGACCTGGCTCTGGTCCCAGGCGTAAGGATAGGGTAGCTGTTGAGCCCACTGCATTTTTTTTCATAAATATTGGCATTGTTTTAATCCAGGCAGTTATGTGGTATTCAATTGTTTGTAATGCACATACAGCTCCATTGCCTCATTTAGTGACCATTTGAAGTTACGTGATGAAAAAACTACTGTGAGTAATCTTTACATTTATGACCTTTGTAAACAAAGGAAAACTAAAGTAAGGTCATAAGCAGTCACAATTTTGTTGAGTGACTTCTTTACTTAATGGCCAACTTGCTGGTCCCAATTCTTTTGGGTTTAGTTTTTGTTTAGCTACACAAAGAGTACCTGTACTGGGCTTCTTATATGTCATCCAGAAATGCTGGAGTTGGGAGGCTTTGAGAAATCCAATAAAATAAAATAATTAGAATTGGATTGTTAAACTGGACATCTTGTGGATTCCAATATATATATGTTTTCTTAAGTTTTCGCGGGTACTTACATGTCTGGCATTCAGCTTTGTTCGGGTATTTTCCCACGTGGTGCTTTTAAAGTTGTAGCAACGTTTCAGCAGAATCTCATCTGCCATCATCAGGCTTCTGTATAGTGTTTGTCTGTGAGTCAGACTTTGACAGTGGTTTCAGATTTAAATTTGGGGCAGCCTATTACTGTGCCAGAATGGTTTTTTCTTCATCCTGATTGGTTGAGAGTCTTGGTCTGTATTTATTGGTCTTGGAGTTTGCTGTGTTCTGCTTCTAATATCTTCTGTCTGTTTTTTTGGCTCTTTTTGTATCTTGATTGGCTGGCAACATTGTGTTACTTTATTGGAGGCCTTTAGTACAGCTTGGCTTCGGGTAAATGGACGGCTATCATTAGTTAGGAAACTGGGTTTCATCTGGGTGCCTGGTTGGGGTGTGTTTGAGCTGGAGGTATCAGGGGGGATCTGTTTGTACCCAGGTGTTTGCCTGGCTTGTGGTGTGGAGATTTTTTTGTTTGTGAGTGCAGGCTTCCAAATGATTGACAGCCTGGTGTTTCATGAACAGAAGAGATGATTCCACCAGGCTGTCAATCATATATATATATATAGTAGATAGAGAGATATAGATATAGATATATATGGATATATATGGATAGACTGAACAGACTAAAAGTATCTGTGCTCTTTCCTCCCTTCTTGGCCAGTTGTCAAGACAACCCAGTTGTCAATCAAACAGCAGCTGCTGGACACAAGAGGAGACAAGATGTTCACAAGCTTTGACATTACATACTGTCAAAGCATGAGTCAAATAAAGAGGCAAACAAAAAGGACAAAATAGCCCAGATTAGAAGAGGCAATTAAGAAAGGAGGACCTACAAAATATTTGCAAGAGATACATCTTTTTCCTTCCCTCAAAACTGATGTGGGGCTAAAGTTCTTCTAGCCATGTTCCTCAGAGGCAGCAAAGATTCAAGAGAGAACTAAGAAACCCAACCAAAAAACAAACAACCAAGTAGAAAAGATGAAGAAAAAGTAAGAAATTGACAATAAAAAATAGAAAACAAATTTAAAAGGACAGATTGAACTCTTCAGGAAGCACGTAATTCTACAATGACAACAGAAATATATGTTAAGACAACAAAAATATAAAAATCAGAAATATATTAGAATTATAATAGAAATAGTGAAAAGGGGACTTTAAAGAATATAGATAAAAAGCTTATGATATACACACAGAACATTGTTTTGTCATTTCTGAACTAGTTGAAGGTATTTATAATTTATATGTAAGCTTTCCTTTTCTAAAATCAAAGTGTCTCCACTGAAGGAAATAGAAAACCAACAAAACCAACCACCTATTAGTTTTCTCTATGTGTGTGTATGTGTATCTTATTCAGTAGTTTCACTTAATGCCAATATTCCTTTTGGTCAAAGATAAGTTATAAATATTTTGCTCATCTCACAGTATATTGCAGCTGTTTCTTTTTTCAGAACTGATTTTTGCAAAGAGATTAAAAATACGTAATTCAAATCACTGGAGCATTCAGAAAGTCTACAATGTAAGATAATGCTTTCTTTTTGTTCAGTAGCTGAAAGAAATACCTATTATGAAAACAGCAACAGTGCTATTTCCTGGTATGTTCCCCCACTCCTCTTTATGCCTAATACATGTTCATGGTCTAAATGAAGGTAAAAAATTCAAGCCTATTTGTTAAATGTTAACAAATATATATAATGTGCAGGAAAATTCAACATTCATAGTACTGGTATTTCTTTTTTATTTAAGAACAGAATAAAGCATTTTTAAATATATTAATTTTAAGTATGCTACACAAACAAGACGCTGGTTTGCACATTAACAGTTTCCAAAACCAAGATTGCAATGGCCCTTTCCCACCCAAATACTGATGCAACAAACAGCTTTACTTTTTAGAACAAATATAAATTCAGAAGTCCCTTAGTAAAAAGGTAGTAAAGGAAAATTAAAATGCCACAGCTATGATGGCGACAGAGCAAAGTAAATGTTTTGAGAGAACCAACTTCTTTTGTTATTTTTACAGATTACTGATTTTTTTATTGTAAGGCATGAAGGTTTGTATATGGTTACCAAAGTGGTAGCCACAATCATGGGTATGGCTCGTTTGGACCATATCCAGGGTACAGAAGAGGTCTGAGCATTTAGTAGAAGAACCAATTCAAAAGAATAGCCCCGGATAGGCTAACTAAAAAATACTTCCATGTATTTCAAAAGTGACTCCATTTGGCTAAGCACAAGGACTCAAAGTTTTTCATGGCAAGAATACAGCAAATGAAATGACAATCCAGTGACACAAGATTGGATGCTCACTCTCTTTGACTTCACAGTTGACTTCCCACACAACTACCGTCTTAAACTTCTATTTACTGGGTTCATGAAATTGGATATAAAAACTGGACATAGCAGGATGAAATGCAGACATATGACAAGAGGCACAAATGATTAGAAAAATCTGTGAACCTCCATCTCCTTGATGAAACTTGGCAATGTTGACCACTAAAGAATATTGTCTAAGGATCATGGTAAGAAAAATCACACAACAGTATTTAAAGATGAAAGAACAAGAAGGTAATATGCTGAACATAATATAGCACATTGAAATATCATTTTATGTTATAATTCCAAAGAAACAACAAAAACTTTGGATTTTATTCAGATATATCCAAAAGGATCCAACATTTCTTCAAGTATAGTGCTGCTTGCTAAGTTAATAATCTTATGTAAGTGTACCCTAAACATTATTGAAATGTAATACTGTTAAGCATATGTGCAGGAATTCCTATCATTTATTACGATGTATCTAAAATAGTCCAATATTTAATTTCAATGTAATGGATAGTGATGATTCCTGAGACTGGAGAGAGAAAGCTTTGTGTATAAATATGCAATGTATAAATCACCCCTATTCACGTTTTGCAAGGCATGCAAATTATATCTTAGGAGCAGGTCACAGAAGATAATAAGGGTAATCATTTGAGCAACAAGACTTGAAAAACCAACACCTAACTAAAGATGGAGCTCTCTCCCCAAGTCAGTAATAGCACTTATTTGTCTGGAAAATCCCAGAATGAGTGAAGACAACTTACTGAAATAAATACTGGAGGAAATATACATCCTATGTTTATTTGTTCTGCACATTAGATGATCAGAACAATTAGGTATGCCTGATAAAGACGTTAATCAATCTGACACTTCTCTTCAAGTTTTTCCAGTTGCAATGAACTTGCATTGTAAATACTGAAAAATGTGACCAATAAAATAATGGCTTAAACAGGAAGAACGTATTTCCCTTCAGAAAAGGGAGCGGTCCATTTAAAAGTCTCACTGATGATGGGTCAGATTCCATGGGTTCTTAACTGAAAGAAACAAAACGGAAATATAGTATAGGGAAAGGTTGCATTTCAGGAGTTGCTTTTGGAAACTAATTTTTTAAAGTTATATTTCAGACACTCCAAGTCATCATAAGGAATCTAATCTTGATGCCATGTTCCATGCAGAAAAGTGAACAGCAGCTGTGGCAACAGGTGAAGCTGTGGTTAGTTGGCCCAATTTCCTATTTAGGCATTCTGGCTGCTGCAGGATGTGAAGAAATCCTCAGAAAATCTTTTGATACCAACTACAACTACAACATATAGATTTTGCAGCAGATTCAGGGAGCCAAACAGCTTGGAGTACCAACTTAAAGAATGTGACTTCGATTCTTGCTGATTTTCAGGCACTCCAAACAGGCTCCCTTTCTGTGCAAGCTATCAATATAAGAAGCTTTCAGAGCACAAAGGCAGAAAGCCAGGCAATTTTTCCTGGGCTAAAAACAATATTGGGCTGAAGGTGCAAGTGAAGAGGGAAGATTCACTTGCTAGTCTTCTTTTTCACCTTGGTGGCATTGATATCTGCTTTTGTTTTCTGGATTCGAGAGAAGATTTCCTTAAACAGAGCTTTATATTCTGGCTGACTTTGCTCTAGTCGTTTGTCTACAGCTTCCACATGTTTGCTAAGGCTCTTCTCCATTGTTTTGAGCTCTTCCAGTTCATAACCCTCCCCCCGGAAGTCTCTAAAGGAGCTGTCACGGGAGATGGGGCGAGAGGTCTGTACACCGGCATGACGTACGCTGTCCTTATGCTGACGGCACTTGCTGAGAAGCTCCTCATACTTTTCCAGCAGGGCATGGTATTGTTCATCCACTTCCCTCAGGATTGACATTCCCCTTTTCCGTACATTGTTGGCATGGAGTGTATAATTGCCTTCATGGCGGCTCACAGCATCCTTGGTTACAATGGCATTAAGAGCTGTGTCGCTACAGCTTTTCCGGACAGGATGGTTTGGAGAAGCTGCCATGGAGGAGTCATGATTTTTCCTACCATCTTCCTCAGAAAGGTCTATGTAGTCAGCTTCAGGAGCATTGTTTAATGGCTCCAGAAGTGTTTCTGATAGGTTGTCCTCTCTACTGAGGAGATATTTCTTGACTTGTTTCATTTGTTGGAGTTCCAGTAATTCAGTTTCCAATTCTTTAATGCGCAATTTGCAACTTTCCATCTCACAAACTCGTTGCTCAAGATCTGAGTACTCCTGAATTACTGATGTATATTCTCTCTCCACTCTTTCTTTTCGCTGTTTCTCCTGGATAACTTGGGACCGGAGAGAATTTACCATGGCTTGCAGTCGCTCATTCTCTCGTTCCAAGGGCATCTGGCTGAACTCCATGGAAGAGCTGTGGATCTGGAATGCATCCTCATATCTAATATTAAAAAGACAATATGGTTGGCAAGTTAACACAGGATCCATGGGTAGACAGCATTTTCATTCTAGTGAAGCGTCCAGTGAGACACTTCTGGAGAGTCACATAGTTGGCCTTAAGGTTATCACATTTCATACCCCAATACAATAGATATGTACTTCTGAGCTGCTAGCTTTCTATATATACTTACATATTTTTCACAAAGGATATTCAAATATGTAATCTCACCAAAATTCTGTTTATTACATATCCAAGATTCAGAAAGTAAATCTGTATGAAGGTAGTCCTTGTCTTACAACCATTTGTTAAGTGACCATTTTAAGTTACAACAGCATTGAAAAAAGTGATTTACAGTGGTCCTCATATTTACAATCATAGCATCTCATGGTTACATAATCAAAATTTGGGCACTTGGCAACCAGCATATATTTACGATTGTTGCAGCATCCCAGGGCCATGTAATCACCGTTTGTACCCTTCCCAGCTAACTTCCAATAAGCAAAGTCAATAAGATTAATTTAATGACTGCATGATTCACTTAACAACCACAGTGATTTGCTTAACAACCATGGCTGAAAGGACATGAAATCAGACATGATTCACTTAATAGCCACTTAGTAATCAATAATTATTGTTAATTTTATTGACTAGCAATAAAAATCCTAATCCCAACTGTGGTGATAAGTTGAGGACTACCTACAGTATATAACATTATCAGAAATAATGCTTCTCTTACATGCTGAATACCAGTGTTCTCATTTGAGATGGTGGTGGTGGGTGGGATTAATATACTTTCTGAAATCATACAAATGAGCCCTGACAGCAGCTGATGTCTAAAATCTTATGTGTTTCTTATTCAAACACCAGTTTTAACTTGCACAGGAAGAGTGAAAGGCTACAAAATTATTTCTAGAAAACTACACCTTTCTTCCAGCTGGGTTGCCTAGAGCCCCTAGTGTTAAAACAGGAGAATTCTGATATACCCTGAAGTGACTGAGACCCTGTAGTTCTTAATACAGTGTGCTTCTGTAGTAACAAGAGCTACTATTTCATAGTGACTACAATGGAACTACACTGATCCTTACTGGCAGGTGGATCAGAAGGAAAAGAACCTGCTTATTCAATTTCTCCATTATCCCTAAGATTCATACAATCTGGGTTCTTATTGAGTAATTCATGAAATTTCAGACCAGATTTTTAAAGATGGTCTACAAATGTGACAAAGAGAAAGCCCATATTTTATTTTTCTGTTAAATTTATATCTGACTTTTCTGCAGGAGTTCAGAGCAGTTTATACAAGGATTTCTCTTAATTTTGCCCCCCTCAACCAACACTGCTGGGATAGGTAGGATTGAGGAGAAAGGGACTGGCTCAAATTGATCTGGGGAGTTTCCATGGCGAAAACTGGACTTGAATGTGGATCTCCATTGTCCTAGTCCAACACCTGTACCATATTAAAACCATCCTCCTTTTGTTGCCTTCCCCTCTTTTCTCTCAGCAATTCTTGTGGAATTTTTAAATCTTGAGAAAAATGGAATAATGAGCAGAAGACAGAATAGTGCACCATGGCTTTTGATTAAGAATCTAATGCTTGGAAACACTCTGAAGTTTAATCTTGAACCAGGATTCAGTTATACCAGGTAATGTTCAATTTAATTTAATTCCTAAAGGAAATTAATATAGTACATTTGGTAACAGGCTGCAGGAATATGCCCATGGACATTATATGCTTTTTCTTTATATGGTGCCATCTCTATTAATGACAATTTCACTTAAGAGTATAAATTTGAACTGTGTTGAAAAAGATAAGGAGAAAGGAGGAATTAAACAGGAAGCTATTGGATTTAAATGGGAAGCTATGGATTTTATGTTTCATTTCCATAAAGAATTGGATAGAGACTAAGTGGAAGAACAATTATTTCTATCATCTATAACCAAAAGGACATTATGCCTCTTGTGTGTTCTGGGCACCGTACAATATTTAAATGTCTCACATCAAATACACAAATCTAACAATAGTGGCAATACTTTTTGAACCTTGTTTTGATTTTCTGATGTGCTGTCCAGCCTTCCAAAAAACTGGTACAATGACTTGACAATGGAGAGATACAAAATAATTAACTATGAGCACCGGCCAATTCCCTTCAGAAATTTTATCTTTGGGTGCCTTTGAATCTGTCCAGTTAGTGAGAGGATAGATATAAAAAAGTGCTGAATTAATCATATTTGATTTAATTTAGCATATATTCTTCTTTGACTCTTAATAAATAATTTGTGGCACAGTCATTAATTGAAAAAAGCTTGTAGATGGGAAAGGAGTGAGCAATACCAGACTCTCCCATCTCCCATTCATATATGGACGAGAAAGAGGGCAGTGAAACCCCCCTTAATTGTTATAAACCAGTTATCTATAAAATGCAAATTTTATAAAGTTATATGTAGCCTGAGGACACCTTGGGTAATGATAAGGGTATTTTTATATGGATAATTATGATTTTGCCTATAATTATTTTAGAACCTAATGTCAACAGTAAAGATGTTTGCTAGAACTCCATGAATTATGTTTATTGATTGGTTCATTGATTGTTCAACTGTTTCTGCTAGAACCAGATGGGACACTGAAGAAATCTTTCAAAGGTGACTGAATTGCAATTAGTGTTGACAATGAATGAGATCTCTGACCTTCAGTTGGTAATAAAGTAAAGCATGTAGAGATGTCTATATTCTTATTATTCTGTAATTGTGTGTCCAAATGGAGGAGTTTCCAAGTGTGAGAGGAACTCAATCGGTTCTATGTATGTGCAATGCACACTGAAACTAATACTCAGGCGATAGTGAGGAATGTTTTAAACCGATACTAGGGATAGTAACTTCTTGAAGTTATTATTTACACCCATTTGGCCCTGCTGGCATCAGATGAAACAATCACTGGAGCACAGGATAGCCTACTTCAAAGCAGCCTCTTCTATTCGCATAAATTAGGGAAATCTTACATAAAAAAAATAATCTAAAGCCTCTGTTCTGCACTGTTGCTCCTGCACATGGCAGGTGCCTTTGTTTTCATCTCAAATGCCAATGTAATTGTTTCAGAGAGGGAAATGAACTTCAGGTTTGCTTCATCTGAAATTGAAGTTCAGTTGCCTCAGAGATTTTTACGTATAAACAATCCTAATGAGAACTTCTCAAAGGGCACTACAGGAAGTTTAACAATTGTTAAGCCCACTTTTTTAATATGTTTTTTCTTGTATCAGTTTTCTGCTACCCGAACATTTACAGTCTGGGAATAAAAACAAATTGTTAAATTTAAAAAATTCATTATTGAAGTCTTTAAAAAAACAAAAACAAATTAGAGTTCAGTTCAATGATGCATTGATTTCTGATATAACAAATGGAGATTTGAGAACATTCTGAATGGCTCCAAATTGGGAAACAACTATCTCCACAATTATTGTGCAAATGGCTGGGAAGGAAAAAGACAGAGGTAAAGGTCCACACAAAGTTAAAATTATCAGATGGCCAAGTAGAGATATTTAACAAAAATGAAGTACTATTTTCCCTGTCCAAAATACCTGGGACTTGAGCATAGTTCCTTGAGACATGGAAACGTATGGATTGTTCGCCGCCTTTCTCTTTTTTCTCGGCGGACACGCAGCTGGTCTAAGCTTTGCAGTTCTTCCACTTGTTTTTGTAGCTCGTCAACTTGATTTTGTAGTCCTTCAATAGTTTCCGTCAGGCTGTAAATAAATTCAGGATTGATGGAAAAGAAATGAAACAAAAAGCTGAGCCCTAAATTATATAGAATAAAATACAGACATAACATGAAGAAATGGTAATACTATTCATATACCTTTGCTTTCCTCCAAGCTATAATTATATGCAGTACCATCTCTGGAGAATATGTATATGTGCCCTTCAACTAAATTTCTACACTTCAACAATTCTGGCCTGTAAATTGCAATTACATTCTCAAGGAGGTAAGCCTGTATTAGAACCAGTTAACTATGCTGTCAGCTTTTCTGTTTCTTTTCTCCCTCAATACTAATTATGTATGCTTTCCCCCAAATATTTAAAGAAGCATTAAAAAAAAGAATAACTATGTTTCTATCTGCCTATTTTTGTCAGAAGTGCTAAATCATTGAAGTTGATGTTGTGTTATGAACAGAATAGATCTTTCTCACACATCCCTTCCCCCTCACAATACATTTTCAAACACTTGTTTTTTCCATCCTATAAATCCTACCCTGGAAACATGAGATGGTATAGAGGACACAATCAATACTGTTTTCCATTGGGAATTTATGTGTTAGCATTTTCATTTGGAAACACTTTAAAACTACCCAGCACTGTGGTAGTGAAAGCTCCCCCCCCCCCCGCAAACCCACATGGGGTAAGAGAAGTCATCTATATTCACATGTCCATCAAATCCAATTCTTTCCTTGTAGGGAAGTTGGCTAACTATATTTTTATTTATAATAGGTCCTCTCAAAAGAGAACATGTCTATGTATCTCTCTGCCACGATACTTAGGGGCAAATGCTACCTTGCATACATTGTTTTCAGGAGGGAATATGACTACAAAACTTCCTCCTATTATTTCTGAAATCAGCAGTTTTTATCATTTAGAAGCTGGAAAATACAATAGCTTGATCTTTCTAAAGATTGGAAAACAAAACCCCTCACTTAGATCTGAATACTCTTTCCACTATCTGCCAGCAATGCAACCTCTACCTTTCAATTTTTGACATACCCGAGACAAACATGATATCCGTGGGCCCCACAATATGATGGAGCTTTTCAAAGTCTTTGTGAGCTGAATAAATTACCTTTGTTCAGCTGTCACTACAGAGAAAACTGCAAGATAACTGCTCTGAAGCAGTGGGAACCCCCACTTCCTTCCACTTACTCATTGCTGAGAGGTGCACTTCTCACTTGAACCCAAGGCATTATAGCATTCCCCCCCCCACCGCTTTCCCCCAAGCAAATGCGCAGAAGAAATGGCAAATCCAGAGGAAGGGTGTTGATTGACTGCCATTTTTGCATTTTTTTCCTGATTGACTAGCTATATGCAAATTCAGGAAACGCAGCAAGACATGCTGTAAGGACAAGAGGGGTATTGCCAATGTCTGTGTAAAGATGTCAATCATTTGGTCTTTAATAGACTTTAAATTCTTTTTTACTTTATGATTAAACTTGGGAAGAGGGGGTTGTATTTTCCTATCCATGACTAGGAATGAAAAAGATCTGATCTTTTGGGGATAGCAAAACAAAAAACACCAAAATTTAAAACCTGCCAATCAGACCTATCAGACAAATGATTACCATTGTATCTTCTGCTGGGATGCCTTACTCTCTAGCACAAGCTTCTGATTGGCCAATTCTAGATCCCGTGCTGTTAAATCCAGCTGTTCATAAACTTTAGCATGCTGTTCATTCATATGCCGCAACATTTCCAGCTGTTTCGTCAAATACTAGAAAGAAAAACAAAAATAAGAGCAGCCAAACCAATCCAATCTCTTTTAGAATAGCATAATTAAATGAGAGGCAAATCAATTACAACTTTTTTAATGTCTAAAAACGTGTCTTTAATCAGGCATCCATTTTGGGATAGCCTAAGCAATTATAAAAATAAGCAAATGGGACAATCTATCTACAAAATAATATATTTTGTTTCATACAAAAAGTAGAATCTGTGGAGGGACGACTTAGGAAAAAGTATGTTGGCGACAGTTAAAAAAATATGTTTTAAGCCTGAAAAATGAAGACAGTATTAGAAAGTAACTCAAGCTGACTCTACTTTAACTCCCTCCCTGGGGTATAAGACAGAGGGAAGGGAAAATACAGTCAGGATTCTTGTGTTCTAGCTTTTCTCCACAAAATTGAGCTTCAGTCTTTCTTGAGGAATCTGTTTCCTGTCCTGACCTGTGTCAAAGGGCTGACTTCATCTTGAAAGCCTCATTGTATCTTCCCTTCTCCACCTCTTACATTTAATTATGAACATTCATACAGATAATCAAATAAGACACACCGATTTAAATCCCTTTAAAGCAGCAGAAAATGCCTTCTGGAATTCTTTCCATCATTTTAAAAAACTACTCTGCATCATGAGACTAGAAAAGACAGCAACTTATGATGAAACTGTCAGGAGTATTCCAAGATGCTTCTCAACTTCCTCTCCAAGAGAGATACACGAGGGATTCCCCCCCTCCCTTTCCCCAATCAGGGCTGGTCACTTTCAACACATTTTTTCTCTTTTTGGGTTTTCCCAGATCAAATTATCCTGTTTATCGAGAATTATCCCACAGAGTGTTATGAATCTTTTATCAGTGCTTGTCAATCTCAGTAATCTTAAGATGTATGGAGTTCACCTCCCAGAATTTTCCAGCCAGCACATCTTAAGTTGGTGAGGTTGAGAAGCATCATTTTATACAATTTCTTTCTAACATTTTCTTGGGTAAAAAAGAAAAAAATAGAGAACCTGGCTAGCTGAAAACAACCCACATTAAAGTTTCTGCTTAGGATGAGCTGGGGGGACAGAGGGTGTCAATGGATAGTGACAAAACACTTTGTCATGGAACCCTTATGTTCTGTTCTTCCAGAGCTTAATCTAGCTTTGCTTAAGCAACTTTCATCTCACCCTCTCTCTAATCATACATCTTTGAGGATACTGATAATTTGACTATCCTAAATTAAATCCTACCCAAACATTTACATACATTTTCAAAGCAGAGCTTAATGTACACTTGAAGCATAAATGGGTCATTTGAGTTATACATTTGCTTCCCCAGTCCCTGTTGACAGTACCTCTATCTCTTGCACTTGTTCCTCATTAGTGGTATACATTTGCTGCAGAGAATCTTCCAGTTCTTTGTTGCGCTCCAGAAGTGTCTTTCCTAATTCGGCTGCTAAGTGCAAGTCTGAAAAGCAGACAAAACATACATAAAGGGCTTTTATTTTAAATGATTTGGAATATACCATATGCAATGCTGGTAAAGTTGACTTTGTTTAAATATTCTTAATCCATTTTTTCAAGACCCAAAGCAGCTACTCAAGATCCAAAGCTGCCACTGAAAGCTGTACCAAACTTCAAAAGTAAAATCAGTAAACATCTGACATTACATTATTAAAAGTAACTTCTTTAATTATAATAATTCTTTTAATTCCAAAGAATCTTAAGATAAAAGCCACACTTATTTTCTCTCCAATTCTTGCAGACTAGAAGTGTTTTTAAGCCTCTTATATAACTGAATCATTTCTCTCCAATATGGTTTTTCCCCCGATAGAAATATTTTGTTTGGTTCAGCATACATATTTATGAGTGATTTAAGGTTACTTATGATTTATTTATTTCACAGCTCAGCTGAAGGGCAAATTGTTCTAATTATCTTGCTCTGGTGGAAATTACAAATCAGTAATGCTAATTGTATTTCTGCTATCCTAATTTCGTATTATAATTCTTAGTCGCTCAGAGAAGATGTCCTGAAGAGTGGCATATAAATTCCATAATAACAAGAAAAATGAGGGGGATATGACTAGAACAGTAGAACTAGCAACATGTGCTTTATAACATACCTTGTGACCTCTACAGAAAGATACACAATATCAGGAAAAGCATTCAAGTTTGCCCTGAGGTAAGATGGCTAGTCTATAAATTTTATAAATAAATAAATAAAATTTATTTAATACATTTTATAAATAAATAAATACATCCAATGCCTTCAAGAGATCCAAAATGATCCTACTTTGCTGATATTAAGCCATCTGGAATAGAGTATGATCATGGCAATCTGCTATTACTTCACAGCCTTATGAAGAAGATGAAGATGTGAGAGGCCCAGCCTAAAGGGTTTTTAAAAAGTGAGCTCCTTTGATTTAACCTGAAAACACAGACAGTTAATATAGTATTTGTGAGATTCTTCATTATGTATGGTAAAAAAAACCCCAACAATTGTCTTTGATAGTTATAAACTTTTGGCTTAACCTTTTAAGAAATTAACTTGCCATTCTTCCTTCTTGTCAAGTGGCTGACACATAGACATGTAGCCACAGACAAATTATAGTTATCCCATTTCTAAAGAGATTTATTCAACTTCCTCTCTCATAATCTTGCTACTTAGTCAAACTGCAATTGCTCTAGTTAGCATTTAACTTGCTAGGCCAAATGTTATGTCAACTGACTCATTTTAAAGACATTCTATTTATTTTGACTGTTGTGTTAAGTTTATAGTTGTAGGATAGACTGGCAGAGCTAGGGGGAGGAGTTAAATGAGGCAGCATTTAGAATCCTTATGTAGCCACAAAAGAATGAAGTCCAACTCCCTCTTGATTGCTACTGACCCACATCTAATCCTGTCCAGGTATACCTAAGATTCCTGTGCATAGGCTTTAGCAATAAATCAGTAATTTAGAACCTTCATGCGTAGACGTAGTTTTTGTCAATAATTGTTATTCTATTCTGTCCTGATTATTATGACAACAAAACTAAAAACTGATAACAAGATGTTGTATGATGGTATATCATACAACACTGTGCAGCCTAGAAAGTAAGCTTTAATCTTTTTTTTTTCTTATATTGTCCTATAACTTCCTCAACTGCTTTCTACATTGGTTAATTAACCCAGAATGCCTTGTAGCTTATAAAATACTTCAAGAAGTTGTGTTTATAGTTTTGTACAACAACTGTCCAATCCTTTTTGTCCCTTTCTTATCCTCATCAGCAATTTCACCAAGTCTTCCCAGCTGCCTTTACTTCTGTTTGATCATCATTTTGTCATTGCAATGAGAGAAGATTGGAATATCGGCTGTCTCAGGTGGAACAGAGACTTTCAAATGCAGCTGCCCATTTAAATGACAACTCTCTCAGGGGATAGTGCTACCACTGAGGTGCTAATTGAATCACTGCCTCTTACTTGGGTTTATCTGAATTTAACAAGCTACTGGTGTTGGGTAGCTATTATTTGGAGTTGGTTGCTATAGTAAAAGGAGACAGGTGCCCCACTTCTTTCCATCTGCTTCATTCCCCATACTTATATGGTTCAGGTTTTAGAATTAACATACCTTTTCTTTTACACCCCCACCCCCACACACACTTATAAATCTATTGATAACAACTTTAGAAAATTCGGAGCAGGTATTAAAAAGGAAAGGTGAATTGTGGTAAACTTATGTACATTGCAGACAAGAGGCAATGGTGTACAAAAACAAAAGTAAATTATTAGGTCAGTTTTGCTTGATTTTCCTTTACAGGCAAAGACTTCTCAGAAAGCACCATATAATTTCCAAAGCCTGTCTTAGGAGTTTGGTATTCTTGAACTTTTATTTGTTGGTTATTCTCTAAAAATCTGATCTCCAGTTTTGAGTACTATAGCACAGAATGAATTGTTAAGAGCCAATTTAATGTTAATTGAAATAATAATGTGAAAACTCTGGCTGCCAATTGTATTATTTGAATGGGCCATATTAACAGAGTGATAATTACTGCTAAAAAGATATGCAGGCATTTCCAATTTTCTAAGTGTGCTCAGGAGACTGCCAACATAACAAAAATGAGTTAGAGGGAAAGAGAAACAGTATTAATTAGCTTTATATTCCTGCTATATTCCATAACCAAAGTCTCCATCCAAATTACAACATTATATAAAATACTTGAATTTTCTAACATTAACCCCCTGTGTCTTGAAAAATAATAACACACAATAAATAAATTACGCAGGAAATTTAAATTCAACTATCCCAGGGTAGGCTAGGTACTTAAAATTAAGCTGATAGAAACATTCAGAAATCCCTGAAGGAAAAATAGCTTTCCTGATATTAACATGATTATGGGAGAGCATTTCAAAGCAGAGCCAATAACTTGTACAGTAGCCCTTCTTTATTGGTCCGTGTAGAAAAATACTGTATCTGCAAAGAAGACAGAATATCTAGGCAGATATATTAAAGGATAGGGTTCTTGAAATACCTTCTCCTTTGGATTAATTGAAGTTTTTGAACTACCTATACCTGTAATTCTATATATAACACAGTGCAATAATTCAATTGAAAAGGGTAACAGAAATATAAAACTAAGAGCTTTTTCACATAAAGCTTTTATACTAGTTTGAAACCAACCTGAAATCTCACAATGTCCAATATATATACAAGAGCAAAGTCAGAATTAAATTGCACTGAGACTACAAGAAAAAACAGCACTGTGGAACCTGTGATCCATTTCCCCTTGGCAGAACCTTCTTCTCACGATGCCTTCTGTTAAGTTCTGCGCATGGGCGCAAGGAACGGAGACGAGGCAGTGAACAGTGAACTTCAACTCTTAATGAATCATTCTGAACAGAGCAAAAACCTAGGGCAGCAGCAGACCTTTTATAAGGCAGGCTGCTGATCTAGTAACCAATGAGAAACGTGGAGTGTTAACCCCTTGAACCAATGAGAGTGGCTCGTTAACAGCCAATCAGATTCTCCTGAACGGACCAATCCAATATCGCTATTATCGGCCAATCAGAAGTGCAGGATTAGAACCCTACTTTTTCTAAAGGTTTGATAAAACTTTATTTAAACGTTTTATTAGTTCATAACACCCCTTCCCCCCGGGTTCCGTTTAAGGAGTGCGGTGACGTAATCCCTGAGGTATGAAGGTTGTTTTGACTGTCTATTAAATTTACGCTGTCCCACCGGTTCCTGTCGGTAATCCGGTTTCGGCAGGACGTTTTTGAGCAAATCAGGTACCGGTGGTTCCATATCTTCATTGGATGACTCGTTGCCGCTAATGTTCTCGTTGTTGTCCTCCGATCTTTGCGGGCTTGCTTCTGTTGAAGTGTTCCTCTGTGGCGAGGACACTCCCCTCCCTGATTCTTCTTCATTTCTCACGCCCGATTGCTGACTTCTTTCGCTCCTGCTTTCCACCATCTTGAATTTGGTTTCTTCGACATCCCCTCCCCCCTCAGTTTGGGAGTTACTGGAGTCGCGGAAACTGGGTTGTAGCCTCAAGTGAAGCTGATCTATATGGCATTTCCATATTTTTCCGTCGCAGGTTTTCACATGGTACGACCTGGGTCCGATGGCTTGAATTACGGTTGCCTCGACCCATAACAGTTTGCCAGAAAGGTCGTCTATCTTGAACTTGCGGCATTTTCCGCTAGATCCACAGGGTTTCTCTGGCTCATAAGACGGGTGAAGCCGGTCGAGATGGGAACGGAGTTTGCGTCCCATCAATATTTCAGCTGGAGTCTTGTTGGTGACGCTGTGCGGAGTAATGTGTTGGAGAAAGAGTATTCTGTTTATTTTATCTTCAATGTCCCCATAGTCCATTTTGTAGAGGGTTTTTTTAACGAATTGTACCATGCGCTCGGCTCTTCTGTTAGCCGCAGGGTGCGCTGGCGAAGTTAGCGCATGGCGAATATCCCGGTCTGCTAAGTATTGTTCAAAGGATAGAGCGGTAAACTGGGGTCCGTTGTCGGAGACCAGAACGTCTGGCAGTCCATGCGTGCATAGCCTGTTCCATAGCCTGTTCAATTTCCAGATGATGGACTCGGTTGTAATGCTCTTCATTTCGTGGATCTCGAGCCAGTTGGAATAGGCATCCACTGTTAGGAGGAACGTATGTCCCTTAGTAGGTCCCGCAAAGTCAATGTGGATGCGGGACCACGGTCCCCGGGGTGTTTCCCATTCTGTTGGAGTTGCTTTAGGTGGGACACTGCTAATTTCTTGGCATTTTAAACAAGTCTTTACCCAGGCTTTGATCTGTTTGTTGATGCCCAGCCACCATGCGTAGCTTCGTGCGAGCGCTTTCATACGCACGATGCCGGGGTGACCCTCATGCAGTGTTTTTAATACTGCTCATTGTAACCACTCTGGGACGACGACTCTATCCCCCCATAGGATGCAGCCTTTTTGCGAAAAAAGTTCTGTTTGCTGGTTCTTGAAGGGGATGAAGTCGTCAGGGGTTTGTTCTACTGGCCATCCCCGTTCGACCCAGCTAAGAACTCGCGCTAAGACAGGATCGCGTTTTGTTTCGATCGCAATGTCTCTAGCTGTTAGTGGCGGTAAATGTAGCATTTCAATCTGGAGTGTCGTAAGGGTTGGAGCTGGGTCGTCGACGGTTTCCGGAAGTGGTGCACAGCTCAGTGCGTCAGCGTGGGGAATGGCTTTCCCCGGGCGGTGTTGCAGTCTATAGTTGTACGCAGCCAAAAACTCCAACCAGCAAGTCATTCTAGGTGATAATATATAGGGGGTTGTCTTGTCTCCCGCTATAATCCCAAGCAAAGGTTTGTGGTCGGTAACAATAGTAAAAACTTGTCCATGTACATATTCATGAAACTGTTTTACAGCAGATACAACAGCAAGAGCCTTTTTATCGATTTGATTATAGTTACGTTCCACCTTTAATAGGGTCCTTGAAAAATAGGCAATAGGGGCCTCACTACTGTTTGGTAACACATGGCTCAAAATGGCTCCTACTCCAAATGGTGACGCATCACATGTAATTGTTAAAGGCAAAGTCTCATTATACTGCATTAAAACAGCATCTGAGGTTAATAAGTTTTTCACTTGTCGGAACGCGTTCTCCTCTCGGTGCCCCCAGACCCAGGTTGCTTTTTTGTCGAGAAGTCTATGTAGGGGCTCAGCTACGGTCGCTTTGTGGGGCAGGAAGATGTAAAAATTAATGAGCCCCAGAAAAGCTTGGAGATCAGTCTTATTTCTGGGTCTTGGGGCGTTCTTGATTGCTTTTAGTTTACTCTTGGTAGAGTGAATGCCTTGCTTATCAATTAGGTACCCCAGGAACTCTACTTTATCTGTACACAGTTGACATTTATTTTTTTTAACCTTAAGGCCAGAGTCTTTAAATTTCTGGAGAACCAATCTAAGACGCTCTTCTAATATTTCTCTATTCGGGGCAGCAATTAAAACGTCATCAAAGTATGGTACGACCCCTTTAATCCCCTGCAAGAGTCTCTCCATCAAACTTTGAAAAATCCCTGGGGCTACGCTAACTCCGAATTGGAGTCGGTTGCACTTAAAGGCGCCTCAGTGCGTAACGATCGTTTGTGCCTCTGCTGTTTTTTAATCTACAGGCAGTTGTTCGTACGCCTGTGCTAAATCCAATTTAGCGAAGACTTTTCTGCCCCCCAGGGAATGGAGAAGGTATTGTACCACCGGCACCGGTTAAGCGTTCTGTTGAAGGGCGTGATTCAGGGTGGCTCGGTAGTCCCCACAAATCCTTAACAATCCATCCAGTTTGATGGGTGTTACAATTGGGGTTTCCCAACGAGCGTGGTCTGTTGGTTCTAAAACACCCTGGGCTATTAATTTATCAAGCTGCTCGTCGATCTTTGGTTTAAGGGAAAAAGGTACCCGACGAGGCTTAAGGCGGATGGGGGCTAGTTCAGGGTTAAGGTTAAATGATATCAGGGTCCCCTTGTACTCGCCTAGTTTGTCTGCAAAGACGTCCTGGAATTCCTGGACAAGGGCCTCCTCCCAGTCATCGCTTCTGGTTTGGTGAATGCCAGCTACCTCGATCCTGAGTGGGGTGAACCATTGAAGGCCTAACAAGCTAGGCCGATCATGGTTGACGATGGTCAATGGTAAAGATGCAGTACGATTTTTGAATGAGACCTGGACTAGGCTGGATCCAACGACCAGAATTCGGTTCCCTTGATAATCCTTGAGTATGATTCTTTGGGTTCTGAGGTCTTGCCGCCGGACGGCAGGGATTAATTGTTTAAGGGTCTTCCAGGAAACCATCGAGAGGGACGATCCTGAATCGACTTCCATCACGCAGGGCTGGTTTTCGATGGCGACCTTCACTCGGGTCTTCTTTGCATCTAGTGATGAGGTGTGACCAATTGTAATGGTTTGGTGTGCCTCTTCTCGTTTCGTTGAATGGGCCAGTGGTTTATTTCTGTAGGAGTGGTTGTTCCATTGGTGGTTCAAATGTTCCCGATTCATAGGACGATTCCCTGTGGTTTGGCGGTAGTTGGTCCCCCTCTGAAGTGGGCTGGATCCTTGCTTGCATCTACAGACCTTTCCGATGTGGCCTCTTTTCCCACAAAAGTGGCAGAGCGCATCGAGGAATTTGCAGTCTGATCACGGGTGGTTTGCCCCACAACCTGCGCATTGATGCTGTAGTCTTTGATTACGCTGGTGGCGTTGGTCACGTTCAGACCGGAGCTGGTTGACCTCCTCCTCCTCACTTTCTGATGACGACTCGAGTTCCTCGTGGTGGGTTGCCGTTGTGTGTCTCTCTAGGCGAGGTGAAGTTTCACTGGCGAGTTGGCGGAGCGGTGCGTTGGTGCGGCGCATTCGGGCAGCAGACTTCCTGGTTGCTTCCGCTGCAGTAGCGTCAGTGATGGTATCTGCAAGGCTGATGTCGCCTTTCGCCATCAGCTTACTTTGCACATGCGGTGCATCTAATCCCAGAACTATTCGGTCTCTCAGAGCTTCTTCGAGGTCGGCAAACCCAGAGGCCTCCCAAGTTCCGGAAATCCGTGATGAAATCTGCAATGCTCTCTCCTTTCCGCTGGTCTCTCTGGTAAAATTCATGTCTTCGGACAAGCGTTGGTACGGTAGGTGCATAGTGGGCCCGTAGAAGGGGCTCGAGGACGTCCCAGTCCATGGATTTCACCTCAGCCGGTTTTGCCAGTGCCTTGGCCATCTTAAAAACAGCAGGTCCGCAGTGGGTCAGGAATACCGCTCGCTTTTTCCCCGTAGTGGCATCCTTCAAGTTGTTGGTCTCCAGAAACATCTGGAACCGGTCCATGTATGAGTCCCAGTCTTCTTGTGCCGGGTCAAATGGAGCGGGTGGTATGGTGCCGCCGGACATGGCTTCCGTTGTAGATGTGCCTTCAGCCACGTGCTCTGTTTGGTGCTCTGTAGTGTTCAGTCAGCTCTGACATCTCTGCATCCCATCCTCATCGCCAGTGTTAAGTTCTGCGCATGGGTGCAAGGAACGGAGACGAGGCAGTGAACAGTGAACTTCAACTCTTTATTAATCATTCTGCACAGAGCAAAAACCTAGGGCAGCAGCAGCCCTTTTATAAGGCAGGTTGCTGATCTAATAACCAATGAGAAATGTGGAGTGTTAACCCCTTGAACCAATGAGAGTGGCTCGTTAACAGCCAATCTGATTCGAACCCTACTTTTTCTAAAGGTTTGATAAAACTTTATTTAAGCGTTTTATTAGTTCATAACACCTTCCATCTCTTGGGTTTCAGGTCTTTCAAGGATAAAAAGCTTGACATTTTTTCCAGGCATAGATGTAGTTGGGTTTTGTTTTGTTCTTTGCAGAAAACCAAATGAATAAAATAAGGATGTTGTTATAGGGTGGGAATTTGATTGGTAACTGCTAGGTATCAACATAGAAGTATTCTTGCTGATTCAGTAAGGTAGAAAATAGTTTTTCCTGTATTTCTGAGAATTACATTACTCATAACCCTCTCTATTCATCATATGGCATCTAATTTAATCTGCTGGGATTGGGGTTACATTAAGTGGATTAGGAAACCCAGGATTTTAGCATCAGGATTTTAAAACCAATCCAGCAATGTTACTGTAGGAGTTACAGGAGGTAAAAATAGACAAATTGTGGTGAAATATAATTTAAGATTTTTTTTTTCTATAACTGAGTAATACTTCATTGAAAGACAAAGTAAAGTTTCCATTTTAAAATGTCTGTTTAAATGTTTATTAATTTATTACTGGATCAACATTTTCAAAAAGACTATATATGGTTTACAAATAATATAAACATAGAAATAGAAATAAAAAAGTAAACATAAATAAATCCATAAAGCAGTAAGAATAAATCTTTCTGTCTTTTAATGCACCAAGCAAAAAAACCAAACAATGGCATGAGCAACAATCATCCACTGTGCAAAAAATACTATCTATTGCTGAAGTTGTTGCAGAACCAAGTCTTGGTGGTTCTCCTGAAATCCAATTGGGTTGGTGCTGACTTAACCTTGGGTGAAATACAAGGAAAAGGGGCAACAGAAAACAACCCCCCACCAAAAAAAGAATATCTGATTACGGCAATCACTCAAGAATGGGTCTCAAAATAAATACTAGATCATATTAGAATTAGGTGGTTAGAAATTGCATAGGTCCTGAATAATTGAAGGTTTGTTTTAATATATTAAGTTTTTTTTTTAATATCCAGAGATTTTGCATGCTATTGGCTAGGTTCAAACATCACACTAAACTAGATTTGCTTTAGTTATTGTTTGTTAAAGAAATTGATATGATTATGTTCTGTGAATCTTGCCAAGCCATTAACCATGTTTTTTAAAATCTGAGTTCACAGGCTATGGTTACAAAAAACGATATAAGTTACTGTGTTATATAGTGTGGAAAACCAAAAATATTACAATACAATAAATGAAAAAGTAGACTATCCTTAATCTTTCTGCTATTACATCCCATTCATTGGATATGTTCAACATAAAGTTATGGAGACAACAATAGTCTTCCCCCACGTTTTCTAAAATGCAATTCTTTAGGCTCTAATTTGTAGCTTGTCTTCCTTACCATGGTAATTTCAATGTTCATTATCATATGGAAAAGCCAAAATAGAAGCCTTGTATAGTCTTCCCCATTTTCTCCCATTTGGAGTTACTATAAAGACACTGACAAACACAACTGCATCTAGATTGAAAACCAGGATTATCACTTCTGAATAAACCAGGATTTTATGTCAATTCAGGCATAAGGTTCTGCTTATTCTTTACTTCATGCGACCATTGTTCCTTGAGACAGATGAAATGGAAAACTGAAGACTTCTTGATTTAAAGAAAGGAAGACAGAAAAGTAGAACAGGAATGAGGGACTGCTACATCATATAAGCACTTTCAGAATAAATATTTATTCTTGCTAGAGCTTATAAAATCTGGTAAAGGAACTTTATCAGCTTGCCTTTTCACAAAAGAGACATACAATATTATGTCAGAAGAATGAGGAAGGCAGACAGCAGCACAATAAGAAAGCATGAACTGAGAATTCATAAATTCAGCATGGAACAAAATGCCAACAGTCCAGGAACCTAGTTGTCATGGTTACTGAAATAGCTCTGGGTGACCTAACACATTTGTCATATTCAGTTCATTTCTGAGGCAACTTAAATAAAACATAAATAAATTAATTGTGCTTAATAAAGCTTGCAACTGTGCATTTATTCCATCTATTTTAATCATTACCTAATAGCTTAGCTGCACATTAAATAAAGTTTTAATAATGATTTTTCTATATGACCATTCTCCAACATGTAATTAAGGTCATCATTTATCACCCCACAAAGAATGAAACTATCTCTATTCTAGTCTGAAGTAAACAATTCCATATTATAGGGATTTAAGTCTATGCACCACTCACATAGGGGAAAAACAGGAAGTTAAAATATCTTTATGACAATTTCTACATCTTGGTGACACAACACTATTGGTATTTTTAAAAGGCATATGCTAATTAGAGAAGAATTAGTGCCAAAATTGAAAGTAAATCAACATTTGGATTTGGTCTTGGTATATGAAATGAAAGACTAATAGCACTGTCTAGAAAAATCAATGTTTACAGCAAATTCCTTCTTCCAACAATAATTGATGGCTTTACACATGGAGGTCAATGGATGTATAACAACTAAATCAAATGTAGCATGTATTGTGCAAGCAAAGATGCAGAATTGTGCAAGCAAAGATGTAGGTCAAAACCAAGATCTAGGGTTAAATATTAACTTTGTTTTGGAAAAAAAGCAAACTTAAGAAGACAAATATAATAAACAAAGCTACAAAATATAACTCACATTTGATGATGTGGCAAAGATAATGAACAGAATTAATGGTTAGATTGAAATCTGTGATTAAAAAGGAGACAAGCAAAAATATACTGAAATGCATGCAGAAAGAAACTACAGGGAACAAAATGGCTGTTTGGATTACACACTAAAAATACAAGAATGCTGAAAAGCAAAAGACAGCAGAGGCATGGGAAAACTGTTCAACTACTGAGTTCCACAGACAGCAAGGACAGATAACTAAAAAAGTAATGTAAATAAACTGAGGATAATAATCAAATGGGAAGGACAAGAGATTTTTAAAAGGGAAATTAAAGAAATGATATCTAGTGGGTTATCAAATCAAACTACTGAATAACACATTTTATAACTTTCCTTCCCTTTCAGATTTAAAATAATGTACATTTATTTTACAAATTTATTATTGCACTATTCTATCTTTTGTAAATCAAATATTGTCTTTTCATGACTTAAAGATATGGTTCTTTTTCTGTACTGTTTATTATTATCTTTAAGCACTTTTGTTCCTCTCTAGAGCAAATCTGATTTCTTTCATACCTTTTACTATAATTTATTCAGTTACTATACATTTAATGATCACTGCCTCTCATAGTATATGATGCTGTTACTGATTTGGCTGAGAGGCCCTAATCCACCTCCAAGGTTAATGATAGGTTCTGCAGTTTAATCAGTATCAGTTATATCCAACCATGTGAAATTTTCCATTAATGGTAACAAATCCTAGGAAATCACTTTCCCTAGATCCTGCTATTGGGTATAAAAACTGCACGTTCAATGCATAATATAAAAGCCTTCGTAACCCTAAACTGTGTTCATAATTTTGTCCTTAAGTTTCCAAAGAGAAAATTTAAAATATTGAAACCCAGTGGCCTTTTTGCTTTAGCAGGCTTTCCACCTTAGAATCGATTCTTTATCATTAAATGTAGAAAAGGATCTTCATAAAAGTATTTTCCTTATTGCTGAACTCTAGTAAGAAAATTTTCTAATACTGTTTAGCACCTTCTTTGAAATCTCTATTACTAGTAATTTTCCTTGATTAAGTTTATTTTGATAACTACCATGTGTAGTGAGCAGGATTCCCAGCATAAAACTGAGATGATACATAATCCAATACTGATTCACATCTTTCATACTTCAGCTCCTTCTATCCCCTTAAACAGAGATTAGAATCTGTATTTTGGCCTTACTAACCCAGGAGTAAGGAAATCCTTATTCCAATATATTTCTGACTATTTTTTTCAAGTGAAGTAGCTAGCTTTTTGACTTCTGCTTCTGGTTTATTCTAGAAGCTTTTTCAATTAAAAAAAATGTTTAATCTGATTTGAATGTATAATAATTTTCCACTTGTCTTTGCAACAACAGACTAACATTAATTTTCCAGAATCACCAATACATTTGTGATGTAAGACTATGTCAACAATATTTCATGCTGCTTTCCTTTATTTACAATCAGACAATGTGATCCATACATTTGAAGAGTAGAAATATTTAGGAGAGGCAAGCTAAAGCTTCCAAATGGCCCTTCTGTATTTTAGGTAGCATTCCCCTGAACTCTTATCACTGAAATGCAGTAAAAATCCAGAGGTGTTAAGTTCTTGCTTTTTTCAAAACTTTTTAAACCAGCAAATATTTCAATAGTCTTAAGGCCCATAGCAAATTAATCAAACCATTTAATTTTAATGTTGGCCCATTTCAAGACTGAAACACATTTGCTAATGTTGGAACCACTTCTGAATTGTGCCTGTGATGTCAGAATAGTCCATTTCAAGCTTGAAGCATTTTTCATTTGAAAGATTTTGCACCCATCGAACGGCTGTTTCATGAAAGGAAATGTGGCTTTGTATAACTTAAAATGAAAATAGTACACCAAAGATGAAGGATTCAACATTCATACTTCACAGCTAGGAATCATTGAACCTGCTCCATCACATCAATTGGGAGACAACCAAAATGATAAAGTTTGTGAACAGGATGGGCACACGTAAAAAGTTATTTAGAAGAAATACTCTGGATCTTGCACAGTGCTGGGATTTATTTATTTTTTTACTATCGGTTCTGTGGGTGTGGTTTGGTGGGCATGGCAGGGGAAAGATACTGTAAAATCTCCATTCCCTCCCCACCCCACTAACCTGCTTTCCAGCTCCATTCTCCTGTGCAGGGCAACAAAAGAAGACCCAGCCGATCAGCTAGGAGGCAGAGAATAGATGGGGACGGGACCAGGGCCAGTTGGAGATAGTATCTGCCAGTTCTCCGAACTACTCAAAATTTCTGTTACTGGTTCTCCAGAACTTGTCAGAACCTGAATACCACCTCTGACCTTGCATATGCACAAGCACTAGACTCAGATTGTTGCAGGCAATATGCTGACTCTATAAACCGCTTAGGGAGGGCTGTAAAGCACTGTGAAACATAAAATAAGTATAAGTGCTATTGCTAGACAAAGCTACAAGTAAATCAATGACTAAATTCTTTCTTTGGAATTTTCCTTCTCCAAGCTGGTTGCACAGAAATGCACCTGACTACTGCGCTGGAGAAGGGCACTGCCCTGCTCCTCCTACGTGTACAGGACAAGAAGACCTGGATAGCCAGTTAAATCTTTTCCCAGTACAAACGAACAGAAAATACCTGGGAGAAAGAAAGGATAGCACATATGAAATTTGGTCTTATGGTATTTATTATTCTAAATAAGTATTTCATTGGAGGGTATTTTTTAACTATTTCAAAATATTTTCTATTTTCAGAAAATGAAATAAAAACATCTTGAGGAAAAATAATTCAGAGCCTTCACATATTTTTGCCGCAATGCAACTAACTTTTTCATCACTAGATGAAACAGAACTTATATGATGATCTAAACCAGACCCGGGCAACTTAAAAGAGCAACAGTGAACATTTTTATTTGCAAATATTCATGGGTGACAATACCTGGCATGCCTAACTGCTGGATGATTAGTGGCAGAATGATGATGGAGCAGGGAGGGGGGGGATATTAGTGAGGCCTGGAAGTGATTGGCAGCATGTTTTTTGGGGGGGTAGTGGTGGGGTGACAATGAATTTATTGAGTTTTGAAGAAATGCTGGCTTGGTTCTACAAAGTTGCTTGGTGGGGCTGTATATTGTGCATAAGAAATTAAAATATGCTGTCTTGGTAAATCTGGAACAATTGTATTGTGCCAGCCTAATCCATTTCACAAGGTTGCTGTGAGAATTAAATAGTGAACAAAGCACACGAAGTCTTCAAAGGTGGCTGGCACTGAGCGGGCTACAATATATAGAAATAGATTATAAAAGGAGATGTGTGTGTCATGCTCTTGAACGCAACTATCAAATCCCAGCAAGAGCCAAGTGGTTTTGGCTTCCAACTGCAATTCATTTTAAAGTAAAGTTAATTGTGAACCTCACAAGATGCAAAGGTTTAGAAAACGTTATTTGATTCTTCACAGTTAAATTTCCTAATTCTCTTCCCCCTTGACAACTCTTAGCAAG
Organism: Hydrophis major; assembly: GCA_033807585.1. Taxonomy (NCBI): domain Eukaryota; kingdom Metazoa; phylum Chordata; class Lepidosauria; order Squamata; family Elapidae; genus Hydrophis; species Hydrophis major. Next base: position 179,316,849 of record CM066329.1, read on the forward strand.
CATTCCTTGGAAAGCTGCTGGATTATGTCAAAAGAGCCACGTCACCATCTTCCAGCTGTCAGAAACACAGCTCACTGTCTCCACTTCCCTCCGTAGTTCTTCCCATGTTCATGCATTCTAATCATAGTACTTCCTGAAATGAGCAAGGAGCAATACTTTGATCCCAGAATGCCTTTCTTCAGCAAATAGGAATGTGAAGGAATGATTACATATATGAAAATACACATTTCAACTAACTATTTCTTTCTGCAGGATGTAGTTTGTGTTTGAATGTACGCTTTACTGTTCAGTCAAAACTCAGAAAATACAGTAATTATTGGTACTGTTTAAATCAGCTGTTATAGCACTATCTCCAGCTGTTGTTTTTTTTAACAATGAAAGAAGTACAGTATAAAGAAAAGAGAATTTACCAGTAGAAACAAAATAAGCCCATTTTTGTTGATCCTTCATTACCCATATTCACTGGATTTAAATCTGAAAAGAATCTAATCCTATGCAAAGAAATAATTCACATGTCCCTTGCGTAAAAATAAACGAGTAATATTATCTATGGAAAACACATCTGCAGAACCAGAGAACCGAAGAACTGGAAGAAGCCCCAGAAAACCATTCTTATTCCAAATGTTTTCATCTCCCACAATATTTTGCTGTTGACTGTAGTAAATTTAGACAGTTCATGGATTTTTCCTTATTTAAAATCCCCTTCCTCTGGTATTAAAGATAATTCAACAGTATCTTTTGGAGGCCATACCAAAGGCTTTGTGAAACTGTATTGGAATTGCATTCCTCTTAATGTCAATTTCACCCAAGCTTAGAGCCTATAGAATTTTCTGACCCTGCTGGTTGGAGATAATGCAAATCACATTACAACACAATTTAGAGGACATCTATTTGGAAAGGTTTTTTTTAAATACAATACCATCCATATAATCTGTCAAAAATATGAGACAGAAATGTTTTCATTATTATGACTGACATCACTGAAATTATAAGATGAAACAGCAATGTTCTGCTTTTTGCATCAACTATCAAATTTTTATAAGTTAATTTATTTTATTCATATCAAATTTTTAATTTGTCCAGTCTGCTACAAGGAAAGATAAAGAGGGAACTAAGCGTACATAAGTGTTTTTAGGAAAATAATATAATTTATGAAACCAGAAAAATAAAAAGCAGCATAAAATTGGTATTACATGTTCATTGGGGCAATCATAAGAATATTCAAACTACAATAGCTTAACCAGCAAAGAAAATGCAAATAAGTATTATAAATATTATATACTTTTGCCACCAGATATAGTTCAGTACAATAAGAGGCAGTTAGTCTGTATAACCCTTTAGGTTAGCTTCTATTACTTATGGAAAGTGTTTATATTTACAAATCATTAACTGAACTAGAAAAGCAGCAATAATATATTCTTTACAGATGAGTTCACAAAACATTCATTGTTCTAAAAGTATTTTGCTTTTAGCAGTGAAAGCATTTAATTTGAAGAGCAGAGGCCCTGCCAAATTTTGCTTTTCCTTCATTGAGAAAGCATCTAGATTCCTCTTATAGTGCATAACTAATAACCATATTGCATCATACCAGCCTCCACACTTCCCACAAAAAATGACAACACTACAATGGGTATCAATGTTTCAGCTTTAGCCAGGCTCAATGCAGCTCCATGTAGTACAATAGTCTTAATACATGACAGCTTTTGCATCATGCAATCCTACCATGTAATCCCAACATTTATTCTGCATTGGTTTCTTGGCTGATGTCAAAAAGTTAAGCAAAATTGGTTCTGCTTCACAGTTGCTTAGCCTTAGCAGAGCATCGGAAAATATCAAGCCCGTGGATTAGACCATAAAATGAAAATCCTGCAAAAAACTGTTTGTAAAATAATTCCATTTTTGATTTCAATACTGTTTATGAATATTTCCATGGTCAGCAAAACTGAGATTGACTTTAAGGAAATTATTTTTGTTTTTAGTACTTACTATGAACACTACATTTTAAAAACTTGTTTGTCATTTATTTTTACAGTTTATTAACCTGATATGCTGCCATGACACCCTGCAAGATACAGTGCAAACCTGTGTGTCTGACCTTCCACTAAGGCTGCAGTTGGCATATTACCAACTTAACCACTTCAGCACATATTCACTTTTACATTTAAAGATGCGCTAGCTCTCCAAATAGTACCATACAAGAACATATCTTCATATTGCACAATTTTACTTCTTCTTCAAATGATAATGCAGAATTATTAGAGCACAGTACTGCAAAAGTTTCCATTTATAGTCATCAAGCAGATCTCTTGGTTGTCTCACTGCTGTAGAACAAATTTACCACTGCTGACTTAAGAAATAGGCCAACTTGCATAATTTCATGTGTTCTTACCTTAATCAAGTTTCTTGGAGGATGAAGCTTTATTTTTCCTTTTAGGATTTTGAATATATGCAAACAACAAGGAACGAATGATAATCCTTGAATAAGATCATAATCTGACTAGATTTAAGATTCAGTGTTTAGGATATGCTTAAATTAGTGTGACACAAAAGTCTCAAGCTATGATTCTTTCTCTATAATAAAGACAACTGACCAATAATTAATATAAAGTTAAACCTATATTATAAACCTAATTGTATTTATATAGATACTCATCTCACATGAAACTAAGGGTAGCATACAGCACTTAATTAAAATGTATTTTATTTCTTATCAATATTTTAAACAATTTTCCCTAAAAAGTCCTCTAGGAAATGTAATAATAATAATCCTGAGATGATAGCTTTATTACCATCAAACAACATCTGCCTATCCCTAGGCCCTTAAAGAATGACTTGATAGGCGTACAAAAATGCCAAATAATTTAAACATCTGGCTGAGTGCACATCCAACCATAATAATAATGATATCTAATATGAACTAGATAAATACAAAGCCAGAATTTTGTAATTGCTGCAAAAAGTTATGGTCTGAATACTTATTTTCAAATTCCGTGTGATATTACCCAAGTTGGCAAAACTTTTATGTCTCAGCAAAATGATATGCAGAATTTGCTGTGACTCATTGAAAAATACTGCTGGAAACAAGCAAAACAATGTTTTGCTGCATTTTACAAATTATCTTTTTAAAAAACGTTGGCTCATTTACTGTTGGATTATTTGCAATTGAAAACCTAATTCTTCCTGGTTAGATGTTTGATTAAAACAGTCTACAACTGACACCATAGCAACTAAGTAAGTTTAGCAGGATGAGTAAGCTAATTGGACATAAATCAGCCAAGTGTTTTAAGACTTTCTGCATGGGACAAACCCTATGAGCCCTAAACATCTAAATCAGTTTTAGCCTATTAGAGTAACAAGTGCAAAGGAAATCTTCCTTTGGGTCTATGCAGGTATTTTAATTTGAAGTTGTCCCAGGGCACAGTGTGAATGACTACATATGCAATTTGATGACTTTAAATTCCCCTGAGATGCTGCAAAAGAGGACATCCAGAAAGAAAGATGAGAAGCTTTAAAAAAATCTAGCTTTCTTCTCCTCTTCAGGATCTGCTGGGTCATGACTCAGGCCGTCCCCTGCGTGAAGCGCACCCTAGTTGGGAGTGCTCATGCTTTTTACATTTCCTTACCTTGTTCCAAGTCTTGCTGGCCATACCACGGTTCCTCCTCCTCACTCTGAAACTCATCCATCCTGTCGGCGCTTAGCATGAACTCTACTCCGCAAACATCCAAAATTGAGCTGCAAGCAAAGAAAGGCTGACCTCCCAAAGATAATACTGTGGACTACTGCAGAGTGAAAGAGAATCAAGGGATGGGAGGAAAACGGAGGGAGGAGGAGACCAAGAGGATCCTTTCCAAGAGACCGACGACGCTGGTGATGGCAGGAAGAGATCGGTCGCCAGACTTCAAGGCGGGAATCGGCAAAGATGCAGGGGCAGATCCCGGGATTCCTGAGGCCCAAACAATGGCTTTGCAGATGTTCAGTTGTAATCAGGGCTGCTGTAGCGGTGCCCTCAAAGCCCCCCAATTTTTCTTCTCTGTCTGCACCACCTTCCGTCTCTTTTCGTCTGCTTTCTGCCAAGGAGAAAGGAAGAGAGCAAGGAGGCGGCGCACGGATTTCGTTCCTCCTTTCTCGTCCTCTTCGTTTTCTTGAAAAGAGAGGGCAGGTGCTGCCTCTTTGTCACGGATAGAAATCCGGACCTGAATGCTGCAGGGTTCTTGCAGCGAGTTCACTGAGTGATGCACAAAAGAAAGAGCAAGCTTCCTAATGCAGCCTTTTCCGACTTGTACAGCTCGGTGGGGACCTCTAGCACGGAACTGCTGCAAGAAAATCCATGCCAAAAGACGTGGAAGCGGGAGGGGAGCGGGAAGGAGGCGGGAAGGGAGGACGATAGACCTCCCTCCTTGTCTCTCCACCCCCCCAGCTCCCCCGACTCCGATTCTTTCATCGGAGGAATTCTAGACGCATTTTAGCGACTGGGTGGATTTGTGGCTTGCATTCCGGCAGGATCTGAAGAGCAAGGGCGGAGTCCCTAACGGTGCCAGGCGGGGAGCGTTTTTCTCGGGGGGACATTTGCCCACTAGTTGAAAGCTGCTTTTATACGCACAGTACCTGAGAAAGAGCGAGCGGTGCCATTCCAGAGATCGCTTGGACCGCTTGCTGGTGGATTTCTTCGCCATTGTTATTCCTTGGGGAAATCATCACTATTACTACTACCGCCGTAAAAGAACTGCCCGACTAAAAAACAGCCCCGATGGTTTTGGTAATGGCTAAATTGAAAGGACATTTTTTTTTGCAATTGAAAAGACAAATAATAGATGGCGGCACAGAATAAACAAATAAGATGGGAGTGTCGCGTTTGTCGCGAGGGCCCGACCGTGAGCGTCTGACTTTTTTTGTATTTTTTTCAACTCACACAAAAGAGTCTCGTCGTTGCGAGTATTGTAGAATAAATACTGTATGTAGGGCTAGAGAGTTTCATTCTCCGGGGTAACTCCCGTTTACTCAATAACTAGGAAGTTCCCTTTCTTTTACAAATCAAATACAAGCTATGGGCCCAGGTCAGCCAACTACACTGTCGTGCTTCCCTTATGGACCAGCAGAATTATCCCCAGAGATTTGGCTTCATATTTGTGCCAAGCAACCTACTTAAACCGCAAATATTTGGCTTGAAAGTGTTCTTAATTGGGAACTTCATATCTTTGCTTTTAATCTCATACCTACTTGAAATTTAGCAAAAGCTAAGTCTCTCTTAGCCTTTTATAAATGACCCTAACAAGTAGAGCAACATTTTTCTTCATCCTTTTATTACAGAAGCTTTTTTTCGGTTTCTTTTTTTCATTTTGCTTGTGAGGCCAAAAACAACAATAAAATCCCTCCCACTTATTAACTAACCTGAAGAAAGCAATTTTAACTGGAAGGAATTTCTGTCCTTTACTACTAGTCACAAGAACAATGGCATCTCTTTCTCTCTTGGCATGAAAAAGCCTAGTTTGGCCTGAGCCAGGCAGAGGATCCTAGCACCATCAAACAGAAGACATTGTGCAAATCTTATGTTTTTTTTCTATTTCAAAGCCTTTTTGTGAGGAAAAAAAAACCATCAATAAATTACAAATGGGAGACTTGGCTACTTTCAGTTGGACTATGATTGCAGAATGATGCCTCTAACTCAGGGGTGTCAAACTCAAGGCCTGTGGGCTGGATATGGCCTGCAAGTTGCTTAAATCTGGCCCATTGGGCCAGCCTGGAAACAACAGGTGGTGCCTCTGGTAGCCAAAATGGGGTGGGGTGGAGCCTTATGTGGCACCCACGTGGCCTGATTTCCCGCCTGGACTTCCTGAAGCATTTTGCTGGCCAAAATGGGGCTGTTTTGGCCAGCAAAGTGCTATTGTGCTATTGTGGTTCGCTGGAGCCGATGTAGGCAACAGAGGTATTGGACAGTGAGGATGAAAGGGAACCAGTCAGGGAGTCTGGTGACGACTTGGACGAGGGTCCTGCATCAGATGCAGGGATGGGGCCAGGACCATCTGAGAGGGGGGTGCTGCCTTTGGAGTCTGGCAGTAGCGAAGCAGAGGACCCCGGGAAACCTGTTCCCAGTGCGCAGGTGCACAGGGCTGCTAGAAGAGAGCAGCTGAAGCAGCAGGGGTGACTCGGGAGTAAGGCTGGGAGGTGATTGCCCCTCAGGGATGAAAGTCAATCCTTGGTGACCTGCTCTTGGCAGGAAGCAAAGAAGTTCATTGGATACTGATTCCTCATTGAAGCCTTGCAAACTCTGGTTTGTTTTTGCTGGAACTTCTGTTGATATATATTCTAATTAAGTGGACTACTGTTTCTTGGCAGCCTTCTACAGCCCTGAAGGCGTGAGCTTATCTCAGAGAATTATATATGAGTTTTGGCTGGGAATGTAATGAATTCCCAGCATCACATTTAAAAAGGTTTGATTTTTCACTCAGCTTGTATTTCCTTAATTTAGACAAAGCCTGGGTCAGAACAAGTGCTTCAGGAGACTGTCCAGGCCATCTCCCCCCCCCCCTCAAGCTGGCCCAAGGAGGAGAATGCTGATCTGGCCCTCGAAAAAATCCAGTTTGACACCTCTGCTCTAACTGTTATAATATCAAACTAATCCACTTCATTCTTCTGTCAAATGATTTTTTGGTGGTCTGTTTTTTTTTGTCCTTAGCCTTGAAGACAGGATCCATTTCTCATTATTTGTTACTTATTGAATTTATTTTATATCCTGCCTTCCCTCCAAGAACTCATGGCAGAATTCATAGGATCTTTCTTTATTTTATAATCTCAACAGCCACCTGCAATACAGGTAGTCCTTGATTTACAAGAGTTCATTTAGTGACTGTTCAAAGTTACAACAGCATTGAGAAAGGTGGTTTATTTCTCAATAAATGACCAGAAAGGAACATCTGTGATTCCTAAAACTCCAAAAATATGCCTATAAACATATCTGAAATAGATAATTTAAGATAACAGGTTGTACTGTAAAGCATAACAGATTTCTTTTTTCACACCTTGTACTTATTATGGAATAGTATTGGCATAATGGGAAAAAGACTAAGGATAGCTGTAGGCTGCTTCATTCATGGGTTGGGAGTGAAAAGAGAAAATCATTGTATGAGTGAGAGAAAGTTTGGATTCACGCATGATAGTTCAATTGTGAATGAGAATAGGATATAACTAACTCAGAGTAGGCTAAACAGCTTTAATCCGAGAGGTTTGCAGGTAGACTTACTTATTCAGGCATACAAAATCTTCCCCAATTTGGTGTCTATTTTCATTGACTTGTGAGACATGATTTGCTTTCCTTTAATACATAAAATTCGCATTTCAAATTTGGTCCTACATTATATCTATACTGGAACCTGATCTGTGGGAATCTTTGAAAGTGTTAAAAGTACTTTTATTCAAATGTCGCTTGAATGCAATGCAGAAATGTTTGGTATTGGATAAAAAGCTTTTTCATTGTTCTGGATCATCCCATTATTTCAGTATGAAGCATTTAATGAAATATGGTACTGTTGGATGATGCAACTGAGACTTATTTTAAGAATTACAATGAAAGAGTAAAGAATTAGAGTAAAGAGTAAAAGAGTAAAGAGTAAAAGTAAAGAATTTTTAAAAAATGGGAATAAGTAACCCTAAGATCTAGGATAGAGATATATAACTGATACCAGTGGTGGGATTCAATTTTTTTTACTACCGGTTCTGTGGATGTGGTTTGCTGGGCGTGGCAGGGGAAGGATACTGTAAAATCTCCAGCCAGAGGTGGTATTTGCCGGTTCTCCAAACTACTCATAATTTCTACTACCGGTTCTCCAGAACTGGTCAGAACCTGCTGAATACCACCTCTGACAAGAGGCACATGTTCCCTCAAAGTTTTCAACCTCAAAACCACTTCAAAAGTATGCCAACTTAATTTTAACAAATTTTAAATTGACTTTGCTGACTGAGTAATAAATCATGAATAGATACTTAGATACTTCATGGTTTAATTTAAACTCAAAAGACAATTCTAGACTAGATTAGAATCTTTATTGTTAAATAAAAAAGTCAAGAATAAAGCTACACAAAATAGATGATTGCAAGTGTAATGGTGAGAAATGTACCTTAGTGTTCTAAACATAGTGGCTTTTTTTCCTCTTATTCCCATTAATGGATTCTTGGCATTATACTTGGCTCTGAAGCAGAGCGGTTGTTGCATGCATAATATAATGGCCACCTCTGCTTGAAGAACCACTGGTTCCAGCATCAACTTCCATTCTGTTCCCTTCTCCAGGTTCTATCTTGCCCCTTTCAGACCTCCTCAGTCAAGCCAGCAGGAATGGGGGCACTGTTTCCATCTCTGCAATTTTCTTAAAAACTCCCCCATTTCAGAACTTTCCATTTCTCTCCCTTCCTGACTTGAGATAAAGGAAAAATAACTCTTCTCTTTTCTTCCACTTCATTGCTTAATGCTCAGGGTCAGAACTATTGGCAGGTGCAGAAGCTTTATTGCACAGCCAGTTGGGCAGGTTGCAGCTGAGAGAGTCTTGGAACGGAACTGTGAAAGGAGACAATTTACATGATGATTGTATATTATCTTCCCAAAATGTTTTATGTTTAGGTGGCCTCCAAAAGAACTCAATAATCTAAAACACGCTATATTACAAATGCTTCCTTCCTTTCACCAAGATGTGGGAATGAGTAGAGGAGGTCATTCTAGAACCAGAAGGAATCGGTGGAAAATAGGGTGCATTTTCAATATGCCTGGAAATTGCAAATAAAAAGCCATAGACCTGATTAATGCTGTCACAGAGAATGATCTAACAACCTAGGCATTTATCTTAGATGGTCACATGGAGGGGAAATTCTGGGGAAAAGCTAGGTATAATATGCATCACTGATGTTGGTCATCCTGGCAGTAATGATCACAAGATCATTTGTAGGAAGGCCAAGGGTGGGATTCAACCAGTGTTACTACACACTGTGCGTGTGTGTATTATGCCATAAGCTGTGCCGCCTGGACAGCTGATAAGCGCATGCAGGTGCATAGCGTTTAAAAAGCACTTTACTGCTTTTTCAACCTCAACTGTGCTGCGCAAAGCAGCTGAGGTTGAAAAAGCAGGAAATAAAGGTCAGGTAACAGCCCAGGTGGGCGGATGGGCCAAACAGCAGTTCTGTGTCTGCTGCTCTTCAGGGCTACCGGTTCTATAGAGCTGGGCAGAACCGGTAGCATCCCACACCTGAGGAAGGCTTGCATGAGGTAGCTGATCCTTCAGCAAGTACTGACAGTCTAACTTCTTAGAGAAAACATAAAAGATTTTGTAATTGGAAAGAGCCATACACAATTGGCAGTAGATATGGATAACAGGCATATTATTGGGAGTTTTAGCTACCAACTGAGTAGAAATGAATTCAGCCATAGGTACAATTTCAGATCAATTGTCTTGCTACCATAGTATTTTACATAACAGTGAAGGTGTTTCTAAAGTCTCTGATCATTTAAAGTTTTAAACCTTGCCTGGAAGCAGGAAAAATATAACAGTGGTTAGTGATGCCTATCCATACAATCCAACAAAGCCATCAAAAGACAAAATAATCACCATGTTCTCTGTGTGTTCAAGCAGATTTGAATTAATGCATCATTGTGTCTTGTGTATAGTTAGCTCATCTCTGATTTTATTGGATAGTGTTTTTCTGAATTGGTAGTTTTCATCCCAAGCTAATTGCTGAAATTCCCACATTTTTAAAAATCTTGACAAAGGCAGCAAATCTGGTGTTAACAGTCTGTTTGTCAGGATTCCGGCAGTTACCCCCATTTAAATAATGAGTCTTGAGCCAAACTTCCAAAACTTAAAAAGGATTTATTGGGAGGTAACATGCCGGCATTGCTTGGGTGTAGCCGACTCTGAGACACACAGTTCATTGTCACTCTTGACTCTGGTTTTCCCCTCACCCCCTGGGTGTATCATAATTCATATTCTCCAATAGGACACATCCATAGCCAAGAGTCATCAATCATGCTCTCCAGTTAGAATTTTGAGAGGCAGAAACTTTGGTCACCTAGTTACTATCTTTGAAAACATTTATGTAATGCAGTTTCAGTTTTGCAAGCTACTATACTGCTTCCCCCCCCCCCCCAACCTTTCTTTTGGCAACTCTAAAAAGACCAGAGAAATATTTTATGAGTTGACACTGTTACTTGACTGAATCCTCAAAAATATTTATTGTACATCCCCCAAAATTAATATAATGGCCCAAATCCATAGTTTGTAGTTTCAACAGTCCCTAGAGCTAACTATAAATCCTAATGAACTTAGTTGGTGTGAAATCATCTGATTTTAGCTGTATAGTTCAAGGAAGGCAGTAAATTTTGTTGGGTGCTTATAGTTGTCTGGCAGGGATTAGAGTACATATGCTCAGTGCCAATGTAAGAAAGAATTTTCATACTGATAAACTGGCTAGTAACTCAATAGCTAAGATCCAGATGCACATTGACCCATTTTCATAGAAAGGTAGTTTTTTCCTCATTACATAAAGCCAAAGACTAAGAAAGCTAAAGTCACCATCAAGGTAACCAAGGCATTCCTATAGTCTTTCTTGTTACAATTTTTATTCAAGATTTCAGTGTCTTACTTGGCTAACTTATTGTTAATATAAATTTCAACCTGAGAAGGGCTGCCATTCATTTCTAGTTAATGAGATTTTATTAAATGAGATTTTTAATTGATGAGTTTTAATATTTAATAAAATTGTTAATTTATTTGCATATTATTAGCCACTTTGAGTACTTTTGTTGAGAAAAGGCAAGTTATAAATTACCATTTTTAATTTTATATTCTGCAGTGGGATCCTACACGAAAGTTTGTAGTTTCAACAGTCCCTAGAGCTAACTATAAATCCTAATGAACTTAGTTGGTGTGAAATCATCTGATTTTAGCTGTATAGTTCAAGGAAGGCCCATTTATAGTTCTTCCTTCTGTTAAGGAAATTAGAACTGCAACCAAGTTGCTAATATATTTTTACAGTTAAAGTTATGACCTTTAATAATTAGTATTTAAAGTTATGACCTTTAATAATTAGTATTTAAATATTTAAAAGGGGAAAAACTTTCTTCATGTTAACAATCCAGATTATGCATAAGCACATGGAGAGAGAATTATAAAGGAGAATAAGGTTTTAAAGTGTCCTCATTTAATATTGTGCTGCTGGGAAGGAAGGAGAAGGCATGAAGCAATAAATACATGATGTCAAGGAGAGGCTAATGAAAGGAAGTGAGGGATCATTTTACAGACTTAACTTCTTGAGGTACAGTGGGGAAGCTGTTTTGCTTGGCAAATTTTGAGCATAATTAAGGCAGGGAAACTTGAGTTATTTTATTGCCATATTGTTATTGTCAAATACAAAAAATGCTTGTTTATGTATGAGAGACTCTCCTGTAAATTACTGAGGTCTTATTATAGACCCACTCTGGATAAAGTTTATGGAGTTAGTGTGAATAGAAAGGTAGCATCATTAAAAAAAAAAAAGAGGGTTTACACTGACCCTGCAGAGACCTAGCTTCAAAGCCACACCCAGCATTGTAAGATCACTTTGTGGGTAGACAACCTTCTCCCAGCCCAGTTTTACTTACCTCTCAGGGTGTGGTAGTGGTTGGAAGAATGGGAGGAGAAGAGCAAGAGATGGGATATGAATAGAATAGAATACAATACTTTATTGGCCAAGTGTGGTTGGTCACAGGAGGAATTTGTCTTGGTACAAATACTCTCAGTATACATAAAAGAAAAGAAACCTCCATGAATAAGCATCGTTAAAAGTACAAAGCAAGTGTGCTTAAAAGGAGGAAATACTTAAGGGTCTATTTCAAGGGCAAGCAGCCAAGAAAAAAATGTGGGGAAGAAGGGACTTTGTAGAACTGCGTTTCCCTCCTTGCCGACCTGAGCTGACTCGCTTCTAAACACGGATTTCCGATTAACGAGCCGCGGAGAGGCAGGCAGCGAGGGGAAAAGCGACAGGCCGAAATCAGAGACGGGTGGGGGCCGGATTCAAACGAGGCGGCTGTGGGAAGAGACGCCTCCACCGGTGGAGAGAGAGGAGGAGGAGAAACAGCGCTGGACCCACCGAGCACCCAGCAGGGAGTAACCAGCCGGTGGCTCCCCGGAGCCGTGGCAGGGGAAGGAGACGGCTGTCGTGTAACTGAGCGAAAGAGAGGCGGAGCCGCGCTTCTGACGATCAGGAAAGGCGGTATTAGCGCCGGGAATAGCCTCAGCTGCCTTTGACGAGCGGGAGGAGATCAGCTAGCCTGCAGGGAGCAGGTGGACGGAGCAGCGCTGATGGAGCCCATCGCGTCCGGCAGAGGGGGCGAGGACGACGGAGATTAAGCCGGACGGGCGGCGGCAGAGGAGGAAAAGGAGGGCAAGGCTACCGCCGCAGTGAGCGACCGCCGGCGAGGGAGAGAGCAAGGCAGGAGCGGGGAAGGGAAGCGGACCCGGATCCTGGTGCGGGAGGATGGGTAACGCCGATTCTAAGCTCAACTTCAGGAAGGCGGTGATCCAGCTCACCACTAAGACCCAGGTGAGCGGCTTGCAAAAGCAACCCGGCCCAGGTCGCTGCTTTATTACAGCAGAGGCGCCCGGGGCAGGTGGCGACGGGGGTGGGGAGGCCTTCGAGGGGGCTTTGGCGGAGGGCTGGTCGGCCAGAAGCGAGCCGCCGGGTGTCGTCAGCGGGGACATTTTCGGCTAGGGTTGCAACAGGATCTCTTTCCCCGCCGCTCTGGGGCTTATTGGATTCGGGGATGCATTGGAGAAGAGCTGGCGATGGTTCAGAAACCTTGTTTCTTTGGTTCATGAGAGATGATGGCTAAGCCTTGACGGACCCGGGCATCCACAACCAGTGCTGGGTTGCCAACCCTTCGCCTGCAACATTTCCAGTCCATAGGCTTCCAGTTTGCTACCTGCTACATCACGTGGCACCCCCACAAATCGGTGGAGCCCTCCTCCATCCCTTTTGGCTTTCCTGAAGTTCAGACCTTAAGCAAGCTGGCTTTCATTCAGAGCTTTCAGGATTTAGGCCTAAGAGCAGTATCCACCTGACTATAGCTGAAGAACCGGTTAGAATAAGATACAAGGAAAACAGTGTGAGAATCGGTAAGATAACCTTTTAGTAATGCTGTGCAATTGATAGAAAGTTACAGTGTTCACCAAAATAACAATGGCAACAACATGGGTAGAATTGAAACTGAAGCCTGCATCTCTCTGAATCATGGAACTGTGTTGATGATATCTATTTTATCTATATTTTGTTGAGCTATATGGGATCTTTCAGAGACTGGAAAAGTAGTTAAAATGTTCTAGAGTTGGGAAAATCCAGGCTCAAGTCACCTCAGCCAGAGAAACTTAATGGTTGATTTTAGGCCAGTTGCTACCTCTCGGCCTCATCTATTCTATACTGTAGATTAATGATATTCCCATTGTAAATTGCCTTGAGCTCCATTATTTATTCTTAACCTAACCTAATAATTTCTATTTTTTCCCTGGAAGCTTGGAGAATAAAAATTGCTTAAGGCCTCAGGCTGATGTCAGGTGCACAGAGGTATTATCAGGGAGAAAAATTATCAAGTAGTAACTAGTAGCCTACAGGCAAAGCCTAGCAGAATCACCTAGAACAGTCCTGACAAGTACAACAGCTGTTACAACTTCATCCCATGCACTGTAGAAGCAGATTGGAAAGTCTAAAGTACTGGTTGCTTATTAAAGGTCTTTACTTTGTATTTGAGGAATGAGAACTGGTCACTTAAAAAAAAAAATCGCATCTAGTTCTGTGTCTAAAAAGTTTAAAATGTAAATCTGGAACATATAGAACTACCTTGTGGTACTCTTGGTTCAAAATACAAGTAATTCTCTACAGTTTACAAATGCTTAAATTTAATTACCATTCTGAGAGGCAGTTATAGTGAAGTAATGCAGAGAGACTGTTATTAATTTCAAAACATCAATTTTAATTCCTCTGCACTGGAGTAATTCTGTCTTAAATTTATGGGTGGTATTTAAATAGTATTTTACCAATGAACAAAACACAATTGCAAAAAAGAATATCCTTTCCTTAAGGAAATATGGTTGATCAGCAAAAAAAAAAAAAAAAGCTTTCTCCTGTGCACCTGATGCCAGGTCACTTCTTCCCTAATTTTTTTTAAAGATCCAGTTTCACTATGTTTAAGAACAGTTGCAAAAGCAATAAGTAATGCTTGTAATCTCATAGAACAGGTTGTGTTTTCCAGAAGCATTTCATATCTACTTTGACTTTTACATAGGTCTATGTATTTTCAAACATGAGCTTACCTTGGGCAATAGATGAGGAAATGAAAGCATTTTCCGTAGTGCTGTTAAATCTGTTTTCCTCAATGAGGCTATACTTGGGAAAAAATTACTTGCAGCTGAATACATTGAATACTTTTCTATTGAAAGGACTTTGTAGTATCTTTATAAGTAATCCTTCACTTATGACCACAATTGGATCAGAATTTCTGTTGCTAAGAAAGGCTTAATTGAGCGATGGACCATTTTACGACCTTTTTTGCTACTGTTAAGAATCAATCACATAGTTGAGTGAATCAAGCTGTCATTAAGCAAATGTGGCTTTCCTCATTGACTTTGCTTGTTGGAAGCCACTGGGAAAGTACAGGTGGTGATCCCATGACTACAGGACAGTAGGGGTGGAATTCAATTTTTTTTACTACTGATTCTGTGGGCATGGCTTCATGGGTGTGGCAGGGGAAGGATAAAATCCCCATTCCCTCCCCATCCCACTAACCTGCTTTTCAGCTTCATTTTCCTGTGCAGGGCAACAAAAGAAAACCCAGCTTGGGCTCCAGCTGGGACTCAGGAGGCAGCAAATAGATGGGGATGGGGCCAACCAGATGTGGTATTTACTATTCTCCGAACTACTCAAAATTTCCATTACCTGTTCTTCAGAACCTGTCAAAACTGGCTGAATACCACTTTTCCCAGGAGGCTGCAACCACCAAAAATATATGCAGGTTGCCGAACACCCAAATTTTGATCATGGGAACATAGTTATAAGTGGAAGAAGAGGTTGTAAATCATTTTTTCAGTGCTGTTGTAACTCCAAACATTTGCTAAACAAATGGTTGCAAGTTGAGGATTACCTGTATAGTGAAAAATGAATAAATATACATAGTTACATAGATGCATAGGCAGAACTTGCAGTATTAGAGAAAACATAAACAGGGTAATATATGTCCATAACTAAACCCCAGTAAAGAACCCCGAAGCCCTCATAATTCTTTGTTTCTGTTATGTATTTGTTAAATATCTTGGAGTTTGAACAAAGAGTGGAGAGGCAAGATAACAGAAAAGTAGAAGTTAATAATGTAACCTTAGACCGAGTGTGTGGAATACTAAAAACATCAGTCTAGGAATGGAGAGATTCAGATTCTAGTCCACCCTCAGCCATGGAAGTTAATTTGAGTTCTTTGGCAGGGTCCTATTGTCTTAATCCAATCTACCTCAGAGGACTGCTATGAAAAAAAAAATAGGGAGTGTAAAATATGTGCCACGTTGAGCTCCTGAATGAGAGGTAGAATATAAATAAGGATAGAAAGATTTTGTTTTTTACTCCTGCTAATATATATTTTTGTATTATGTACCTCCAAATCGTAAAAGGTGAAAAATAATTGTAGGTGAATCTGGCCAAAGGAACAACCTACTGAGATCAGTTAAACTTTACCATGGATTAGTAAATTAAGAATTACAACTCTGATATAAATTTAGTTTTAAACTTTTAACTTGGCCCCTGATTGTGTTTGCTGACTTTCAACAATATTTGAAATATTTTGTTGATTTGAAGTGAACAAGTGTGGAAAATGGTGGGAAGAATACCATGAGGAAAAGTGGGTAGAAACACATATGTACATACTTGAAGGGCACTCCTAGCAGATTTTTGTTTGAGTCAGTCACCAAAAGATCTCTGTTAAGATACAGAACTAAACTTATGAATGCACTCTTTAATTATAATTTCAATTGATTTCATTTAATTGTTTGCTTTGATTATAGGCCAGCATAAAACTGTTTACATAACAGTCCTTCTAAAGTACAAATTAACAAAAATAATAGAATAACATAAAGTAAAATTATTAACTTAAAATGAATGAAGTACAGGGTTTAAAATCTGGTTAAGACCTATAAAACTACAAGCAATTTGTCAATAGTATAAATGCCACATGTAACTAAAATAGATAACTATGCAGTAAAAGTTCTTGGGTTTGTGGAATACTGTGAGAAGATAAAGTTGTACTAATTTTTATTGAGTCTAATACTTGCTGAAACTCTATTAGGATTTGTTGAAATTATGACAGTCATGATCCAACCAACTACAACAACAAAAATAGCAAAATAAAACATAGAATGGTATTTTTTATTTAAAAGGGAAAAAAGAAGGGGGCAAGGATGGAAACTAGGGTAAAATTGTGTGATCTGATGTTGTCTGGTCTGGGAGTGGGAGTTGGGGGTGATTTTGTTATATTGTACTTGATTAATTTATTTGATTCTTTTTTTTAGTTTTTATTGTTTTAAATGTGGTTTTATATTCTGTAAGCTGAGGCACCATAGACAAATAGGCAGCAATATAAATTCAATAAATAAATATATTACACACACACACACACACACACACACACACACACACACACACAGAGTGTTAGATAAGGCTCAGGATCACTTCGGTCAATTGTTTACATTTCATTGACACAGAACCAGGCTACATTGTCTGAATCTAATTGTAAAGAAAGGGCATTTCCTTCATAGAGTATCAGTGCAAGTGAGCTGATACAATACAGCTTTATGATTTAGCTTAAAACTTTTCCCAGACAACAGGAACCAAATACAACCCAAATCCAAGGTTCAGGTCCAGCTAGGAACAGGTAGCTTATTAAGCTAATTAATTCTATTAAAGAAGATCAGTAGATCTCATTTTTTGCTTTGAACAGGACTTGACTTAGAAATAGACTTGCCTATAAGTTTTTGATTTTTTTTCTTTCCATTAGATTGGTTATTATCCTCTGTAATATTCCATGTAATTTTATTCCATGTAATTCAGCAGTGATTTTAATGGCACTTCAGTCTTGGAGGAATATTTCTCGGGAGTCTTCTCTTAAGGGATTTTTCCTCAGTTTCCAGATGTAATCTACTCTATGATGTGGAGCTTTAGATCTTTCTGGTATTTAGTGATGATATAATATTTAATTATTTCTAGTTTAATTATAATTCTGTAGTCAGTATGTTATTATTTAGTTTCCTAATTAGGAATATTTTGTGGAATAATAAATTTGACGTTCTTGATTATTTGGCCAAAATAAAAATCAAATCATGCTTTCCTGCTGTCACACTAGCTGACAGATGAGAGCCATTGGATATAACCTCACCTATTAAAATAAACAATATGCCTTTTGTATAACCTCACCTATTAAAATAAACAATTATTTTGAAAATATGCAACTGCAAACCTAAACTTGCTGTTTAGTCTTGTGAACATTATTGAATTTGTGAGTCCATAACACTTACTGTTTTGTTTGACACAATGTATACTCGTATGAATACTTAGCTATTTTTTTCTGCTGAACTATTGTTTTTGTCATAAACTAATTAATTTGAAAAGCATTATTTTAAAAGACCCCTAAACTGTTCTGAAGAGGCCACAAAATAATGCTATTATTTAAGGCTAAGTATTGGCTGGTTTTGCAGATAGTGTGCTAAACCAAAACAGATCAAATCAAACTACATTATAACTTCTGAAAGTTTGTGAAAAATAGTATGTATTGAGCTGAATTGTCTTGGCAAGGATTTGAACTCAGAACTTCAACATCCAAACTAAAGCATCTTCATTGACCTGTTTTTAATTTCCCATTATCTGAACATCCAGCCCTGGGAGAGCCTGCTTTCCTGTTTAAAAAGGAAGGTCCTTTTTCTCTTCTTATCACAGATGTATCCTGTTCCCATATAGATTTCACTTAGTTTGTTTTTCTGGAAAGTATTAAAGCAACTGAAATCCACATTGGCATTTTATAAATTTATTTTATGTTTATAAACAAGGCAGTTAGCACACCTGCAAGTGCTCGTTCAGATAATATATTCATTGTGGATGGCATTCCCGAATCACTTGCTAATGTGTCTTGTTTGTAGGAATTGCATTTAGAAACAGCAGTATTTTTTTTAGTTCTTAATACCAATAATTGCTGAGTTAAGCCTATTTCTTACAACTAATTTCTTAATTATTTAAAAATATATGTTTTGCCATTCTTTAGATAACAGTGAAAGGAGAATATAAAATGTACAGCAAAAATAGTCTCCAGGTTAGTTGGTTAGGGTTTTTTTTTGAAGCAGCCATGAGAGATTAATATTGGATAATATAATATTTCTGAGAAAGCAAGATCATAAAGATATAAACCACTATACAGAGATGAATGTCAGGCAGTATCTTACCTGAGTTACCCCTGCTTATCAGTATTTAAAAACAAAATTGAAGACATATCTGTAGGCATTCCATGAATCAAATGCATACAACAAAGATTCTAATTTGAGATGTTACTCGCTGGGATAAGATTCAAATATTGGCTTCCAGTAAAATGAAGTGAATATAGGGAAGAGGATAGTTCATAAGAGCCCATGTCATTGCCATGCATATAGATTATTGCAACACGCTGCCTTTAAAAATTACTTGGAAGTTCTTAAATTGATACACAATGTAGTAGCCTAGGTGCTCCCAGATTCCTGCTACTGGGTCCATGTCACTCCTACTTTGCAGTGTTACACTGGCTTTCCATCAGCTTTCAGGTGATTTTTTTTTTAAAAAAATCCTTCAATAAAGCCTTTATGGCTTGGATCAAAGTTACCTTCAGGATGAAAAGGTCCAACCCCTTTGATTATGCTGGGAGAAGCAGCTAGTTATCCTTATTTTTGTATGTTCAAGGACACTGAAGATACTTTTTCCCCTGTCCTCTGGAATAGCCCTTTTATGAGTACCGTAGTTCATATGTTTTGGACTCTAGCTGTCTCCAGCTTTGGGATGCTATCTGTTATGTACATTTTTGTGTTTTAATTTTTGTTTCCCCACTCCTATATTGTGAGCCACCAAAGTCTGTGTATGATTGCAGCAAGATATAAAAGCAATAGCAGACAAATAAATTACTCCTAACCCAAACCTTTAAAAGATCATTAGAGGTTAAACCAGAATGTTAAATTGAGGTCACAAGCCAACTGGCAGGCTGTGCACATCAAGCAAGATAGCTATCGCATATTCTGGATGTTTGACATGAATTAGTACCATTACTTTGGTTGTAGCGTTATGCATTGATTGCAGTTGTTGCAAGGGGAGTGCTTGCAGAGTCTATTATAGCAGAACAATCCAGAAGTGATTAGATCATTAATAACTGGGTCAAGAAATTGACTTCATCAGGAAAAGCAATGGTGACAAACTAGCTAAATCTAGGGAATAAATATTCTTGTTGCTACTAATTGTTGTTCATTTGATGGAATACCTCTCGCTCTGGACCTACTCTTTTAGGAAATTATTATAATATATCAAACCAGACAATGCAGAAAATCCAAACTCAGATGATCCCATTATTGGAAGCACTTTATTGGAAGCTTGAATTATGTTCAGAGTTCAGCATGATTTTTGTCAGATAGAAATAAAAAATATTTACCATCTCCATGTTGAGAGCTCCTGATACTATAAGCTGACACCCTATTTGTTGAAGGGGCCATAGATGAAAGAGTTGTGGTTCTCAGTCTGTCTCTCATTTGTCATCCAGAAGATGTCTAATGCTATTAGACCTCTTAAAGCCTAGAGCTGCACTATCATACCTGCTCATATATCACATTTAACAAGACTGCAGTTATTCAACTCAGAGGATCCAGACAATTTTAATGATCCCAATTGTCTGTTTCAGTTTGATGGAGCAGTTATCTTACCTTTTGGGGAGACTCAACTACAGTGATGTTTTTCTTGAGGCCAGAGAAGCATCAGGTACACAGAGGGTTGATTATTGATTTTCCAGGGTTTTTGTCTACATGAAGGTTACCTAAAAATATCTGAAAAACCATCTTTGATTACTGTATTTAATTTCATGTAACCCTGTTTACTTTATCCCTTTCTTTACAAAAAGTCACTGCTATCTATTCAACTAGAAATAACTTCATTAGGCTCTGAGTAGATATGTATAAGATTATGCTATACATTATTAATGTGTATTGAAAATGTTTCTGAAGAACCATTTTACCTCACTTAGAATACACCTGTCTGCTATTCATGAAAGCAGATTGACCTTTTTTTCGGAATCACAGGTCGGCCTAAAAACATGTCTGCTTTAATGAGACACTAGAATTAATATGAATCTAAACTGAAATCCAAATCATTTCTTCATTTTCAGTGTTCACAGATATAAAGTATGTTTCCTTCCCCAGTTTCATTGAATGGTGACTTTAGATCCTACAGCTGTAGCTGTGTATTTTGTTCCAAGTAATTTAGAGATATGTTCCTGGCTCAGCTGGCTTTGGTGAGAGATTATCTGCCATTAGGTTGGCATTGAATCCTAGCAACCAGAAACATACACTTCTGGATGATTGGTCCTAACCCTTCAGACCTTCTAGCAGTGCATTCACTGGCACTATAATTGAGTCCATTCAGCTTGTTGCTGACATCTTTTTCCATCTATCTTTCCCAGCATTCTGGGTGTGGTTTTCACATAATTATTCCAGACATGGTAATTTGAACTTGGTTTTTGTGCCTCTGAGCACTCTGGGTTGGTTTGTTCTAGGGTTCTTTTTTTGTTTGTTTGTTTCTTTGATTATCAGTGGTATTCTTAGAGGTCTTCTCCAAGCCAGAGTTCAAAAGCATCTTTTCCAACCTGCCTCATCAATGTCCAGTTTTCATTTCCATAGAACATCACAATAAATTTTCTGCATGTTTTTGATATTTGCAGTTACGGGAATATCTGAATATCTTTCTACTAGTGCTAGTGAAAGTGGCATTTGTTCCCACAGATTTATATTCAGTACTTTTCCCTACCAGTATGGGTAGCAATGTGGGTTTCTCCTTGGCAATTCCTTGATTAGGATATTATTTTCTGTTTGATTATTTATCTGCTTGATTGTTTGTCTCCCTGAGAGTTCTTAGACTACGGTATTGTTTTCTATGTAAAGTATAATATTAAAAGTTCTTCATAATGATTTCAGTCAACTTTTGGTATAATCTTCTAAGGTTTAATGAGTGTTGACTTCTGTAGTGTCTTTGAATGAATTAATGTCTGATCCTTGGGATGTTTTAGCTTATTGTACCAATTTCTGATTGGAATCTCTTAAATTTGGAGAACTTTTAGAAGATATGCTTGTTTTTCCATGTCTGTTTCTATTTTTGTTGTCTTGACAGATGTTATTGTACTGCTTATCTCTTCCAATAGCTTTCTGCCTTTTAAAAAGTTCTTATCTAAAGTTTTAATTCTTTTCTATTCCCCCTGTTCAATTTCTGCTATCTGTTCTAATATCCAGTTTGGTTTCTTCTGTTTCTTGATTTTTGGTAGTCTCATTTCATATTCATCCTTCAACAACTACTTGTTAAATTCTATGCCGTAGTTCCTCTAGTTCCTTGTCAATGTAGTCTAGGACTTCAAAACTATTTCTGATATTCTCGCTGGAAATTTGTTGTCTTTGTTCTTACAGTTTAGCTTAACTTGGAAGTTGCACAAAATCAGCTTATAATCCATTGTATAATCAGGCCCCAGCCATATTTTTGCTGTTATAACTGAGCTATTCCATCACCTCATGCCAATAATATAGTTGATGTAAGTAGGTGTCAATTTGGTTATCTGAAGATTGTGTTAGCAATGAAGAAATTATTGTATTGGCAGAAACTAATGAATTGTTCTCCTGCTTCATTTCTGTTTTCTAGGCCATATAATCCAACTACATTTTCTTTCTTACTCTTTTAGATTTTGGCCTTCTAATGGCATATCTTGTTGATTTTCAATTGAGTTTGATCAAAAAACTAATCAGCCATTTCTTCTGCATCGAGATTTGGAAAATAAAGTTGGATAAACCTAAAGTTTATGATTTTGTTACTTACAGATCGCTGCAATCTCAAAAATGATTTGAGATTGTCTTTATTAAATTGTCATTTGCAATTTGGTTCAAGGTTGTACTGAACACAATCATTTGAAAGCATGTTAGCTAATATGTATGTCAAGAAATGGATATATTTAAGCAGCATAGTTTTCTCCAATTATAGTAATAATACTTACTGTATGGTGGTTATTTTGGCCAAGTTGAGAGCCACTTCCACTAATTTGAATTCTGTGGAATTCGATTCCATTCTGTTCTCCTGCACCATCATATACTGTAGCTTTCGCAGATGTTCTATACAAATATTTGATCCATTTATAAGTGTGTTTTTGTTCTTAACTTATGTCAAATGTCTCACCCTTCCTCTCCTTTTTCATGAGAAGTACTGAATGCAGATTTGTTGTGTTATTCATTGGCTAAATGTGCAAATACTTCCTGTATTAAAGCAATCACATGTGACTAAGTGTCTACCGGTAAGGAATTTAAAGGGACTTATTTTATAGTTTGAGGGTGGTGGCAGAGCAGTCAGTCCTTGGCTTAATGACTGGAAATATGCAGAAAAACAAAGCCATTGCAGCACAAGCCTGCTTTTCTATTTTAAAACTTTTGAAGAGGAGGCATTAAATGCAAGCAAGGGAAGGCATGAAATGCAAGCAACTATAATACCAACTAAAAAAATTAATAGTGGGGCTTATATAAGGGGAAAAAACCCTCATATTTACAGTAATTAAACAGTAATTTACAGTAATTAAAATAGGTTAAAAGTAATTGAAAAGTGAAACAACTGGTTAGAATTCAAGTATTGCAGGCTAATTCTGCCCATTGCCAAGAGTTCGATCCTAACCTGCTCAAGGTTGACTCAGCCTTCCATCCTTCCAAGTTTGGTAAAATGAGGACCCAGATTGTTTGGGGCAATATGCTGACTCTGTAAACTTCTTAGAGCATGCTATAAAGCACTATGAAGAGTTATATAAATCTAATTGCGATTTAGTATCAATATGGGATTAAGTCTAGATTAAATCTAGATCATATATTGCTTCATTTTCCCATTTTTAGTATTAAATACTTATCAAAAATCTTGAATCCACTCCTTAAAATCAGGAGGATACATTTCTTTTCAGTGTGTAAAATTATCCTCTTGGCCAGGTCCAGACTTGGTAGAGCCACAAAACCTGCTCAACTAGTTTATACTTGGATTACCTCCTTTTACTTTTGCCATTTCTATTTTAATGACATATTACCTATTTGATAAGGTAGTTTCCTTTATCAGAGCCAATTCTTAAACAAGTTTTGCCTTACTTTTAAACAATCTTCCATCTTTATAGCAATGTAACTTCAGAAAAATGTAAGCCAGGAAATTAAACAAATATGTTTCCTTCTCACTTATCTTCCCTAAATACAGTTCAAAGACATGCTTGTTTCAAATAACTGCATTTAGTCAAGAGCTGTTGCATGTTTATTATGTCATGCTGGGAAAAGAGATCAACTGAAGAATATGTTTCATATTTTGGATTATTGGATGCATTCCATTAAACTATAATGACTAGAGTGCTAGATCTGTTCAATATAATAAAATGACTTCTACATAGTTTTATGACAAAGAATGACAACCTTTTGTATAATTGTAAAGTAATTGAAAGTATTTTGTGGTCCCTGAGTCATAGTTGAGTGTGAATTTGCAGAAAATTGTATATTGCTCTAACTATGCATATAGAGTTGTATCCCAATAATTTTCCCAAGGGGCCATTTTAATAGAAAATCTATTATTTAAAAAAATTACAGCTGATATTTTTAACTTGTCTTCTTTTTAGTTTTTACTGACATCCTTGCATTATTTTTCTTCCACTTTTTCCTGGTCTATTCCATTCGTGTTTATTCTGTCTGGAATGTTGGATTGCTTTCGTGCTACTGTATAATATATAATATTTTTCAGCCTTATATTTTAGTAGAGATTTGCAGAAGTTATCTTGAGGTATCTTGACATACTTATCAGATCAAATATTAAGCATATGAATACTGATTGTTAGGGATAACATTGTTTTACCCTAACTGGTTTAGGTAAATAATAATATGTAATCATAGTTTGTATGTTAAAGTGTCTGCAACTTTAACTGTGGGACAGTAATTAAGGGAGTGGTTGTGAAAGCACTTTAAAAGAAGCAAGACGACAGCTTGCTCTCTCTCTGGCTTTGATGATCCCTGATTACTGCTTGGAATCAAGACTGCTTTGCTCGAACGGGAGAGAAAACAAAGGACTGATTTGTAAGTGAATTGACATAGGATATTCTACATGGACTTTGCTAACTGAATATCCCTGAATGGACTGACTAAATGATACATGACTATTGGACTGTTATTTTGACTATGCTATGAACTCATAATGGAATAAACTATATTTTTGATAGCACAAGCGTATCTGTTATTTTTACTGTATGTTAATAAACATACAAGCTTAGCTCACTCATTTATCTGTGTGCCTATCTGACTAATGCTGCACATTCTGTTTAGCTTGTCTCCCTAACCCTGGTTGGGGAAACCAGGCTTAACAGTGGTTATGGGCCCAGAGGCTGCAAAGTCAGTTCAACTAGGATAAAACAGATTTATGTAAAAGTGAGAGTTTCTGTTGTTATACATTACAGTAAACAGACAGCTGTGTTTTATTAATTATAGTTTTATATCCATATAAAGAAAACCATGGCACAAGTCAATCTACAAAGTTTGTCCCTTATATCCAAGTTGGATGGAACAAACTATGTATCATGGTCTATGAAATGTAGTCTGCTTCTACGAAGAGAAGGTTTGTGGAACATAATTGAAAATCCACCAAACGTAGAAGAATGGGATGCAGAGGATGATGAAGATAGAATAAAGATAGAAGAATTTATGCATAAAAATGAACAAGCTATTTGCATTATTGCGTTAACCTTAACTGATCAACAGCTTGTTTATATCCACGGAGAGAAAACGGCTGTTGGGTGTTGGCAGAAGCTGAAGAGGATTTATGTTCGAGATAATGTTGGTGCTCACATAAATCTAACACGAAAGCTTTTCAGTACACATCTCCAAACAAATGGTGATATGCTGAGTCATTTGAAAACTATGCAAAGCATTTTTCAAGAACTGCATGAGAAAGAGCTTATTTTCTCTGAACAACACCAAGTCTACATAATTCTATCTTCCCTTGACGAAAGTTATGATAACTACGTAACTTCCCTTGAAATATTGCCAAAGGAAAGCCTAACTTTAACTGATATAACTGGCAGATTGATTGAAGAGGCCAGAAGAAGGCTTGAAAGAGATCAGTTAAGGAGGCAGCAACCTCAAAAAGAAGACAATGAATCTCCTACTGCATACGTAATTAAAAAGTGCTTTAATTGTGGAGGAAGAGGACATTTGGCAAGATTTTGTAAAAAAGCAAAACGCCAGAACGCTGGCCAGAATACTAAAAGTCATCAAAAGATAAATAAAAATTTAGAGTTAGCCATGTATACTAACGGAGCTGTAAAAAATAATTTATGGGTGGTTGACAGTGGAGCATCCCATTGTATAACAAATGATAACAGAAATTTTATTAAAATGTCCAAGAGTACACAGCAGATATCGTTAGCCAATGGCTGGAAACTGAAAGCTAAAGGTCAAGGTATAGCATATTGTTCTTTTATAAAAGAGAATGTAAAAATGTTATATGTACCACAACTTAAGTTTAATTTAATTTCAGTTAGAATTTTGGTTAAACTAGGATATGTAGATACTTTTAAAGGAGATAACTGCATAATTGAAAAAGAAGATAAAAAAATTACTGCATCTTTAAGAGGTGAATTATATGTGTTAAATGATGATGGTTTAAAAGTGGCTAACACAGTTTATGAAAATAAGAAACCTCATGATGAATGTATTCACTTGTTACATCGAAGGCTAGGGCATTTAAATTTTAAAATGCTTAAGAAAACTGTTGAATTATCTAAGGGAATAAGTTTGAAACCTTGTAATAAGTATTTGCAATGTAATGCCTGTAATCAAAGCAAAGCCAGGGTCACACCTACAAATAGAGTTGATGGATTTACTACTAAAGAACCTTTAGAGGTAGTATTTGCAGATTTAATAGGTCCGAAAAAACCAAGTGTAGGAGGAGCTCGTTACATACTAAGTATAATGGACCACTATTCTAGATATGGGTTTTGCTATTTAATGAAAAGCAAAACTGAAACGTATCAAAATCTCTTTAATTGGATAAAATTTGCTGAAAGGAAAACTAAAAAGAAATTAGTAACTCTTATAACAGATAATGGTACGGAATTTACAAATAATAAATTCCAGAACAGACTAAGAATGTTAGGTATTCAACATAAAAAGTCTGCACCATATAGGCCACAACATAATGCCTTTATAGAGAGAAGAGGCCAAACATTACAATCAATGGCACGAACTATGATGTCTGATTCAGGATTACCTGACAATTTGTGGGGAGAAGCAATAATGTGTGGTAATCGTATATTAAATAATGTTGTTAATTCAACAACAGGTGAATTACCATTCACACTGTGGCATGGTACAAAACCTGATTTAAGTTACATGCACACATTTGGAGCACCAGCATGGGTGCATATCCCTTCACAACTTAGACACAAAGGACAGCATAGAGCTAAAAGATTATATTTTGTAGGATATACATCTAATCATAGATCTTATAGATTCTGGGAACCAGGTACATCTAGAGTTTACACCAGTGCTAGTGCAAAATTCCTAGAACATTAGGATGGAATAGATTAGAGCAAGATTTAAATAATGAAGTAATTATTGAACCCTACAAAAGGCAGAAAGATCAGATTAGTTATAAGAAGAGTCCAATTAAAGAAGAAGTCCATGAAGAGCAAATAGGACCAGAACAAGAGGAAACAGTTGATCAGGAAGAGTTAGATAATCAAGAAGAGTTAATAAAGGAAAGTCCACCTGTAAGTCCTGTAATACCTAGACGTACTACACGTATAACTAGACCACCTGATAGGTATCAAGCAAGTATAGTTTGCCAAGTAACTAAAGTTCCAACTAGTGTAGATGAACTTAGGATGTATCCTGCTAATGATCAGGAGAATTGGCAAAAGGCAATGGAAAAAGAACTAAATTCATTAAAGGTAATGAAAGTTTATGAAGATGCTAAATTACCTCCAGGAGAAAAATCCATTGGGTGCAAATGGATATTTAAAGTAAAAACTGGAAATGATGGGACTGTTACCCATAAAGCTAGGTTAGTAGCTCAAGGATTTAATCAAACTGCATCTGATTACGATGAAGTTTTTGCACCAAGTCTTAAAGCAACATCTTTAAGAGCAGCATTAGTGTGGGCAGCTAAGAAAAACTATGTCATTAACCATTTAGATGTGGAAACTGCTTATCTGCATGCACCATTGCAGCACACTATATATTTAAGAAAACCAGTAGGTATAAAAGACAAAGTAAATAGTAATGATTGTTGGAAACTCAAAAAGAGTCTTTTTACGGGTTGAAACAATCTGGGTTTGAGTGGAACCAATATATTGTGAAAGAGTTAAACAATATAGGTTTTAAATCTGGTTTAGCAGATCCATGTGTGTTTAAAAGAGAAAATAATGGAACGGTGTCATTATTGTTATTATTTACAGATGATATTGCTTTGATAACTAAGACTAATAATGAAGCTAATGAGATTATATCATTATTAGCCAAAAAGATAAAATTAAAGCATTTAGGTGAAATTAAAAAGTATCTAGGATTGACAATTAACAAAACAAAAAATGGTTTTAAGATATCTCAAGAAGATAAAATTTGTCAATTAATTAAAACGTTTAAAATGGAACTTTGTAAACCGGCAAAGACTCCAATGAGTCAGGAAGTTTGCCAAACTGATGATCAAAGTCCCAAATTTGATAAGTCAATATATCAATCTTTGATTGGCAGCTTATCATATATAAGCAATTGGTCTAGGCCAGATATAGCTTATAGTGTTAATCAGCTGGCACGTTTTAATTCGGATCCACATCAATGTCATTGGCAATCATTAAAGAGAATTTTAAGATATCTGTCGTGTCCGCAAAAGACGCCAGGAGTCGGTGACTTAGTTTAAAGCTCTTTATTTTGAAGTTGAGAACCGAACCGGCGAAAAGGAAAAAGCCCGCAGCTTTTATCCTTTTCGCCGCGGCGGCCGCGGCCAATGACAGCATTTCAAGTCTCCCGCTCTTGGAGTGAGCCAATCACGGGAGACTTTCAACGGGCCAATCGGCGCGGCTCGCCTGGCCAATTAGAAATCCCCGCGCTTTAGCCAATCAAAGCGTGGGGATTTCGAGTATGTAAATTAGGGACAGAACACCCCTCCCCTCTTGGTACAGTCTTTACGTTGCGTAGTCATGTAGGTAGGCGGGGCTCCGTCTAGTCCTACTTGACCTGCGCAACTCAGTTGCAAGCTGGATTTCGACCGGAGCGGTCGAGTTTTTGGCCGCTCCCTCTTCTGTGCGAACCGGTTGGATGATCGGGCCGGTTCTTTCTCCGTGGCTCCCACCTGGGCCTTCCGGGTTGGTTGAGCTACGGGTTTCGCCGCTCCCGCTTGGTTTTTCCGAGTTGGTCGAGCTGGCTAGGTGGTTCTTCTCCGGTGGGGGATCGTGATGGCTGCGTTCCGGTAAGTACCGCTGGTTTATTTTTTCTTGCGTTTGTTTATTCGGGTATTCCCTCCCCCCTTGGTTTGTTTCTTGGGGGGTGGATTCTGTTGCTGATCGTGACCTGAGTTGGTCAATGTGTCGTTTCCACGCTCGCCCATCTGTGGTTTGGAGCCGGTATGAGCGTGGGCCTGTGATTTGGGTGATGACGGCTGGGATCCATAGGGGGTCCCCCGTCAGGTTTTTCGCATACACGAGGTCTCCGGGTGCGAATGTTCGGTATTTTGAACTTGAGTCTGGGGGCCGCTCCGGGTTATATGTTGGGTGTAACCTGTCGAGTGGGGACCTCAGCTTCCTACCCATTAGTAACTCGGCTGGGCTTTTGTTGGTAGTGGTGTTCGGGGTGATGTGTTGTATAAAGAGGAGTCTGTTAATTTTGTCTTGGATCTCCCCGTGGTCCATTTTCCGGATGGTTTTTTTGGTAAATTGTACCATCCGTTCCGCCCTACCGTTCGCCGCCGGATGCGCCGGTGCTGTTAATGCGTGGCGGATGCCCCTCTCCGCCAGGAATCTCTCGAAGTCGAGGGAAGTAAACTGGGGCCCGTTGTCGGAGACGACGACGTCTGGGAGGCCGTGTGTTGCAAAGAGTTTTCAAAGTTCTTTGATTACGGCCTCCGTGGTGGTAGATTTCATGTCACTTACCTCCAACCAGTTGGAGTAAGCGTCAACTGTTATTAGAAAGGTATGCCCATTTGTGGGACCGGCAAAGTCCAAATGGATTCTGGACCAGGGCCCCCTCGGTGTTTCCCACTCTAGGATGGGTGCTGCGGGTGGGCTGGGTCTAGTCTCCTGGCATCGCTGGCACCTAGCTACCCAGGCCTCTATCTGTTTGTCCATCCCTGGCCACCAAGCGTAACTTCTGGCCAGGGCTTTAGTTCTGACGATGCCAGGATGCCCCTCATGCAACATTTCTAAAACCTTCCCTTGCAGCCTGTCCGGGATGACCACCCTGTCACCCCATAAGATGCACCCCTTAAGCAGCGAGAGTTCGGTTTGGCGGTTTTTAAATGTCTTAACGGATTCGTCATTGTCCCTTTCTGGCCAACCTTTTTCCACCCAATGCAAAACCCGCGCCAGACGCCTGTCTTTAATAGTCTCCCGGGCAATGTCTGACGCGGTTATGGGCAGGTTGGGCAGGTTTTCGATGTTAAGGGTGTTTGTCGTTGGTGCTGGGTCAGGGTCGGAGTCTGGTAACGGCGAGCGGCTTAAAGCGTCCGCGTGCGAAATCTTCTTACCCGGCTTCTGTATCAGTTCGTAGCTGTAGGCTGCCAGGAACTCGGACCACCTTGTCATCCGGGGAGACAGAATGTTCGGGGTGGCTCGATTTCCTGCAAGGATGCCCAGCAACGGCTTATGGTCTGTCACAATGGTAAAAGGGCGGCCGTAAAGGTATTCATGGAACCGCTTAACGGCGGCAACTATAGCCAAGGCTTCTTTGTCCAGCTGGCTATAGTTCCGCTCTGGCTTGGTTAGAGTCCTGGAAAAGAATGCGATGGGTGCTTCTTTTCCGTCAGGAAGGGTATGGCTGAGGACGGCGCCGACGCCGAAAGGTGATGCGTCGCAAGTGACGGCCAGGGGCAAGGTTTTGCTGAATTGGATCAGGACGGCGTCGGAGGTGAGGAGGTCTTTGGTTTTTTGGAAGGCGGCTTGCTCCCGTTTCCCCCAAGTCCAGGTTGCCGCCTTATCCAGGAGCCTATGCAAAGGCTCCGCCGCCGTTGCCTTTTGGGGTAGGAAAACATTATAAAAGTTCAGCAACCCCAAGAAAGCCTGTAATTCAGTCTTAGACCTAGGGGTGGGGGCCTCTTTGATAGCTTTTACTTTCTTACTTGTGGGGTGAATGCCGTGCCGGTCTAGAAGGTAGCCCAAGAATTCCACTCGCTCCGTGCACAGTTGGCATTTCTCCCTTTTTACTTTAAGTCCCGTTTCTTTAAATTTGGTTAAGACCTCTCTGAGTCGGTTTTCTAATTCGGCTTCGTTTGGCGCCGCCACTAATACGTCATCGAAATAGGGCACCACCCCCTTGATGCCCTGCAGCAAACGTTCCATCAGGCTCTGAAAGATGCCTGGTGCCACGCTGACTCCGAATTGGAGTCGGTTGCACTTGAAGCCCCCCCGATGTGTAACGATGGTCTGGGCTTCCGCTGTTTTTTCGTCGACCGGCAACTGTTGGTATGCCTGGGCGAGATCGAGCTTGGCAAAGACCCTGCCCCCTCCCAGTGAGTGCAGTAGGTGTTGCACGATTGGGACGGGGTAAGCGCTTTGTTGCAGCGCGCCATTTAGGGTGGCCTTATAGTCCCCACAAATTCTCACTGACCCATCTGGCTTGACCGGGGTCACTATTGGGGTCTCCCATCGGGCATGGTCTATAGGCTGTAACACCCCCTGTTTGACGAGCTTGTCAATCTGCTCGTCAATCTTAGGTTTTAGGGCGAATGGTACCCGCCTAGGTTTTAGTCGCTTGGGGGGGACGCTAGGGTCTAGATCAAAAGAGATAAGGGGCCCCTGGTACTTGCCCAGGCTTCCGTCGAAGACCTCCCGGAACTCCTGGGCTAGCCGCTGTTCCCAGCCGTCGTCGGTGACGTGGTTGACTCCCGTGAGGGCGATGTCGAGCGGGGCGAACCATTGTAGGCCCAGCAGGCTTGGGCGGTCGCGATCGACGATTGTGAGTGGGAGTTGTTCGGTGCGGCCCTTATATGTCACATTAAAGTTCTTGGTGCCCACTACCGGGACGCGGTTTCCCTGGTAGTCTTTTATAATAAGTCTTTGGGCGTTTATGTTCCTCCTATGGAGGGTGGGCACTAACCGTTTTATCTCGTGCCATGCAATCATGGAGAGGTAGGACCCGGAGTCCACCTCCATTTTGCATGGTCGGCCTTCAATATGGACCTCTACGTGTACCTTTCTGGCGCCGTCGGAGATGGCGTGGCCGATGGTTACCGTCTGGTGGGTTTCTTCCTTGCGCCGGTTGTCGCCACCTCTCGATGGTCGCTGGATTCGGTCCCACCGGCTGTCCGATTGGCGATCTCCGTCTGGACTCGATGTATGTCTTCTTCGTCTTCGGACGTGCTGGATGCAGAATGGAAATCGCCGTAGTGTGCGGTTGTTTCGTTTTTTGGGTCGGCCGACCTTGCCGGGTTGTTGTTTCCGCCCTTTGCGTCTGGTTTTCGCATGCTGTCAGCGGAAGTGCGGGTCGCTTCTGCGGCTGTGGCTGCGGTGAGGGCGTCTGCTAGGCTGATGTCGCCCTTAGCCATAAGCCGGCTCTGGAGCGCAGGGTCCCATAGGCCGAGTACGAATCGGTCTCTTAGGAGGCTATTCAGGCCATCAAATTTGCAGAGCCCTCCTAGGCGCCGCAGCTCCGCGACGAAGTCGCTCAGTTTTTCGCCTGGTTTCTGGTCCCGCCGGTAGAATTCGTTGCGCCGGATCAGGATGGGGACCTCGGGGGCGTAATGTCGCCGAAGGATAGGTTCGAGGACGTCCCAATCCATGGCGGTTGCGTCGGCCGGCTTGGCCAATGCTTTGGCCATCTGGAACACTTCGGTTCCGCAATGCGTGAGGAAAACGGCGCGTTTTAGCGGGCCCGGGGCGTCCTTCATTCCGGTGCACTCGAGGTACATGCGGAAACGGTCTGAGAACGATTCCCAGTCCTCGGTGGCGGGGTTGAAGGGGGCGGGCGCTGCGATTTTCGCCATTTCGGTGCTAAGTCTGGCTCTTGTCGGACACGGGGTTCGGTTCAGGGTCTGGATCCCATCCTCGTCGCCAGTGTCATGTCCGCAAAAGACGCCAGGAGTCGGTGACTTAGTTTAAAGCTCTTTATTTTGAAGTTGAGAACCGAACCGGCGAAAAGGAAAAAGCCCGCGGCTTTTATCTTTTTCGCCGCGGCGGCCGCGGCCAATGGCAGCATTTCAAGTCTCCCGCTCTTGGAGTGAGCCAATCACGGGAGACTTTCAACGGGCCAATCGGCGCGGCTCGCCTGGCCAATTAGAAATCCCCGCGCTTTAGCCAATCAAAGCGCGGGGATTTCGAGTATGTAAATTAGGGACAGAACAATATCTTAAAGGAACAATGAACCATGCATTGTATATAGAACCAAAGGGTGATTTGAGTCTTAGTGCCTATGCAGATGCAAGTTTTGCAACTGATATAAACACAAGAAAATCAACATCTGGGATGGCTATATTATTTGGTAAGACACTAATAGGGTGGAGGTCAATCAGACAACAGCATATTAGCTTGTCCATGATAGAAGCAGAATTTTCATGTCTGTCATTATTATGCACTGACTTGATTTTGTACAAACAGTTATTATTAGACATGGGTATAACTGTAAAAGATTCCATTATTGTGTACGAGGATAACCAAGCAGCTATAAAGTTAGCTACTAGTATTGCTGTAAAAACTAGATCAAACCATACTGATTTAAGATACTTAAATGTTAGAGAATCTGTAAAGAATGGGCTAATTAAATTGGAATACTGCATGACGGAAGAAAACATTGCAGACCAATTTACAAAAGCTCAAGGAGTAACTAAGTTTAAAGAAAGTTGTAACAAATATGATTTAAAGATGTAAATAGTTATATTTATTATTATTTCCTAAAAGGGGAGAATGTTAGGGATAACATTGTTTTATCCTAATTGGTTCAGGTAAATAATAATATGTTATCATGGTTTGTATGTTAAAGTGTCTGCAACTTTAACTGTGGGACAGTAATTAAGGGAGTGGTTGTGAAAGCACTTTAAAAGAAGCAAGAGGACAGCTTGCTCTCTCTCTGGCTTTGATGATCCCTGATTACTGCTTGGAATCAAGACTGCTTTGCTTGAACGGGAGAGAAAACAAAGGACTGATTTGTAAGTGAATTGACATAGGATATTCTACATGGACTTTGCTAACTGAATATCCCTGAATGGACTGACTAAATGATACATGACTATTGGACTGTTATTTTGACTATGCTATGAACTCATAATGGAATAAACTATATTTTTGATAGCACAAGCCTATCTGTTATTTTTACTGTATGTTAATAAACATACAAGCTTAGCTCACTCATTTATCTGTGTGCCTATCTGACTAACGCTGCACATTCTGTTTAGCTTGTCTCCCTAACCCTGGTTGGGGAAACCAGGCTTAACATGCTCTATGCATATAGAGTTGTATCCCAATAATTTTCTCAAGGGGCCATTTTAATAGAAAATCTATTATTTAAAAAAATTACAGCTGATATTTTTAACTTGTCTTGTTTTTAGTTTTTACTGACATCCTTGCATTATTTTTCTTCCACTTTTTCCTGGTCTATTGCATTCGTGTTTATTCTGTCTGGAATGTTGGATTGCTTTCGTGCTACTGTATAATATATAATATTTTTCAGCCTTATATTTTAGTAGAGATTTGCAGAAGTTATCTTGAGGTATCTTGACATACTTATCAGATCAAATATTAAGCAGTATGAATACTGATAATAAATGAATATCAAAATATTTTATAGCTTTTGTCTTCCTAAATTGATTTTTATTTATTTTTCAGCCTGTAGAGGCCACAGACGATGCCTTCTGGGACCAGTTCTGGGCAGATACGGCTACTTCAGTCCAAGATGTCTTTGCTCTAGTTCCAGCTGCAGAAATCAGAGCTGTGAGGGAAGAATCTCCTTCAAATTTGGCTACTTTGTGTTACAAAGTAAGATTGAGCATATTCTTTTTCCTGTTGAAATTCAGCCATTGTAATCCTGGGCCTTCTATGGTCTGTGGGTGTCCCTGTCTAGCCCACAGTGATGGCAACAGCACGGATCAGGGCGATGGTCCTATTGGTTCGGCCCTCCACAACAATCCCAGTTTCACATTTGGTCCCTTGGAAAAATTAATTGCCTACACCTTACCTGAGATATAGGAATTGCTTGCTTAATTCAGTATGGTTTATTTAGCAAAAACAAATTCAACCAAGATTAAATTCCTGGTACACTTTTAACCAAATTAAATTTCAATTTTATGTCTAAATCCTATGCTTAGAATTTTTCCTTTCCTATTCAGAAATGCACAGAAGCCATATAGCGCTCCTGATTTCAACTGGGACCACAATGAAGGACAGTAGTTGTGAAGTTCTTGTCCCCCATTGCTATTTTCCAGTAAAAACTCATTCCCAACCTTTTTATTGCTGAAGCTTGTTATTTTTATTTGAGAGAAGGAGGAGGGTATATTTTCAGTGGGAAAATAGTTCAATGAAAAATGCTAATCTCCGTTTTCTTGCACCATGTTTCAAATCCAGATTGGGTGGCCTAAGCATTTAGTTAATTTAATGCAGATTGCTTAAGAAAAAAATGGGAATTTAAAAATTAATCATTGTTAATGTAAATTAGATTTAACCGTATTTTTTTTCTTCTCATATGCCTTCAGTTTCTTCAGATTTTTATTTCATATTTTTTGCATTTCTCAAAGATAACTAGCTTCAATAATATTTCAATATTCAGCTACCAAACATGGTAGTACAGTTTCCAAACAATGTATACAAAGTGCACGTTACAGGAAAGTATATTTTCTTTCATATTTACCATAAATTGAACTGGGGAATCAATTGATTGGACTAACTTTATATGCCTGGGTGGAAATTTAGAGTTTTTGTACCTACCTGCAGAATTATATTCCTACAAACATTTTGCATTCTACAGAAGCAGTATTTCTTAGAGAATAAATTATTTTTGAATAGTTGTGGGGGAAAGATATTGCACTTAGAATCCTTCTTTCTGAAAAGCACTGACATTAAAAGCATCTCTGTCACATATCACTAAACAGATATCTATGCTGACAAGAGTATCTCCAATTTCTAAAAGCTCCACTTTGCTTCTTTCTTCAATATTTAAATTATATGTGGACCAATGTGTTTCATCTACAAAGTCATAAGAGCTCCTCTGTTATAGAGATTCAACTCTTTAAAGAATCTTTGGAGTAATTTTCCTAGAACAGGCTAGAAAAAGGTTTTCATGTCATAGCTTAAATCTTAGAATTCTTTCTCTCACACACATTTAAGCATTATATGAAACATATATGCAATCTCACATGAATCAAGCTATCACATTCTGAGGGATTGTCTTTTTATGATAGATTTCCAGAGTATGTCCAAAAGGCATTAGCAACAATATAAAACTGGTTGCCTATTCATCATGGTATTAAGTCTTTAGTCGGTAATTCAGAAACCTGAGGCATTGGTTAAAATTGTTACCTGCGTACCAATGGTTCATGTCCTTTGCTTTATTCTAATTCACTCCAGGCTGTGGAAAAACTAGTCCAGGGAGCTGAGAGTGGCTGTCACTCTGAGAAGGAAAAGCAGATTGTCCTGAATTGCAGCCGCCTCTTGACCCGTATCCTACCGTATATATTTGAAGATCCCGATTGGAGAGGTTTCTTCTGGTCAACTGTTCCAGGGGCGGGACGAGGAGGGGTATGTATTTATTCAATTACATTATTCCTTTTCTGGAGAGTAGAGAAAGATGCAGAAACCAGAGCTGTTCTTTAATCAAAGGCTGTTAATGGGAATCTAAATTTCTTACTTGCTGGATTATGTTTATTCACAGTGAAGGAACTCTTATCAGGCTTGGGCATATTTTGCACTGGGTAATTTGTCATGCCCTGATCCTTTTAGATTTCTGTCTTTTAAAAAAATGCTGTCACATCCTTGCCTGGGAGATGGACTGAGACTCATGAATGGAAGGTTGATGAATGAACAGGCTGTTTTTATTGCAGAGTTTTGATAGTATTATTAAAATTGTATTTCCACCTATGGGAATTTCAAGAGAAAGTTTTGAACAGTAGCAAAAAGCAACCAAAATCCAAATGAAGCCTGGACTATTTTAAAGTTAATTCTTCAAACAGGACTAAGAGGGAAGAAAATGAAATGAACAAATATAGGTTTTCCACTAGAAAAACAGTGTAAACATATAATCAAACATTTAATTATTCAGTTGTTTTGATTTTCAGTAACAGTGGCAAATAGTCAATACTTTTAATATTTTTTAAATCATATATAGGACCAAAGAATCAAAGAGCCAGCAGTTCTAGTGGTTCAGTCAATTTACATATATTGTGAGATGAATTTTTTTTTCACAGTATATAAAAATATTTGTATCATATGTTCATTTACTGAATTGTGGGATCTTCATTCTTTCATGATTCTGCCTATCTCTGGAACTGGGATATTTTGTGGAAGCAAGGTCTAACATTGTGTACATGTACTAACCTTTTGTGTATGTTTCACTGCATGCTTTTATATTTATTCCTGAATGTCCAGAATATATTCATTCTAAACCAGTGCCTTTAATTATTGTTCCCGATACAGCAATTGAAAGAGCTGTTTTACCATACATGAATTTTAATAACTTTTGTTATAGTTGCAGTACAGGCTTGGCATGTATCCCATAATTGGCTTTTCTAATGTGGAAGCATTATTTTTATGTGGTGGCTATGTATCCCTATTGTATTTCTCAGTTTGCCTTCTATCCTGAGTCCTATTCCCTAAAATTCACATAGTAATATCTTGTGTGAATTGAGTGAGCACTGATATTAATGCCTATGTAGAGTTTTGTGAACAAAATACACAAGGTATGCACATTCACATAGCAAGTACTTCTGCTGACTGCCAATTGCCTGCAATTTGGCAGTTCGAATCTCACCAGGCTCAAGGTTGACTCAGCCTTCCATCCTTCCAAGGTGGATAAAATGAGGACCCAGATTGTTGGCAAATTGCTGACTCTCTAAACCACGTAGAGCTGTGTTGACTAACTTTTTTGGGCTCCCATGCCAGCACGCAGAAGGCAATGCGTGCACCCCTCTATGCCCCCTGCACATGCGTGCACGATCCCCCCATGTGCCACGAGTCTCTGCACATACGCGTGAGACCCCTCTCACGCCCCGTGCATCTCTGTGCATGCCTGTGCCCCCCATGCTCCCCACGCATGTGCACCAGATACCCAACAATCAGCTGTCGAGTGGGCAGTGCACATGCATGTGCAGTGGGGCTCTTCCGGGTAACCTCTCGTGTGCCGGCAGAAGTGGCTCTGCATGCCATTTCCGGCATGCATGCCATAGGTTCGCCATCACAGGCTTAGAGAGAGCTGTAACTCACTATAAAGTGGTATGTAAGTCTGAGTGCTATTGCTATTATAACTCCAAAAGAATATGCCTGAGGAGCGAGGACTGTTTCAAAAACTGCTCTCGTCTGATGCAAAAAGACCGAATTCTTGTTTCACTGCTCCCCACCAGAAATAATTTAATTATTTTTCAAAGATGTTTTAATCCATTTTTTTTTACTCCTCTTTGGATCATTTAGTTACTAAATAAACAAAAATATATATATTCTTTTGATTGTTCCTGGCAGTAATTAAGTGTGCAATTAGGATTGAGCAGCTTTAGTTCTATAGTAATACTAAAAATGTTTTGCTATCATCTGAAAACACCTGTTTGAATATTTTTTTTCTCCGAGTTCCATGTTTCTCCCAGTTCCTGTCAAAGAATGTGACCAGAATTCAAATCAATATGTGCTGATAGGCATATGCCATACAGCCATTTATACTTGTAATATGATTTCTCAGATTTTTTTCTTAATTTTGAAATAGTTTTATCAAAGCAGCCATTCTTGTCAAATTCCCCTTATGAGGATGTAACACAAGTTTCTACCTTAATCTTCATAATTTTGTATTGATACAGAAAATGTGAGGGGACAGAGTCTTTTTTAAAAAAAGCAAACAATCATTAATTAATATGAAAACAGAACAGAACATTGTGCCTTGTTCACTTGCAATTGGTCCTGACTGCAGCTATGACTTATGTACCTTATTGGCTACCAGCTCACTGGATTTTTCCTCCATACTATTCTACCTAGCAATCACTCAAACCTATGCAGCTGATTTAAGTGTGTTACTTTGTAGAACATTTTAAATAATGAATCTACCAGATGGCAACCTACAGCTGTCCTTGCTGATCTCAGAAGCTAAGCAAGATTATGGAAATGTTTTATCACTGTCACCTTGTTTTATCACCTTGATAGTAGAGAGGGGATAGCTTGGGAATCTCAGAACTGTAGACAGTTTGGAAAATATGACAACCCCCCCCCCCCGACAGTGATAAAACATTTCCAGAACGCAATTATATCCTCTTGCATAGAAAATCCAATTAATATGCTAAGTTCAACTTGGGGGCATTTTTATTATTTTACTAAATATTATAATTCTGGGAACACATGAAAATGCTTGATATTTAGAATAACAGACCTGGAATGGACCTTGTAGATCCTCTATTCCAACCTCTGATCAAGCAGGAGACCCTAAACCAGGGGTCTCCAACCTTGGCTCCTGGAAGCCTGGCGGACTTCAACTCCCAGAGTTCCACAGCCAGCTGTGGAATTCTGGGAGTTGAAGTCCGCCAGGCTTCCAGGGGCCAAGGTTGGAGACCCCTGCCCTAAACCATTTCTGACAGATGGCGGTCCAGTCTCTTCTTGAAAGCTTCCAGTGATGAAGCTCCCACAACTTCTGAGGGCAAGCTGTTCCATTGGTTAATTGCTCTCACTGTCAGAAAATTTCTCCTTATTTCCAGGTTGAATCTCTCTTCACTTTCCACCCATTATTCCGTGTCTGGCCTTTAGGTGCTTTAGAAAATAGGTTGACCTCCTCCTCTCTGTGACAACCCCTTATTTGTAAAATAACTGATTAATCTTCACTCAGTAAATTTTATAAATACAGTACTTCTAGTTTCAAAGCAACCTTGATTATGTGAATGGTCAAACAATTGGCAACTCCAAATCTTGACCAACAAATGCTCTGTCCTACACATTGGTAAAAAAAAATCAGTACACCAAATGCAAACTAGGCATATATGACCTTGTTGACGTTCCTCACTCTGTCAAGGACCTTGGAGTACTCATATCAAATGACCTAAGTGCCAGAGCTCACTGTAACAGCATTACCAAAAAGGCATTAAGAGTTGTACATATGTCTTACGAAGCTTCTCCTTTGGAAATATTGAATTTCCAACTAGAGCATTCAAAACTTTTGCTAGATCAATACACGAATACAGCTCATCAGTCTGGAATCTGCACTGTATATCGGACATTAATTGAGTGAGTACAGAAGTATTTCATGAGAAGAGTAGAGTACTACACTTCTCTGCTCGCAACAGAATACCCTTCATCACCAGGCTTGAGATTTGGGGCTTGGACAACCTTGAAGTACACCACCTATGGTTGGACTTAAGCGTAGCACACAAAATTATCTGCTACAGTGTCCTATCAGTCAATGACTACTTCAGCTTCAATCACAACAATACAAGAGCACACAACAGATACAAACTCAATGTAAACCGCTCCAAACTTGATTGCAGAAAGTATGACTTCAGCAACAGAGTGGTCAATGCCTGGAATGCACTACCTGACTCTGTTGTTACATCATCTAATCCTCACTCCTTTAACCTCAAACTATCCACTGTTGACCTCACCCCATTCCTAAGAGGTCTGTAAGGGGTGTGTATAAGTGCACAATCGTGCCTACCATCCCTGTCTTATTGTCCCCATTTATTTGTACCTATTTCCTGTATTCTTACTCATGTTTATACTTGCAACTATTATCTTGTAAGTGATGGACAAATCAAATAAATAGTTCTATTGAGCTGAGCAAAAGTTAAAAGTATGCAAAAATGGTCGTTGTCTGTTCATTTTACTGAGCTGGAGAATCTCATGTAGAATTATAACTAGTAATTAATCAGTGCTGTATAGCGTTTATTTTTGTGTGGTATTGCTTTGTTTTAAATATCTCATTATTATGAGCTTGATGGAGTCATAAAATTATCTCTTTAGTTAACTGATTCATGCTTTTAACTTTTAAGATTCTAAGGCTCCTTTTCCCTTCTCTAATTTCAAAGCTAAATGAAAATATGTGCAGTTGACTTTTTTTTTAATGTCTTGCAACTGTTTCTGCATTTGACACACTTTATTAGATGTTCTGATGTGGCGCTAGATAATGTCAGATCAATACAGGTTATTATTATAATCCAGTCTGCTTGCTGTGAGTGAAAAGCTTTGTGTCTATGTCATGGACAAGCTGATACACCCTGGTTGTCACAGATAAGAGCCTGTTATATTTTTTTTTCCAGCGCAGGGTAGGGGCAGGAATATGAGATCCGGGATGAGTATTGAAGTGGGGAGGAAATGAACTAGAGACCTGCTGACGAGGATCTGTGGTTCCCTTGGAAACTGTTGTAAATGTGGAATGAAGCGTCAGCACTGAGACAAAAAGAAAGAGCTCGATTTGAAAACCTTGAAGCACTCAGGGAGTGCTGTAGGAGGATATTTTGGTCTCAGCAAGCTGAGAGCATCTCTTCTACAAGTAATCTCTACTTCTATTGTATATTGATCACAGGCCGCACCACAGCAAATGAAGTTACGTTCCTCACTAAAATTCTGTTCATACGAGAGATGATGAATTGAAGCCCATCTAAATTGTAGTTGGAAGTATCAGACTACAGTAGTTTGTAGTCATGGTAGTTCAGTCTGCTTGAATTTTGCCTGGGGTAGTGCATATGGGGATAAATCTGACAGTATCTATACTGAAATGAAACTTTTGGCTTGTGTAAATGCCATTTCTCCATGTCTAACAATACAGGTGGTCCTTGACTTATAATAGTTTAGTGACTGCAAAGTTACAATGACACTGAAAAATGTGACTTATGACTGTTTTTCACAGTTTTGACCTTTGCAACATCCCCATGATCATGTGATCAAAATTGAGGTGCCTGGCGACTGATTCATATTTATGACTGTAGCTGTGCCCCAGAGTCATGTGGTCACCTTTTGAGACCTTCTGACAGGCAACGTCAGTGGGGAAGCCAGATTCATTTAACAACTGGGTTACTAACTTATCAACTGCAGTGATTCACTTAACGGTGGCAAAAGAAGGAGATAAAATGGGGCAAAACTCCCTTAAACAGGAGGCTAAGTTCTAGTGTCACCTTAGGCACGAAAGCCAGATGAGTCTCAATAACAATTTTGGGCTCAATTGTGGTTGTAAGTCGAGGACTACCTGTATATTATAAAGTATCAATAAATGGCTGAAGAATTGTCATCCAGATTTCCATACCCCCCCTCCCCTCCATTGGGGTCTTCAATGATATAAGATCAGATATGAAGTATTGTAAATATTGTAACTTATTGCTGATTTATAGGGAGATGAAGATGATGAAAATGCTAGACCACTGGCTGAGTCACTGCTTCTAGCTGTTGCAGATCTGCTCTTCTGTCCAGAATTCACTGTCCAGAGCCATCGGAAAAACAATGTGGTAAGTCAAACTTTCTGTAAGTGAAATAGTGATTGCCCTGAGCTATCAATCTTTATCAAAGATGAAAACAAGCTACAATGGAAAATGGAGGAATGGAGAATTCTGACACGTGATTCATTTAATGCTATTTTATTTATATAATCCTCAAATTTATATACTCCTCATGTCATTATGAGCCGAGGTGGTGCAGTGGTGAAAATTCAGTATATGTTAGACTGCAGTATTGCAGACTAATTCTGCTGACTGCCAGCAGTTTGGCAGTTTGGCTCAAGGTTGACTCAGCCTCCCATCCTTCCAAAGTTGGTAAAACGAGAACCCAGATTGTTGCGGGCAATATGCCGACTCTATAAACCACTTAGAGAGGGCTGTAAAATGTGAACCAGTATAACAATCTAACTGCTACGGCTATTATCAAAGTGTCTTCTGGGCAATTTACAGATAAAAAACTATAAAATCCATTGAATGATTTCAAGTCACCAGTTATCCCAGGGTTGTACACTGCTCTTGGATACCCTTGACAATTGACAGAGCTAGTTTTTAACTCTCTCCCAGAAGGCCAGAAAGATGGGAGCCACACTTGCCTCAGTAGGCATGATGTTCCATAGGACAGGGACAGTGGTAGAGAAGACTCTCTTCCTGGTTCCTGCCAGTTGAAAGTCTTTAGCTGTCAGGGTTTGAAACTTGTCCTTTCTGCCTGACCTGGTGGGAAAAGCTGATACAATTGGGATGAGGTTGTTCTGAAGGTAACTTGGTCCCATGCCATGAAAGGTTTTTAAGATGATCAACATGTTGAATTAGACCTCGAAGTAAAGCAACATCCAATGCAGCTTATGCAGAAAAGATCTTTCATATGTGCCACTAGAAGTGCCCCAGACTGGTTTTGCTCTCTGAATTCTGCAGGCACCTTTTAAGGGTAACCCCATGTAGATCACTTTGCAGTAGTCCACATGGGAGATGATCAGGGCACGGCTGGCTGAGAGAATTCTGGAGTCCTGATGGCTCATCTCTCAACTGAGGTTGCTATACCGACTGGGAGCATTGCTCATATTTTTTTTTTAAACACACTGAAATTAGGTTCATGTTGCTTTTCTAACCACCTAGGATTTTAAATCAAGAATTGATTTGTAGAACTTCTTGCTTGTCATAGCAAGAACAAGTATCGGAATCTGGTTTGCATGTAACACTAAAATCAAATCACAAGTGAAATAACTATTTGATAACAGAAAAACCAGTTAATCTGTGGAACACCATATTGCTTAATAACAGCAAACCAGAACTCTTCAAAATTCTGACTTATTCTGAATTTTGTCAATAATCTTGAGGGGATTTTAGAAGAGATATTAATGCAATGGAATAGATTTTAAAAATCTTCTTTGCATTGCATTGCAAATGAAATCCTAAGGAATATTTTTTTTAAAGCAAAGCTATTATGTCTATGTATACTATGGATAAGAAGATTGTGAGTTCAGTGCTTATGTCTTGGTCTTTGCAAGGAAATTTACTTGTAAGATTTCTGTTCAGAAGTATAGAAAACTCTTCTATAGCAGACCTCTAGCAAGCCTGTAGAACTGATTCTGCAAAATAATGACTCTTATATCAATAGGCCCCATTATGACTAATTTTGAAGCAGCAACCCCCGCCTATATATTTGGGCTGCATTTGATGATAGGACCTTCCTGAATACGTCAGTTTTCATTAAGATTAGCCAGAAATATTGAAAAGACCAGTGGAAACTTATAGCTTAATTTTTGCAAGTTTGCATCATCAGAAGCATGAATCATACAGGTGGATGTTTGTTGAACTGTTTTCATTTAACTGTTTTTAATATGTTTATTGTTTTATTTAATTTTTGTAGGCTGTCCAGAGTCACTTTTTGTGAAGATTGACAGCCATATACCTTTTGATAAATACATTTTATCAAATCATTTGATAAATGATTTTGTTACATTAGATAAATTAAGCCTGGTTTCCCCAACCAGGGTTAGGGAGACAAGCTAAACAGAATGTGCAGCGTTAGTCAGATAGGCACACAGATAAATGAGTGAGCTAAGTTTGTATGTTTATTAACATACAGTAAAAATAACAGATACGCTTGTGCTATCAAAAATATAG
This sequence comes from Hydrophis major, assembly GCA_033807585.1. NCBI lineage: Eukaryota > Metazoa > Chordata > Lepidosauria > Squamata > Elapidae > Hydrophis > Hydrophis major. Next base: position 179,361,070 of record CM066329.1, read on the forward strand.
TTTATTCCATTATGAGTTCATAGCATAGTCAAAATAACAGTCCAATAGTCATGTATCATTTAGTCAGTCCATTCAGGGATATTCAATTAGCAAAGTCCATGTAGAATATCCAATGTCAGTTCACTTACAAATCAGTCCTTTGTTTCTCTCCCGTTCGAGCAATGCAGTCTTGATTCCAAGCAGTAATCAGGGATCATCAAAGCCAGAGAGAGAGCAAGCTGCAGTCTTGCTTCTTTTAAAGTGCTTTCACAACCACTCCCTTAATTACTATCCCACAGTTAAAGTTGCAGACACTTTAACCAACAAACTATGATTACTTAGTTATTATTTTACCTAAACCAGTTAGGGTAAACAATGTTATCCCTAACATTCTCCCCTTTTAGGTTAAATAATAATACAACTATTTACATCTTTAAATCATATTTGTTACAACTCTCTTTAAACTTGCTTACTCCTTTAGCTTTTGTAAATTGGTCTGCAATGTTTTCTTCTGTCATGCAGTATTCCAATTTAATTAGCCCATTCTTTACAGATTCTCTCACATTTAAGTATCTTAAATCAGTATGCTTTGATCTAGTTTTTACAGCAATACTAGTAGCTAACTTTATAGCTGCCTGGTTGTCCTCGTACACAATAATGGAATCTTTAACAGTTATACCCATGTCTAATAATAACTGTTTGTACAAAATCAAGTCAGTGCATAATAATGACAGACATGAAAATTCCGCTTCCATCGTGGACAAGCTAATATGCTGTTGTCTGATTGACCTCCACCCTATTAGTGTCTTACCAAATAATATAGCCATCCCAGATGTTGATTTTCTTGTGTTTATATCAGTTGCAAAACTTGCATCTGCATAGGTACTAAGACTCAAATCACCCTTTGGTTCTATATACAATGCATGGTTCATTGTTCCTTTAAGATATCTTAAAATTCTCTTTAATGATTGCCAATGACATTGATGTGGATCTGAATTAAAACGTGCCAGCTGATTAACACTATAAGCTATATCTGGCCTTGACCAATTGCTTATATATGATAAGCTGCCAATCAAAGATTGATATATGGACTTATCAAATTTGGGACTTTGATCATCAGTTTGGCAAACTTCCTGACTCATTGGAGTCTTTGTCGGTTTACAAAGTTCCATTTTAAACGTTTTAATTAATTGGCAAATTTTATCTTCTTGAGATATCTTAAAACCATTTTTTGTTTTGTTAATTGTCAATCCTAGATACTTTTTAATTTCACCTAAATGCTTTAATTTTATCTTTTTGGCTAATAATGATATAATTTCATTAGCTTCATTATTAGTCTTAGTTATCAAAGCAATATCTGTAAATAATAACAATAATGACACCGTTCTATTATTTTCTCTTTTAAACACACATGGATCTGCTAAACCAGATTTAAAACCTATATTGTTTAACTCTTTCACAATATATTGGTTCCACTCAAAGCCAGATTGTTTCAACCCGTAAAGACTCTTTTTGAGTTTCCAACAATCATTACTATTTACTTTATTGTCTTTTATACCTACTGGTTTTCTTAAATATATAGTGTGCTGCAATGGTGCATGTAGATAAGCAGTTTCTATATCTAAATGGTTAATGACATAGTTTTTCTTAGCTGCCCACACTAAAGCTGCTCTCAAAGATGTTGCTTTAAGACTTGGTGCAAAAACTTCATCGTAATCAGATGCACTTTGATTAAATCCTTGAGCTACTAACCTAGCTTTATGGGTAACAGTCCCATCATTTCCAGTTTTTACTTTAAATATCCATTTGCACCCAATGGATTTTTCTCCTGGAGGTAATTTAGCATCTTCATATACTTTCATTATCTTTAATGAATTTAATTCTTTTTCCATTGCCTTTTGCCAATTCTCCTGATCATTAGCAGGATACATCCTAAGTTCATCTACACTAGTTGGAACTTTAGTTACTTGGCAAACTATACTTGCTTGATACCTATCAGGTGGTCTAGTTATACGTGTAGTACGTCTAGGTATTACAGGACTTACAGGTGGACTTTCATTTATTAACTCTTCTTGATTATCTAACTCTTCCTGATCAACTGTTTCCTCTTGTTCTGGTCCTATTTGTTCTTCATGGACTTCTTCTTTAATTGGACTCTTCTTATAACTAGTCTGATCTTTCTGCCTTTTGTAGGGTTCAATAATTACTTCATTATTTAAATCTTGCTCTAATCTATTCCATCCTACATGTTCTAGGAATTTAGCACTAGCACTGGTGTAAACTCTAGATGTACCTGGTTCCCAGAATCTATAAGATCTATGATTAGATGTATATCCTACAAAAAATAATCTTTTAGCTCTATGCTGTCCTTTTTGTCTAAGTTGTGAAGGGATATGCACCCATACTGGTGCTCCAAATGTGTGCATGTAACTTAAATCAGGTTTTGTACCATGCCACAGTGTGAATGGTAATTCACCTGTTGTTGAATTAACAACATTATTTAATATACGATTACCACACATTATTGCTTCTCCCCACAAATTGTCAGGTAATCCTGAATCAGACATCATAGTTTGTGTCATTGATTGTAATGTTTGGCCTCTTCTCTCTATAAAGGCATTATGTTGTGGCCTATATGGTGCAGACTTTTTATGTTGAATACCTAACATTCTTAGTCTGTTCTGGAATTTATTATTTGTAAATTCTGTACCATTATCTGTTATAAGAGTTACTAATTTCTTTTTAGTTTTCCTTTCAGCAAATTTTATCCAATTAAAGAGATTTTGATACGTTTCAGTTTTGCTTTTCATTAAATAGCAAAACCCATGTCTAGAATAGTGGTCCATTATACTTAATATGTAACGAGCTCCTCCTACACTTGGTTTTTTCGGACCTATTAAATCAGCAAATACTACTTCTAAAGGCTCTTTAGTAGTAAATCCATCAACTCTATTAGCCGGTGTGACCCTGCTTTTGCTTTGATTGCAAATATTACATTGCAAATACTTATTACAAGGTTTTAAACTTATTCCCTTAGATAATTCAACAGTTTTCTTAAGCATTTTAAAATTTAAATGCCCTAGCCTTCGATGTAACAAGTGAATACATTCATCATGAGGTTTCTTATTTTCATAAACTGTGTTAGCCACTTTTAAACCATCATCATTTAACACATATAATTCACCTCTTAAAGATGCAGTAATTTTCTTATCTTCTTTCTCAATTATGCAGTTATCTCCTTTAAAAGTAACTACATATCCTAGTTTAACCAAAATTCTTACTGAAATTAAATTAAACTTAAGTTGTGGTACATATAACATTTTTACATTCTCTTTTATAAAAGAACAATATGCTATACCTTGACCTTTAGCTTTCAGTTTCCAGCCATTGGCTAACGATATCTGCTGTGTACTCTTGGACATTTTAATAAAATTTTTGTTATCATTTGTTATACAATGGGATGCTCCACTGTCAACCACCCATAAATTTTTTTTTACAGCTCCGTTACTGTACATGGCTAACTCTAAATTTTTATTTATCTTTTGATGACTTTTAGTATTCTGGCCAGCGTTCTGGCACTTTGCCTTTTTACAAAATCTTGCCAAATGTCCTCTTCCTCCACAATTAAAACACTTTTTAATTGCATATACAGTAGGAGATTCATTATCTTCTTTTTGAGGTTGCTGCCTCCTTAACTCGTCTCTTTCAAGCCTTCTTCTTGCCTCTTCAATCAATCTGCCAGTTATATCAGTTAAAGTTAGACTTTCCTTTGGCAAAATTTCAAGGGAAGTTACGTAGTTGTCATAACTTTCATCAAGGGAAGATAGAATTATGTAGACTTGGTGTAGTTCAGAGAAAATAAGCTCTTTTTCGTGCAGTTCTTGAAAAATGCTTTTCATAGTTTTCAAATGACTCAGCATATCACCATTTGTTTGGAGATGCGTACTGAAAAGCTTCCGTGTTAGATTTATGTGAGCACCAACATTATCTCGAACATAAATCCTCTTCAGCTTCTGCCAACACCCAACAGCCGTTTTCTCTCCACGGATATAAACAAGTTGCTGATCAGTTAAGGTTAAAGCAATTATGCAAATAGCGTGTTCATTTTTATGCATAAATTCTTCTATCTTTAGTTTATCTTCCTCATCCTCTGGATCTCATTCTTCTACGTTTGGTGGATTTTCAATTATGTTCCACAAACCTTCTCTTCGTAGAAGCAGACTACATTTCATAGACCATGATACATAGTTTGTTCCATCCAACTTGGATATAAGGGACAAACTTTGTAGATTGATTTGTGCCATGGTTTTCTTATATGGATATAAAACTATAATTAATAAAACACAGCTGTCTGTTTACTGTAATGTATAACAACACAAACTCTCACTTTTACATAAATCTGTTTTATCCTAGTTAAACTGACTTTGCAGCTTCTGGGCCCATAACCAGTGTTAAGCCTGGTTTCCCCAACCAGGGTTAGGGAGACAAGCTAAACAGAATGTGCAGCGTTAGTCAGATAGGCACACAGATAAATGAGTGAGCTAAGTTTGTATGTTTATTAACATACAGTAAAAATAACAGATACGCTTGTGCTATCAAAAATAGTTTATTCCATTATGAGTTCATAGCATAGTCAAAATAACAGTCCAATAGTCATGTATCATTTAGTCAGTCCATTCAGGGATATTCAGTTAGCAAAGTCCATGTAGAATATCCTATGTCAGTTCACTTACAAATCAGTCCTTTGTTTCTCTCCCGTTCGAGCAATGCAGTCTTGATTCCAAGCAGTAATCAGGGATCATCAAAGCCAGAGAGAGAGCAAGCTGCAGTCTTGCTTCTTTTAAAGTGCTTTCACAACCACTCCCTTAATTACTATCCCATAGTTAAAGTTGCAGACACTTTAACTAACAAACTATGATTACTTAGTTATTATTTTACCTAAACCAGTTAGGGTAAACAATGTTATCCCTAACAGTTTTTAATATGTTTATTGTTTTATTTAATTTTTGTAGGCTGTCCAGAGTCACTTTTTGTGAAGATTGACAGCCATATACCTTTTGATAAATACATTTTATCAAATCATTTGATAAATGATTTTGTTACATTAGATAAATTTGATAAATCCATAAATAACAAGCAATTTCTGAAAGTGATTGGAAAGAAAGTACATGAACCCTTTTGAATACTTTGATTGCAGTTTGAGCAAAAAGATGGCTATTCCTTCATCTCTAAGTTCTCTAAATCTGCTGAAGACTCTGCCTTACGATCTCCACATAAGGAGCAACTGTTTGGAGCACTTTTGGGTGATCTCAATTTTTCTCCTTATTTGGAGAGGAGTTACAAAGAGCTGGTCTACTTACTGGCTCTGTATTCCATCACTTTGCTGTTAGTGGAGTCATTCTCACTCTGTCATTTTGGATTTTTGACATTTACTGTGATATAATATGATGCTTTGAGTTTCTCCATAGAGCTGCTGTGAGCATCCAGAGTGGGAGGTGCTCTAGTCTTCACTCTTACAGGCTGAGCTATAATTGAGGAACGCTCCGCCTCCATGTGACTCCACCGTAGCGTTCCCCAGTTTTAGCTCAGCCTCGCTAGAGACAGGCAGCTTAACAGTTTGCTCCTTGGCCGATTTAGGATTCCTTATTAATATCACATCAGGTTTGATTTTTCTTGTTTTTCCTCGGTCCCTGCGCATTTGGCTTGTCTTGGGATAGTGAAGGGGACGTTCATTTTCACCCCTCAGTGGGGAGATTGGGGGGTTTAAAGACTTTTTGCCCCCCCATCCCCCCACTCTGGTGCCTGCCGCTTTAAGCCATTCTGTTTTTAACAGCGATTTTTGCTTGCGCGTGCTTAGCGCTTCCGTTGTGCCTTCCCTCCACGAATGCAAGGGAGAGGGTGAGCTTTTCTCTCTCAGGCCCCTCGTTTCTGCCTGCGTTTTTTCGGCAGTTTTTTGTTGTTGTCGAGGAGCTTTTCCTTTCCTCTGAGTCTCACGCTGGTTCCGGTGGCCATTTTGGGTGTGCCTCGTGGCCAGCCGCCATTTTGTTTTTCTTTCAATTTTGCTGCGATGTTCCAGGAGGCTTATAACAGGGACTCGCTGGCCTGTTTGGAGTTTCCTTTATTGTTGAAGGGATACTGTGGCTCCGTGCCCTGTTGTTCCGTTTAAAATCTGTTGGCTGGTTACCGCGGCTCACTCAGAGGCAAAGGAGAGGCACCTACTTCCCATGTTGTTTGGGAGGCTGTCTCAGGAGGCCAATATCTGTATTTATATTTTTTCCTAATTTTTTCATTGTTGGTTTTTTTCTGGCCTCAGTGTTCATTCGATCTATTGGCTTTTGCATACGATCTATTGGCATTTGTTTTTTTGTTTTTTTTATTAATCTGCAGTTCAGTTAGGTCCTTTTTTTGATCTTTTTTTTGTTTCAAAATAATAATAATAATAAAATAAAATAAAATAAAGTAAAATAAAGTAAAATAAAACAACACAGATAATTCCAATTAGTCATATATATATATCATTTTACAACCAAAGGGAAAAAATTTTTTATCAAAAGGGGGACGCGGCCCAATGTTAAGGTATCCGGCCCACATTTAGGCCGAAATCCTAGGCGTGCCAACCGCCCTTGTAGGCAATATTGTCTTATACAGGCCTTATTATGGCAGAAGACAATCCCAGAGGTCCTTCCTTGAAGACTAAGTCAAAGACGCACCATCTGTACAAGCGGACCGAGGAAACATCCAAAGCCTCTCAAAGGGATGCCCTAAGGCGGCACAAGGCTTTGGAGAGGGAGTTTGACAAACGCTCTAAGGACTCTCAGTTGGTACCACCAGCTCCTCCCACCCCCTCTACTTCTACTCACCCTCTTCCTTTGCCAGAACAAACTTCTCTCTCTAGGCGCAGTTCTCCCGCACGGAGCCTCCCAGCAGCCCGGCCTGAAGCGACATTCACACCAACCGCTGCAGGTTTACGCCCAGAGGATCAATCTACAGACATTATCCCAGACAGTGTCAGAGAATGGATGCAGCTGGCCACCCGCCAAGGGATTGCGGAAGGTATCCAACAGTTCTCCAGACAAGGTTTTCAAGCAAGGACACCTGAAGTGGAATCCGTCTCCGGAAGATCCCTCCCCAGGCTGGAACCTCACCATGGTCAGGTACCGTCCCCAAGGGAGCTCCCCTATCCAGAAGAGGAGGAAGAGGAGGAGGAAGAGGAGGTGGGCTTTGAACCCTTCAGGGACGAGGAAGGGTTAGAGAGAGAGTCTCATCACTACTCTGAAGCGCCTTTCGAGGTAGACCCAATGGAAGGAGAGGTGTCTGAGGATGAGGGCATATCTCCTGACCAACCCACCTTTGTAGGCCTGTTCAAGCATCACATGTTCAAGTCTTTGCTATTTAAAGTGAAGAATATATTGGGGCTGACTTCTCAGCTGCATTGTGATCCCCCTCCAGCAGCCTCTGGGGTCCCAGAGGATTCTATTTTCAGGCAGCCAGTCCTTGAGGCTGAGGTCATTCCTACACCACCAATTTTCTCCGACTTAGTGATGAGACAGTTGGCCTCATCAGGCCCCCCCCACTCCTTCCAACCAAGACAAGAGGTTTTTTAACCTCGACCCAGAATTCACTGCCATGTTAGATACGCCCGAGGTGGATGACCCCATAGTACGCCTCGCATCATCCTCTAACCCCACGGATGCTCTGGAAGCGCTGAAGCCAGAGGACAAGTGGGCCGAGATGGCGCTGCGACGGGTGCACCAAGCTGATGCCTGGGCAATTCGTTCGGCCACGGCGGCATCATTTTTCACTCGATCATCCATCAGATGGCTTCGACAGTTGAAGCAGCATGTCCCCCCATCTAACACTAGGGCCCATCAGGACATTGCTAGGTTAACGGCAGCAACGGAGTTTGCGGCCAATGCCACTTTTCATTCTGTAAAATTCTCCTCTCAGGCTATCTCCTCGCATGTGACAGCCCGGCGCTTGCTGTGGCTTAAACATTGGCAGGCCAACATCAAAAATAAAGCTAAGTTGGCCTCCGCCCCCATATTGGGGGGAAAATTATTTGGCCCGGCCCTGGAACCATTATTGATGGAGTCAAAATAAAAAGAAGTTCCTCCCATCTCTTTTTCATAGACAAGAGTCCAGATCCCCCCAGCCTTTTTGTAGGGGATCCTTTCGGACCTCCTTTCAGTCTCCCTTTACCCCCAGATTTCAGAGGTCCCCGCCATTTCGGCCGGTCTATCAGGACCGGGGCTATTCGGGGGACAGGAACAGGAGGGGGGGCGGCTACAGGAGATCCTTCCGGGGAGCAGGGAGCAAGGCCTCTTGGCACCCCAGATAGGCCTTTGGTCGCTTACCCCATTGGTGGTCGGCTAAAATATTTTGCCGACCAATGGGCATCATCCACTTCTGATGCCTGGGTCAGGGACACTGTCAAATTTGGCCTTTCTCTTCAGTTTTGTTCTCCCCCTCCAGATCATTTCATGGTTTCTCCTTTATCCAGAGACCCCGCCAAACGTACTCTCATAGAAGCCGCTATCAAACACCTCTCTGATATCAGAGCTATACAGCCAGTGCCGTCCTCGCAGCTAGGACAAGGGTTCTACTCCCTCCTCTTTCTAGTCCCTAAACACTCCGGAGGTTGGAGGCCCATTCTAGACTTAAAGAGACTCAACCGTTTCCTTGTCCACCGGAAATTCAAAATGCATACACTTCAGTCAATCTTGCAGGGCACCAGGAAAGGAGACTGGCTCACTTCCATTGACCTTTCAGAGGCATACCTTCATATTCCCATTCATCCTTCATTTTTTAGATACCTGAGGTTTTGCTACAATGGCCAGCATTTTCAGTATGTGGCCTTTCCATTTGGCCTAGCCACGGCTCCGAGGACTTTTACTAAGGTGCTGGCAGCTCTGGCGGCTCACCTCAGATATTTCCCCATCCGCATTCACTGCTATCTGGATGATATTCTCATCCTCTCTCCCACCCAGCGCCAATCCGAGAAGGACACAAAGGCTACACTCTCAGTGCTGCAGACCCATGGTCTGCTTGTTAACTGGGAAAAGAGTCAGCTTACCCCCTCCACCCGAATAGCTCATTTAGGGGCAGTAATTGACTCGGTTGAGGAGAAGGTCTTCCTTTCCCCCGAAAGGTTTGGCAGCATTCAGAAATCGATCAAGGTCATAAGGCAGGCAAGGAAAGCTTCATTACTGGATTTATCCAAATTACTTGGCAAATTGATATCTTGCATATCCATTGTTCCCTGGGCTCGCTTACATTCCAGATCGCTGCAGTGGTTCCTGCTACCTTATCAACGCTCCAGAAGGAGCAATTCAAGAACCGTGGTGAAGGTTCCTCCAAAGGTCCTCGCCTCCCTCCTCTGGTGGACCAGGCCCGCTACCAACAAGGGACATCTTTTCAAGGAGCCCCAAAGGGTCACTCTCACAACAGACGCCAGCATATCTGGGTGGGGGGCCCACACTCAGTCACTGTCAGCGCAAGGAACTTGGTCAGCAACCAAGCGTCGCTGCAGCATCAATTGGCTGGAGTTCCACGCAGTGTACCTGGCATTACGCTCCTTCCTACCCCAGGGGCGAGGGCGACATGTTCTGGTCCTGATGGAAAACACCATGACCAAGGCTCACATCAACCGTCAAGGGGGCACTCATTCCATCCGCCTCATGAGGAAGGCCGAGCGGCTCTGTCGTTGGGCAGAGGCCAACCTCTTATCTATCACATCTCAGGGGTCTCAAATGTCCAGGCAGACTGGTTGAGCAGGGCCACCTTGGACCAGTCGGAATGGCACCTGCACCCCTCCCTGTTCAGGGAGGCCTCAGCGATATTCGGTCTGCCACTGCTGGACCTATTTGCGTCACCGCACAATGCCCAGACACCGAGATTCTTCTCTCGATACCCCACCAAGGAGGCGGAGAACCACGACGCCCTACGTTGCCCCTGGCTCTTAGGGCTCCTATGCGCATTTCCCCCCCTGCCATTGATTCCCAAGGTGATCCAAAAGTTGATCCTCGAGAGGGCGGAAGTTCTCCTGGTAGCTCCATATTGGCCCAGGAGACCATGGTTTGCGGATCTTCGCAATCTATCAGTGGCCCCTCCTTGGAGGATTCTGTCAGACAAAGTCTCGCTGTCCCAGGGACCTCTTCAGCACCCAGATCCACAGCTGCTTCAGTTAGCCATTTGGAGGTTGAGCGGGAACGTCTAAGAAATGAAGGCCTGTCTATGCAGGTCATCAACACCATTCTGGCGGCGAGACGGCCTTCGACCACTCTCATATACAATGCAACCTGGAACCTTTTTTGTAAATGGTGCCACAAGTCGCTTATCAATCCTCTCTCTCCATCAATTGCACAAATTTCAAGACGGGCTGGACAGGGGTCTCTCCACCAACACCTTGAGAAGGCAAGTGGCAGCCTTAGCAACCATTGTCACAAGTAGCTCTTCTGACTCGCTTTCACACCACCCTCGCATTCGGTCATTTCTCAGAGGTGCCACTGATTTACACCCGCCAGTGGTTCATAGATACCCGACTTGGGATCTTAATAAGGTTTTTATGGCATTGACTAGACCTCCCTTTCAGCCTCTCAGGGAGGCATCACTTCAGTTTCTCATGTTCAAAGTGGTGTTTCTGGTAGCAATCACATCTGCTAGACGGATATCTGAGATAGCAGCTCTGTCCATTAGAAAGGATCTATTTGTCTTCCATGCTGACCGTGTGCTTCTGAGACCAGACCCGGCATTTTTACCTAAGATCAACTTGGCCTTTCACAGGTCACAAGAATTGGTTCTTCCCAATTTTTGCCCCAGACCTTCTCGAGAAAGGGAAAGGCAGTGGCATTCTCTCGATGTCCGAAGGGCACTTCGTATTTACATCCATTGCACTCAGGTGATCAGGAAGTCAGAGTCATTGTTCTTGTCATTCCAATCAAAGACGATGGGCTGCAAGGTATCTCCGTCTATGGTTGGGCGTTGGATCAGAGCTACCATAGCCAAGGCCTACTTATCCCAGGCCCTTCCTGTTCCTAAAGGGATAACCGCTCACTCTACAAGGAGTGCAGCTACCTCAGCAGCCTGAGTGACTCAGGCATCAATTCATGATATCAGTCGAGCGGCCACCTGGGCATCTCCATCTCCCTTTATATGCCACTATAAGATTGATGTTTATGCTTCAGCAGAAGCGTCCTTTGGCAGACGAGTCCTTCAGCAAGTGGCGAGAGAACCAGAGGAGATTCCGAACCAGACGGAGTCCCTCCCATAGGACAGGCCATGCTTTGGTATGTCCCACTCTGGGTGCTCGCAGCAGCTCTATGGAGAATGGGCGTTGGTACCTACCTGACACGCCCTTTCTCGTCGAGCTGCGTAGAGCATCCAGCCCCACCCTAATTGTTCTGTTTGGTGGGAGAATCCTGTTTCGGCCAATGACTTAATCGGTTTACAGTTGACCAATGTATAATAGTTAGGATGAGAGGATTGTTGTTGTTGTCTTCTCGTCTTCGTAAAACTGGGGAACGCTACGGTGGAGTCACGAGGAGGAGGCGGAGCGTTCCTCAATTATAGCTCAGTCTGTAAGAGTGAAGACTGGAGCACCTCCCACTCTGGATGCTTTACGCAGCTCAACGAGAAAGGGCATGTCAGGTAGGTACCAACGCCCATTCTCCATATGAGACTTTTAATGTGCAACCAGTATGCCTCATTCACACAACCCTGTAAACTTCTCATGTCTTTCTGCAGTTCTTCCACCTTTCTTCTTCTTGTAGAAAATCCATTAGGTGGGAAAAGCCACCTCACATGATTTGAATCAGTAATGCTAGAAGTACCCTCTAATTCTGTGGCACTGGTCATTGTTTTTTTCCATCATTTTTTCCAAGAGAATTGAGAGATTTTGTCTAAATCTTCATAGTCCTAATCGTACTTTTACCTGGAAGGTTTGGCACTATTTGATCATGGGTGAGATGCTACTGGTTCAGCCTGGTTCTATAGAACCGGTAGCTCTGAAGAGCAGCAGACACCGAACTGGTTCGCTGCTACGGCCTTTTGCTCGTCAGTTTGGCACACCCACCTGCCTGGGCTCTTGGCTGTCCTTTATTTCCTGCTTTTTCAACCACAGCTGCTTTGCGTGATACAACTGAGGTTGAAAAAGCAGGAAAGAAGAGGATTTTCAAATACGGCGCACCCATGCACAGCGCTTGTCAGCTGTCTGGGTGGCACAGCTGATGGTTTTTATGAAAAGCTGTACATGCACGCACAGCAAATCACACTCTCACTGAACTGGTAGTAACACAGGTTGAATCCCACCCCTGTATTTGATGTGCTAACTTCTTTTTCTTTTCCAGGACACGGCTGAGGATATCCATGCAATTGATAGTTGTGAATACATCTGGGAGGCTGGTGTTGGATTTGCTCATTCACCATCACCTAACTTCAGCCATGATTTAAATAGGTGAGGACATCAGCAAATTACAGATCAGGCTATGAGAGAGAGTGATTGGATCAAGGTCAATCAGCCAGCTTTCATGCCTAAGGCTAGACTAGTACTCATGGTCACCTGCTATTTAGCCTAGTGCCTTAATCACTAGACTTAGTCCATCTTCTGGACTTTATCATAGAATATGAAAACTGAGACACTCTTAATTTATTACAGGGCAGAAATTGCCAGTACTGTTAAAAGTGCCTTATAAATGACTGCACAGTTCATTATCTTCATTGTTAGTTTTCTGTAGCCACTGTACATAAACTCTGGATGGTGCTAAGCAGAATATCCAGTTGAATAAACTGTGAGGCAGTGGTGGGATTCAAAATTTTCTACTACCAGGGCGTGCTTGGTGGGTGTGGCAGGGGAAGAATACTGTAAAATCTCCAGTCAGAGGTAGTATTTGCTGGTTCTCCAGAACTGGTCAGAACCTGCTGAATACCACCTCTGCTGTGAGATCTGAACAGCTAGCTCCATAGGTGAAGACTTCAATTATTTATTACTCAAGCCTATATACAGGAATCTTCTCAGATTGATGGTTTGCACCTGGATAAGACTAGATAAGGTTCAATGGCTTTCAATGGCCTTTTGTGCTCACTGAGAAATTTCAGACTAATTCCCTCTTTGACTCCCCCCCCCACTTCCTACCTCTCCCCCACCCGCTGCTTGGCCAGTCCCTCTCCAATACTACAATATTGTAGTAAACATGCTTGCAGTGAATAAGGAAATGTCTTTGTGGCTCCTGATGGCTTAAAAGTCTTGAGTTATACAATATTTTTTTAAAGAAGTCCTACTGTAGGAAAGCTTTGTTCTAGTTTTAAAACAATTCTTTTAAAACACTTTAGCAAACTCGCTCCTACAAAATAACGAATATAGTGCAAATAAAACCGTAACACAAACTCTGTGAATAATAATTAATATTCCTTCTGACCGAAACTTGCTATTCATACATTTTTCAGGACGGAGCTACTGAAACTTCTACTGACCTGTTTCTCAGAGGTCATGTACTTGCCTCCCTCTTCTGATAGCAGCAACACTAATCCCTGGGTCCAGTTCTTCTGTTCTACAGAGAACAGGTGAGAGATAGCAAATTGCATGAGATGGATGCTTTGAAACACTTTTGTTTAATCTAAACCTTTTATTAAAAGGATTGTGTATATATGATAGGCGTTATCCATTTCTCCCCACCTTATGCCTTCGGGTTATTTCTTTTTCCTTATTACTTAAGTGCATATATCTTTAGGGTTATGGAGTGGTATGGTGGCCTAGAAGTGGAGCTCTTGCCTCACAACCAAGAGGATGTGAGTTCAATCCTAGGTAGAGGCAACTATTTCTCTCCCTGGGCACACTGAGAGTATATCTGCTGGACAAAACACCACATTGGCGACAGGCAGGGCATCTGGCCATTAAAACACTCCCTCCATTCAGATGCCCAGACTCTACCCCATAAGGAATTATGGGGTTGTTAAAAGAAGATATGTCTTTAGGGCTGTGTTTGCCTAATTGGAGCCAATCAATGCTTGATCCAAATAGTAGATAGTTTTGGAATACTAGACAACATCCACACAACTGCTAACCCTCTCATCATAGAATCAGCAGGAAAGCATGCAACCCCAGATTTTGCTGCCCCCAACTCACCCTAGTCGTATACTAAACATTTGCCCTTAAGACAGGAGGCACTGTAAAATAAGCAGTTTGCAATAATTAGCAAATTGTGCAGTATGAATAGGTTCTTTTTATTATAAATTGAAGACAATTTTTAGAAAGAGTTGGGTTATTTTTTAAACATGTGACATTCTCTTGCAGCCACTCAGCCATACTGGAGAGCAAAACAGGATGTTTTAATCTATATTGTCATTCATATAGCATATTACTTCATTTATTAAAATAACTAAGAATAATGGCCTCCAATGCATTTTTTCTTTTCACTAATGAATGTTTCTGAGAATAAAAACACTATTTATTAATTGCTGTTGAATAAAATGAAAGCTTATTCTTTGTGGGAAAGCTTGTAACACTTCAAGTTTCTGATGCATTGTTTTGAGCATGTTGGATCCTCTTCTAGGCATGCCCTTCCACTCTTTACTTCCCTCTTGAATATCGTCTGTGCTTATGATCCAGTGGGTTATGGGATCCCCTACAACCACTTGCTCTTCTCCGACTATCGTGAACCACTGGTGGAGCAGGCCGCTCAAGTCCTTATAGTCACATTGGACTATGACACTTCTACCAACTCCAGTCCCACAGTGGATGGCACTACCACCGGAACAGTCATGGATGATATCGATGTGAGTTGCTCCCAAATTTTGCTGTGTTTATAATGTGGAGGAGCAGAGATAATGCATATAAAGCTTCAGCCGGCTTTCTTAAAGCAAAACAGCTTTGAACGGAAGCTTTTAGAGTACATAAGCAACCCTGGAAAGATAGTGCTAAATTCTTCTCTGAAATGGTAGCCTTCCATGGCACCCAAAAATCCACATAATTGGCCTGAAATATCTGAAGATGTTTGGGCTCAAACCTGAAAATGGATTTTAACCATCTTTCTGATTTCATTTTATCAGGTACAGATAGTCCTCGACTTACAACCAACTGAGACCAACATTTCTGTAGCTAACTGAGACATTTGCTAAGTGAATTTTGCTCCATTTTATGACCTTTCTTGCCTCAGTTGTTAAGTGAATCACTGCTGTTGTTAAGATAGTGGCGGAGTTGTTAAGTGAATCTGGCTTCCTCGTTGACTTTGCTTGTCAGAAGGTTGCAAAAGTTGGCCACATCATCCCTTTTGCATAACCCCAGGGACACTGCAACCATCACAAATATAAACCAGTTGCCAAATGCCTGCATTTTGACCACTTGACCTCAGGAGCACTCCAATGATTGTAAGTGTGAAAAATGGTCATAAGTCACTTTTTTCAATGCCATTTTAACTTTGGTCACTAAACAATCTGTTGCAAGTTGAGGACTATCTGTATCTTAAAGCAACGTGATGGATCTGAAACATCGTCTCTTTAAATGTTTAAAGATGTACATTTGCCTTCTTAATACCAAACTAACTAATTTGAATTCTTTTTCCACAAATAGATTTATTAATTCAGATCTTTTCATTCACTGCATTACTGGCATAAATATGTACATTTTCTTGTCTTTCCTCACTGTACTGCATACTGGAGAGGTATTCATAATACCCTTGAATGGATAGAGACGTGAGCTCTTTAAGCATTTGGTTTCTGATGAAAATGAACTAATTAATCTATTCTACACTGTATATTTTTAAACTATGAAATATTATGCCATTTTTCATTTATTTCATAAAATGATAAGCAACCATTATATCCTAGTGCTTAGCATAGTGACGGCTCTCTAGATGTTGCTGAATTATAACTCCCAGTACCCTACCATTGATCATCTTGATTGAGGCTCCTGGGAATTTTAATTCACCAATATCTAGGATCACAGGTATAGTTGTAGTTTAATACTTAACATTGTATCAGGATTATTTGACTAATTTAATGAAAATGTCATTTGCCAATGAATTCAGAGATAAACATATGCATCCCAAGGGTGTTTTAAATCTAAGAAACATTTACTTGATTTCTTTCAATGTAGCCTCCAGGACCAGACAACCTGTTTGTCAATTACCTGTCTAGGATACACAGAGAAGAGGTAAAGTATCAGATTTGTGTTTATTTCGTTTGGCTTAATCTTAGGTTTCCATATCTCAGCATATTTATGTTTTTTTATGTTGTCAGGATTTCCAGTTTGTTTTGAAAGGAGTGGCTCGTCTGCTCTCCAACCCTCTGGTCCAAACTTACCTGCCAAATTCTACTAAAAAGATCCAGTTCCATCAAGAGCTCCTGGTTCTCTTCTGGAAACTCTGTGATTTCAACAAGGTTCTGTCTTCTATCTCTGGTATTGTTAAAGAATTGGGGTAGGAGAGCAGGATCAAGGCCTGTTAAATGAACACATGGGAGAATCTTAGTGATGGTGAGCTGGTCAACAATAACAATTTTGGATCAGAAGAGAAACAAATGATTAAAAGATTGGGTTAGGATACAGTAGTGGTAGTTGTTTGGAGTCAATGACCCATTGCTGATGCTGCATACCTAATAAGTCTCAAACTCTGCCTTTGTGTTCAGATATCAGGCCTATTGAATCAGTATTCCTGAGAAACCTCTTCTTGAAAGCAACTTGTATAAGAAAATTATGACGTTACCTGCTCTTTGATGCCTTCAAATCAAAAATAAATTGGGAAAAAGCATGATTTTTGTTTAAGACATTTTTAATGCCAACAGTACAATTTACTCAAGTCTGCTGAGAAATAATCACTTTGAGTAAGCCGAACTTTCTTCTTCCACAAAATCTTCAGTTTTGTCCTTCCTAAACCAGTTTTAAAAGTTTAAGCCATTGGAAAATGAACAAATAAGGAAAACGTTTCAAAATGCAATATTTTTACAAGCCTGCTAGAAAACATTAATAAACATGCTGAAACTTGTAGTTCCTCTCCCCTGTTGATAAAGTTTTATTTTGTCCAATTTTTGTGACACTTTTAGAGGCTCCCCCCACCAACTTGGTATTTAATTGCTTGTTTCCTTTTTCAGAAATTTCTCTTCTTTGTTCTGAAAAGCAGTGATGTTTTAGATATCCTGGTGCCAATCCTCTACTTTCTTAATGATGCTAGAGCAGATCAATGTAAGTTTGGTTTTATCTATTCTCAGAATTTATGCTGGAAAAAATTGATTCAGAATCTTTCCAACTGATTCCCTAGTCCTGAGACTAATTCCATAAATATAATTGTATTTGGATCCAAGACCCTGGGTGATTGGTGCTTATTTATGGAATGACAAATTCGGCATTTCTAATCTATATAGCAAAATACAATCTATATATTAAGGCAGGAACCAGAGAGGCAAATAGCCTCTCTAGTTCCTGCCTTAAATAGGTAAAATTGTATATGACAGCAAAGGCCCCATTCCAATGCTCCCAACTGGTGTCTGTGGTCTTTGTCATCCCAAAGGCATGGTGGGATAGTATTGGGCATCCTGTGGCTCCATTTTTTGTGACCTTGAGAACTTGCCTTCATCAACAGATTTCATCTTTTCCACAATTTAGAGATAGGAAAAAATAGAATCTGTAATGTAAGCCTGAGGTTAACTGTGAAACACTAGGAAATTGAAGAAACTGTCTGGTTTATGATGCACAGAATGTGACTCACCAATTTTGCATCATGCTGTCCCCTTGTAGCTTTCTTCACAGCGTAGTATCCAAAAGTGTAGCTCTCTGTCATTAAAATGTTGCCCCCCCCCACACTTCCACACCTCCATGTATCTCTTAATAATAATAAAGGAAGGTGGATAAAATATGCCAAACCTAGTCTAACATTTGGCTGGCTGTGTAACCAGCCATATTGGATGGTAATATTAGAACATGCCAGAGAAATATATTTGTTTATAGTCTTTAAAGGTCAAGTGAATAAATTCAACAAGCTATTTCCATGTCACTTTGTGGGACAGATTAAGATCAGAGTGATTTCTGAGATCCTAGTTGGAGAAGGGCCAGAGCTGAGTTGGAACCAAAAGCAACTACATATATTTATCCATATATTGAGTATATGGGTTACATTTGGAGTTCTGCTTAAATTGCATAACAACAGATGCCTGCTGCTTCTTGACATTAAACTGTCTGCTGGACAGCAGCATGGGTGACATTGAAATATATATATATATATATTTCAATATATATATTAGAATACTATACCGAATGAGAGTGAGGTATTTATGTTAGGAAGCATTACATTTTGTTTTTGATCTGCTATTGTTAATGCCTGGCTTTCCCATCGGCCACTGACAGATTTAATTTTAGCACCATACTTTTACAGCTCGAGTTGGTCTTATGCATATTGGTGTCTTCATCTTATTGCTGCTGAGCGGGGAAAGGAATTTTGGTGTCCGCCTCAACAAGCCATATTCTGTACGAGTACCGATGGATATTCCTGTCTTTACGGGGACACATGCAGATCTTCTCATCATTGTGAGTCTGGAATTTGCAAGCAGAGTCTTTGCTCATAGCAGAGAATCTAGCTGCTATAAAAATAGTACAGCAACTTTGTAATATTTTGTTTAGGTTGTTACTTTCTATTCGACCCTGCAGGTTTTTCATAAAATCATCACGAGTGGACATCAGCGGTTGCAGCCCCTATTTGACTGCCTCCTTACCATCATAGTGAATGGTAAGTTGCTTACTCTACAATGACAGCCAAAACTGAAAATCTTAATATATATCTAAAATATATTTTTAATTTAAATTCTTAGGAGCAAATAGTGTGGTGTGGTTTTCCTTCACAACTGAAACCAGCATAATCATGCATGCAGGCCTTACCACGCCTACAAATTTAATTTTAGTACCCCAAACTCTTTTTGGAGATAGCTGTTGAAAATATTAGGAGATATATGTATAGCTTTGAACCTCTCTTGGTTTTATTTGAGGGATATTATCATTCAGAGTGGACATAATTGTAAAAATGGTTGAAGAGTTGCTGTCATATTGGCTTCTTCTCAGTAGATGGCATTTGTTTTCTTTTACCATTGTGATATAGCTGTTTAAGAGTTCAGTCAACTTGGATATTTATTTATTTTTGTCAATTGCTTACAAGATAATAGGTATAAGTAAAAACTTAGTTATGAACACATAGATACATATAAGAAAAATAAAAAATAAAAATAAAAGAAACAATAGGACAGGGACAGTAGGCACGTTGGTGCACTTATGCACGCCCCCTACAGACCTCTTAGGAAAGGGGTGAGGTCAATAGTATACAGTCTAAGGTTAAGGTTTTGGGGGTTTGGGAAAGAAACCACAGAGTCAGGTAGAGTATTCCAGACATTGACCGCTTTGTTGCTGAAGTTGTATTTCCTGCAATCAAGTTTGGTGCGATTAACCTTGAGTTTGTATCTATTGTTTGCTCTTGTTGTTGTTATGGTTGAAGCTGAAGTATTCATTGACAGTAGGACATTGCAGTGTATGATTTTATATACTATACTTAGATAGGACTGAAGGCGGCATAGTTGTAGGTTTTCTAGGTCTAGAATTTCGAGTCTATTGGCATAAGGTATTTTGCAACGAGTAGAACAGTACACTATTGCTATTTCCCTTTATAACATTAATTTGTAATGCCTTTCCATAGCAAGTGTTAAGATATGGATGTTACTCTTGGATCTTAACTAATATGGATCTTAACTGATTGTACACTAACACATAATTATAATGGAAGTTTGATCTCCCCCAAATGACTTTTTCTTCCTTTTTAAATTTTTCTGTCTCTTAGTATCTCCATACTTGAAGTCTCTTTCCATGGTAGCAGCTAACAAATTGTTGCATCTATTGGAAGCATTTTCAACTACTTGGTTTCTTTTCTCCATGGTCCAAAACCATCACCTTGTCTTCTTTTTGCTGGAAGTCTTCAACAATATCATCCAGTACCAGTTTGATGGTGAGTGGCTGAACTCTCTCTCTCTATATATATGTGGATCTTTGGTTATTCGGGTTTTCTCCCATGTAAGATTGGAAGTATCTAGGCAACGTTTCGATGAAGTCTCATTCATCATCTTCGGGCTTGGTCTTCAGCTCTGTGCTTCTCAGAGTGAGGTGAGCTTGCAGCTGCTTCTTCCTTTTAATTGCTAGTGGGGGTGTGACTTGATTGGGTGGGGGCTTGGCTGTGTTCTGATTGGGTGGGGGTGTATTCTCATTGGTTGGGGGTTTGGCTGTGTTCTGATTGCTTGGGGGGTTAGCTGTGTTCTGATTGGCTGGAGACGTGTTCTGTTCAGGTGGGGGCTTGGTTGTGCTCAGGTTAGTCTTAGTTGCTGGGGGATTTGAGCTGGTGAGCTGTGATCTTGCTGTTTGGCTTCGAGTTCGTGGTCGTGCTGCATCTTCATGGTGGGGGTCAGTAGCAATCAGAACACAGCCAAACCCCCAACCAATGAGAACACACCCCCACCCAATCAGAACACAGCCAAGCCCCCACCCAATCAAGTCACACCCCCACTAGCAGTTAAAAGGAAGAAGCAGCTGCAAGCTCACATCACTCTGAGAGGCACAGAGCTGAAGACCAAGCCTGAAGATGATGAATGAGACTTCATCGAAACGTTGCCTAGATACTTCCAATCTTACGCGGGAGAAAACCCGAATAACCAAAGATCCACATACAAATACCCGCCAGAACCTCAGAAAAAAAAATATATATATATATAGGTTTTCTCCCGCGTAAGATTGGAAGTATCTATCAGGCTTGGTCTTCAGCTCTGTGCAAATAGAATATATTTAAGTATAAATATATAAATATATATAAATATATATCAATCCCTCTCTGATAGCTTAATCAATCCAAGAATAAATATTCATCTAGGTTTAAAGTACGAAGCTTCTTCATCAAACATGCTTCTTCATCAAACATGCAAGTATCCCTTCTTTCTTCCTTTCTTTCTTTCTTTCTTTCTTTCTTTCTTTCTTTCTTTCTTTCTTTCTTTCTTTCTTTCTTTCCTTCCTTCCTTCCTTCCTTCCTTCCTTCCTTCCTTCCTTCCTTCCTTCCTTCCTTCCTTCCTTCCTTCTTTCTTAGATTTGCTATTTCTGATTAGTAAAATATAATTCTCACTTACATTTGGGGTGAACTATTTGTGATGGTTTTGTTTTTGGAGGCTACTAGTATTTATTATTATGTAAGTTTGTTCCTTTATTGTTATTTTTAATTGGAAAATGAAGTTCCTTTTACATGATAACCAACATGATATTGTTGCTTTCAATACTTCTCGCTCATTACTTTATGGCATTTTTAAATTACAAAGTGCGATTTAGTCCTCTTTTGATTTTTCATTTGTTGGTAAAATCTTTTCAAATATATACTTCTGTAATATAAACTTCATTTATAAGTTGATAATCAAGCCTGAGAGATCATGAATAAAAAAGACTTTCAATTATATGATAGCCAGTTAGAAAGCCAAGTATGCCTGAAATCCTAAATCTTCCATGCTGGTCAATGTAACATAATCAATCACTTTATTTCATTGTGTTGTTAAATAATTTCTGGGAAACATCAGCTGGGATAATGTTTAGAAACATTTCTTGATACAATGCTGATACTGCTGGAGTTATCTGCAGCAGATAAGTTATCAGTTTTGCAGTAGATAACTTATCAGTTTATTCTTTTGTGGCACAATAATCTAGTGATGAGCTAAAAGGTAGAAGTCACCATCTGAAGGAACAACTGTTCAAAAACTTTAGGCTATAATTTGACTAACATGAAGAAAGGAGCTAAGGTAGGGGGAACAGAACAATGCTAATCCTCTACTTCCTGAGCATGAAACTGAGCATATAGTTCTACTAGCTATAGTTAATTTTCATCACCTCATGATTAGGGTTATCAGATCTAAGCTGCAAAAATTCAGAAAGCCATAAAATGGCAGGAAACCATTAATTACTTGTTTTTTTTTGCTCACCGACCCATGATATTTTTCAATTTGTGTTTCCCAATTACAGAAAGTTAAAGATGTTATTTTTCTCCTCCTCCTCCTGTTGTGATTTCCTAGGTAATTCCAATTTGGTGTATGCCATTATTCGCAAGCGAAATGTATTTCATCAGCTGGCCAACCTACCTACTGACTTGCAGTCTATCCAGAAAGCTTTACAACGCAAAAAGAAAGCTCCTGAGCCCATCTCTCGTACCAACTCCCAGGAGGGGATGTCCATGGAAGGGTCCCGACCTGCTGCACCTGCAGAACCTGGAACACTAAAGGCCAGCCTAGTAGCAACCCCAGGTCAGTCCAGAGAATGTGGGACACTGGAGCTCATGGAAGATTTTAATTTAGTCCAGAAGGTAGACTGGTGAAGCTATAGACTTTGATGCTTTAAGACTTGGATCTACTGTAGTTTTCTGATAGTAAAGAATTTTTATTCCGTGATTTGTAGGACGTTATTTGTTTCTGTCTTTCATTTTTATATAATTTAACTTTTTATTTTGTTAATTTAAGATTCTCCATTCTTAAAAGGTATTTGGATGTCTAGAACAGGGCTGCTAAACTCCTGGCCCATGGGCCGGATGCGTCACACAATGGCCACACCCATGCCCAGTTTAGTGAAGGGGAAAAAGGTCCTGATATGTCACATGATGCTGCCATGATGACATGAATTTGACATGCCTGGTCTAGAACAAGTAAAAATAAACAGTAGTCATGTCATCAAAATGCAAAATATATAATTTTAAACTATTGTAAAATGTTAAAAATCATCTGACACGGTCTGTTTTGCCAGCTACTTGGTTTAAATTTTTTTTGTTTTCCTAGCAAAGAGCTAGGGAAACTTGCTGTAGGTAGAATTGTATTCTGGTCTTGACATATGGAGTATGTTGCTAAACCCTCTAGGTCTTGCCCCATTTTGTTTTTCTTTTCTTAATGTTGCCTCTCAAAAACCAGGCATTGACAAACTCACAGAGAAATCTCAGGTGTCAGAGGATGGGACCATGCGTTCCCTAGAGCCAGAGTCCTCTCAGTCTCCAGCAGAAGAAAGCCCACCAGGCATGGCCAGTGATACTGAAACTTGGAATGTGGTAAGTTTGCAAACTGCTTTTGGGTAGCTAGAGGTTGAACAACACAACGATTGAGCAATTCAGAATAGCATCTTAATATAAAGTTTGGTGCTTTATAGATGGGTAATCAAGGGTTTCATTATCCTTGACAGTAGATCCCCAAAAGCTGAAGAAAATATTTTCTGTGCAGAAAATAATTTAATAAAATGTTTGGGGCACATTTTATTTATTTCAATTTGATGCCTGCATTTTTTTACAGGAAACTTAGGAAATTTCAGATATAGTGGTTAAACTCAGTTCATTCCCTCCTATCAATGGGAACAATCTAGGGAGTATATTTATTTGACTCATTGCTCATTCAAATTATCCTGCAATAAACTCCTAACCCATTGGACAGGTTCTCATGATTGGGGAACAGGACAGTACAAGTTGTGCCCAAAGCAAGTGTTTTTATGAATTTATTTTAAAGAAAATTTATTGGAAGCGATACCAACCTCTGAGCCCATGACAACAAAGTTACAGTAATTGTAAATAATGAAGGTTTGATGGATTGTTTTATGCAACTGTAAATCCCAGAGACAGCAAAGCTAACAGTTCAGGGCATCCCACACTTTGCTTGTTTTCGAGATCAGCTCTGAAGATAAATTATATCTCTAAAGGATTCTGATTCTGCTCGGCTTGAAGTACTTGGTTGTGGATAATATACTATAGCTTTCTCCTGCCTCAAATGCTGTTGTTGGACATATTGTATCTATATCTGCTCCTGATAATTAATGAGCATAAGGATGAGTAATAATAATAATAATAATATGTGGTACGGATGTGGGTTTGTATGTATGTAGGTGATCCTTGGCTTATGACTGCTTGTTCAGTGATTGTTCAAACTTGTGATGATGCTGAACAAGGAGGATTTAGGACTGGTTCTGGAGTACTGGATTTTGCAGTGTCTCTGCAGTCACATGATTGCAAGCCAGATGCTTTTGCAACTGGCTGGTGATTACAAAGTCATAGTCAGGCACAGTCACTTGACTGTGATTTCCAGTATCCCTGCAAGCTTCACACAAAGTCAGTGGGGGAGATGGCAAATTGGAAGACCCTCACTTAAGGACCTGCATGATCCTTGCTTGACGATGGAACTGCTAGAACTACCGTCACTAAGCAATGCTGTCATGCGAGGTTTCGCTTTGTGATTGTATTGCTTATCAGTGGCAATTCTGGTCCCAATGGCCATCCTGAGAACTATATGTGTGAAACACACATACACACACACACACACACACGCATGCACACAAGATCCAGTACGTGGCGTGGTGATTAAAGTGCTGGACTAGAAATGGGAATCCTTCTTTTGACACAGAAAGGGAGCTGGGTGACTTTGAGTCAGTCCCCCTCTCTCAGTCTTGCACTGGGATGCTGAAAAACAGATTCTTGCGAAATTATGTTTGATTTTATGTGTAGCAGTATACAACAGAAGGAAATCGTAACCCTTGGATAAACAAAACAATTTGCATTCTGTCATTAGGAGTCGTCAGAGTCCAGACGGGATCGAAGACGTCTGTCCAGCACATCCTCAGTTGGGCAGTGGAATCCAACTCCCGAATGGGTGAGAGATACTGGCAACTCTCGTTAACAAATCATACAGAGATATAACTTGCTTTTTAATCACATGAGTGACATTTCGTGATGTGAAAAGTTGAATCATCCACAGAGGGTGATAACAGTATCTGTTTACTAGTCTCTGGAGTACTTCTCTCTTTAGTCAACATGATAATGGTCTGCTGCTTTCATTTAGGACAAGGGTGGGGAACTGTAGCCCTTTTATGACTTTGTGGACTTCAACTTCATGGCTGGCTCAGGAATTCTGGGAGTTGGGATCCAAGTTTTTTTTACTACCCGTTATGTGGGTGTGGCTTGGTGGGCCTGGCAGGGGAAGGATACTGTAAAATCTCCAGTCAGAGGTGCTATTTTCCGGTTCTCTGAACTGCTCAAAATTTGTGTTACTGGTTCTCCAGAACTGGTCAGAACCTGCTGAATACCATCTCAAGTCATAAAATGGCCATAGTTCCTCACCTCTGATTTAGAACATGCCTTACCCCGTTTAGTCATTTACGCTTAAAAAATGCTAGAGAATATATCTTCCCAGAAGTATTTTCACTTTATTTATGGGCTGAATTTTACCTGACCAGAAACCAGGTCATCTCAGCTGCTATTGAACTGTTAAGAGTAGAAGGAGGAGGAATGTTGAAACTCTGATTCATAAAAACCCAGATTATTGTCTTCCTGAATAGCAGGATCACTATTAATAATTTAAATTATGATGAGTTAGCCCCCCTGTGGCAGGGGAACCCATTAGTGAAACATCTCCTGAAATAGGAGACTGCTTTCCCTAAACCCTTTCCTTCCCCAATGTTAAGAATAATCAGAAGGTTATGCAACTGCACCTATGTAGTTCTTGTTGTTTTTTCATCTGAAAGAAAAGCGCTGAATTTTTGCTCTCTAAATGGTCATTCTCTGTCCCTTTTCTTCATCTTCTAATGCTCAGGTAGCAACCATGAGTTCATGCATTCATGTGCACAAAAATGCTTGCAAAAGTAAAAGGAAAGGTCAGAGATAGAGAAGTGGTCTTAGACTCAGACTGTTGGTAGGTGCCTTTCTTTTTAGATTGAAAGGTTGTCTATTTGCAGAACTATTTCTGTGATTGTTAGTAATTAGTAAGTAGAGCCATGGTGCTGCAGTGCTTAGAATGTAATATTCCAGGCTAATTCTGCTGATTGTCAGCAGTTCAATTTTCACCAGCTCAAAGTTGACTCAACCTTCCATCCTTCTGAGGTCAGTAAAATGAGGATCCAGATTGTTGGGGGCAATGTGCTGACTCTGTAAAACCACTTAGAAAGGGCTGTAGAGCACTATGAAGCGCGATATAAGTCTACATGCTGCTTTATGTGAACAAAGACAGATTTGGATGCATTTTTTCAACTGAATGAAAGCATTCCTGTCAAGTGTTGATTTGCTAAGTTGGCTGAAACTCTTAGCTCTTCACTGCTACCCTTTTCCTTTGCAGGTGGTGTCTTGGAAATCAAAATTGCCCCTGCAGACAATCATGAGGCTGTTGCAGGTCCTGGTTCCCCAGGTAGAGAAGATTTGTATTGACAAGTAAGTGCCACAGATCTTGTAGATAAAGCTATTTGGGGGGGGGGGATTGTAAGGTGATATGAATTTTCTTATTGAGAACTAAACGTAATTCCTATAATAAAATTAGTCTTATCCTCTTTTCACATTTCTACAGATAAATTAAACAAAGACTATTATTGTGGAATTGGGTTGATTGAATCATGCATATGGACATACCAATCACAGCATTCTATTTTGGGATAAGGAGTGGAATGGAATGGATAGAATAAAATAGAATAGAATAGAATATTCTTTATTGGTTAAGTGCGATTGGACACACAAGGAATTTGTCTCCTTTAATGATAATAAGCTACTTTATGCAGAGCACATAAAAGGAGTAAGAACTCATGAGCCAAAGTCATTAAATGCATAAGAAAAATAAAATGAAACAGTTTACACTAATACCATTCACTATACATCTCCATACCTATCCAGCCTTGTAAACTGTATTGGTCTCCATTTTATG
The DNA here is from genome assembly GCA_033807585.1 of Hydrophis major. Lineage (NCBI taxonomy): Eukaryota > Metazoa > Chordata > Lepidosauria > Squamata > Elapidae > Hydrophis > Hydrophis major. The sequence continues at coordinate 179,387,737 of CM066329.1, forward strand.
TATATACTACTACATATTGTATTTTGTTCTCTAAATTTTTCATATTACTCTTTTTGCAGATATTAACTCTGTCTTTACATGATTCTCTTGACCTTTTCTTCCTTTGTCACCATCCATTTATTTTTTTCTTCATGTTTATTTTGCACCTTGATCTCATTCACTCTGCATATGACCAGCCTTAATGAATATTGTTTCTACACTCACTAATTTTTGTAATGCATTTATCTTCCTGATCAGTCAAACTTGATCCTATCATATCCTGTTTTACTCCACAGATTTTAAGTACTTCATCTCCTTTATTCTACTTATATTTATATATCTCCACTTCCCTAAAGTTGTTCTGACCCAAACTCTTTTCCAATAAAACAAACATGAACCAAAGGGAACAGAAACCTTTTAATGATTCTTGCAAATCCCCGGTTAAAAGACTGCTGCAAACTAATTAACTTTGATAAACACAAGCCTCGCCAAAACTGTGCGAGGCTGCCAAGAATCACAGATAAATATTTCACAAGAGTCTTCAAATACCAACTTAAAATACTGCAATGTCCACGAGGCTGGAATTTCAAAACGTTTTTGCTTCCTACACAGAACGCCTGATTCACAGCTGGCTTTTATCTTCTTGAAGGAGGGGCCATTACTTTGCAGCCTTATCCTGAGTCGCCCGTGTTGCTGCAGCTGTTCTTTCCGATGAGCAGCCCTGCGTGCATGCGCACTTGGCACAGGCTCCTCGGGAACCTCCTCATCGCTGCTGCCAGCCCCCACAATCTCTGAAGGCAACAGTCCACTCCCTAATGGTCCTGGTCCCTCATCTGAGTCCTTGCTCTCCTCAGCCATCCACACCAGCTGTTGGCTAATCACAACAAAAGTGGACAGGAACATGCTGTTATAAGGAGCCATTTTTACCTTTTTTAAACACATGCTCATTTCTCACAATAGTCACTATCCTACCCTTCCCTTTCTGTGACCCTAATCCCAAAACTAGATGGTTCCACATTCAAAACCTCTCCTTACATTTACATTCTTCACTAATTCTCTCAGTCTTTCACAGGAGACATCACACTTGTTGGTTTCTATTCATTCCTTTGCTATGTACAAATATGAGAAGACTTATGCTTAAACCATGTACATAAAGCACACAGATATTTTTCTTATTTTTAATGGGGTTTTTTTGAATGGCCCATTCACCTTTTCTGTATTTTCTCCCACCTACAGAATGTTTTTCCTTTAGGTCTAATTTACTGGGAAGGTTGCAAAATTGTTCCCCAAACTAATCTCTAGTTGTTCCATTGTCACCATTCACTGGTGTGTAACATCCAATTATCACCAACTATTGATACTTTCCCATAGTTACATTGATGATGCTAATTCATACTTTCAGGCAAGTATGTAATACTTAGCTCTTTCATATTAACTCTTTAAGAAGATACAGGTTTTAATTAAACCTGTTTCTTCACTTCCTTACACATATTCATCAATTCCACACAGTATAAGACTTCAAATCCTTTATATCGTTCCACTTTCTTTCTACTTTCTCACAAACATATTTTCCCACTTCTTTGGTTTGCTAATTTATGCTCCTTACAATTCACTCCTCTGTTCTTTGAAGTTGTGATTTTCATGGGCCATAAACCACTGGATATGGCATGCATGCTGCCCATCATGGCTTTGGTCAATTGACGCTTTCACATAATGCTTTTTTGTAAGATAGAAAAATTACAGATTGTGTTACTAGGCTTTGTTGCACCTGTCCTCCATGCAGAATTATATTCTATTTCTAAGGATAGTGTTGGTTTGTTTGGGTACATTTTGATATTGTATTACAAGCAAAACCAAAATCCAGTTTCAACTTCAAAGACACTTATGCTATTCAAAGCAAGCTGTAATATCTAATCGGTATCTACCTTGCAAGTTAATATACTGTTGCTTACATCCTGCCAATTAAGACATTCAGGGCTTAGGATCATAGGTCATACATATGATCTTAAAATTAATTGATGTCAGGGGTGGAATGCTACCAGTTCAGCCTGGTTCTATAGAACTGGTAGCTCTTAAGAGCAGCAGACACTGAATGACTCTGTTTGGCCCAGCCACCCGCCCGGGCTCTTGGCTGTCCTTTATTTTTTGCTTTTTCAACCTCAGCTGCTTTGCGTGGCACTGCTGAGGTTGAAAAAACTGGAAAGAAGAGGATTTTCAAACGCTATGCACCTGCGCGCAGGAGCTTTTCAGCTCTCTGGGCGGCACAGCTGAGGTTTTTAGGAAATGGTCTACATGCTTGTGCAAAATGCACTCTCACCAGGGGTGGGATTCTACCTGCCAGAGAACAGGCAAAGAACGTGTCACTAGCTGGCCCCGCCCCGCCTACTCACTCCTTACCTGGCATGTGCGCCATCAAACTTGCCTGCTAAGTTGCTATTTTTCCTTTTTTCCCTCCGACCATCAGCTGTTCTGCTGTGCCGGGAGATTTAGATTATCTAGAAAGCAGAAAATCATCAGATTTCTTACTTTCTAGCTAATCTAAAAGCAGAGCTGAACCTGAAGCTTCTATTATTCAGGTAGCAGACAGCAGAAACATGGATCTCCAAGTGAATCTGTGATTCTGTGAGAAACTCAATCAGCCTGCCTGCTCTGCCTGATTTTGGGTAAAAGTTGCTCTTTTTTTATAAAAAATTCAATATTTACATACATAGTGTGTTGTGAATTAATTTTGTGAGTTTGCTAGCAAACAAATTTTATGTGACAGACTCAGGTGGCCGATTGCAGAAAGATAGATCTCTGAATGAATCTGTGATTCTGTGAGCAACTCAATCTGCCTCCCTGCTTTGCCTGATTTTGGGTAAAAGTTGCTCTTTTTTAATAAAAAATTCAATATTTACATAAATATTTATAATATTTACATACAAGCCATGCCCAGCCTGTCACACGACCACCAAGCCACACCCACAAATTAGGTCACACCCACAGAACCAGTTGTTAAGAAATTTGAATCCCACCCCTGGTTGATGTTCTTTATGATTGTTATCCTTATGGCTGTCTGCATATGCACAAGCACTATATGGGTGTTCAAGCAGAGATCCCCCAAACATCAAGGTTTTATTTTTAAACAGCATGCTAGGAACAGTGTTGTTTCCGTTTTAGTGTGAGGAAGCATTCAGATAACAGATTAATCACTCTGCTGATTCAGGAAAGTGGGGATCATATAACCAAGAATCTTTAATTCAACCCACTTTCATTCCCTTTCTTTATCTCAAACAGAGCCATCTCTCCTTGTCAGCCCAAAGCCCAGAAATGTGGCAGTGAAATCTAATTGAGTCCAATCCTTTGTTTGCTTATACCTAATAGACAGAATCTTGCCAAACTAAAGCTATAACTTTCTAAGCTACTCGACATATCTTGAAGATTCTAAGGTGTGGCTACCCTGAATTGTTTTCTTCTTCACCTTGGAACCTCTCTGTCTTTTGATCTTGGTTTCTTCCTGGGAACACTCTCGGTGGACAAAACCCTCCTCTGCTGTTGCTGTGGCAGGTGCACATTCCATCACACTTCTTCTTCTTTTTTTTTTTGAAAAAGATTTTATTAATTTTCTACAAACAAACAAGACAAACAAAACATAAAAACATTAACTCTCACATGTACATCCAGTGTGTCAGTTGGTTCATCATTTTTGTGCATTCATTCTGTAGTCTCAATTACAATTATGTTACATAACAACTCATATTGTCAATCCAAACTTATATATCCTAATATCACTAAAAAAAGAAGTTTTTGACTATATTTTTAATCATTCATGCTTTATGAGCTAACAATACTTTAAACCAGTTTATTCTATAACAAATCATATAATCATATCAAATCAATCCTAAAAAACCCTTTATAAATATAATGTCAAATAACAAAATAATAGCAAAATAGCAAAATAAAGATATTCCTTACTGTCTAGCATTCTAAATATTCTATTATCGTATTTTATCATCTAGCCATTGATAAAAAAGATCCCAAATTTCATAAAATTGTTTATCCTCTTGCTCTCTAATTTCAAATGTCAATCTACTCATCTCAGCACATTCCAATATTTTCTTAATAATTTCTTCCTGTAATGGTATTTTCTCATTCTTCCAATTTTTAGCAAATACAATCCTAGCCACTGTTAATACATTTACAATCAGGTACTTCAAATCTTTACTATATATATCAGGTAAAATTCCCAATAAGAAGATCTCTGGTTTCACCCAAATCAAAATGGATTTCTGCCAAAGAGACAAATCAGAGACAATATGAGAGTAATCTTGGATACTTTGGAATACTATGAGGCTCATCCTGAAAAGCAAATGGCTTTGATATTTTTAGATGCTCAAAAGGCATTTGACAACGTGAACTGGAGATTTATGTTACTACTATTGGAACAGATGGGTTTTGCTAAAAAATTTATTCAAGCAATCCAAGCCATATATAATAAACAGACAGCAAAGGTAATGATGGAGGGGGAACTTACAGATTTTATTAATATAAAAAAAGGCACAAGACAAGGGTGTCCCCTATCTCCTTTGCTATTTGTGTTGACCTTGGAAGTGTTGAATAGAAATATTAGGGATGATAAAAGCATAAAAGGAATGAAAATTAAGAAGGGAGAATTTAAACTACAAGCTTTTGCTGATGATTTAGCTTTTATTCTGGAAGACCTGTTAGAAACAGCTCCAAGGTTATTGGAAAAGATAGAGACATATGGTGAGATGGCTGGGTTGAAAATAAATAAAGATAAAACAAAGATTTTGACAAAGAACATGCTATTGAGACAAAGAGAAGAACTGGCAGATCTTTTGAAAATTCAAATTACAAATAAGGTTAAGTATCTGGGGATATATTTGACAGCAAGATGTAGCACATTAAAAGAGAATAATTATATTAAACTCAAACAACAGATAGCTACAGATTTGAAGAAGCGGGAAAACTTGCAATTGTCATTAATAGGGAGAATTTCAACAATCAAGATGAATATTTTACCCAGAATTTTATTTTTGTTCCAAACAATACCAATTAGGCTTGGAAAAGACTATTTTGAAGATTTAAATAAAATCATGTTGAAGTTTATATGGCAAGGTAAAAAAGCGAGAATAAAGCTAAAGCTTTTGCAAGACGCTAGAATTAGAGGAGGTTTTGGCCTGCCTAATTGGGAATTGTATTATCAAGCTGCAAGTTTGATGTGGGTCAAAGAATGGATAACATTAAGAAAGCATAGGTTGTTGACATTAGAAGGACATGATTTGCTGTTGGGCTGGCATGCTTTTTTATGGTATAAGGGAACTAAAACACAGGGTTATTTTAGAAGACATTATATACGGGAGTCTTTGTGGTTAAATTGGGAGAAGATAAAAAGACAATGTTATTTGAAAATTCCAGTTTGGTTATCGACTATTGAAGCATTTTCCTATCCTATAATTTATAAGAAGAAACATATGGGGAACTCTTGGATGAAAAGGGTGAACTTAAATCGATCCAAAACTTAGAGGAACAAGGTATAAGGATGAATTGGTTTTCATATGTGCAAATACATTCGAGGTATGATGAAGATTCTAAAACGGAGGGATTCTATGATAAGCAGACTGATTTAGATAAGATCTTGATGGGTACTGATGAGAAGGTAATTAAAAAATTATATGGTTATTTATTGGGAATGAAATTAGAGGAAGAACAAGTCAAAGAAACTATGATTGTTTGGGGGAAGAATTTTGGATATGGGATTGATCTAGAGAAATGGTAGAAATTGTGGTCTCAAAATTATAAAATGACAATGTCAACAGCATATAAAGAAAACTTGTATAAGATGTTTTACAGGTGGCACTTTCCCCCGACAAGAATAGCAAGAATGTTTAAGAACAAATCTGAAAAATGCTGGAAATGTCATCAGATACCCGGCTCGTATTACCATATGTGGTGGACTTGTGAGGACGCTAGAAAATATTGGACTATAATTCGCATGTGGTTGGAAAAAATGACAAAGAAACACATCACACTTCTTAACTATATGCAGTGTAATATTTCTCCACTTCAATATTTCTTTATTTCACCAAACTTTGTTTTCCTCAGTTTTTCTGTTAGAAAAAGAACGACTTTCATACATATGAAGGCTCAGCGCATTACACTATCAGATTAATGAGAGCGACAATGAGGAAATGATTTCTTGGTTTGAAGCTGTAGCTTGCCCTAAAGGTTTCATTAGCAAATCATGATCTTCCATAGAAACTGAGATTGCAGCAACTGCCCTAGGAACCAAATCTTCTACTTGCCTTGTATGACCTGTATATCCCAACTGTAGTTGTCCTGCAAGTCTTTCCTGTCATGGAGGACTGTCGAAGAATGCCCAAATTTCTGAGCTCTATAAAAATGGCAGTTGCAGAACTACAGATGCTTAGAGATTAATTCTATCCCTAGGATCCCTCTTTGGAAATACATTGGTGGGAACATACGCCACAGGTGCCATCCAGAATCTTGATTCTTGGCTCCTTCACATTCCTAGTGAAATTATGCCCCACTATAGGACAGGATAAGAGCGGGATGGCTCAGTGGTTAAGATGCTGAGCTTGTCAATTGGAAAGCCAACAACCTGGATTCGAGACCTGAACACTGTGTGAACGGTGAGCTCTAGTTACTTGCCACAGCTCCTGCCAACCTATCATGCAAATGCTAGTAGATAAATAGGTACCACTTCAGTGGGAAGGTAACAGCCTTCCATGGCTGCATGATGATGGAAACATCTCTCAAACAATGCAGGCTCCCTAGGCTAAGAATTGGAGATGAGCACTGCTCCCTTGAGTTGGTCACAACTGGAGAGGGGAAACCTTTAAAACTTTAGACAGACTATTTGGTTCATTGCTACTTCTGACCACTGGATGGCAGCATCTACTTGAGATCTTGGCCATTACACCTTTCAAGCTATTGGTATTTGATGAATAATTATTTCTGACCATTAGATAGCATTCTTTCCAGAGAACAAATGTAACTTTTCTCATGTTAAGGGTATTTTCCAGATTTTCAAACCGATAGCAACAGAATGTTTGCAACTGCCACTAAGTTAAAAATTGGATATTTTGCTACCAAATTCTAGCATCACAATTTTACGGTACTTCAAAGCAGCATTAATGACTAATGGAATCAAGTCAAAGATTTTACATAGGACGTCTTTGTACTTGTTTTTTAAATTCATTAACATTATTCAAAATAAAACATCCAGTGACAACCGCCAACAATAATAGTACTAGGCAAAACAAATGGAATGAAAAAAAGGAAACAAACAACTTAGAATCATTCCTCCTGGTGGCTCTTCCTCAACCTCAAACAACCTGTAAGATAAAAGTCTTCTTTGCTGAAGATTGAGGGCCATTAATCAGCATGGGTGGCTGGTTCTTTCCAGGCTATGGCTTAGAAAGAGTGACTGATCTGAAATCATCCAGTCAGTTCTGTGCCCAGTGAAGGCCTAGAACTTGGATCCAGCATCTTAATCACTACATGACTCTGATTCTCAATATTTTTGATTAGTACTCTTACTATTTTAAAATCACATTTCAGTGCCTATAAATCCAGTGCATATTGGGGAAAGAATAGGGCCAGGCATTCCCTCCCCAATAGGGTTTATTGGAGGTAGGCTCTTCAAAATGATCGATTAACGTAACTTCTAATCCATAGCTTCCTTATTTCTGGATAGTGTGGATCTTGGAGCAGGACCTCTTTAGATGTTCTCACAGAATGGGCAAAAGCAATGTGAAGAACCTGGTCCCTGATATAACTCAGAGTTATACTGCAAAGGGTTTTATAGCACTCTACATTATGCCTGGAACCAGTGTAGTGGGCCAAGAGTAGGCATGCTGCAATGTTGAGTCACCTATCAGCATTCTGTAGAACAGGCTGATCCATCCTTTACAATTGAAACTCATTTTCAAAGGATCTCGTGGAGAGCACATTGCTGCAGCTGACAAATGCAGTGATGAATGGATGAGTTTTTGTTGTTGGGGCTTGCTTATCAATCGGAACTGGTGCTGCATCTTAAGCTTGGCAACGAGGACACCATTTTTCTCTTTTAGCAGGATTGAGAACTTCCAAGTGATACTATTAACTGGTAACATTGTTTCTGGACAGTCCAAATGTATATAATGGTGCATCTATCTTGCTAGTAGTTAATTTGAACACATATTTCTCTTAATAACATCCAGATCTCCATAACATTGCTGGCCAAGCTTGGAAGGCAATATACAGCTGAATATTATCAACATGGTACCTCATCCCAAGCCAACTGGCAACTGTACCCAATTATCATATGCTATACATTATATACTGTATGCTTTACACTATATACTATATATTGTATGCATGTGTGTGTGTTAGTTAAATGGCATAGAGAAAAGGCGTTGGGTCCTATTGGATCATCTATATGCTCAACTATTTCTCCCTTGACTGTAGAACTCAAGGAATAATCCTGATTCATGTCTTTGCAGGTGGTTTAGAAGAATATTGTGGTTGATGATATTGCATGCTCGTGAGAGGCATAAAAAGACTCCTCCCATTCAAGCCCCAATGAAAGTCATTTACCATTTCCAGCATGGTGATGATTAAAATAATGTCTTAAATGAGATCAGCGTAAAACACACTTAATGATTACACAGATCGATGGAAACATCTCCTGGTGACACCTGTTACACATAATACATAATGTAACAGTGCAATATTTCTTAACCAAGGAGATCATATATCACCAAAACAAATGAGCTAATAAAGAAGAGCTATATGGACCCCTTGGTATTTAAAACTATATTTTGAATTGATTTTCTAATGGACACATCTCTGTTATCTTAGTAATAAATAGGAAAAGCTTACTTTGCCCTGACTAATAGTAAGCATTCTGAAAAACAAAATTGTTCATGGAAGCAAACAACAGATGTAACATTTCCAGAAGGCTTGGAATCTATATATATGGATGTTTCATGGGTGTGTGAGTTGGAGAGAGGAAGCTCTTTTATTTCTTTGGAAATAGTCAGAAGTTGGAATGATTGCAGTGTTGTTGTTTTTTAATTTATAACCTAAATGAATTGGAGCCTTGTTTCATTTCATCGGTTGGAACATCCTTTCCTGTGCCATACCTGTGATCTAAACAGTGGGGATTCTGTGATGTGTTTTACATGAATAAATGTAGTTTGACATCCCCATTGTAATATAGAAGGATCAACAATTTGTTGCTAAACCAGACTAATGCTCTTGTACGAATAGAAGACAATATATATGTAGCTCGGGGTTGAACTATGGAGTCCTTAGTTCTCCCTGTGTTGGTGTTATCTAAGAGTGCCAAAGACTCCATAATGCTTTTGAGTGCTCGGGAGAAAGAATGGGTGAATATTTATGGATAACTTTTGATAAGATTTCCTGAGAATGCCAGAGAATATTTGTGCTTTTTCATAATCATACTTTTGCATTTGTTATGGAAGAATCTAATCGTATGGCTGATTGGGGAAGTTGAAGTCTGCAAGTCTTAAAGTTGCCAAGGTTGGACACTTAATCTAGCAATAGCAATAGCACTTAGACTTATATACCGTTTCACAGTGCATTTACAGCCTCTCTAAGCGGTTTAAAGAGTCAGCATATTGCCGCCAACAATTTGGGTCCTCATTTTACCCACCACAGAAGGATGGAAGGCTGAGTCAACCTTGAGTCTGGTGAGATTCGATCTGCCAAACTGCTGGCAGCCGGCAGTCAGCAGAAGTAGCCTGTAGTACTGCACTCTAACCACTGCCCCACCACAGCGCTTCTAATTTAATCTAAGTTTCTAAATTATAATAAATTTTATTATATAATATCATATAATATAATATAAACATTAAGCAAAAATAAGAACAGGGGGACATAGCCTCAAACTGACAGAGGGAAGTTTAGAAGGATTTGGAAGGTATCACTTCACAGAAGGAGTAGTGGACATTTTGAACCAACATTCAGTGGACATAGTGGGTCAGTAACAACAGTAGCTATGCTTAAATACACTTGAGATAAACACATGTCTATCAAAAATTAAGTAAAAATAATAATAAAAAAATAGTATCAAGGGGCAGATTCGACGGTTCACTAAGTCTTGTTTGCTGTCAGTTTTCTATGTTTCCATAAACCTGCATGTCTAATTATCTGTAATCTGTATTAGAGAGAATGCAGTGCATTGCATAGAAAAATGTGTTCCCACTGTCTGCAGGGGCCTTACAGATGAATCCGAGATTCTGAAATTCTTGCAACATGGGACATTGGTGGGGCTCCTTCCCGTCCCTCATCCCATCCTGATCCGCAAATACCAGGCTAATTCTGGTACCGCTATGTGGTTCCGCACTTACATGTGGGGAGTTATATATCTGAGGTAAGCTAACAGGCTACTATCCAATTTCCTCTTACTTATCATTAGCATGCTGAATGAGAACATCACTGGAGTCAGAAGTATCAGCTGGAGATTTAGCATGGTCTTTAAATTCAGTGGTTAGAATCACAGAATACCCTTACAGTATCATCTAGAACAGGGGTAGTCAACCTTTTTATACCTACCGCCCACTTTTGTATCTATTAGTAGTAAAATTTTCTCTAACTGCCCACAGTAATGGTGATTTATAAAGTAGGAGACAAAACCCCTACCGCCCACCATGAAAGCTGGAATGCCCATTATGGGCGGTAGGGACCAGGTTGACTACCACTGATCTAGAAGAATGCAGTTAATTCACTGACTGTAATTTGCATTACTTTTGTGCTGCTGCTTCATATAGTATACAACATACATTACTCTTTCTTCAAACTCTGTGATACTAAGGTTTCCAGATTGTACATACGGAATGACATTTCCAGTGGTTGGATTCAAATTGTTTTACTACCGGTTCTGTGGGCGTGGCTTGGTGGGCGTGGCAGGGGAAGGATACTGTAAAATCTCCAGTCAGAGGTGGGATTCGCAGGTTCTCCGAACTACTCAAAATTTCCACTACCGGTTCTCCAGAACTGGTCAGAACCTGCTGAATACCACCTCTGGACATTTTATTTTTTAATCAACTATTTGATGTTTAATAAAAAAAGGACCAAACTTTTTTTACTCACTGAAAGTAAGTTGCAATTGGTGCTGTAAGGAATTAGGGTCTGAACACTTGAATAATAATAATAATAATAATAATAATAATAATAATAATAATAATAATAATAATAATAATAATGCTCAATTTACGGCCACAGTTAAGCCCAAAGTTTCCATTGCTAAGCAAGACTGTTGTTAAACAATATTGCCTCCGTTTATGACTTTTCTTTCCACAGTTGTTAAGAGAATCACTGCAGTTATGAAGTTAGTAACACAGTTGTTAAGTGCATCTGGCTTCCCCAATTGACTTTGCTGGTCAGAAGGCTGCAAACGGTCACATGATCCCAAGACACTATAACCGCCATAAATACATGCTAGTGGCCAAGCAGCTGAATTTTTATCTTGTGACCATGGGGATGCTGCAACAGTTGTAAGTGTGAAAAATGGCCATAAGTCACTTTCTTCAGTGCGGTTGTAGCTTCAAACTGTCACTAAAAGAGTGATTGTAAGTTGAGAACTATCTATGAAAAGCAGGTTTCAAAGTTACTATTAGACAGTGAAAATAAAAAAGGGTAATCGTTTTTCACCAGTCCCTATAATATTAGATTTAAATGCTGCATTTAAACTGAAAGAGAAATTATATGCTTGTTAATTCCTCTCTCATCTGAGCTAAGGTCTCACTTAGTCCATACTGGAATTTAATTCGAGGATGTTCACTGAAATGCAGAAGTGTGCTATTCAATTAATATGCAACTTGTTCTTAATTTATTTCAGCTGGCTTTCAACCTGAACCTTAGGTTGTTTTGCCATCTTGTTTTTGATTTAATTTACCTTTGTAGTATTTGATGAAATCAGTGCACAAAATTTAAATTGAAAAACAAAATTGAACTTTAGAATACCATCAGATGTGATTTCTTAGTTAGAAAATCATGTATGGTATCTTTGTTCTCTTCTAACGTAAACATCAACTCCCGTGTAAATTAGATTCAGGTAATGGGAGGATAATATTTACAGTATTAGTTACATGTTGTAGAGTAGGGGTGTGAAACTCGTGGCCCACAGCCCGGATATGTGGCACACTGGCCACGCCCACCCGTTTTAGTGAAGGGGGGGAAGGTCACGATACATCATGTGATGGCAACGTGATGACATGAGTTTGAAATCCCTGTTTTGGTGGAATATGGAGATAAACTTGAAGAAGGCATGTAAGAACGGTTACATAACCATCTGTATAGCCCTGGAAAGAAAGAGAGGGTGAGAATAGAATGCTGGATTAAGGTGGGCTTTATCTGATCCAGGACATTTGTCTTATATTTATATTTACATCCAAATAATTCAAAGAAGTGAATATATCCCAACACACTTCCTTCCATTTTCCCCACAACAACCACCCTGTGAGGTGGGTTATGTTGAGAGGAAATGACTGACCCAAAGTCACCCAGCTGGCTTTTATGCCTAAGGCGGAACTAGAACTCATGATCTTGTGCTTTCAAGCCTGGTTACTTTCATGGACATTATACATTTTAAAGACCACATTAGTGCTAAGACTTACAGATTACAAATGATTTTGAAGAATTCATGTAGCCTAAAAATGTCATTAGAAATGGCTGCCTGTTAAAACAGCTTCCTTTTCTGTCTATTGATTTTGCTTGTTTGCACATTTAGAAAAGTGCAGGAAACATACTGGTTTTCCTAGTCCCACCCTGAAGTTTATGTTATGTACAATGGAATTAATATCTGTTTCTCTTTAGGAATGTGGATCCACCTATCTGGTATGACACGGATGTAAAGCTGTTTGAAATTCAGCGCGTTTGAGGAACGGAACTTGCCTCCGGTTGAGTAGAAACACTGGAAACAAGGATCTTGCTGTGCACTTGTTTCATCACAGCTCTTTCTTCATTTCACTGCCTCGTGCATGTTCCAGAGGACAATCACAGCCATTTCCGTTCCACTTTTAAAATTCAGTAGCCCTTCCTAACTTTGCCCCCCCCCCCCAAGAAAAGGTGTAATGGAAAGTTGTTGAAGGAATGGTCATTGCTAAGAATCATCCTGAAAACCAAACAAGAGTTTAATCAAACCTTCCCTTTTTGGTGCAATTTTGAATCTGACTAGCGAGAGAAACCCATATTTTCCCTCCCTGGTCAGACTCGCCCTTTATGTAGAAAGACTGTGAATGTAAAGAATTAGAAAGTGGACCAGTGAAGGAAAGCTCAAATGCAAGAAGTAGCTTTGTGGTCCTTTTCCAAAGAATGTAGGCTCTCAGCCCTTTTTCCAATCCTCTGTTCCCAGGGGCTCCCAACTGTTTTATTGCGTCGTATGAGGGACAAAAAGGAGTTTCCTTTAGGAAGTGACTGTTGGCCCAACAGTCTACTTATTTATATTACTTCAGGGAAACAAATTGGTTTTGTTCACTCTCCCCTGTCAATGAAAATGTGCTTAATTTTTTTGTCTTGAAGTTGTTACAGAACATTCAAATTCCGTTTTTGTTTGCTTTCCTAACCTTGTAGGAACTCCTTTTAAGTATGGATAAGTATCTTAAATATATTTCACATTTTAAAATTGCTGTTTATTGCAAGAATTGCTTCTGGGAAAAATATTATTGGACATCTTGAGAGATGAGGAAACGGCTTGGGCACATGCTATTTTCAGGGATTTAAAAATTATTGTGTGGGATATTTTTAAATGTATTGAAACGAGCAGTCAGACTGCTGGAATGGGGTTTTATTCTCTGAGAAGTCACATTGTGTGGCTTGTATTCTAAGTTGATTAATTAAACTATAATTGATGTAAAGTAAAACAAATTCTCCTACTTATAAAGTTTCAGCATGGCTTTGCAGGATCCAGTAGCATCATATTAATATAAGTGTGTTTTGCTCAACACTAAGGATGGCAAGTATGTTATCTCCTTCTTGCCGGTTTTTATTTTAGCCCTAGCCAGAAAATCTGAAATATGAGAGGCTGTTTTGACATAGCCCTTTTTATAAAAACTTGTCTTTTTTCATATCTGACGTTAAACAAATATTGTCACCTTGTGGCATAGAAAAGTGCAACTTAAACTTGTAAAATTAATTCTAAATACAGTTTGTTTTTTCTGCTCAATAATTTTTTTCAGGTTTTTTTATTACAATAAAGTGAGCAAATTGTAGGTTCAGTTGGAGATTAGACTGGATAAATAAGATCATTGCTATTCCTTTTTGACATTTCTCCCTTTGACATTTATCATTTCATGTCCTCCTCATTAACAAAATCCTGCTATTTAATTCTTATTACATGCCTATAGAAAGATTATATTTTCCTGCCCACTTAAGGTTCTGATGAATTGCACCATATTTCTATCTCACTACAGAGTAAAGATTCTTGTAAGTAAACATTCGTCTTTCACCTATATACACAAACACTCTCATATATGTATGTATGCACATTTCTGTGATGCTCCAACATTTTATTGTATATTAATGTGTAGGGATTTTTTGTGAATTTATCTTGACTTTTTCTTTCTTTAGAATGGCATCTCTGCTCTTTGTTCCCTGAAGAACCAAAATTGCACTATAAACTATTTACTTTGCATATGGAGATAAAATTATCTTAAATGCTGTAGCTGGCTTTATATCACAAGAGGTTTATTAGCTTATTTGTGTTACTGTTTGATTTATGATGCTGTGGCATTCTTTGCAACATGTACCTTTCCATTAAAGGCATGGCTGCAGAGGAGCTCTTGGATCGATATTTTACTGTTCAGTATCTGAAAGAACATTGGTGTGGCACATGTTACACTAGCACATTTGCTGGTGAGAAGGGGATAGGTGGACTGTACCTCAGATTTTAGATGACTTTGTAGAATTAAAATGTACAAAATAAACATACCTTCAAAGCAACATGAAATTTAAGGAAATTAGCATTAATTTGCCAGCTGTTGTGACTGAGGAATGTCAGACTTCTTTTTTTCAGATTTCGAAAGATATATTTAGATTCTGGGTAACCAGTTGGTCTGAGGGCCATGGTTCATGCATCTGCTCCAGACTCCACTAATCTTTACTGCCAGAGCTCTACACTTTTCCCTGCTTTTTCCTCAAAAACCACCAACTTTCAATAAGTTACTTTGATAGGACCTTGGGTTTCAACCTGTGGAGAATGAGACAATTTTTTTAAGAAGGCTAATTTACTAAATTCTTATATCCTTTGGTGATTTTAATTGACGCAGAACAGAATAAAACAAGCCAAAATGAAAAATTCCAATGGCTAAGAATTTTTTTTCTTTGGGGTTTGGAGTAGGTTCCTCTTTGGAGAAGAAGTTTTCTGAATGGAACCTGAATAAACTTCTTGCAGCCTATTTTGTCTTGGTTTTCTGAAGTTAGAGTTGTGAGAAAGCCAAGCCCTCAACTCTATCTCAGTAATTCTTAAATGATTTATTTTACAGGAGAGCAATAAAATAAGAAATGTTTACACTTCCACCTGTTACCCTTTATCAAAGAGAAAGGTTTAATTATTACTAAAAGGTAGATTGATCACAAAGCTTGGATCAGTTTTAATTCCTTATATAATCAAACGTATAATAACTTACAGGCGGTTCTTCAATGCAGTCTTTTTTTTTTTGCATCCTGAACTCTGGGCAAAACAACTAGAGCATGTGTAATAAACTTAGGAAATTTAGCTACATCATTTTTAAGAGACTGGAAGCTTTTCAGGATTCCCCACTGTTCTGCTTTTGCGTTTTTCAGTAATTAGTAGTTCTGATCAGATCCTGAACTTGATATTTTACTCTGCTTTAATATATTTATTCCTGTTCCAGTTTTTTGTTATTTAGATATTTGGTGTGCAAGATAAATAATGAAAACAGGACTATGTCTGATCTATCTTAACTTAAAATTTGTATGATCCTGGTCTAACAAGGCAGCCTTGGAAGAAGCAATCATCATGTGTGTGGAGATCATCTGAGAAAGGCTGTCCGGTGCAGGGTACAATTATCCAAGTGTAGGTGAGTCTGCTGGCATGGTGTAGTATTCTGAACGAAGTTGCTTGTTGATTTATAAGAAGAGGTCCTTGTCCTTTTCCACACTTTTTATCATTTAATCAAAAATCAAATTATTAAATTTGAATTGTTCCAAAGTATATCAGCATTCTGAGACATTTTTTATCTGTTTAATATCAAAATTATGTTTCAGTCTTTCTAAATATTACATTTTCTCTTTTGTGCTTTATTTCCTCCATTGATGCAAAATATAAGACTGATTGTCACAAATGTATCTAGAATGGCCTTGTATTGTCACATACGCATGACGGATACAATCTTCTGTGTTTTGATCATAGATGTAAATAGATGCCACCCCTGGGATGTTTTCATGCCGCTTCAAAAGGCATTGATAGAAATGTCGTTCACTTAAAAGTGGTCCATTTCTCAGACTCTTCTCAATGATTCAGCTACATCCAAGGATTGATGCAGTCATACAAAGTTACCGTTTCACCCAAGGGATTGCCATGCTGAACATAGTTTACCTCTCGTTCAAACTTGACATTAGCCATATATTCTTAAGGTTAATAATTGTTCAGCATCACTGTAATTAGGTTTTCTGAGTAATGTGTACAGAAAAAGTCAATCCTATTAAGAGCTATTATGGAGAAATGACCTTTCAGTGATTAATGGACTATTTACTGAAAAGATCAGATTATTCTTTCTGATTAAAAAATTATTCAAAATGATATCACAAATTTCTCAAATGTGAAATTTTCATAATTTTACTCATTTTATTATTGGTCGTAAAATGCATTTTTTGTAATTGCATTTCTAGCAGAATAAAAACAGCAACATGAGAAAACTTAGATTTGCTTCAGGCAGAGCGATACACCTCCAGAAGATCTCCAACAGAATGCATTCTGTAGAACACACCCAACGGAAGCCCAAAGTTGACAATGGCAAACCAGGTGGAGTAGCCATAAAATGACTTCTCTATTCCATTCTCAAACTCTGGATGTGCTCCAAATGATGGCATAATCCACAGCTGCAAAGGAGATATAAAAGTAGAGCAGGATCAGGTACTCTGATTGGTAGGATGTGGATATGTGCATTTACTATAAAACACCATGGTAATTTTATCTTAATTTTGGTAATATTTTCTCGTTTCCCCATTTCCAATGAGTGAAAATCTTCACAATCTTGGTTTTTGTACTACACAAAGAAAATCTGAACAAGTTTTTATTCATTTGTTTTCACTCTGCAATTTCCATGTCTAATCCATGATTCAGGCATTTCCCTTAGCAATTTTCCTGTTCCTCATACTTTTGTTCTGTGTCTTTAGTCATTTTTGTTGCCTCAGAAAATCCATTATGGAGAGAAAGTTAGAAATCCTGCATAATTTAAACTGATAATGCCAGAAGTCTTTCGCAGTCTTTCTGTGCTAGGTTATTTTTTATCTCAAGTTTTTTAAAAAATCGTCATTTGATTTTTTGGTGGATGCTGATCCCACACTTTATGTTAGTGTCTAGTCATTTGTCCATTGTTGACAATAGCACTTGAAAATGTGAAAGGATTAGAAAGTTAAGAGTTCTCCAAATATTTTGGATTAAAAATTTTAACCAAACTTGGTCACAATGCCTTTGGTCAAGAGATTTAAATAGAATAGTAATTCAAAACACCTGGAGGGTACTTAGTAGGACATCTCTAGTATCTTGTATACAGTAGGCTATACTTTCAATTATTATGTTATTTATATTAGTACTTACAATGATATTGCACATGATCAAGAAGCTGGAGATCTCCTTCAGAGCTCTTCTTTTCCAGTTCAGACGCCTGTAGGCCTTGATGTAAGCCCACGAAACACTCTGATTTTCCCGTCTTGTCTCTAGGTTATCCATGTTTGGGGAGCTGTCTTCACATTTCTCTCTTTCACTTTTGCCTGTCTCCTCATTGGCAGAGGATGGGGCAGGCTCTTCACAGAGATGAGACAGAACCCTATCTTCATTAGGCAGATTTTGGGTGGAGGGAGGCCCTTGGGTGGAATGTGCAGCAAGTTGAGAGTCCTCACTCATCAGTAGTGGTTGCCTGTGAAGCCCCTCAATGATGAAGATATTCTGGGAAATGTATTGAATGATGAGGCTTATTGAATAGGCTAAAATGATACTGTTCAACATGCTTATTGGATGGATGGCCACAATGGCTACAATGGAAAAATATGAGATGGCAATTTGGCCTAAGGCTGTTCCCATGAGCAGGATGACATCAAGGCTTCTGGTTGGATTTTTCAAAGTATCCAGCTCTCTTTCTTCTAAGGCATGGATAACAGTTCCAACCAAAGCCCCCACAGTCATTACAGGCAATAAACAAATGTAGTAGGAATAATAAAGTATGAATGACATACGACTAGGGAAAGAACTGGTAACTTGAATTTGATAGATCATGAAAATGCAAATACCTATAATTATTGCAGTGATACCAAGCAAAGGTCCCCAAATGATGCCATGGAGTTTGAATCTAGGCTGGGTTCCAGAGGTGTGGTTCTGAGTTATATGCCGGCCTACATTCTTCCACATGACATAGAGCATGGAGCAACAGATCAAACAATATTCTGTGTTGAAGGGGTATAACAAAATGTATCCTTTTTGGAAGATCTTGCAGATGGTCGCGTTTGAGTCCTTGCAGGAATACGTCATATTACCTGGGCAAGAGAGGGAAAATGAAGGATTATACTGAAGGTTTAATATGTTAACGTCTAGGCTGAACAAGAAATTTTCTCAGGCATTGGTGCTGCTACCATAGAAGACAGAAGAATATATCCTTGGCAATGATTATGAATTTTGTTTCAACCAACAAGTGAATGTTGTCTTCTGTCTGTTGAGTAGTGAAATGCTGAACATGAAAGTCCAGCATACACCAGGTAATCCATTGATTTATCATGCTACCAATTTGAATCAGTATCAGGAAGCTTTAGATTATTATTTTTTCTACATACTAATGGCTGGATTTATACTAATGGCTGCATTCATGTTCAAAAGAGGTGGAACTTCTATCTCAATTCTTCATCTTCCTGATTTGGGCTCTCTCTCCCCCCTCCCTCCACTTTCTCACACCCACATAATTAGCCACAAAAAGGTTAGCCTGCTTAAACTTGATGTGTCTAGATGTGTTTAGCCTGCTAAAACTAGATGCATCACTAAGGAAAAGACCAGGATTTATCAACCATAGAAAGAACCTCTTATGCGAAAACCAAACCATATTGTGACTTAAAACATAAAGACAGTTATTGAAATATGTGGGATGGAATTCTTTGCTTTAGGATACTTATGGGAAGAAAATGTCAAATTCAATGGAGTTAATTTAAAACAGAAAATGACCCTTGCCTTCATCTTTTTGCAGAGACTGGTTAAATTCTGATTCAATTTGTCTATGAATTGTATCATTGGTCACTGCTAAAAACCATAGCAGGAGATTAGTGGCCAAGGTCAGCATTAGCCCACACCTGTCAAAAAAGGAAAACACTCTCTTTAAATAATCTTCGCCATTGATCTTTATGAAACAAGTCATGTTGCACTGTTTTACAGAACATTCTCTTTTTCCAGAACACTTTGTGCAGTGTGAAAATCAGCACATCAGTAATTGAATTGGAGACTTCCAAATGACAGCAATATAAGAATTAAGGAACTGAGTTAGAATGAAAATACAGTTTTACCTAAAAAAAATACCATCCTATTCTAAAAATTAGCCTTTTAATACGGAGTCACACCTGAGAACTTCAGGTAATCTTGATAAGATGAATCAGTGTGGGTTTATGTGTTTGTCTGTGCCAGGTTTATGGAATTTTTTGCCATCCCTCAAGAGCAGTTCCACTCTGGGTCACAAGGCAGAGGGAAGGGGTCTTAGAATGGAGCAGATAGTGAGGGGGGATTTTTCTTCCCTGGATTTTATTCTCCTTAGTCCCTGGCCTGATCTGATTCATATTCAGTTTTATTTTTGCCACTTCTCCCTCGTGGAAAAATTGGCTCCAAACTATTCAGTTTTCAGATTCTGATGGCAGAGTCCCTGGATCCCTTTATATAATTTCTTTCCAACATTTTGCTGCCTTGGAAAGAATATAAAGATTTAAGACTTTGTGTTATGGAAGAAATTTTGAAGGGCAGTGCTCAAGCTAAAAAGACATCTCTTTTCTGTTTTAATTCGTGTGTTCTACTGAGGTACGAGTATGAATGGCAAAAGAAGAAAATCGAAAGCAGTGTTTTTCAAACTTGACTAGTTTAAAATGTGTGGACTTCAGCTCCCAGAATTCCCATGCTGGCTGTTGAATTCTGGGAAGTGAAGTCTGTATATCTTAAAAAGTTTCCAAGTTTGAAAAACACAGATCTACACATATTTGGCTTATGTCAGATTTCATAAAAAAGTTAGAATGACACTTTCAGTTCCAATAGGTATAAGAATTATGTGTTACCTTGTAACTGCCACCCCCAATAATCTTGATAAAGGACAGAAAATTAGCAACAGCCCCACATCAAAAATGATGCAAAGCAATGGAAATCTATAGTAACACAAAGAATCATTTTTTGCTCTATCTGGATTTCTGTTTCATCTGTAATTTTCTCTTATGTAATTTTGAGATTTTTAATCAATTTTATATCTATGTTACATTTATTTAGTCCTTTCATTCATTTAAGGTAAATTGTCAGGATAGAATAGAAGCATCCTGAAGACGATAACAGAACTGAACATTGGAAACTGGTTTTGCAATATATATATTCTTCTTCAGAAAATTTGTATAAATACAGATAAAATATATTTTTATTAGTCACTGCAAAAAATAACATAACGGCATTGCTTCCATCTGCTCAAAAGCGGTGTGTTGTTTGCTGTGTCCATTTTCCTACCTGGTGAGGTTGTGCTGAACCTGGATACAGTCTTTCGCATGACACCATATAAAGTAGGTCTAAAAGCAATGCAGAGAGTAAACTTGGGTGTAAAACATGGAAACATATCTATACAACAACTTATACAGTGGTTTGTAAGGGAAAAGGTTCAGTGTCTTACATGCTTGGTCAAGAAAAAACATTGCAGAGATGAAAAGTTATTTCTCAGTCTGCTACAACCATGGCTGAAGCAATAAGATACTTCTCATGTTCTCCATTTGTTCTCCAAAAAGCTTATGAGGCCAGAGCTACAACACATATGGTTACTCAAGAGTTGTACTGGTTACTCTGACTATTAAAAAATATGCTTTATACCTTTTATCTCCAACTTACCCTAACTTCTCCTCCTTTCCATGTCTATTGAGCATCTTTCTTAGAGTAGCAGGAGGCAAAAGGACTAAGGAAGCAATACCTGAGGGGCTGCCCTTTTCCTTCTTTGAAAATATGTTCTGGAAGCATAAATGAAAGCACTGTAATCTCATGGGGAAGCTAGTTACTGGCAATGCTAGCATATGCTCTTTACACATAGTAGCTATTAGGCTCAGTTAATCTCTGAGTTAGTTTGCTGTTTGGAGTAGATGCCTTTTCCCCAGTGGCTGTCCTTTGTATACATACTATTTAAGAATCTATAGTAAAAGTGGTCTATTACCTGAATGCAGATGAAGAGTATTTCTATGGATGGGAACAAGATTTCCATTTGCGATTTGCTCTGAATATGGACAATGTCATACCCAATCAGTAAACTAGGCAAGGCAACGCTGCATGCTCCGAACAATATTAAAGACCCTATATAGACATACAAGACGCCCCCCCCAAAGGTTTTGTTAACAAAGAACTAGTTATATTTATCAATATTTATTACATGCACAGAGAGTGCAGCATATTTAGAAAGTGAAGTAGATCAAATAAAGCAAATTAATTTTTCAGTTTTTCCAGAGTCTGCAGTATCTATACAAAAAGTGATGTACACCATGCTTCTGTGTCATCAGATACCTTTCTGGTAGTGTTTGGAGGCCATAAAGGGTAGCCTTCATTGAAAAGATTGCCTGAATGTTTACAAATAATCAGTTATGGTATTATGAAAAAAATATAGGCCCGCAACATTTACCTCTAATCCAAATAGCCCCTGCATGGGCATCCTGATACAAGATGGCAGGTGGTTTCCTTCTAGTGAACAATACATAATATGTTATCCAGATCAAGGATAGGATCTTGAGGATGCATAGGAAAATCGAGACATCTCTCATTGTAATGGCTACTTTGTTGAAAATCATACTACATATGAATGCACTGCCAAGAAATACTACATTCATGGCTAGAAGTCCGGAAAGGAGCCGCCCAGTTTTCTGGGCCTGCTTGTCACAGTGTAACAATGAAGAGCAATTTTGGTGGAGCCATGACTTCTCATAATGGATCTTCCATGTCTCTGGTTGTGTCGTCCCTGATTCATTTCCAGCTTCCTGAAGTTGGTGTTCCTCCCCCATTATCTTTTTGCTGTCCATCACAATTCCTTGATTAACTGCTGCTGGTTTTTTTTTAAATCTATGGTATTAAACAAAGTTAAGATTACTGAAGACTTAGGTGTAGGTCCTGAATACTCAACATGGCATCTGTGGACCTCTCTTGCTACTGATGAGGTTTCTTGTGTCATCAATTTTTTGGGATGTGGGATATATGTAAATTTGTTTAATTAAAACAAACAGGTGTTTCATTGAAAAGATGGCATTGTATCTACATAGTTGGCTAGCTAGGTAATAAATAAATACATACTGAACATTTTAGTAATTCCTGATATAATATCTTGATCTATTCTCCAATGAGGATCATTTCTGTCTTTTGCTGCAGAAGAAGCATTGAATCAGTATGAATCATTTGAATCATTTCATGTGGTCTCTGATGTTGTCTCATTAGAGGAGACAGTTCTGCCTTCCAGGTCCTTTTTTCTGCTACCACAACATTTTTACATAAAAAGGGCCGGATACAAAACAGGTGCCATGTCAATAGTAGTTTGGCATGGAAAGGAGGAATGCAAACATGGAGAACACAAACATTCTAATATATTTTTAAGATGGGGAAGAGATGTGTGTTATAGGGAGAAAACCAAGAGGGAATAGTAAAGCTGAAGTGGTTGAAACAATACTGATTGATCAATGAATGTTTTGAACTGGAATTGGAAGGGTGTGTGTGTGTGAGAAGGATTTAGACAGACTGGTTAATTGGAAGGCAGCAGTCTGAGAGAAAATCGACATGATAGGGAGGTGAACCCCAGAGCTCTGCTTAGAGTTCTATGCCCACCTGTCTAGAAAACACAGGTAAGGTGAAGTGATAGACAGCACCCCAACATTTCAAGTTGTAGAGCAAGAGCACTAATTTGTTTCCAAGTAAGGTGGTGTTTTGTAGAAACGAGCTATGAACCTCAAGGGAGTTCAAAACCTGTTTGCAAATTTCCTAAAGTGCCCACACTGAGACAGGATTAGGAAGTCACTGTCACGGTCATTGTGATCAAAAAGCTTCCCCCCCACCAGAACAACAACTTGAATTACTCATATATGTGTGAAGAAATAGTAAGAATGCTTGAATGTGTACAAGGTCAACCATTTCACAATCACCTCAAGCTATTATGTGTCTTTATGTGAAGGAAAAAAATTGCCTCCAGACCCGTCTGTTTGCCCAATTTTGGAACTTTTGACTTTGTAAAAAATAGAACATGTGAGAACTTTCTCAAAGTTTGATAAACTGAATTCAAACATCATTAAATCATTTGTTATAACCATAGTTTTTAAATAAGTCACAGCAGATGACTTCCTACGTGATATTAAACACAAACTATGGTTTAATACCAATAGAAGACAGTATATGTAGCTCAGGTTGAACTATAGATCACACTAGCTAAATATTATTCATTGCACACAAATAAATTGCACATTATTGGTGAACAACGTGTAGGAACCCAAACAATATGAATTATGACTTTTGATTCTATTTTGCTTGTTGAACAAGAAATTATGAAAAAAATGACCATAAATTAGCAAAATCCCTGAACTAAGTCTATCAAAGAGAAAAAGGGTTTGAAGTTTTTCATTTCTCACGTTAGCTACATTACTGACTACTTAAGTGTATTTTATATAACTTTTTTATATCATATTCTCAATAATTTATAATAACATATTAAAATGTAAATAAAAAATACAACATTTAATACAGGATTATCAAATGATAGAACCTTTATCTCTGTCTAATACATTTGCTAAAGTATTAGTTTTCTCTGTTCCCCTGTTGTTTTGTTTAAACATCAAAACGTTTCTGTTCCATAAACATATTCTAAATTATAAGATTAATGCAGTGGTGGGCTGCAATTGGTTTAACAACTGGTTTGGTGACTGTGCAATTTGCACAGACATGTGCAAAGGGGGCGTGCATAAGAGCACCAACGTGCCTACCGTCCCTGTCCTATTTCTTTTATATTTTTTTTATTTTTCTTATATGTATCCATGTATTCATAACTATGTTTTTACTTATGCCTATTATCTTCTAAACAATTGACAAATAAAAATAAATAAATAAAATAAAATGTTTGCATTGCGCGCATGTGCAGCATTAAAAAACCAATCATTTTAAACTTCAAAATCTTACCTTCTGTGTCAGTGCTGGTGAGTAAAACAGCTGAGGCATGGCAATCCACTATGCCGCGTGAATCAGCTGAACTAAAAACAGGGAAATATAGGATAGGAAAGGACAGGGGTGGGTGGCTGGGGCCAACAGCTCACTGGAACTACTGGTTCGCAAAGCACATGCTCACTGAACCGGTTGTTAAACCAGTTGCAGCCCACCACTGCTCTAATTTCTTGTCCAAAGAAGGACTCCTCAGACCATCCCAAACAACTAGCTATCCATCCTTGCTTGAAATCTTCCAGTCATGCTTGAAAACCTCCATGAGTTGAGAAGACAGGTTGTTCCACTTCTTCACAGCACTTACGGTTAGGAAATTCTTCATTATTTTAATTTTGGCACTCTCTCTGTGTGTGTAAATCTTCTATCCACTGTTATGTCCTACCTTCAGTACTATGAAGAATAAATCTGAACCTTCTCTGTGAGAGCCCTTCAAATATTGGAAGTCTATTACTGTGTCTCCCCATAGCCTTTTTTAAAAGGCTAAACATAACCTAGTCTTTGAACCAGTCTTTATATCAAGCCATTCCCAATGAAAGGAGGCGACATTTACATTTTATCCTTTTATCAATACTCGGTTGGAAAGTACCTATACAAATGCAGGATTCATAGTCATTTTATTGCAAGCAGTGCCAGCATAGTTGGAAAGATAGTTACAAGCAGCAGTGAAAAAACACTGCTTTATTGCTTCTCAATAAAGCAAAGCGGTAATAAATATCCAGTCATCCAGTGTTGCCTTTTACCTTCAGACTATTTTGCCTTACCACTTCTCCTTAACCATTTCCCACCATCTTTAGTTTCCCTTTTTTTCATTCCAAACTTTTCATTTGTTTTCTGCTCTCTTTGTTAAGTGGTTGCAGCAGAACAAAAAATACTGAATGATAATACTTTGGTTTGCCTTCCGAAAGAGTCCTGAACATTCTCTGTAACATGTATTCAGACAAAAACTCTGGCCCCATAAAAATGCCAGTAGCATTGTAGCCTGTCCGTGCAATCTGCTAGAGGCCTCCTCTGATGTAAATCAACTAAACAACTAAGATGATTAAAGGCCTGAAGACAAAAACATATGAAGAACAGTAGCAAGAATTGGGTTTGGATAGTAGTCTAGTGAAATGAAGGACTAAGGATGACATGTTAGCAGTATTCCAGTATTGCTTATTGTACCCTAAGACTACCATTAAGTGTTGTACCTTATGATTCTCGACTCTTGACTAATGTATGTTTTATGTATACTGAGAATATTTACACCAAGACAAATTCCTTGTGTGTCCAATCACACTTGGCCAATAAAGTAATCTATCTATCTATCTATCTATCTATCTATCTATCTATCTATCTATCTATCTATCTATCTATCTATCTATCTATCTGAGGGGCTGCTACAAAGAAGAGGGGATCAACTTACTTTCCAAAGCACCAGAAGGCAAGATATGAAACAACAGATGGAAACTAATCAAGGAGAGAAGGAACCTAGAATTAAGGAGAAACTTTCTAACAGTGAGAAGAAATAACCAGTGGAACAGAAGTTGCCTTCAGAAGTTGTGGGTGCTCCATCACCGGAGGTTTTTAAGAAGAGACTGGAAGCCACCTGTCTGAAATGGCATAGGTCTCCTGCTTAAGCTTCCAAGGTCTCTTTCTCTCTGTTGTGAATGTATAAAGTTTTAATAAAGCGTGAGCTTGGAGTAAACTGCAGGGTTCTGGCCCTGCACTTCTGATTGGCTGTTAAACGGCCGGATCGGATTGGCCCGCTCTGGGGAATCTGATTGGCCCTTAAACAGAGAGTTCCTATTGGTTATGAGAGCTAGCGCTCCTTGTTGGTTATTGGTTAATAGTTACGGGGTTTGCCTATATAAGGTGGGTTAAAACTACTATAGAGGCCAGAAGTCACTATGAAAATAAAGAGCTGAAGTTCACCGTTCAGAGGCTTGTCTCCATTCTTTCTCGCCCATGCTCCAAACATAACACTGGTGACGAGGGTGGGATGTGGAGACATCTGAACCAACAAAACTTCGAAGAACACTGAGCACGTGACAGACGACGCTACACAACGGAACCATGTCCGGCGTCGTACCACCCGCTCCGTTCGATCCAGTACAGGAGGACTGGGAGTCCTACATGGATCGCTTCCAAATGTTCTTAGAAACCAACAACTTAAAGGACGCCACACCAGGAAAGAAACGGGCGGTGTTCCTAACGCATTGCGGTCCAACTGTATTTAAGATGGCCAAAGCACTAGCAAAACCCTGAGAAGTGAAGGCGATGGATTGGGATGACCTCGAACCTCTCCTACGAGATCACTACGCACCGACCGTGCCTACGCTCATGAGATGGCACGAGTTTTATCAGAGGAGCCAGCGAAAGGGAGAAAGCGTGGCCGACTTCATAGCAGACCTCCGAAATTTGGGAGGCCTCTGCGGATTCAACGATTTAGAAGAAGCACTAAGAGATTGCATAGTTCTGGGACTAGATGCACCAGGCGTTCAAAGCAAGCTGATGGCGAAAGGCGACGTCAGCCTTGCCGACGCCATCGCCGATGCTACTGCAGCAGAAGCAACCAGGAAGTCGGCTGCACAACTATGCCGAAACCGCGCTCCGGTACCACCACCGACAAGCGACATTTTATCCAGGTCAGAAGGGCAGCTTGCAAAGATGCACCACGAGGACCTCTCTTCGTCATGAGACAGCGATGAAGAAGGGGTCCATCGACTGCGGTCTGACCGGGACCACCACCCGAAGCCTTTACGCCCTTGCGCTGGCTGTGGGGCCAACCATGCCAGGTCCGAATGCAAATTCCGCGACGCGCTCTGCCATGAGTGCGGGAAGCGAGGCCACATCGGACGGGTCTGCCGAAGCTTACCAGGACCCGGCCAGGCCTCAAAAGGGACTAACTATCGCCAATCGACAGGAAACCGTCCTGTACGGCGAGAGCCAGTAAACCACTCCTACAGAAATCGAGTTTTGCAGAGAGAAGAGGCTCACCATACTATCACTATCGGTCACGCCTCAACTTTAGACACCAAGAAAATATGAGTCACAGTAGCCATCGAGAACCAGCCTTGCCACATGGAAGTCGACTCGGGATCGTCCCTCTCGATGGTGTCCTGGAAGACCCTTAAACAACTCATCCCCACGATTCAACGCCAAGATCTCCGCTTCCAAAGACTCATCCTCAAGGACTACCAAGGGAATCGAATCCCCGTCGTTGGTTCCTGCCGAGTCCGAGTCTCCTTCAAGAAGCACACAGCGTACTTACCACTAACTGTTATCGATAGAGACAGGCCTAGCCTACTAGGCCTCCAATGGTTCGCGCCACTCGGCATTGAAGTGGCCGGCATAAACCAAGTCAGCGGAAGTGACTGGGAGGGAGACCTCATCTATGAGTTCAGGGACGTCTTCACAGACAGCTTAGGCGGGTACAAGGGGACCCCGATTTCGTTCAGTCTAGACCCAAAGATAGCTCCCATCCAACTTAAGCCCAGTCGAGTTCCGTTTGCCTTAAAGTCGAAAATCGACGAACAACTCGAGAAACTGATAGCTCAGGGGGTGTTAGAGCCCATCGATCACTCCCCCTGGGAAACCCCAATCGTAACACCCATTAAGCCAGACGGGTCGATCCGAATTTGTGGGGACTACCGGGCCACTTTGAACCACGCCCTACAGCAGAACGCTTATCCAGTGCTGGTGGTGTAGCATCTCCTCCACTCCCTGGGGGGCGGGAAAGTCTTCACTAAATTAGATTTAGCTCAGGCATATCAGCAACTACCTGTTGATGAAAAGACGGCACTGGCACAAACGATTTTGACGCACCGAGGTGCCTTTAAATGTACCTGGCTTCAATTCGGAGTTAGTGTAGCCCCGGGGATTTTTCAGAGCCTTATGGAGAGGTTACAAGGGATTAAGGGCATGGTCACTTATTTTGATGATGTATTAATTGCGGCCCCTACAAAAAAAATCTTACAGGACTGGTTAAAATTAGTCCTAAAAAAATTCCAAGAGGCCGGTCTTAAAGTAAAGAAAAACAAATGTAAATTGTGTACTGACAGTGTTGAGTTTTTAGGGTACCTAATTGATAGCCAGGGTATTCACCCTACTGAAAGTAAACTAAGGGCGATAAAAAACGCTCCCAGGCCACGAAACAAGGCCGATCTCCAGGCATTCCTAGGCCTCATCAACTTTTATAATGTATTTTTACTGCATAAAGCAACGGTTGCTGAACCGTTACACCGGTTGTTAGATAAGAAAGCAAATTGGTTATGGGGTCACCGAGAAGAACAGGCGTTCCGCAACATGAAAAAACTGCTCACTTCCGACTCTGTACTCATGCAGTATAACGAGACTTTGCCGTTAAATATAACATGTGATGCTTCGCCTTTCGGAGTGGGCGCCATTTTGAGCCATGTACTGCCTAATGGGAACGAAGCCCCTGTTGCATATTTTTCAGACACTTTCAAAAACTGAGCAAAATTATGGACAAATTGATAAAGAAGCCCTCGCAATTGTGTCAGCCATTAAAAGATTCCACGAGTACGTGTATGGCCGGGCTTTTACTATCGTGACTGACCACAAACCATTATTGGGGATAATAGCTGGAGATAAGCCGACTCCCTACATATTATCCCCTAGGATGACTCGCTGGTCAGAATTCTTAGCTGCTTATAACTATCGGCTGCAATACCGCCCGGGGAAAGCCATTCCTCACGCCGATGCATTGAGCCAAGCACCGCTTCCAGAAACTCTCGACGATCCTGCACCAACGGTAACCACGTTGCAAATTGAGGCACTCAACTCGCCGCCATTAACCGCCTGAGATATCGCGAGAGAAACCAAATGTGACCCCACCTTAGCGCGAGTCCTAAGCTGGGTATAACGCGGATGGCCATTGGACCAATTTTCAGATGACTTCACACCATTCAAGACTCGACAAACCAAGTTGTTCTCCCAAAAAGGCTGTGTCATCTGGGGCGATAGAGTCGTTATCCCAGAACGACTCCAGAAAGCGCTTCTGAGAACCTTGCACGATGGCCACCCCGGCATCGTACGAATGAAAGCCTTTGCGCGAAGCTACGCATGGTGGCCGGGCATTGACAAGCAAATCGAACATTGGGTTAAAGCTTGTCCAAAATGCCAGGAAGTGAGCAACGCCCCACCTAAAGCCATTCCTACTGAATGGGAAACACCATGCGGACCCTGGTCCCGAATTCACTTGGACTTTGCGGGGCCGACCAAAGGCCACACCTTTCTACTAACTGTCGATGCCTATTCAAATTGGCTCGAGATTCATCGCATGACGACTACAACCTCCGAGGCGGTCATCAAAACCTTGGAAAGACTATTTGCAACCCACGGACTACCAGATGTCCTGGTATCCGATAATGGGCCCCAATTTACAGCACTGTCGTTCGAGCAGTACCTCGCTGACCACGGCATTCGCCATGCGCTCACCTCGCCTGCGCACCCTGCGACCAATGGCAAAGCAGAACGCATGGTACAATTTGTGAAGAAAACCTTACAGAAGGTAGACTACGACAACATTGACGACAAGATCAATCAAATCCTTTTTTTACAACACATCACACCGCATAGCGTCACCAACAAAACTCCCGCCGAACTGCTAATGGGACGAAAACTCCGCTCCCACCTCGACCGGTTACACCCAGCTTACGAACCGGAAAAACCAATAGGATCCAGCGGCCGCTGTCGTGCCTTCCAAGTCGGAGATTTGGTATACGCTAAAAACCTATCGGGCGACCCATTGTGGGTGGAGGCGACAGTAGTTCATGTAACCGGCCCAAGATCCTACCTTATACAATGCCTTGACGATAGACTATGGAAACTCCATATCGATCAATTACGATCGCGGCTTCCGGCGGTCAGTCCTGAACTCCCCTATGACCAGACTGGGGGGTGGGAGGTACAGAAGAAGATGAATTCCAAGGAGAAGAAAACCCGTTCGAAGGGAACGACGGTATAATAGAGACTCAGGAAGTGGAACCAGAGAGGGAAACAGTGGCAACTCAGGGAATTACAGAGAACATGGACAACGACGGGGAAATGAACTCTGAACCAGAAACAGCCCCACTGCCAAACAACGATCTATCTCAGCATGATTGCAGCCAAATGACACAGCGAAAATCAAAGAGACTAATAAAACAACCTTCCTACCTAAAGGACTATGTAACTGCGCCCTGCAAACAGAAGCCAGGGGGAAGGGGTGTTGTGAATGTATAAAGTTTTAATAAAGCGTGAGCTTGGAGTAAAGTGCAGGGTTCTGGCCCTGCACTTCTGATTGGCTGTTAAACGGCCGGATCGGATTGGCCCGCTCCGGGGAATCCAATTGGCCCTTAAACAGAGAGTTCCTATTGGTTATGAGAGCTAGCGCTCCTCGTTGGTTATTGGTTAATAGTTACGGGGTTTGCCTATATAAAGCGGGTTAAAACTGTTATAGATGCCAGAAGTCACTATGTAAATAAAGAGCTGAAGTTCACCGTTCAGAGGCTTGTCTCCATTCTTTCTCGCCCATGCTCCAAACATAACACTCTCTATTCTGATTGATTGAAATGCTACTGGGTTCTATGAGAAGCTTGTTTCTGGGGAAAAGGGGTATGTGATTGCAGACTAAGTCACCGAAGCCTGAAAGCAAATACAGAGGATTAGGGCTGGGGCAATAAAAGGAAAAGCACCCTGGTAAATGATTTACAGATTCCCAGGATTAAGAATTGAGGCATTGGTGTACTATCATAACATAAATCTTGGCAAATTAAAAAATAAGGGATAGAAAAGAGTTCTAAATGGCAGCAAAGAAAAATAATTATTAAACAGGCCAGACACATTTTGGAGGGGTACTTTTTCAGGGGTATTTGAATCAGACTTTATTAATACAACAAAGTGATTTGTTTGGGACTTTTTAGCTCTTTGGTTTCCTTCCTTCCTTCCTTTCTTCCAAGATCTTTCAAGATCTTTTACTTGAGATGAGAGTTGGTTCCAAGACATCTCAATCTACTCCATAATCTTCTATTCGCATTAAATCAAAAGTCTACCTATTTTTAAAAGCTTAATATATTGCTTTGTATTTTAAAATTAAAGGATATTTTTGAATGCCAACATAAAGGTCAACAATTGCTATGCTAATTTTTTTTGTAAAGACTCTTTTTTTAAATTAAAGACATTTTGCAATTTGTTGCTGTACTTTTAAAAAATTTTAAAAGAACTTTGCTGCCAAACTCTTCAATTTGAATACAATAACCACCATCATGTGTTCATATTTTTAAAGAAGATAAAACTAATACAAATTGCTATAAAATAAGAAAAGGAAAAGGAAAAACAAACAGTCAAAGAAAAGCTAAGGGTTCAAGAAAAAGGTAAAAGAAAAATAGAAAAAAGAGAATAAACTGCTTCAAGATTATTGTACGCACAAAGATGGAAAGATTTGGCACTATGCACAATGAAGGAATGGCTAGTGAAGTCTGAATCACGACTCTTCCATGTTTTTCTTCTACCTTTTAGGTCATTCAAACATGTGAAATGACATTTACTCTTTAAAAAGAAAATACTTCTACTTCCATTTTGTTCAGTGTAGGCTGTTTGATGAGAACATATAAGAGACGGGAGAGCTCCTGAAGCTACAGTATTGTAATTATGCAGAGGATAGGCTCCAGCCATTCTGTGTTTGGTTTTTGCGTTTGAATAACAACAAAAACAAGCAACAAATGGCACCATCAAAATATCAATGTTAGATGGCAGCTCTGCCAGTTTTTCTTCTTTAATAACTATTAATAACCCTTTAATAACCATTAACACTGCATACAAATGAAGGTGATATTATTGTAAACCAGCTAATCCAAAAACCAAAAAAAGAAAAAGAAAAAAGAAAACGGCACAGGCAGCTTTGACCTTATACAGCCCATCATGCCATACTTTCTTAAGTAAGAAGCTATGAATAACCCCTCTGTTTCCAAATCTATGCATCTTTAAACATACTTCAACCACAGAGTTACTTTACATGCTGAAATTTCATCACAATCTGCATATGGTATTTTAACTTTGGCTAGACTTAGCCTGAGGATACACATGGCCTTAGCCTGAGGATACACCTGGCCTTGAGCCCATGAGGATTGAGGAAATAGATAAATAGTATTTAAAAAATAAGGCAGTCTACACAGATCACCGCTTTAAGCCTTTTGTTTAAGACCTTAAACCACACCTTCTGGCCAAAGGCCCAGATCCATTTAAGGTATATTTCCATGCTAACAACACTCATGTGTGTTGGGTTGCTTTAAGCTATTGTTTCTTGCAAGAGTCACTAGAGATCCCAAATTGCCTGAGTAGCTAGAGTCCATGTTTGTTTCAGTGTTCTGTCGAAGGATTTTTAGGATTCCTATATACTGATCAGAAATCCTCAGATCAAAGTCCCAAACAATCATTTCAAGGCATTTTTCTTTTTGCCATTTGTCATATTTTGGGGTATCTACAGCCTTCAGCAAAGGGTGGAGAGCAGAAAAAGCAAGGACTCTATATTTGCTCCTCTTACCTCAGGACTGGTGGCTTAGCTGCAGCCTCTGCAGAAAAAGGACCAGAGATGAATCTTCCAGAGAAACTGAATTAACAAAAGGGATTTCCCCACTTTTTTGAAATGCTATTTCTTCGATAGGTTGGAAATGTTTTCTCAAAAGAATGGAGAAGTTGTCACTGGCATGCAGAGTTGCCAATGAAAAGTGTAGTTTGCATTGATTTTTTTCCCCGTCTGTTGACTTACGGGATAGTCTTGTCATTATATTAATTACTAGGCGGAGAGATTCATTAGCCAGGGAGAGCTCAACCAATGGGAATCAAGTGCTTTCCTTTGTACCTCCTGGTCAATTCCGGTCAACAGGCTGTGGACACAGCTCAGAACATGCTGAGCACAAAGCCATAGGCTTTCTTGACAAAAGGCGCCAAAGCTGCAATTTTATAGCCATCCAAGGCTCCAGAAATGGCCATACTTTGGCAAACTGGATAAAATACTCTAAACCTGTTATGGCCTGTCACACCTGTAGAAAATTAGCACCCACCCCTCCTAGGAAAATGAAATATTTTAGGATATACTAAAAAGACAGAATTTTTCCCCAAAAAAGGAAATAGAAACTCAGAAGCAGAAACTCACCTCAGAAGCAGAAGCTCACCCCCATCTTTGTTAATGGACGGGCTATTAAGGCCTGGGACAGAGTGTTCTACATAACAAAGCCCTCTACTTATCTCACCACCTGGCCTGGGAAGATTGCATCAGCCACTACTCAGGTGAAGCCATGTGGTCCAGACAAAGTATACAAAGTTAGCTAAGACCCCCACCCCTGGGAACCTGACAGCATGGGATACATTTCCTACACAGGAACAGTAAACACTAAATGGGGCCCAACAGAGGGTATAAAACTAAGGGTCCCTCAGCTCCTTTTCATTCAGGAGCTCCAAGGCATGTGGTCCTGTCCACCATTAAACCTTCTTTTCAAGCAACTTCCATGAATACAGTGTCTTTTTCCAATTTTGAACTGAACCCAGAAGGATATTTCTTCCAACACACCTGTTTCCTTGCTTTTGTCAGTTGCTTCATTTCTCCAGCATGTCATTTTCTGTAACCCCAAACCCAGAGAAATTGATTAAAATAGTGGAAGTTTTCTCAGTCCCACCAAGAATGGAGATTGGGAGATGAGGGTGATTCTGGGTACATAATACCATAAGAACAGAGCTTACTAAAGTTCTAGATTAAATTTGGGAGACACTGTTTTGTTTAATTTGAGGTATTTCAGGGCCAAAAATGTAGTTTGAAATGTATATTACAACACTTATAACACCAACATCAAATTAATGCAGTGAAGCAATTTCAAACTCGGAACATAAAAAAGTAAAAAGTCTGAGGCAACTTTCCCTGAGTACTATGCAGAGATGTTGAACTACAATTCCCAGCATCCCCAGCTCAAATTTTTGGGTCACCTTTGCAGTATGAACTTCCTTTTAGAACAGGGGTGTCAAACTATGGCCCTTGGGCCAGATGCGTCATGTGCTGGCTCCACCCCTGCCCGGTTTAGTGAAGGGGAAAAAAGTCCCAATATGTCATGTGATGTCACAGTGAGTTTGACACCCCTACTTTAGAATATCAAGATCATGTCCAAGAGCCAATTAATAGTTTAGCAGATACAATTTCTAAGTTGCTTCCAAAGATAACATATCCTGCAATATACCAGTCAGTTCTGGACATCAAAAAAGCATGGTTTTGTCTGCTACCTAATTTAAAAAGAAGGCAACGGATGTAGCAGCTTCAGCTAGCAATGCTAGAGCAGTGTTTATGGCTCACTAGGGAATTCTGGGAGTTGAAGTCCACACACTTTGCTGAGTAAAAGAAACACCGTGCTGGAGCTTATTCTGCATGTTAAGTTCTGAGCATGGGTGCAAGGATGGAGATGAGCCAGTGAAACAGTGAACTTCAAACTCTTTATTTACATGTTAAACAGCTCAACCGATGGCCACAATGGGACCCTTTATATAGGCAACTCTTAACTTATTTAACCAATGAAAACACAGGGAGTGCTAGCTCCATTAACCAATGGAAGAGGCTCGTTAATAGCCAATCAGATTCCCCTGAACGGACCAATCTGATGTCGCTATTATTGGCCAATCAGAAGTGCAGGGCCTGAACCCTGCACTTTACTTCAAGCTCTTAATGATCTTTACTAAGCATTTATTGATTCACAACACCCCTTCCCCCCGGGTTCCATTTAAGGGGTGCGGTCACGTAGTCTTTGAGGTAGGCCGGTTGTTTTGATTGTCTATTAGATTTTCGTTGTCCTCCCGGTATTTGGCTACAGTCTTGTTGGGATAGGACATTATCTGGAGAAAAAGGTGCCTCCCATTCCGCATTTGAATTTTCGTCATCGCTACTGCTTTCGGCATCTCCATGAGGCGAGGCCATCCCCATTCCGGTTCCATCATGTGCTGCCTCTGAGCGGTCATTACTACCGCTTAAACTTTCTGTCGCTTTGAATTCAGCTTCCTCGCTATCTCCTCCCCCCTCAGTTTGGAAATCAGGGGGCTCGGCGATCCACGACTGTAGCCTTGATCGCAGCTGATCAATGTGGCGTTTCCAAATTCTATTGTCGCGGCATTTTACACGGTACGATCTAGGGCCAGTTACTTGTACTATAGTTGCCTCGACCCACAACGGATCACCCGAAAAGTTCCTAGTGAAAACTAAATCGCCTACCTGGAAATTGTGACATTTCCCGATCGAACCGTGTGGCTTTTCAGGTTCATATGCTGGATGTAGGCAGTCAAGGTGGGAGCGGAGCTTCCGTCCCATTAATAACTCGGCGGGAGTTTTATTGGTGACACTGTGCGGAGCGATATGCTGTAAAAGGAGTATCCGGTTAATCTTGTCTTCTATGTCACCATAGTCCATCTTATGCAAGGTTTTCTTGATGAATTGTACCATGCGCTCAGCCCTTCCGTTGGCCGCAGAGTGCACTGGCAAAGTCAGCGCATGTCGGATACCGCAGTCCGCCAGATACTGTTCGAAGGACAACACGGTAAATTGAGGCCCGTTGTCGGATACCAGAACGTCTGGTAATCCGTGTGTCGCAAAGAGTCTGTCCAGTTTTCTGATAACTGCTTCGGTCGTTGTATTCCTCATTTCATGGATTTCAAGCCAGTTCGAGTAGGCATCCACCGTCAGTAAGAATGTATGTCCCTTAGTAGGACCCGCAAAGTCCAGATGAATGCGGGACTATGGTCCCCTCAGCGTTTCCCATTCGGTTGGGGTTGCTTTCAGCGGGGCGTTGCTTATTTCTTGGCATTTGCGCCAGGCTTTTACCCATGTCTCTATCTGCTTGTCAATACCAGGCCACCACGTGTAGCTTCGTGCGAGGGCTTTCATACGCACGATGCCGGGGTGGCCATCGTGCAAGGTCCTTAGTATTGCTGGTCGCAACTGCTCTGGGACGACAACTCTATCACCCCAGATAATGCAGCCCTTTTGAGAAAATAGTTCCGTTTGCCGATTTTTGAATGGGGTGTAGTCGTCAGATATTTGGTCTAACGGCCATCTCCCCTCGACCCAACTGAGGACTCATGCTAAAATGGGGTTGCGTTTCGTTTCTATCGCGATATCCCGGGCCGTTAATGGCGGCATTTGAAGTGTCTCGATCTGCAGCGTTGTGACCATCGGAGCAGGGTCATCAATAGTCTCTGGAAGAGGTGCATGGCTCAATGCGTCGGCGTGGGGAATGGCCTTCCCTGGGCGATGTTGTAATTTGTAATTGTATGCTGCCAAAAATTCTGACCAGCGGGTCATTCTGGGAGATAATATATATGGTGTTGGCCTATCTCCCGCGAATATTCCCAGCAAAAGTTTGTGGTCAGTCACTATGGTAAATGCTCGGCCATACACATATTCATGAAATCTTTTAACCGCGGACACTATAGCAAGGGCCTCCTTGTCAAGTTGACTATAGTTGCGTTCTGTTTTTGATAATGTCTTTGAGAAATAAGCAACAGGGGCTTCATTACCATTTGGCAAAACGTTGCTTAAAATGGCGCCCACCCCGAATGGGGATGCATCACACGTGATTGTTAAAGGCAAAGTCTCATTATACTGCATCAGGACAGAGCCAGAAGTCAATAAATCTTTTACATGTCAAAATGCCTGTTCTTCTCTATGTCCCCATACCCAGGTTGCTTTTTTGTCCAATAAACGATGTAATGGCTCAGCTACAGTTGCTTTGTGAGGCAGGAAAACGTTATAAAAATTGATAAGGCCCAGAAAAGCCTGGAGGTCGGCCTTGTTCCAGGATTTTGGGGCGTTCTTGATCGCCCTGAGTTTGTTATCG
Source organism: Hydrophis major (assembly GCA_033807585.1). Taxonomy (NCBI): domain Eukaryota; kingdom Metazoa; phylum Chordata; class Lepidosauria; order Squamata; family Elapidae; genus Hydrophis; species Hydrophis major. The sequence continues at coordinate 179,425,216 of CM066329.1, forward strand.
GAGGGGTGAATACCTTGACTATCAATTAAATATCCCAAAAATTCTACGCGATCTGTACATGGATAACACTTGTTCTTTTTAACTTTGAGACCGGAGTCTTTAAATCTCTGGAGAACCAATCTCAGGCGTTCCTTTAGTATTTTTTGGGTTGGGGCTGCGATTAACACATCATCAAAATATGGAACAACACCTTTTATCCCTTGTAAAAACCTCTCCATCAAGCTTTGAAAGATTCCCGGGGCTACGCTCACTCCGAACTGGAGCCGGTTACATTTAAATGCGCCTCTGTGCGTAATGATTGTTTGGGCCTCTGCCGTTTTTTGTCCACAGGCAGTTGTTGGTATGCCTGGGCTAAGTCTAGCTTAGCAAAAACTTTTCCGCCCCCCAGGGAATGGAGGAGGTGTTGTACCACCGGTACCGGGTAAGCGTTTTGTTGAAGGGCGTGGTTCAGGGTGGCTCGGTAGTCCCCACAAATTCTTATTGATCCATCCGGCTTGATGGGCGTTACGATTGGGGTTTCCCAGGGAGAGTGGTCGGTTGGCTCTAGCACTCCCTGGGTTATTAATTTATCAAGCTGCTCGTCAATCTTTGGTTTAAGGGCAAAGGGAACTCAATGAGGCTTAAGGCGGATGGGAGCTATTTCGGGATTGAGGTTAAACGATATTGGGGTCCCTTTGTACTCACCTAATTTTTCCGCGAAGATGTCCTGGAATTCGTGGACGAGGTCTTCTTTCCAATCACTGCTGTAGGTTTGGTGAATGCTGGCCACTTCAATTCCAAGTGGAGCAAACCATTGGAGGCCTAGCAAAGTAGGCCGATCCTTGTCGATTACACTCAGGGGTAGAAATGCTGTACGGTTCTTAAACGGTACCCGTACTCGGCTGGATCCAACAACCAGGATTCGATTTCCTTGATAGTCCTTAAGTATAAGTCTTTGGAACCGGAGGTCTTGCCTATGGATAGTGGGGATGAGCTGCTTGAGGGTCTTCCAGGAAACCATCGAGAGCGACGATCCTGAATTGACTTCCATCAGGCAGGGCTGGTTTTCGATGGCCACTTTCACTCGGATCTTTTTGGCATCCAGTGACGAGGCATGACCAATCGTGATCATTTGGTGAGCTTCTTCTCGCTTCGTTGGGTGGTTTAGGTTTTTTTCTGTAGGAGTGGTTGTTCCATTGGTGATTCACGGGTTCTCGCTTCACGGAACGACTTCCCGTCGGTTGGCGATAGTTAGCCCCCCTTGAGGGCTGGCTGGGTCCTGGCTTGCTTCTACAGACCTGTCCTATATGGCCTCTTTTCCTGCACACATGGCAGAGCGTGTCAAGGAATTTGCATTCTGACCGGGGGTGGCTTGCTCCACATCCGGCGCATTGGTACTGTGATTTCTGGCGTTGGTCCCGTTCGGACCGAAGTCGATGGACCTCTTCCTCGTCACTGTCTGACGATGAGTCGAGGTCCTCATGGTGGGCCGTTTCCAGCTGTCCCTCTGACTGAGGTGAAATGTCGCTGGCTCGTTGGTGAACTGTGGCGTGTGTGCGGCGCATTTGGACAGCCGACTTCCTGGTTGCTTCTGCTGCAGTAGCTTCAGCTATGGTGTCTTTAAGGGTGATGTCGCCCTTTGCCATTAATTTACTTTGAGTGCCTGGTGCATCTAATCCCAGAACGATTCGGTCTCTTAGGGCTTCTTCTAAGTCAGTAAACTCGCATAGGCCTCCCAGATTCCGGAGATCCGCGATGAAATCAGCAATGCTTTTGCCCTTACGCTGACTTCTCTGATAGAATTCATGCCTTCTCACGAGCGTTGGCACGGTCAGTGCGTACTGAGCCCTTAGTAGCGGTTTGATTACATCCCAGTCCATAGATTTTACTTCTGCCGGTTTTGCTAGTGCCTTGGCCATCTTGAATACAGTTGGCCCGCAATGAGTTAGGAATACCGCTCGTTTCTTTCCAGTAGTGGCATCCTTTAAATTGTTGGTTTCCAGAAAGATCTGGAAGCGATCCATATATGAGTCCCAGTCTTCTTGTGCCGGGTCGAATGGAGCGGGTGGTATGACGCTGCCAGACATGGTTCTGCCGTTGGTGCGTTCAGCCACGTGCTCGGTTATGGTTCTTCATCGTTCAGCAAGCTCTGATGTCTCCACATCCCACCCTCGTCGCCAGTGTTAAGTTCTGAGCATGGGTGCAAGGATGGAGACGAGCCAGTGAAACAGTGAACTTCAAACTCTTTATTTACATGTTAAACAGCTCAACCGATGGCCACGATGGGACCCTTTATATAGGCAACTCTTAACTTATTTAACCAATGAAAACACAGGGAGCGCTAGCTCCATTAACCAATAGAAGAGGCTCATTAATAGCCAATCAGATTCCCCTGAACGGACCAATCTGATGTCGCTATTATCGGCCAATCAGAAGTGCAGGGCCTGAATTCTGCACTTTACTTCAAGCTCTTAATGATCTTTATTAAGCATTTATTGATTCACAACACTGCACATGCCAATTAGTCTTGGACAAAGCTGGTGTCAGGAACAATCCCAGCCCATGAAACCAATTCTTCTGAAAGGAGAAGAAGAAGAAGGCTGTTCTACCCACCTTAAATAGATAAACCACAGACTATTAGCTCCTCTAATGTGTCAAAATTGAATTTTGATTTTGTGTCCATCTTCCAGTCTATTACCAGTTCAAGATTGTGGTTCAGCTGTTTTTGGATGGATCATCTATATCCCCCCCTCCCCCCATAGAGTGCTAATAGCAGCATGTTCTGGCTGTTACAGAGTTAGGCATAATAATAAACATTTTTTGTTTGTTGAAAGACGGCAACCAGTCTTAATGGCAGGTAGATATAAGACATCTGAAAGCTGGATCTATGCCTTGTATCAATTGGATAATTGGAAAAGATGCTCCCAGATTCCTGGATAAAGCTTCTTGGATGAGAAGCAAAGTGTTTTGTTCTTTTTCCCCAAGGAAGAAAACAGTCCAGTTGCCTTCTGGGAAAAAAAAAGAAAGAAAGAAGACTATTAGTCTGTTGAGACTATTAGATTCCTGATCTTGCCGCCAAAGATTAGCAAGACTGTCCTCCTACAATGTCAGACTGGGATTGGCAATATATTAGGTGCCAAGCCTAGCTATACCTCAATCCAGTCATTTTTGGCTCTGAGCGAATCCTGTCCCCCAGATTTTTCCAAGTAAGGAAAAATAGAAATGAATCAGCTATTTTTTCTAATTTCACCATGATGCAATCCTCTTACAGAAACTGGGTATGGTGGCTGAAAGAGCATTAATCTTGCAATTCATCATTGGTTCCTCCTGCTGATTAGCTGCCTTTGGAGGAATATCTGGTTGTATGCTCCCACCTAAGAATGTAACTGGATTTCTCAACATGCTAATCAGTAGGTTAAATGTTAATAGAAAGGTAAATGAACAGGAAGTTACACAAAGCAATGCAATTAATCAGAGACTCTTCCTTATATACTTTAATGCTTTCCTCCAACACACACCTGTCTTGTGCAAAGATCACAGGTGTAAAAATGTTTTGTGAAGGAAGTTATCTTATGTTTAAGTGAAGCCATTTTGATCTATGTATCAAAATAGCTATGCTGGATTGTCTGATTTTCTCATATCTACATGATACTCCTGGGAAAGAATGTGAGAACATGATAAATCATCCAGTTGTAACAGCTTCAAGGACAAAGAAGTTGGTGAGCATAAGGTGTGTGGTGATAAGAGGAAGCAAGATAATGAAGTCATGTAGTTTTACTGAACAGATCATAATTGCTACAAGGACAATTACTACTCTGATGGTACAAAATCATAAAAGGCATGTCCAGGGGGAATGAGGCTGAGTAATAGCCTTAATAGTCTTCTTCCTTGCAAGCTGAATATACATTAATCCTACTGATGCCAACAGAAGTAAAAAATTTCTCTGTGGCAGAGCTCACACTTTAAACATTTTAGTTTTACTTTTCTTCAACTGCAAGGAGGCAGAGTACTGATGTGAAGACACATGGGTGGAATCAATTGTTCTCAGAGGGAATGAAGGGGTCGCTCATAAAGGGGTTGCAATGGCTCACACTGAGCTTGTCAGCTGGAGAGCTGATAACTTGGGTTTGAGACCCGAGCTTTGCATGATGGGATGAGCTCCCGTTACTTGCCTCAGCTCCTGCCCACCTAGCAGTTTGAAAGCATGCAAATGAAAGTAGATAAATAGATACCATTTTGGTGGAAAGATATCAGTGGATATGGTTGTATACACTTTGGTGTATAACCATGCTGGCCACATGACCATCAAGATTGCCCTCAGACAATGCTGGCCAAGAAACGGAGATGAACTCCGTGCCCTAGAGTCAGAGACGACTAATAAGGAAATCTTTAACTTTAATAAGAAAGTCAGAGCTTCCTGCAACTCCTGGACCAAGGATGACATGCTTTATGCCCTGATGATGACTTGCTAAAATTTTATTATGATCAGGTAATGCCAATTTTGAATGTTCTGCTCATAAAAAACAAATCTGGAATAGGTTGTTGCAACCTGAGGGAAATTCTGCATACTATTCCACCCGTACTCTTCAGCAATTGTTGCTATTGAATTTATCCTCGGTCCACAAATGAACAGATTCAAGTCATTTTTTCTTTAAAGTTTCTGGCTGATATTTCCAAATACTGTACATAAGTAATGTGGTCCTTCTTCCTTAGGCTGGGAATATCAAATGTACGAGGTGTACAGCTCCCCCATCTTTCTCTCTTCTTCTCTGCGTCCTCCCACCCAGGAACTTTTTGTAGTGCTGTATAGATTTGGCTAACTCTTTTCTTCCTGCAGGAAAGACATCTTAAGAAACTTCCAGTCAGAAAGTGTTTCTTTGGATTAGGGATACTAATGCTGTAAAGCAGGGGTCCCCCACCCTACCCTAACACCTGGTCCATGGACCGGCACCGGTCTGTGGCATGCCAGAAACAGGGCCATGTAAATAAGCGAAACCCCATCCGTGGGGTGCAGGCAGCACACGAAATCATGCCCCTTCCGGTCCATGGAAAACCTCTCTCCTCTTGAAAAAGCATCTTTGTGACAACCATGACCAGGATGACTGAGAATTTCCAAAGATGCTGTAAAGTGTTTGAAATCTCCCCTTTCTCCTTTGTCTACCACTCAGTCTGGTCAATTAAAATTAATTGGTTGTGTTACCTTAGATTTGAAGGTCACATGGAAGCAGCTATTTATTTGAAACCCCTTATTGATTTTTTCCCTGTATTTCTCAGATGGTCTGTCTTTCTTCTTCTCTTGTGCTATTCTATCTGTTCAGTCTCCCTACCCTATGATTTCCCTTGAGCCTGCTTAGTCCTGCCTGCTTTTTCCTGAATGCCCTGTCATTACTCCACCCAGACTCATTACTTGCTGTTTAAGCCAGCTGAACCACCTTGGCATCACACCTGATGCTGACACTGGTGGTCATGGGTAAATTTGAAGGAATGGCCAGGCTCCTCCTGTCAGTGTACATGACCAAGACAGGATTTCTTTAGCGAGAGATGTAGGGCTCTTTCTCACATTCCCATAACTTTACCATAAAGATACCTGGTAACAGTTTCCATGTTGCATCCTCCTGTTGTTGCCTTTGTCTCATCCCCCACTTACAACTGAGAATGCGTAAGACCTTTCAATTTTAAAGAGGCGTTTCCCCTGTCCTCCCGATACAGTATTTGCCACAACATGCTTTATTGGTGAGGTAGTTGGTAATGTGGTCATTACCACGAGAAGTAAGATCTGCCAGCATCTATTAGGGCTGCGGTAGGCACAAGCTCTCCCCTGCGGTTGTTGAGAATCACAGGTTTGAACCAGACACCTGGCTTCCCCAGAGATCTCTGCCCCTGCAATCTCTGACACTTTTCCAAGCATTCTGAGGTTTTCATGTGAGTTTCTTCTACAGACAGGTTTTCAAGCACCATTCTATGCTGCACAAAATTCCACTGAAACTGGGAGAGAGACCTGGGCTCTGCCAGCTAAGTGTTCCTGGTAGAGCCACCACTGGGTGCATGGTTAGATCTCTACAGTTTCTGCTAAGAAGTGTCAGGTAGCTATTGTTTTTATTGATTTTATTACTTGGGGAGGGCTCACCATTCTCCCGCCTCCATTCCAGATTCTTGGCTGCCTGCAGCCTGCTTCTGAATGTGGCAGCCCTGAGGGTGGAATGTGACTTATTGCCAGCACTACTTTGTACCGGTAGTATTTGTCAAAGCTGGTGTTTGCTCATTATCAACCACCCCTTCTTTCTTCACTGCACACCCCATTGCTGCATCTGTGACCGGCTACCTAGCTGGGCTCTTATTTTAAAACATGAGTTTAGTGTTCTTTGAAAAGAGTATTAGGGCCATGCTTAGAAATAGCTTAATAGCCATAGGATTGGAGCACATGTGAGATTCCACAACCTACTACAAAGACCACAACCTACTTACAAAATAGACCACAACCTACTACAAAGTAGACCACAACTTACTTCTTAGTAAGCTAGAAAAAAGTGAAATAGCACCACCACTAGATGGATTCGCAACTGGCTGGCAAACCGTACTCAACAAGTAGTCCTTAATGGGTCTAAGTCTACATGGAGGAAAGTAAGCAGTGGTGTGCCACAAGGTTCAGTCTTAGACCCAGTACTCTTCAATATCTTCATTAACGACTTAGATGAGGGAGTAGAAGGGGAAATTACCAAATTTGCAGATGATAGTAAGCTGGCAGGAATAGCTAACACCCAAGAAGATAGGCTCAAGATCCAGATGGATCTTGACAGACTAGAACACTGGGCCATATCTAATAAAATGAAATTCAATGTAGAGAAAAGTAAAGTCCTACACTTAGGCAAGAAAAACCAAAAATACACATATAGACTCGGTGAAACCAGGCTCAATAGCAGTAACTGTGAGAGGGATCTTGGAGTCTTAGTGGACAACCAGCTATGAGCCAGCAGTGTGCAGCAGCAGCCGAAAAAGCTAATGGAATCCTAAGTTGTATAAACAAAGGGATACAGCCAAGATCAAGGGAAGTACTAATACCACTCTATAAAGCCTTAGTAAGACCACACCTAGAATGCTGCATCCAGTTTTTGTCACCACATTATAAAAAAGATGTTGAGACTCTAGAAAAAGTACAGAGAAGAGCAACCAGGATGATTAGGAGACTGGAGGCTAAAACATACAATGAACGATTGCAGGAACTGGCCTTGGCTAGTCTAGTAAAGAGAAGGACCAGGGGAGACATGATAGCAGTCTTCCAATATTTGAGGGGCTGCCACAGGGAGGAAGGGGTCAAGCTATTTTCTAAAGTGCCCATAGGCCAGACAAGGAATAATGGATGGAAACTGAGTAAGGAGAGATTTAACCTGGAATTAAGGAGAAACTCTCTGATGGTGAGAACAATCAACCAATGGAACAGCTTGCCCTCGGAAGTTGTGGGAGCGCCCTCACTTGAGACTTTCAAGAAGAGATTGGACTGCCATTTGTCAGAAATGGTGTAGGATCTCCCGCTTGGGCAGAGAGTTGGACTAGATGACGTACTAGGTCCCTTCCAACTCTGATTATCTGTATCTGTATCTGTATCCAATCAATTGTCCTATTAGTTAGACAACCTAACTGGTAGTTAACTACCTATCTGGTAGTTAAGCAAGCTGAACTCACCAACATTTACCCAATCCCACATCCCTCCTCATTAGGGAGAATGAAGGTTATTTTTCAATCAGAGATATCACTTGGTAGAAGAGGAAAAGGATTGATCAATCACTTTAACTTGCCTCAAACTAAAACAGCAGAGGCAGGCCTGGTTGTTGGCTTCATTACTGTGACAAGATAACATGTGACAATCAGGGCAAAGGACTTTCCGCTTTCTTCACATTTCTGACTGATGTGAAACACTTTAAGATGGCTATCTTGCTGTGTCTTCAGGGGACTGTTTAGAAATTTTCATCTATACAGCTTGTTTTAAGCAGTTCATTATCAATCTCACATTCCCTGCCTCAAAATGGAAAATATCTTGCTATATTTCAATGACTGAAATTTAATAGTATTGATCAAAGTGGAGAATTTGTTAATAATATAACATATTAATAGATGATTCACTTCCTGTTAACAGGTAGTCAGATCTGTAATCTAAAAAGATGTTACCGTACAGATTAAAAAAAAAACACCTTTGTCATTATTTATACTGAATTAAAATGCTACCTACCAATCCTTGAACCAGCAGAAGATTGGTGTAAAAATTGCTATAGTGGTCCTTATGATTCTCTTTTATTTATGGTATATTAAGGAGATGAATTGGTAGATTCCTCCAACTTTATTTCATTCCATTCCCATCAACATCACCAACCAGTAAGAAAAAATTCACCAATCACTCTTGTTAACGTGGGATGGAGAAGAAAGGAAATTAATTTTGACAGATGATTAAGCTGGCCTTGAGCAAGGGTTGCATGAGGATGTGTTCAAAAACATCTGAAATCAATTGATATGCTCCTTTTTGACATGGGTTCAGCACTGACCCCCCCCCCCCGAAAAACTCACCAAGTAATAAAAGCCATTTGGCTCTCTTCTGCTTAATTATGCAGCCCCACTCTTGCCTTTTCTGATCCAGTTTTTTGAACTTTTTGGCTCAGGGACTAGGCAGGACTTAAATATATTCATGGCTGTGTTGGAATTCCATGTCACCCTGACTGTGCTGGTTAATGACCACAATAAAGTCTGTCGTTGTTTAGCTTCATTTCTGAAATCAGTCCTTGCCCAATCTCTATGGTGGAAATAGCACCATTAATCACAAACACCGTTCCTGAACAGGATGTTTGAAGGAAAATCAAACAAACCATGAATTCACAAGTAAATAACCTGATTCTAGTTCTGCCTTTCTTTTGACTTTCCTATTCTGATATCCACCTTCTGTCATCATTATGCCATACTGACTGCAGCGAGATTTTTTTTCTTAAGGTTCCAAAGCTGCTCCGTGGAAAAAAAATTATTGAAAGCACGTTAATGAAACAGGCAAATAATAATTTTCAGAAGCAAATAAGATATGTAGGACAAAGTGGAACAATTTCCTTTTATTCTATCATCTGAGATATTTTAACTTCTGCGGAGCCTGTCATCTTTACTCTCCCTCAAGTCATTTTCCAAAATCACATTTCTTTCCATTGTAAATACAATTTCATAAGAAAAAAATGGGACTCTTAAACAGTGCAATTAAATAACTATTGTGATGATCAACTACAGCTCTTGTCAAATTCTTCCAGTCTAAAATATGTCAAAAATTCCTATCATAAGCACAGCTGTTACCTTGTACACCAGAAAGAATTAGATAAGATCAGTTTTGGGCTGTCATTAAAACATGTCAGAATACTTCTAGATAGAATCCAGTATCAAAGGACGATTTTCCACCAGATTGGCTTTATGTATGCATAAAGACAAAGATAGTGTTTTTTTCTTGCTGTGCATGTCAAAGACTGAATTCAGAAAGTCTAACATTGCGAGCATCTCCTAGTCCTATTCAATTAATCACCACATTAATCAAATAAGATCTGCATAATCTGTTATTGAAGCTGGAATAGGGAACTCCAATCTTGAAAATTAGGACCAACAAAATTTATTTATTTTTTTGGAATGGAAACATGTATTGTGTTAATTTCTCCTCTTATCAGCTGCGGTTGATGGTCATATAGAATTAAACTAGATGATTTAAATTTAATACAAAGATGAAGATAATTTGCTCTACCAGTGCATCCAAATACAAGCCTAAAAGAGATGCCTCAACAGTGGCCAAAAAAAGAGAGAATTTTCTAAAGCAATCCTCTCCAATCTGATTGCCAAAGTTCCCATCGTTCCAGCAACATGCCCAAAACTCTTAACATGAAGATAGAAGGTGACAGTTTTGATGCATGTGAAGGGACAACTAAATTAATAAAGGAATATACTCCATAGGTTCTCACTGATGGCCATTTTCTCTTTTTAGTGCTTGGGGGGCTTAGTAACACAACGATGATTTAAAGCCAATGCAGAATACCTATTAATTATTTTTATGACCATTATCCTAAGATGTGAACTATACTAAAAGGGGTTTGTGTGTAAGAGTTTGTGAAGGAAGCACTATCTAACTAATCTAGCTCTACACAGAGATGTAGATACTTGATATCATCATCCTAAAAGAGATCCTCCAATGGGATATGAAGGAGAACAATATCCCCCTTGCTCCAAATTCTGAGCCGAAGCAGCAGAGGAAGTACTACCTTTGGCAGGCTGCTGGTTAAGCACTGCTAGAGGATTAAGATTGGGCATGCGGGGAAGTATTTTCCTTATGGTGGTTCTCTGGGGCTTCATTTCTCTTTAAATCATCACAATGAGAATCAATAAATATGTACATTTTATAAAAATAGGCTCATTAAAAAAATCAAATTCTTGTTAAAAACTAACGTTTCTTATTATGCTCTTGACAGAATAACCCTTTAGATGGACTCATACAGTCTTCAGGCCCTGATTCAGGACAGCAAGGAAGTTCCATCGAAACCCAGAATGGCTCCAGGATTCTTATCATGTATGAGCTTTAACAGGGTCTTACTCCTGAGGCCTTCATAAATCACTGGAAAAGGGATTGAAGAGTCAGGAAGGAATTTTATGAAGCCATCCAAATTCTCTTGATAATGCCCATCAAATCACTGGGCCTGGGGCCCAAAGGAACTCAACCCTCTCAGTGCAGCTCTTCAGGCTTTCAAGTCCAGGGTGGTATGAAAAATGTGGGCTCTTCTAAAAAGTTCTTCATTTGTCCATTAGGACATGACGTAGACCTCCATTAAGCTAGCAACAGCATGCATCCGGTAGAAGATGCCGAAGGGTAGACAGATGTCCACAATAGCAGCCCACATGGGGTAACCATAGAATTCAAGCTCTGTGGTATTATCAAATTGCGGCCGGGCTCCAAATGCAGGCATAATCCAGAGCTGTTTGGGAAAGAGACAAAGATAATAGCACCGTCAGCAAGTAAAAACAAGGAAGAATGAGACTAACAAGGCACAGTTCTTGATGCAGAAGATACCTTGATGCAAGATTGAACACAGGGCAGCCTAATTTTAAGAGCATCAGAAACTATGACATTTAAGCATAAACATTTAACTAACATGCCTCTGCATCACTGAATTATTTAAGGCAATGACCCTGATCTAAAGAAACATGGAGTACCCTAGAACAGGGTTTCTCAACCTTGGCAGCTTTCAGATGTATGGACTGCTGGTTCCGGAATTCTGGGAACTGAATTCTTTAGCAACCTTGGGTGGCTCAGAATAACAGCAAGATTGAGAAGCACTGCCCTAGAATTTTGTTAATTTTGATTTACCCCAAGTATCTATGCCTAACAGACAAGAGCCATAAATCTTCTTGTGCAGTGCCACAATGTGTTCTCCCTCCTTCATGCTAGTTTCCCAGTATTTTTCATGTGTGTTAGGTGCATATTTCCATTTCCTTTCCCATCACCAGAAAAGGTGTTACAATCCTGTCAGGATAAAAATGAGGGGTGATCCATTAAAGCGTGTCTTGAGCTCTCCAGAGAAAAGGTGGAATACTGCCGCACAAAATGTAAAAATCATTATTTTATTCAAACTACTTTGGTGCAGTCAAATATGTATGAAAAGCAGCAAGAATTGCAAGGCAATTTTCCACAAGACAAATTCACCTTTCCACTTCTTTTGCAATGTGTGCCGAATAACACACCTAATTGTTGTTTATTACTCAGTCCTGCCTTTCCTCTTGCTGCTTCTGCGACTCTTTTTATTTTAAAAAGGTGCCGCATTTATATTTATTTGTACAGCTTTGAAATGGTTGAAAAACAGCTTGAGAAGGAGAGGGAGATGGCTTTGCACTTACTCTGCTTTCCACCAACACTCAGAGAACAAGTTTCTCTTAAAATAAAATCTGGGAAACTGAACACCATCAAACAGAATCTAGAGAATATCAATTGACTATAACATATCGGTCAAGTTATTCACAACTGCTACTCTCTTTAAAATGCTACTTTGAAAAGTCCAGGAAGAAATGGATGGCTGAGTTGATCCTTGGCCTTTTTTTGGACATAGGCATCACCTAACACATGTTATATTTCATACTTCTCTTCCTCTTTGTTATCTGCCAGTGATGTGAAGCATAGTAAAAAAACAACAACCAATACAATATCACGTTTGGATTCCAAGAAGAAAAAAGAGAGAGCTCAAGTAGTAATAGCAGCTCCATGTCTTTTGTATTTTCTAATTTGTTTTTCTTCAGTCTAGTCCTCCTTTTGCTTTTTTACACTACTACCCCCAACATCCCTAACTAGTTTGGCTGCAACTCTTGGGCATAGCTTGGCTGCAACTCTTGCTAGGAATTGGATGTGTGTATGTTTGATGAAGTTATAGTTGAGACAATTCAACAAGATCAGCAAAACTTCATATTTTGATGTAAAGGTATTTTGGTTAAATAACAGAAGCTAGCTCTAGCTTTCACTATTTGATAAGAACAAAGGAATTCTACTTATTTACATACTTAACTACTGAGGACTAATCCAATTTTGGCTCAGATAAAACTGTCCTACTTACAATTACATTACACAGGAGCAGGAATAATGAGCTTTCTTTTAAGAATCTCCTCCGCCAGCTCACTTTCTTGGAGACACTGATGGACCGTGTTACTTCATGAGGAGCCTGGATAGCTAGTCCTGGAGATACTGGTGATAAAGCATTTCCATTTTCAGGGACGCGAAGAGATACAGCATTCAAGTTGACAAAAGTGAGGCCATAAATGTCCTTCTCCTGATGGTCCACTTTGCTTTCCCTTTTTAAGGGCTGTCGATGGAGGCCTTCAATTATGAAAATGTTCTGGAAAGTGTGTTGGGCAATCATCAGCAAGGAATAGGTCAAGTTGAGGGCATTGATAGTATCCCTTGGTGAACTGGCCACAGTGGCCACAATAGAATAATAGGAAATGGCATATTGCCCTAAGGCTGCACCCATTAATAAGGCCACATCAAGCGTTCTAGTTGGATTCTTCTCACGGTCCATGTCTCTCTTGTCAAATCTGTAAACAATGGAGCCACCCACAGAGATGAGGGACATCAGGCTCAGGCAGACAATATTGAAAATGTAGTACATGGTGAGCACCTGATTCTTCACTTTAGCCTTGTTTTTCGAATTGATCTGGATTTCATACACGATCAGGATTGCTATGCCAGATGCCATGATCAAGAGTCCCATTATGAAACCTAAAAAGTAAGTCTTCTTGAAAAGCTTAAACTTGAGGTGATGGATATGGTGGGAATGGTGGTCCATGATGCGGCCAACGTTCTTCCACATTACATAGATCATGGCAGAAGCAAAAAGGCTGTACTCAATATTGAAAGGATACAGCCAAAAATAACCATTTTTGAAGATTTGGCAAACATTACTTTTGCAGCCACAGTTGTCAGAGGTGTCTTTTAGTTCAGCTGCAGAGAGAGAAGGAAAAGCTGGTCAAGACTATCTCAGGAATTTTTTCTTTTCTTTTTTTACTTTTGATTGAAAATGACATTGATCAAAAAGTTTGAATGGTACCGAAATTAGAGGTTTACTCTCAGAGCCAACTCTATGATCTTTCAAAACTCAATGGAAGGAGATTTTTAAATTACCTTTTAATACCTCCTATCCTTCAAGGAGGATTAACCTGACCTATGTTTCTTCCCATATTATTCTTGTGATATGCATTATGCTCAAACTATATCTTTTACCAAAACAGAGGTTATCTATCTGCCTGATTCAATTCAGTCATAAAGAGATATCCTGCATTCTTTTTCTTTAATAGATCAAGGAGGAATGGACCTGGAAATAGATCTTTTCTACCCCATCAATAATCTGTATGATCCACACATTCCCCCACCTTTCTTCAGAACAACATTTTTTTTAAAGAAAGTGGATTTACAGTTTTAGTACAGTAATATAGATTGTCTGGAGACTTCAAGTGTATTTGGGCCAGCTGATTATATTTTATTAGTTTATAATATTTATCTTATTCTTTTACGAATTTATTGACATAGCCATCCACTCTGGAGCCCAATGGCTGCCCGAGTGATAGGCAAGTGAGAATGTGTGTGCACAAGTAAGGCTCCACTTGCATAAGTGGTGGGTGAGTGGTGAGCAGCGTGCGAAATTCCATTGTGCTCACATGCTGTGTGGATGAAACTGTGGATGGAGTTGTACACATGTGCTCCTGCCACTCACATGCCGGGCCTGGTTGACAAGGTGGAAAGGTTGTGGAGCTCTGCCTTAAAGTAATGCCCTCTAGGTTCATTTGATCATATTTCTTATGTTTCCCAGTCAACTTACCCATCCTGTGTGACATATTTACATCTGGTTTTTTTGATTCAGCCTTATGTACTGATTCATCTGTTACAGCTGACATCCACACTGCTAGATTGGTGGTTAAGATGAGCATCAGTCCACATCTATCATAGAAGAATAGAGAATTTTGGTTTCATGAATAAGCTCTGTTCATTCCAAACACCCAAACTCACCTCCAGAGACAGAGCAAATAAGTAGAGATCAACTTTAACTGAAATACTTTAAGGATAAGAGTAATTTAATTATGGTACATTCCAAAATGAGTCTAACTCTTCTGCTTGCAGATATTTCTCATGCAGCTTTTTCCTTTTGATAGAAATTCTTTTCAGTTGGCTAATATAGCATCCTTAGGGCCTCTGTGCACCATGATAGATTACAGAGTAGCAATTGCCAAGTGATTGTTCATTGTTGTAAACGAACGTAGTAGACTAAACTATAAAGTAGGTTTGATATAATTTTAAAAACCCATCTTAAAACTATTTCACCACCAGAAATGAAAAGGAAAATCCTGGCTGTGTTATTATTTATTTTCATTTATTTATTAAAATTATTTGCTGCCCATCCTGTTTTGAAATGACTATCCCATGGATTAAGGATTTGGGGACTCTCAAATTTGGTAAACTTGGCTCTCCAAGTTCGTCCACTTTTACTCTAAAGCAAGAAAATGTCTGCTCTGAAGCCATTTTGGGCAGAAGCCATTTTGGAAGCATCTTCAGGGCTGCCACAGCAAGATTCGTTGGAGCTGTGGGAACATAAGGGAGGAAGTAGAGATAGCTGGGGATGTGTAGCCAAAGCAACATTCTTTCCAGTGGGAGCCAAGGATATTCTGCCAGGTATTGGGAGAGGCATGGACCAATGCAAGACAGGATGGAGAATGTGACCTGGTTGGACCATGTGACAGACGTGTGACTTTGGGAGGGGGAAAAAACTTTGGAGTTTGATTTGGGTGGGGAAAACCTCAGGTCCTTCAGAGTTGGGTTTTCCCCAGATGTGCCAAGATGACATATGCCTAATAAATGTATACTTTTAGGAATATGCCTGCCTTGGAGTTTTGATTCCATTAGGAGTGTTTGCTGGAACCCTGACAAAAATACTCTATTCAGAATTATCACCTGCTTTGATATTTAATCTTTTTACATCATACTACCCAATGTGAAAAGTTTCAGAAAAGTGAATAAAGACAAGTCCTCCAGAAATCATTCCCAGAACCAACATGACCCTTGGAAAAGGTCTTTCATTGTTGGATACTATTGCTAATATTATTGCAAGTAATGCACTGGGATTCTGTCTGCCCAAACCCATCCTATTTTTCATTCAGTCAGTGACACCTGACCGAAAGACATTTTGTGGAATGATCTTGATACTCACCTGGTAAGATCCAAATGTACATGGACACAGTCTTTGGCAGAGACCCACAGAAAATAAGTCTAGAAAGAAATAAATGCAACTGTAAATTTGCTTTCTCTATCATCTTGTTATCCTAGATATGAGCAGGATAGAGTTTCCTAGACTTATTGGTACACATTTTGCAAGATTTTGATATTCAAGTTCTAAAACACTTATTGCTACTAATTACAACATGCATTACAGCCATTTTGATATATTTCAAGATCTGTTACATTTTAGTTAGCTCCCACAATGCACAAACAGATTAGAGATAATTTAATGTTGGGAAGCACCCAGCTTGGCAGGGAAGAGGGATTAAGCATGGAGCTAGCCTGAAGTCATTGTGCAACTGCAAAAGGGTTGTGACTGAAGCCCTCCCACCCTCCGAGTTCCTTGAAGCCTTATCTAATTGTTCCCAGGAGTAGGCTGTCAGACTGGGTAGATTTCTATTATATACCAAAGCTAATAAAGTAGCTAGCTTAAATCCTGCACATATGGGTCTAGTTATTTGTGCCTGACATTTAATTATATTTGAAATACTGGTGCACACAAACCAACTGTTTTGCTATGCTTCTTCTAAGGAACAATATATTACTGCAATTCAAGCTACCCTCTTAAACTGAACAGCAGCTTCCTGTCATTTAGATGATTAGAGCTTTATCTAGCTTTTATTTTCTCCCTTTTATATGTCCACTCCCAAACCAGTTGGCATTTGGTTGCATATAAATATGTTTAAATACATAAACTCACTTGGACAATTACAAACACAGCCTGCACAATTGGATACATGATTTTGATGACTGATAAGCACTCGTAGTAACTGAAGTAGCCTGTCTTGAATATATCCATGACCAGTGTGAGGATTCCAAATAAGACCAAGCCACCTGTTTTGGAAAACAAATGTCATTATCTTCCCATAACAAATACACAATCCAAACTCTTTAATTTAGTTCTATGACCTCACAGCCATGACAAATCTTTCTCAGCCCAGGAAAGAAGACAAGGGATGTCCCAATTCTATCAAAACCAGAGCTCTATTTTATTGCACTATCAAACTTGTAAAGCCGATTGATTAAACTATAAACCTTGCCTTGAGCAGGTGTAGTGTCCAACTTCAATGCTAGGGTTAAATCTTCTTTTCTACAAATAATGTTTAGGAGCAGCAGAAGTCTATCAAATCCTTAGGACTAATTTATTCCAGAAGTAGTAGTGGCAGCATTTCCAAGTTTTCACTGAGCCCCGAGAGACTTATGGTACACTTTTTATCATTTTGCTTGGACAGGATATCTGAGCTGCCCACTCACTTTTATAATTTTCAATCCACACTCTTCATATGCTTGTCCAGAATACCATACTTAATCATAACTTAGATACACACAATCAAGCTTGAACTAGATCCAAGACTTAGCTTAGGAGCTGCCTGAACATTAGTAAGCTCTAATTAGGGCCTAATTAGAGCTGTGATCAATTCAATTCACAGCTTCCCTCCCAGTACTCATTTACTCATTTACTCGTTTTGAATGTTATAAATGTGATGGGCACTGAGATGTTTTTTTTAAACACAGATAGGACTGATGCCCTGATGAACCCAGCATTCCTCCAACAATGAAATATTGGCTGTGCTTTGCTTTACCTCTTCTCTTATCAACTGTATGCTTTTATCAGCATCTCTTTACCTCTTAGCCAGATAGGTCCTGCGTGATTGTCTTTGTAAGGGATGGCAGCCTGGCGCTTGGAGGTACTGAAGATATAGAACAACATCCAAATGATGGTAATCAACATCACAATGGTGAGCATGAAAAAGGCATCATAATCATGCAGTTTGACGTTTTTGAATGCCCCACCACTGACAAGAGTGCATGCTAGTAGCATCAGGTTGATGGCTAGCAGGACAGAGAAAACACGCCCGCCTTTTTTCCAAACTTCTTTGGGGCTGTGCGGCAAAGAGATAGAGGAGAACCTATGTATATGTTGGCCAACAGGTGGTAAATGATCAGAACTAAAGCTGCTTTTGTCATCTTTCTGGCCGGAGCCCATGATGGAATCTTCACGTTTGATACCACTGTCTTTCCTCACAGACACGTTGGTCATGGTTTAACCGACACTAATATAGAGCTGCCAGCATAAAGGAAAACAGAGAAAGAGAGAATGTGAGAACACTTCATGACAAAATATATTCTTTTATACCAGAGTCCAGTTCCTTCAACTTTAGGCTAATGGTGATAACAATGGTTAGATATTGGGTAGATGGAATGAAAAGCTGAATTTCAAAATGTAAGTCTACAGTATTTTAAATATGACTTGAGCCAGGATTTCTCAATAACATTTGGATAGAATTTCTTATATAACCCTTTCAATTTGAATGAAAGCCCATTTTGTTAATCATATCTGGTTATGATAATAGATGTAATGACTTACAGTATTTTGGTGAGGTTTCTTTTAAATATATATACATTTAAAAACCCTGCAAACATATATGTGTTCTTACCTGCTGAGTGAACATTCTCTCTTTAAATATATTTTACAAATCAATTTCCCTTTTGATACCCTATTTGTTGATCAACAATTTAGATTAATTTTTGAAATTGAGGTCTCCAGTTTTTGAACCCGATTCAAACCATATCATGATCCATCAGTGAGAAGATGGAACAAACTCTGAGCTTCTACAATCTCTTCCGGAGCTTGTAGACCAAGCCTGGATTATTTCTCAGCTGTTCAGTTGGGCTCATTAGTAACACAGAACAAATCCACCAAGTGCTTAGGCAGCAAACTCCCTTAATTCTGGTCTGCAAGAATTCGGGCAAGATGTTTTGTACTGGACACTATGGCTCCCAGAAGAACAGAAATCACCACAGACAAAATGCCATATTGCAAACACTTCTTTACTCTGAATCAAAAGCAAAACTTCTCATCCTTGCATCGAGGAAAAATGAATTCCAATTCAAGCCAATAAGCTAGATAATAAGAGGTCCTTGGTGTTCTCTGAGCTTGTTTGCTTGAAGACATTTCATTATCCTAACTAGGTAACATCATCTGTACTAGCACTGATTATGTTACCTAGTTAGGGTAATGAAACGCCTACAAGAAAACAAGCTCAGAGAGCACTAAGGACCCCTCATTTGAACCCTGAGCTACAAATATTCCCCTTTAAAGGTAGATAATATCTTTAAAGGTAGATAATATCTTCTTCTATTCTGGAACCACTCAAATTGCAGTTCTATTCTAGAACCACTCATTTGCTCTTCTTACATCACCAGTCCATGCATGTCCATTCAGAAGTAAATCCTACTGCAGCCACCATGGCTTACTAGTGCCAAATCACTATGTTTAAAATTAGGGCTGTATAAAACATGAGTCCCATGGGATGAGAGGGACACACAATGAAAATAAAAATTGTAAAAGTTAGACCCTTTACTAATATTAAGTTCAGCATCTATATAACTAGGCAGACAGAACGAGAACCATGGTTTTAGCCAAGCATTATTCCACCAACCTTTCTGCCTTCAAGTCGGCTTGTTGTTCTCACCACTTTTGCACAAGCTTCCTTTTTGCCCCAGTTCACAACAGCCCTGAAATTTATATTTGTCCGGATGTATTTTGATTTACACCATTAGTGAGTTGACAGGACTGCTTCATAAATGTCTCAGAAAGGCTTATAGGACCCATTTTGTGCCTGAACTAGGTTTGGGGAGAAAAAGAACACGTGAGAGATATGGGGATCAAGGTTACTTGATATGAAAATGGGAAGAAATCATCATAAAAATCCTGCCAACAAAAGCAGAAGTGCAAAAAATTATAAAAAGCCACATGGGAAATTGTTCTTAATTTAGAAACTGCCTGTCAGTCCAAAAAAATGTATCCCACATGATACATCTGCATGCCATGTTCTTTAAAAGGCAGAAGTCCAAGGTAACAACAGGATCAACAGGAGTCAAATTTGGCTTAGTAGTATATTTTTCCTTTAATGCCAAGTCCAGATTTGTTATTGCTTAATAAATGACCTATCTGATAGCAATTTCCTGAAGGCTGATTGATTTATATTGGTGTAAGGGAAGAGAAACTTAGTTAATTTAGAGCTGATACACTTTTGTGTCTTACTTTATCTGAACCCACTACAAAGCTGTGACCAATAAAGGATCTGTGTTCCACACATTTATTTATCTGCTTTTCGCATTTCTGAGCATACACATGAAACATAAATTATAGCTCCATGCAGATGTATGTGTAATGTTCCCATTCTTTTCTACTCTATCATCAATGCATTGACATGCTACTAGAGATTAGACTGCCTTTAATAACCCATGTGCAAAGATGGCGGTCTGCCATGCATTATCTGTTGGAGATGAGTTCATGCCTGCTGTTCTAGCGGGGTGCCCAGTGTCAGACTGTCACCTGGATCCATTTTCTAAATGACTTCATAAGGTTGGCCTGGCATATAATTAATATTTTGCTGGGCAGAGAGTCAGTATAGTATAGTGGTTAAGGTGCATCAGAGTAGAAACCTGCCGACTCTGAGTTTTAGTCTTGCCCTAGACACCAAACCAACTGGGTGACTTTGGGCCAGTTCCTCTTTCTGAGTCCTAGAAATGAGGCAGTGGAAAAACACTTCTGGAAATTCTTGCCAAGAAAACTGTAGGGATTTGACCAGGAGTCAACACTGACTTGAAGGCCTATACATGCACCTACTCCCCCACTGGCCAGCAGTGGGTACTCCATAAGGGATAAGAGTTTAAAGTCTAAAATGATTGTGTAATAATTGTGTATCACTCTTTTCACGAATTCCCTTTAAAAGGGGAAAAAGAATGGAAGAATTGGTGAACAAGCCTGGGGAGGTTCCATGTAGAAGGAGATAATTTCTGAACATTTTCACTCTCTCCGCCAAAAATCTTTGGTGGCGCAGAGTAACTCTGGAATAAAACTTGAATCCTGAGCCTGGATGAGTCTAAGTATTCTGATGTACTGCACTTTAGATTTGGCAGGCCAAGGTTTCCAAAAACATATCCCCAAGCAGATATTCCCACCAGGATATTCCCAAAGGAGAAGTGTCTTCTGAGAGGGGCTAACTAAAGCAAAGACGGGAATTTTTAGGACCCAGGGGAATCCGCAGCAAATAATATGCCTTCAATATGAGGAGTTCCTGCCCTCTCCGGGCAGGGAATCTCAGGTATCTTGGCAACGGAGCTCCCTCCTCTCTGACAGCCGCTTTCCTAGAACTCTGTTGCCATCTGTGTGCTGTTCACCCTCCCAGTGACATGGGCAAGCTTTAAGGCTACACCATGAATGACCAGTACCACCGTGCAGCCAGAGATGGCTATCTGCATCTGCTGAAAGAAGCCACCAAGAAGGACTTAAATTCCCCTGATGAAGATGGCATGACCCCAACCCTGTGGGCTGCCTACCATGGCAACTTGGATGCCTTAAGGCTGATAGTTAGCAGAGGGTAAGTCTGATGTTTTGCACTGTTCTGTTTTTGTTTTCGTCCAAGCCTTGGGAGAAAGGTTTGTCCCTTCTTTCTGGATATCAAATCACCAAACCTTGCAGGCCACTGAAGTGACAGCAGCTTTCATTTGTACCTGGTGGTAGGTGAGATGCCCTGAGTTCATTGTTGTTCAGGAAGGGCAGGGCTTCAGGATGTGCCCATCTATGAAGTTCTAGATGTATTGACAGTATGTGTCTCGAGACTCTTGGAAAGCAGAAAAGCTCTGACTTATATCAGTTTCTTTGATATTTCCCCTTCTCAACCCATCACACAGCTGAATATTTTGCTTTCATTGGTCTAGAATGGTCTCCATAACACCCCCCCCTTTTTTTTTTTGCAATGAACTCCAGGATTCCCTTGGGTTTTACTAAAAATTTGGACGGGGTACTCTTTTTTGCTGTTCATGGATTGGCTGAAGAGATGCATATCTTAACTGAAGGGAAGAAACTGTTCTGAGCCTTCATTTTCATTACAATCTGAAGAAATATTTCATAAACTGAAAGTCAAGGCTGGAAAGGATTTTAAATAGCATCTATTCCAATTCTGTGCCCAATGCAGGACTCCGTTTAGCATCTTAAGCATCTGCTTTCCAACATCCATTGAAGTGGGCTGATTAGGATTGTCAGAGAGTTGTGATCAAAGCCAGTTTGCATATACAGTGCATATCTGAAAGTATTCAGACCCTCTTCATTTTTGTCAATTTTGCTGCAGCCTTTCTACAGTTGTTGAAATTCATTTTTCTCTCTCTTTAATCTACACTCAGTACCCCATAATGATAAAGTGAAAATAGAATTTGAGAAATGTCTGTAAAACACCCACACAGCATGATGCTGCCATCACCATGCTTCACTGTTGGGATGATATTGGGCAGGTAATGAGTGATGCCTGTCATAACAATCATAACATTTATAATTGAGGCCTAGCAGTTCAATCTTGGTTTCATCAGACCAAAGAATCTTATTCCACACAGTCTTAGAGTCCTTTTTTTTTTTTTTTGCAAACTCCAAGTGGGCTTTCATGTGTTTTGCACTGAAGAATCATGTCCAATCTATTTAATTTACCACAGGTGTACTCCAATCAAGCTGTAGAAACATGTCAACAACCATCAAGAGAAATGGGAGGCACCTAAGCTAAATTTCAAGTGTTGCTGCAAAGGGTCTGAATACTCATGCCAATGTGATATTTCAGTTTTTTCTTTTTAATAAATGGAGACATTTCTAAAATTCTGTTTTCACTTTGTCATTATGGGGTACACTGAGTGTAGATTAATGAGGAAAAATGAATTTCAACAACTATAGAATCAGGCTGCAGCATAATGAAATTCACAAAAGTGAAGGTCTAAATGCTTTCTGAATGTATTGTATGCATTTATTTTCTTTGATATAATCAGTATTTATCTTAACTATAGAAAGAGTAAAAAAGAAGGGAGGAGAAAAATTCTGAGAAAGGTACAGAATTATTGGAGGCACTTCTTAGGTTGTTCTTCTTGAGGTGGGACCCAAAAGCTAAGCTTTACAAGAGGTAAAAGAGCTGGGTTGCTTATTATGGTATCGATAGTCCTCGAGTTATGGCCACTTTTTCAGCAACTGAATAAGGATGATTTATGAACACTCTGAAGTTATGGTCTTTACAGCATCCCCATGATCATATGATTGTGATCTGGGTGCTTGGTACCTGGTTTGCAATTACAAATCAGAGCAAGCCATAGTCACAGCATCACCCTTTGCAACCTTCCTTGCTGCCTTCCCACAAGCAGAGTGAGTGAGGAAGCTGGCATGGAAGGTCGCATGTAGCTCCTGTAAATTGCTCCCACTGCATTTTCCCCAAGGAGTCCCAGTACAGAATAAAAGATTCCCAGGAATCCTGTATTCTGTAGCACCTGTCCTCCATAGTGCGTCCCCACCCACGGCATCACATCCAGACTCCTTATCTGGGACTCCCACTCAGGGGTGGGATTCATTTTTTTTAACAACTGGTTCTGTGGGCGTGGCTTAGTTGGTGGGCATGGCTTGGTGGTCATGTGACTGGCTGGGCATGGCCAACTCAACATCACTCACATTGAGGCACGCTTCTCCTTGCCTGGCCTCTCATGACTGTGGGGATGCTGCAACAGTCATAAGTGTGAAAAATGGTCATAAGTCACTTTTTTCAGTGCCATTGTAACTTTGAATGGTCACTCCACACAAGCAAAGTACCAGCAAAGGAGGGGAAAAAAACTCCAGAGACGTTCCTGAGACAGGAAGTCTAGTTCTGGCAAGAATGTAATAAGGGTTAATGGAGAGGCAGTTTCTATAAGCAACACCAGAATGTTTCCTTCCTGCCTTCCTTACAGGATTAGGCCAGTAATTTCTTCTAACAACTGGTTCTCCGAACTGCTTAAAATGTTAACAGGTTCTAGTGAACAGGTGCAAACTGGTAGAATCCCACCCTTGCTCCCACTTCTCTCACTTAATGACCCACATGTCTTGGGGTTACAACAGTTACCAGGACTGCCAAAATTGCTGTTGCTAAGTGATGCAGTCATGTGACGTTGCATTTTATGACTGCTTTGCTTAGCAATGACAATCTCAGTCCTAACTGCCTTTGTAGCCTGAGGTTCACCTATAATACCACTGTGTGATACAACTGGTTGTCTTCCCATTTTGTAGTTGAACTAGTGGTAACAAATCAGGGCTTGCCTAAGGCAAACCAGTGAGTAGTGGCATCTTTTTGCGCTGACTTTCATGTCTAAAATATATCGAAGTGGCATCACTGGCCCCCAGATTTGGGGGACAAAATAAGATCTTCACAAGGCCTTTTAAATTCATGATTTCACAAATAAAATAATAAATGGAAACTGTAAGGATCCTCACACTGAGGTTTTAAAAAAATATTAGTTTCATGATTGATATTATAACATACATGCTTATAAGAAATCGATGGTTCTCCTGACTGCCAAGTATGAAACTATCTCTGATGTGCAGGCCCCATCTCCCTTGTTTTTCCATTTATGCATTTTCTTGTGTTCTTGTATTTCTAAATTTGGCTGGATTCAGAACCCCTAGTTTTTAAATATGCACGTACTGGACCGAATCAGATAAGTGAATTCTCTTTAAGTGCCACAAGTGGGTAATTGTTTTCCTTTCTTGCTGGAATTCATATCTCTTGCTTTAAAACATCCAAAAGCCGTAGGATGAATTGAAAACCTAGAAATCCATATAATTCTGCTCTGATGTTAAAGACATAGAAGTTGGTTTCTTCAGAACATACAAAGCGGAGTAAATATTCCCAGCAAAGAATCTTCCTCATGCCTGGCTAGTGTTTAATGAACTGAAAAAAATATGCTTGCTGTCTGTTGAAGAGTATAGTACTAAAAATGTTCCTGCCCTTTTGGCGAAGAATCTTATTAGGAAATGATAGATAGTCCCGATGTTTTAAAAGAAACGTCTATCATTGGCTGTGTTTGATTGGGGGAAAATAAATACGTTGAAATAAGCAAAGAATTTACAAAGAGAGGGAGAGAGAGTTTTACTATCTTAAGAAAAGCCAAAGCACTGAAGTTCAACATCAGTCAATGTTCCCCTTTCTAATTAATTTGAAGAGAATATGGCCTGCGATTCAGAGAGCTGTAGACTAGATAGTTTATAGAGTGCTTTAGCACTTTGCAAAATTTCTGGGGATTTTTCTGAGTCAAAATCAGCTGTTGTACTGAGGGTACAGAGCTAGCGAGACACTACATGGATCTATCAATCTGGTTGCTTCTCCAAGGCCAAGTCTCCGCTTGTACCTAACCGTGGCACAAATATATTCTGGCAACATCATTTTTCTTCTATAGCTCCCATGATCTTGCCTCTATTTCATCCCCAGCTTATAAGTGAGATAGACTTAAGTCATCTTTAACTTTAGCGTTATTGAAATAATGTGTTCGCTGGTACTCTAACACAGTGGTGGGATTCAATTTTTTTTACTACCAGTTTTGTGGGCGTGGCTTGGTGGGCATGGCAGAGGAAGTGTAGTGTAAAATCCCCATTCCAACTCACTCCTGGGGGAAGGTTACAGCAAAATCCCCATTCTCTCTCCACCCCACTAACCTGCTTTCCAGCTCCATTCTCCTGTGTAAGGCAACAAAAGAAGACCCAGCTGATCAACTGGGACTTGGGAGGCAGATAATAGATGGGGGGCAGGGCCAGTCAGAGGTGGTCTTTGCCGGTTCTCCAAACTACTCAAAATTTCTGCTACCGGTTCTCCAGAACTGGTCAGGAACCTGCTGAATGCCACCTCTGCTCTGACACCATCCAAGTGCAGCCACAAGATGTGTAAAATATGCCAGGTTTTACCATCCTTCACCAGTGAGCTGAAGCAAAGTGGTAGAGAGGATAGGGACTGGCAACAAGGGCAACAAATTTCATGCTGGGAGACACCCTGTCAGGAATCGGTGAATTGTGCATCAGGGCCTCAGCTGGTATCTCTCTTGTTCTATACATTAATCATGGTGGCTGAATTGAATGTTCAAAGCCCTTGCCCTACAGGTAAGAAATGGGATACAATATTCCTACCCTATATTACATAACAGATGGATGGTTTGTGTAGGTAAGATCCACAGTTGTTTTTCATCCAGCACAGGCACTAAAGGGGAGGCAGGATTCTGCCTAATTCATTAGCTTCAGAAAAAACATTTCTCCTCCTTCTGTCGGTGCTCTACTTAGGGGCAAAAGTAGAATTAATGAGATGGCTGGTAAAAGGGAGGCGAGTCAGCATTTGCTGGGCAAGATCTCTGCTTTTCACTGTAGGCCTTTGACAGCCTCTTCAATGGGGTATCTGTGATGGGAGATACCAAAGCTGATGATTAGCGGAGGTCAGCCAGGAAGAGCTTCAAGAGATGAGACAGAGAAAAGACAACCTGTTTTGTTGGTAACCCCATTCTCTCTTAGATAGAGAGCTCCTCAGCTCCTCTTGAGTTATTCCTGAATGAAAGTAGGAACATTCAGTACTTCAGATATAATCTGTCAAATATGGGACACAATTAGGAAAGAATATGTATTGGATTTGAGTCTCATTTGCTCTCTTTGTAGGAGGATGCAAAAACTTATGATAAAATCTGTGGTATGTTTACATTGCAGGCAAAGGAAAATTAAACACGGATGGAAAGAAATGATTCAGAGGACAAAAGTGATACTGATGTGTAAATAATATGGAATAGACAATCCAGATGTAAGACACACCCTGATACTGAGAGGAGTGGGTGTTAATAAATTTGGAGTACAACTTCCTCTATGTAAGAAGGAAAAGGGGCAACAGTGATACCTGAGAATCACAGAAGAATTTGGGTTTTTTTTTTAGGACTGTGTGGCAATTAAGAAATAAGTTGGAGAAAATGCTTTGGGGTTGTGAGGATATGAACATAACCCTGCTTTGCAACTCCTTGAAGCAGCTGCATCTTTTTTCAGGTTGACTTGACTATTTTTTGCTGCCTCCTGGGAAACAAGATGGCTGTCATATTATCTATACATCGGTATCCCTTTGTCCTTTCAATCATTTCCTCCCACTGGTGTTTAATTTTCCTTTGCCTACAATGTAAACATATAACGGATTTCATCATAAGTTTATGCAACCTCCTACAAAGAGAGCAAATAAGATTCAAATACAATACATATTCTTTCCAAATTGTAACAAGTGCCATATTTTCACCAATGTACACTCCAAAGTAACTTTTGTGATTGAATGTGAAAAACTGTGTAACCCATTTCTTTGAAAATTGGGAAATTGTGCGATCTGTTTACATATTGCTATGTAGATTCCGTGTATAGAAATAACCGCAGCCTAATTTATTGGATTGTATCATATTATCTGTCGTAAGAAATGACCTTAACATAGTAGCATACATACACTGTATTGCTATAATACTCTTATTATTATAATAAACAGATGTTCTCATTGACTGGAATATACAATAAGCCAGTACAGTACAGGACTTTCTTACAACAGTATTTTCCCATTGTTTCCCAATACTTTTTGATTCCTGCTTCGGTTTATTTTGCAATGTAATAATTGCATATAATTATATTTTCCTTAACCTGATGTACTAGTTGAGTCTATTAGAGATTCTCTAGAAATGAGGATCTGAAATAAGTGGGAAGTTGATCTGAAGGTTGCTTCTTCTACCACTCCCTTAACCGTATGGGACTAATTTCCTCTCTGTTTTCTGTATTCCCCTTGCCCACGCATATGGGGCAACGTTTAAATGCTGCATATCATCATACCAGACAGTAATGGAGGTTGTATAAGTGGATGATACCAAGCTTGTCCTAGGTCAGAATAGAAGATACTGTGATCTGCCCTGTAACACTGAAACTTGTCCCATTTATGGTGTGTTGCCTTGCATTTGAAAATTCTTCGGATGGGAAGAAATCAATAAGCTCTCTCTCCTTCATCACTCCAAGCCTCAGCTTCTAATTCAAAAGCAAATATTAATTAACTTTCTGCTGAGCTCACTGAAGTATGATTTCTCCCAAAGATTGAGGGGTCTAAGGGGTTTGGCAACATTTCAAAGAAGCAGAGAAAATCTTTTTTTTCTTCAAATAAGTGAGGTAGTCTTCGTGCTTAGGCACTAGATGTTGAGGTTTTATTAAAGAGTTGCAAATACTTTCATTTTCGTACTACTTACATATGTTGCTATTTGGATATTCTGGCATAAATGCTATAGTTGTTTGGATAACCCTGAGTGGATTATGAAGCACAAGGTGGGGTCATCAATGCACTATAACTTCTGGTAACTCTGATCTGAAATGGTATAGGGCAGGGGTGTCAAACTCACTTCACATGCTGGTCCCGCCCCTGCCCAGTTTAGCGAAGAGGAAAGAAGTCCTGATAGTCACGTGATGCCGCCATGACGACACGAGTTTGACACCCCTGGTATAGGGCCTCCTCAGGGGTGGGATTCAAAATTTTTAACAACTGGTTCTGTGGCTTAGTTGGTGGGTGTGGCTTGGTGGTCATGTGATTGGGTGGCCATGGCTTGGTTGTCATGTTATTGGCTGGGCATGACCAACTCAACATCACTCACATCGAGGTATGTATCTCCTTGCCTGGCCTCTCGTGACTGTGGGGATGCTGCAACAGTCGTAAGTGTGAAAAATGGTCATGTCACTTTTTTCAATACTCACTCCACACAAGCAAAGTACCAGCAAAGGAGAGGAAAAAAACTCCAGAGAAGTTCCTGAAACAGGAAGTCTAGTCCTGCCAAGAATGTAATCAGGTTTAACGGAGAGGCATTTTCTGCAAGCAACACCAGAATGTTTCCTTCCTGCCTTCCTTACAGGATTAGGCCAGTAATTTCTTCTAACACCAAACTGCTTAGAATGTTAACAACAGGTTAACAAACTGCTTAGAATGTTAACAACAGGTTCTAGCGAATAGGTGCGAACTGGTAGAATCCCACCCCTGGGCCTCCTGCTCTAGGTTGGACTAGAAGACCTTCAAGGTCCCTTCCAACTCTGTTATTCTGATTCTGTCCAATTGGTCAGTAGCAAAGAGTTATAGTCCCATAAAATAGGGGAGAGGGGTCCACAGGTATATTACATCTGTAATATGGAACGACATTGTACATGTAATCTTTTTTAGTGCATGATTTTTGACTGCATGATTTCATAGAATTAAGTAATAAGTAATGCAGAACAGAATATGATCTCAAGAAAGGGGCTGTCCAGATGCAGTATTTTTGCAAAAGAAGCACCGGCAGCCCATCACTGTATCTCTGTGTCATTCTCTTTCAGCAGCTGGAGCCCAAAGGGGAGTTGGGCTGTTCTCCCATTTTCTCATCCTGCCCCCAGAGCCCTCTATAGACTTCAGAGCAGCTTCAGAGATAGGGTTACCGTGAAGTCTAGACTAGTCCTATCTGAACTCCTCTAGTTACTTTCTGGTAAATATGTCAATCTACTGTATAAAAATGCTCAGCTTGAATTTATCTGCTGTTTTAGGCCAGGAGCACCCAGCTATTTATAAGGTACAGTATATTTATATACCCTAATGCTTAGCTCCCTGGCTGAAGCCTCCCTTCATCTACTCCACAAACATACAGTAGACATTGTATAGCAACCTATGCCCAGGTTTTTAGCTATTGGGAAAAGCATCTAACTGCAGAAGAATGAGACTATGCCATTATCTCAGATTTCATGGGAATTTCTACTTAGGAAAAATGATGTCTTTTGGCAGGCAGCTTTCCTTAGTACTAGTATCAGATTTTTTTGAAAAAATCAGTGAGTTGGCAAATGCATGCAGCAGTTACAGAAGTCAGTAGATGTGACGATTGGTTAGCAATTTGTATTTTTTCCCTGCCCAAATCCTGCCACAGCAGGGATGACAACATTTTCCTAACTCCAGGAACTGTCATAATTCAAGGTTTGGGGCACTGACTGAATGATAGTTTCTCCATTTCCTCCTGGTTTGGACTGTGGAAACACTTAATTGGCTCTGGGTATTCCCAGCCTATTCTTAGCATTTCAAGACTGGCAAGTTTAAGAATTTTTAAAAAAATATTTTTTATTCTTTTAAAAACCAAAAATACAAAGCTCTCATTTCCATTAATAGTATTTGTGTCATTATATATACATATTTCTCATTTTGTAACCATACATCAAATTCTATCTTTATTCTTCACCCATTCATACCATCTATCCCATATCGCATAATAATCTCAATCAGCCTTGCCTTTTAATTCCACAGTGAATTTTTCTAGTTCTGCGCAGTCCATTATTTTTTGAATTAAAACTTCATCTGGTGGTATTTTATCGCTCTTGCAACTTTGTGCAAAGGTAATTCTTGCTGCCGTTAAGATGTATATGATAAGGTATCTTTTATCTTTACTCAAATTCCCTTTAATCATGCCTAATAGTTATGTTTCTAGTTCCAATTTCAATCTATAATTTGTTATTTCAAAGAGCCATCTCTGTATCTTCTTGCAATATTTTTTAATCTCTATACATTGCCACCACACATGGAAAATCATTCCTTTTTTTTGTTTTAAGAATTAATTAGACTTAAGAGGTACCTAAACAAAATCAGCATCCAAACACTATCACTTCAGCTACATGGCACAAATATGTATGTGTTTCTTTTAATTTTATTTGCATTTGTTGCCTACCACATGACTCTAAGGTACCTCATAGGATATTTGAGCAGACAGGTCAAGAGGTTGGTAAACAACTGCCCTGTACTTCACTGACTATGGTAAACTCAAGTTGTTCCTCTGCACAGATGACCTCGCTTAGTGAACTAATAGTGATGCATGAATTAAATGGTCATGTGGCTGATAATTTTCCTACTTAATAATAGTGAATCCCAAGTTCAAAAGACTACCATGACATAACATGCTTAATATAATATGCTGAAGGCTGCAGAGCAACAATAATTTTTGTTGCTTTTTTTCCTTCTACATAGAAGAACAAAACTATAAAGATCAATGCTACCAAAACCAACAAAAGTTGTCTTTTTCTTCAAAAGGAGCTTCTATTTTTCAGTCTCATTCTTACTGTGCTTTCATGTTTTGTGATGCTTATTGTGATATTGTGAGTGCTGGTGTAGATTATTTTTCCTCCAGAAGTCTGCAACTTCCTTTAACCACCTATGCTTCTGGGGGGAAAAAAATAACATAGGAAGAATTCCATCATGACTTTTCCTTGTGAGTTAATTGATGGCTGGAAAATCATGGAGGCTGCAGATTAATGGAAGATAATAATCTACAGCAAGTCAGACCACTATCTCACACACACACCTTTGTAACCTAGTACCTCACACAGGAAGATTTTTATCAAAATATTCTCCGTAAGTAGTGTAAAAAACATTTATTTTCCACCAAACTGAATATGAAGCATTAAAGAAAACACAGACAAGTTTTTTCAACCCAGCACTATTTGGGATAATTGTGGTATGATGTATTATTTCTAAGAAATATACTAAAGGTTACAGTGCAACAGGAAAAGGGAAGAGAGAAGAAAAATGAGTATAATCTGATTCTGTTTTTCTTCTTGAACAGGGACATGTATGCTCCTTCTAATACACAGGCATTTATTCAGAACATAAAGCCTCTTGTGCCCTGTATCCAAAGCGTAGTAGCTCTGGCATTTTCAGTTTCACGGTCACTTTAACCACATACCATCAATAATTTATTCTTGGCCTGCCATTCATCAAATATTGATATTTTCCCTCAATTTCCCACTACTGTCAGTATCAAGGCAAGAGAGGGAGGGTGGGCTAAGCAAGTAGCCTAAATGAATTTCTTGCATGTCATTAGTGCTCAACAGAGCAGTCGGAACCAAAAGAAACTGCTTCCACAATCTGTTGTCTGGCAACTTCACTTCTTGTGGTTCTTTACTTTCCCCACATGATCTGAAACTCAGAAATGTCACAAATGTGTTTCAAATGTCAAGATTTGTGTCAAAATTCATGGCATGGTTCCTTTAGCACTTGTTAACATTGGGAAGCTGCCCAAATATCCACACTAAGAAAGAATACTATGCCTCTTGTCTTGTCCTATACATTTCAAAGAGGCTAAGAAGTATTGCAAAAGTCTCGTTCTGACTCTACTATCACCATGTTTTTTCTACAAAAGCATCTAAGTTCTTTTTCTCTTTCCTATTTTACCTGCAGAGCAATCTTTTCAGGCAGGCTGTGTGGAAAAGATGTTTAATTTAAGGTTGAAGGAGACCTTGCAGTTAATCTCTCTCATCTTAATGAAGGAGCATAAGATAGGTGATTGAAACGGGCCAAGAATGTTCCTTAAGCTTCTGAATGAGCAGAATATAAAATAAATGAACTAAATGTGAACATTGTCAAGTGTTATTTCTGCGGGGCAGAATACATAACTATGAGGCTTGATATGTGTGCTATATGGGCTCAATTGTCTATTTAAATGTGAGACACATAAGGTGTTTCTCTTTTCTCACATACTGTATATACTTCTCAGCTTATAAAGCTATGTTACAAATGTTACTGTTGGGCACCACTTAAACAAGCTAGGCTTTCCTCCTTCAAAGAATGCTAGAAAAATACTCTTAACAGTTTAACAACATAAATATGATAAAATAGTACTAATTATTTGTATTTGTTAGCCTTCTTCCACATGTTCTTCAGATGGGACAAAAACTCAGAATTCCCTGCCAGGATGGCAGCTGGTTAAATATTCTGAGACCTGATATCCTAATGCACTCAGATGGCACAACGTAGGGAAAGGCTAGTCTATGCCAGCCTTCTCCAAACTGGGTGTTCTCCAGAGCTATGGACTTTAACTCCCAAAATTCTCCAGCCATCATAACTTCTCTTGTTGAGAATGGGAATTGAAGTTCATGCAACTGGAAAGTTAACCAACTTATGGAAAATTGATTTTGTATTTCTTTAAGTCTAAAACAATATCTTCAAATGAGATTATGGACCTCTTTGAGAACTTACTATCTGTTTCTCACACCATTTTAGGGGTGATCCAGACAAATGTGATATCTGGGGGAACACACCTCTTCATCTGGCAGCAGCCAACGGTCACCTGAATTGCCTCTCCTTCCTGGTATCTTTTGGAGCCAATATCTGGTGTCTGGACAATGACTACCACACACCACTGGATATGGCAGCCATGAAGGGTCACATGGAGTGTGTGCGTTACTTGGACTCCATTGCTGCTAAGCAGAGCAGCCTCAACCCTAAACTGGTGAGCAAGTTGAAGGACAAAGCCTTTAAAGATGCAGAGAAACGTATTAAGGACTGTGTAAAGATGCAGAAAAAGCACCATGAAAGGATGGAGAAGCGATACAAGAAAGAGATGTCTGACCGCTCAGACACAATGAGTTTCTCCAGCTACTCCAGTAGCACATTGAGCAGAAGACTTCAACACATGTCCCTGATGAATTCCTTGCCATACTCTCAGGCCACCATACAGGGCACAGCCAAGGGCAAGACAAAGATCCAGAAGAAACTAGAGAAAAAAAAACAGGTGGATGGGACATTCAAAATTTATGAGGATGGGAGGAAAAGTGTGAGGTCCTTGTCTGGTTTACAGCTGGGCAACGATGTCATGTTTGTGAAACAAGGCACATATGTTAGCCCAAAGGAATGGACCCGGCGAAATGTTAGGGATATGTTTCTGTCTGACGAAGATACTGTCTCCCGTGCCATAAGTGACCCAGGTTTGCACCTGGACTCCACCCAGTCTGAGGTCAGTACCGATTCTGGCCATGACTCTTTATTCAATCGGCCTGGACTTGGTACCATGGTTTTTCGGAGGAACTATGTCAGTAGTGGACTATTTGGGATTGGTCAAAGTGATCCCAGTATTTTGGGGGAAGGCAATACAGACAGGATGAGTGTTAAGCTTCACAGCCACCTTCAACGCTCGCCAAGTCTTAACGACAGCATTGGCAGTGCCAACAGCCTGCAGGAGAGGAATCTGGAGGACTTGCCCTGGGATGAAATGGAACTGGGTCTGGATGATGATATTGAACCTGACACTAGCCCTCTGGAGACCTTCCTGGCTTCTCTGAACATGTTTGAGTTCATTTCTATCCTTAAGAAGGAGAAGATAGATCTGGAAGCTCTGATGTTATGTTCAGACAATGATCTGAAAAGTATCAACATTCCGCTGGGGCCCAGGAAAAAGATTCTGGATGCTGTTCAAAGAAGGAAACAAACTTTGGACAACCCCGATGTCATAGAAGACACGGATCTGTAAGCAATGGAACTGCTTAACTTAATTTAACTGTTTAATTGCCCTCAGGTCTTCAACATATGATGAGCATATCTTAGAAGGGTATTTGTTACACGCACCTCATCTAAGTATTGGAATGTTTTAGTGTTGGAAGAAACTCTGCCTAAAACTTGATGGGAGCTTGCCAACCTAATTGATAGAATTTGAATGATAAAAAGGAGTCTGTATAAATGTTTCAGTAGCTATGCGATGAATAAGTAAGAATAGAGGTGCTCACTATATTAATGTAATGTAATATTCTGTAGCTTTCTCAGTTCTGAATTTTTATTGTCCCGAATCAGTATTATTTTATTTTGCCCACTAAACCTATTGGAAATATATTGGTCACCCTTCTAAATGGACAACCATTTTGAGTTGAAGGGGTGCAATGGCTTTCATGGAACCTTTTAGGTGCTTCTATACTGGAGACAAGTGGCCATCAGTAAACGCATGCCTGTCTGGGGATAATAAGATCATGGGCACATTTTCTACCCCAGGTTTTTTAAAAAACTACCTATTTTTGATAGTAAAACCCATGTCCCCCATCTTCCCCTCTGACCATGTAACTTATTTTATCCCTCTATGACAGGGGTCTCCAACCTTGGCTCCTGGAAGCCTGGTGGACTTCAACTCCCAGAATTCCACAGCTGGCTGTGGAACTCTGGGAGTTGAAGTCCGCCAGGCTTCCAGGAGCCAAGGTTGGAGACCCCTGCTCTATGATCTCTCTCTCTTTCTCTCTCTTCTCTTTCTCACCTACATTTATACAGCTGTCCACCTTGCATGAAATGATTCACTATCACTTATTTACTCCTGCATCCTCTTTACCAAGCCTGTCCAGAGCTTTGAACTTTCGTATGGAGATCTAAGCAGCTTGGAAATCTTGAGGAATTGCCAAGAGGAATGCTTCCAATCTCCACTGAATAATTTGCACCAAGACAAATTTCTTGTGTGTCCAATCACACTTGGCCAATAAAGACTTCTATTCTATTCTATTCTATTCTATTCTATTCTATTCTATTCTATTCTATTCTATTCTATTCTATTCTATTCTATTCTATTCTAAAAGTGGATACGGGCAACCCAGGAGCTATCAATTAAGCTTGCTATTGGCATGATCTCTTTCTTCTTTAAAGCAAATGCCTTTCATAAAAGAATGTTTATTTCATTCTCAGGTTATGTTTTCAAATTGCTATTTTGGTACAGCATAGCATCCCTATTGTTATAAAGCAGGGCTGCCAAGTTACCAGGGCAGCTCCGAAATACAGTTGGTGCATTAACTGTTGATTTTACAATGGTTTCCTTTCCCCACCATTTTATGCTGTTTTCGTAGTGATTGGTTTCTGTTCATTAATGCAATAGTAATATCACTGTTCATTAACAAAATCTATTTTCTCCATTTCAGATAGCCATGAATGCAGGGGAAAACCACTTCTAAGTTGCCAGAAATTATCTCCTAGAGATCTGATCAGTAGGAAACATGAATGCCACAACAAAACGCCTCAATTCTTTCTCAGCTTCCTTTTTCTGCTTTATTGTCTGCAGAAGCATGTCTGGTGCTAAAGAGCTTTTTTTTTAAAGTGTGGGTGGGGAGGAACGCAATTGCATTACACTAAAATATATAATCTACTGGGAGAGCTAATGTGCAAAGTAAAGATGATCCAATAAAGATGATTTCTTATTGCATATGTTCTAAGTGCTTAGTAAAATAGTAGAAACTTAGCAGGGTAGAAATTTGGGACGTTTTTGTGGAGTTGAGTCACAGGTGTATGAAGAATAAGCAATGAGTTAGAGAAACCATTTATGGGAAAGGCAACAATTAATGCACACTGGTAATCCTCAACTTATGATGGATTCCCTCAAAAGGTGGGATTTTACGTAGTTTCAACAGCTGCCCCATCATGTGACCTTATTTAAGATGCTTGTTAACCTTTTACAGCTGTTTGCAGCATCTTGTGAGTACGTGACTGCAATTTACAACAGAAACATGATTCGTGATGTTTTTTTTCTGAAAATTGCTGTTTATTCCCAGTTTTTGGCAAAAATGCCCCAAAACAAACAATGGGTACTCTTAATGACCACTCCGAGATAAAACATCAAAAAATCAGGTCAATCATGGAAGAAGGCGGAGCCTCCTCACTGACAGACCTTAGATCGCGACTCTCTGCAGCTATGGTCCATGCTCTTTCATTGGAGAGTCCTGATCATTTAGATTAGGGTCTGAAGCTGCCTTGGAGGAGTGGTGGAGTAAGGGGAAGCCGCAAGCCAGGTTGAGGGGAGCCGCATCTCCCCACCTGGGCTTGGTCTTTTCCCCCCGAAGACAACTGAAGCAGTGGTTTAAAATGGCCACCCTGAGAGAAGGACTCAGCTGGATTAAGATTTGTGCAGGAGGGAAGAAAGAGGTGGATAACATCTGAACCGGGACAACTGGGCAATACAACTAAACAAAAGTACCCCGGGATTATGGTAACATGGAATTTTTAAGAAAAGAAAAGTGAGCAGCAAAATTACAAAGGGACAGGAAAAAAAAAAAAAGAAAATATTTTTGACAGCTAAGCGGGGCTTCGAACCGGGAAAGGAAGAAGCTTGAATACAACTCATCTGTCTGGAATCCGTACTGTATATCAGATATTAATACAATTGAGTGAGTCCAGAAGGGCCAGATCAACATTGTAGTTCTCTAAAGATTTAATTAAATTGGGCTAAAATATTTTGGGAATAAACAGGCATAAAATAAAGCTGGATTTAAGATTGTCAAAAAATAATAATAATAAAAAAAATCAGGTCAATCACATGATAATCCCCTTTACAACCATCTTGTTTTGCTGTTTTATATTTAGCAAGATCCTTAGTTTGTTTGGTCCCTTTCTTAATAATAGATCAGTTCAATAAAAGCAATAATGTTTTATATTTCAAAGTGCCATGCAAAAGGAAACATTTTGATTTGCATCAAACAGAAAGCAAGATTGTCATCAACCTCAAACTTTATTTCCTGAGAAGACGCCCTAAATTGGTGCCATCTTGTCTTCTCTCTTGGGCATTGTCTTCCCACAGTGATGACACTTGGAGAAGGACATCTCTGAAGCTCTTCCAGCACAATTAGCACAATACAGAAATAATTACTCCTCCATTTACATCTGTTTGCCAAGTTCAAAAGTAGCCAGAATTAATGATTACTACTCACACCCTGGAATCCTTGACATTAATATAGATCAGAGGTGTCAAACTCAAGGCCCGAGGCCACATCCATCCCATGGGGTGCTTAAATCTGGCCCACGGGGCCAGCCTGGAAATAGCAAAGAACTGGCCCTTGGTGCCTCTGGCAGCCAAAAGGGGGCACAGGGGGGCCTGGATGGGTTCCTGAAAACACCCTGCCAGCCAAAACCCTAACCCCCATCCCCTGGCCCTGCACCCCATTTTAGCTGGTCGGGTGTTGCAGGAGGTGTCTGTCCCGTCTGCCCCCCACTCCGGCCAGCCCGCAGAGAACTACAATGTTGATCTGGCCCTTCTGGACTCGCTCAATTGTATTAATGTCTGATATACAGTGCGGATTCCAGACAGATGAGTTGTATTCAAGTATTGGTCCAGCAAAGGTTTTATATGCTCTAGTTAGCAATTCAATATTTCCAGAGGAGAAGCTTCGTAAGATTAGATTTACAACTCTTAATGCCTTTTTGGCAATGCTGTTACAGTGAGCTCTGGCACTTAGATCATTAGATATGAGTAATTCCAGGTCCTTGACAGAGTGAGGGTCATCAATGAGGTCATATCCACCTAGTTTGTATTTGGTGTACTGATATATATTTTTTTATCAATGTGTAGGACAGAGCATTTATTTGTCAAAATTTGGAGTTGCCAATTGTTTGACCATTCAGACACATAATGAATGTCACTTTGAAGGACGGTAGCATTGTCGGTGGTGTTGAATAGTTTTACATCATCTGTGAAGAGGATGCAATTGCTTATAAGGTGATCGCAAAGGTCATTTATATAGAGTATAAAGAGCGTGGGTCTTAGAATGCTGCCTTGGGGGACACTGCTGTTAACTGGAGCAGGGTTTGATATGCGCTCCCTATTTTTACTATTTGTTGCCTGTTTGACAGGAATGCAATAATCCACTTATGAAGGGATCCAGAAATGCAGTAAGAGTTTAGTTTTAACAGTAGTTTATCATGTACCACTGAATCAAAGGCTTTGCAGAAGTCTATGTAAATTGCATATGTTGCTTTATCCCGGTCCAGTAGAGTAGAGTATGTTTTTTGCAGTGTAGGAGTTGCAAGTTGCAAGACAATTTTTTCCTGAAACCAAATTGTTTTTTGGAGAGTAGGTTGTTTGACTCTAAGTGGAGGGTGATGAATTGGTTAATGATTGATTCCATGACTTTGCACGTGACACAGCACAGTGAAATTGGTCTGTAGTTTTCAGCCAGGCTGGGGTAACTGTTTTTGAAGATAGGTTCAGTAAGGAACTGGTTCTGAATGATATATCATATATAATGCTTAGGGGTTCTGCTATGGCAGAGGAAAGCTTTTTTACGAAGCTACAAGTTGTGTCTTCTATTATATAGTAAGACCTGTTGTCTAATCTTTTGGTTTGCCTGAGATGCATTGAACGAAGAGGAATTGTCTTGATCCACGTGTAAAATATATGATATATATATATAAATAACAAATGTCCTTTTTAAAAATATTTTTTATTATCTTTGGGGTCGCATGTGGCCTGTGACTCTCGAGTTGGACATGCCTGATGTAAGATCTACATAAGCCCTCACCCTTAACTCTTATGTAAGATGTCATTCTGGAAGACATGATGACATAGGTGTGCTACATTAATAGCAAACATATAGGTGCCCTGCCTATTTGCCAAAGTCATTTTTTTCAACCACCCACACAGCCAAACCTGCAGGAGTTTCTTCTGTGTTTATGAACAATAGCGTTGGGAACATGCTACAGTACAGACATATAGCATGAGAATATATGCCAAACTCCTTCAGGGGAGGGAAGGGTGGCATGCTGCCCAGATATAATTCCTCTTAACGAATCCCTTTAACCTCACCCATTATGCAGAAACAATGAGTGACCATTTATCCGCGTGTGTCTTTGCAAACGACAGTATTATAGTTTAGCTAGGAGCATGTGTGTAGGAAATACATAATAGCTAATAATACTTGTCACATTCGATTTTTATAATTTTACTTCCTTATGCACACTTCACCAAATTTATCAAATGGTGTATAAGTGTGTGTGAATTGATTCGGTTTCTTCATTGCTAGTTTTTACCTTAATATCACCATGCAATTCGTGTTTTTTCCACTTTCTACCTTGAGTTTTAAGATAAGGACTTCTATAGCTTACTATTTTCTGACAGTAGAGTGGTGCCACGTTAATGATTCTGCTCCCTCTTTTTTTATTTCAATTGCCAATTAATCTAAATTGTCTCTATGTATATAAACTGAATAGAAAAGCTCTAAAATACAGTCCTTTTCCAGTCTTGAACTAGTCCATATCTCTATAAGATGTTTGGCAGTGGGTTAATTTAAATGCTTTGGAATGTACATTTCCTTTGGGTATTTCCATAATATGGTCATGTTCAGTGCAGTTTAAAACTTTGCCATGGCATATAAAATTTGAATATAATTATTCCATGATCCAGTGAACATTGGCAAGGCACTTTGTCTTCCTCTTCCAAAATCAGTCTGTATTGTATCAAGCAAGTTCTTTTTCCAATGAGGTCCAACCAAATTTTGCTGGCATATGAATCAGGGTTATAGAGCCATATTTGGAGTAATCATTCTTCATTTTGATTGGGATGAACCCTGATCTTTCTCAGCCTTTTAGCCATTCATTGGTGTCCCATGTTTTTTGATATATCTTTATAATTGCTCCTGTTAGTATTGTTCTGATGGTCCAGAGGATTTTCCTTTGGGCAGTAGTTTCAGTGCTGCGTCCTTTTCTAATATATATAGTTCTTCTTCAGATTATTATTTGTTACATGGTTGTTATTGTTTTTTAAAAAGACTAGTTGTATACAATTCCTCAGTGTCCTCCTGCCATCTGCTTCTTTCATTCCTTTCCCATCTCTGCTGCTATTGGTCCTTTGCATGCAGTGAATAGTTTATGGGTTTTCCTGATGAAGACAAAAATCCATCCCTAGTGTGCTCTTTTCAGTTTCTTTCCTCCATTTCTTTGCAATGCTCATTCTAGAATTTTGTCATTTTTAAATTTATGTTGAAATTCTGCATTTAGCCGGCTTGTTTCATCTCTGTCACCAAGGCTTTACCCTTCCTTTTCTCTACTCAAGAGTTTGGGTGGATCTTCTGATAGCCATTTGCTTATTTGTATGCATATCTTTTTTGCACAAACTGTGACTCTGGTCTCTTTTGCTGACCATGCTCTTCATTTCTTCCCACAGTTCATCCAAATATTTTCTAGTGAAATTAAATAAGTTGAATGTTCTTCACTAGGATTGCATGTGGAGGTAAAATTTTGTCAATATTTTATTTCCTTGGAGCAATGTTTTTTTTTTTTATGTTACAGAAATTGAATCTAAAACAGATTTTGGTTACTTTGGTTGTTGTATAGTCCATTTGGAGATGTCATATCCACAATGTCTTTTAGGATAAATAAATCCCGCATTGGTGATCCTCAGCTGATTTTCTTGACAGAACTACAACAAGCTTTCTTCCAAACCAAATCTATCAGTTATTTCTGCTTCTTCTTTGTCTTCAATTTGGCCTTTCAAACCTTCTATGTTGGCTATTACATTTATTTTGTGTGGTTGTTGTAACCCTTCTTAAATGGCAATGTAAAAGAGTTTCATTCCTCCTTCAGATGGATCTGTGATTGGTGCATGTATTAGGAGAATTGTGACATTCAGAGGTTGAACTTGGATTTGAATAGTCATTATTCTGTCATAATGGCATTATTCTGTCACCTGATTTGCTGGCTTTCTTGTCTGTGATCAATTCTAGTCAGTTCTTTCTGATATTGTCATAGCCATATTGTCAGTTAATCTGATTGAAAGTAGCCATCTCGAGTCCAGTTCATCTATTTTGGCCTATTTTTGTTCTTCTCATTTCCTTCTAGATCAGGGGTGTCAAACTCAATTACATTGAAGGTCACATCAAGGATGTGGTTGATCTTGGGGGACTGGGCAGGCATGGCTGACTGGGTGGGTGTGGCCAGCTTGACGCCACTCCCCAAACTGCTGGCCTGTTTCCTCTTTCACATTGGGTAACCCCTTACATTTTCTAGGATGACCCCACAAGCTAGATCTGACCACATTGCAGGCTGGATGTGGCCCGTGGGCCTTGAGTTTGATACCCCTGTTCTAGATGATTTGTTGTTCTTACCTTTCACATGCCAATCTCATCCATTTCTTCCAGTGGAGTCCATTCCTTTTCTCACATATTTCATCAATTTTCAGGATCTCCAAGGGGGTTTCTTCCCTTCCCACACTTTAATTTCTTAGCCTATCTGTAGCAGGTCATTGCTCTCCCTTTTAGCATGTTTAATATTTTCTTTCCTGCGTGTTCCACTTTCTGGTATTGTCTTTGACCTTTTCTTTGCAAACTTTTCCATTAGACCTTTCTGACTGAGTACTGAGTAAGTTGCCAACACTTTCTCCATTCCTCCCCATTTATCCTAGCTTAGGACTGGCCTATAGATGAATTACCTGCTATATGGTTGGGTTTTGTTGAACCATCTATGTAGTCACGTGGTGGTAATACCGGGTTTTGTGCTAAAGCTATTCAATGTTGGCAGCCCAGGACTTGTTCTTACAAACGTTTTCAGGTTTGGACATTGCTGCTGACCTGTACCATTCTAAAAATTTCCCAAATGGTAGCAAGGCCAATAATTGATTATATAGCAGGTACAGTCATGAAATGACATTTGTGGGCACATGGATTAACCTTGTGATTATAGCTACAGTAATAGGGTCTAGCCACTGCAGGTATAATCACAAGGTTAGTCCATGTGCCCACAAATGACCATCTCATGACTGTACCTGCTTTGTAATCAATTATTTCCATTAAATCATTGCTAAGTTAATTACTCTTCCCCAGCATAATATTAAAGTGAAAATTATGGATTGTTTTAAAAGAACGATGAAGGCATAAGATGGCATCTGCTGAAATTTTGGATGCAGCTAACCATCCATTCTCAATTCATTTCAAATGGCATGGTCAGCTTAGAGAAAAAAAATATACAAAATACAACAATGCTCCTGAATGTTCCTACTGGTATAGTAAAGAAAATGGGATATATAGTCTTTTTATAGGACAATGGGATAAATGCCACAGCAGATATGAGGGGAGAAAATGAAAGCCTAAAACCCTAGTGCAAATTACGCTCTACTAGGCACCATCTAGAAGGATAGGGACGACAATTCCCACAGTCCCCAGTGTCATTGTAAAGGCTGCCCATCTTAAAAATGACAAGCTGGGGAAGCTTTTTTGAGAAGAGAGAGAAAAGCCATCTTTTGTATAGGAGCCTGTCCTCAACACTGCAGTAGTTCTAATCTCAGAAGAAAAAGTGACCAAGAGTTTTTGATATGCTTGCAGAGAAACTTTACAGCATAAACTTCCAGGCTCACAGAGTTAGCATGAACAATTACCTGAACCCTGATTCTCAGTTGGTAAATGCACAGATTTAGAGAATAGCATGACAACATTGTCATCAAATAGCCATAAAATGCAATATGCATGTAAAGTAATCAGGCATATTAAAACCACAAAAGTGTTTTTCATTCTTGGTTTTTCTATCCCATGGCTCACGGGATGATTGCATTCATCTTCTGCTATGTCATAATACGGTTTATTATTTTTGCTTAATAGAT
Organism: Hydrophis major; assembly: GCA_033807585.1. NCBI lineage: Eukaryota > Metazoa > Chordata > Lepidosauria > Squamata > Elapidae > Hydrophis > Hydrophis major. The sequence continues at coordinate 179,467,973 of CM066329.1, forward strand.
ATAAATACTGACAGCAACATTAGTTAAATCACGGTTTATGGCTCAGCAGCTCTGTGCTTCTCATCCCAATGCTCTGTTGGCATAGCATAAATTTCATTGGTCTTTAACCTCACTAAGGGGCTAAGGATTAGTGATGCAATTGCTCCCCCTACTGGTAAAACAATGACTAATAAGAGACCACATCCAGGTTCGGGCTGCATCCAACAGTTCATTTAGTGACCATGCAAAATGACAACAGCACTGAAATATGTGCTTATGACCGTTTTTCACACTGACAACCTTTGAAGCATCCCCAAGGTCATAAATCCAGTGTCCCAAAATCATGTGATCATGTGAAACGGGAGTTTTGCAATCTTCTGACAAGCAAAGTCAATGAGGAACAATCAAACTTACCAACTGCAGTGATTCACTTCACAACTGTGGCAAGTAAGGTGGTAAAATGGGGGCAAAACTCACTTAACAAATGCCTCACTTAACAACAGAAATTTTGGGCTCAATTGTTGTAAATCAAGAGCTACCTGTACTTCAGCGACGTGCAAAAAAATTCCTGACTAGAACCCCATGCCCATTCCCTCTCCTTCTTCTGCAATTTATCTTCTTTGTGCCAGGTTGAAAGTGAGTCCACCCTCAACTATACTCAAAGTACAAGAAAACTTCCATCAAAAATATTTTTGACTCCCTGGCTATTTCAGAATTGCTCACCAGACTGGTCAGCCCCACAGATATATCAAGAAAATATTTTCCCTCCCTGTGCCATGTTGAGCAACTTACTATTCTATAGTTACATTTGGATGAATTAAAGTATGATATTGGTAATGACTAAAAAAAAAGATATGAGATTTCCCCCAAATCCTGGTCATTTTCAGAAAAGGGAAAGCTCAAGGTTATTTCTGTATAGCTGCAGCTGGCACCCTCCAGGAATGCTGGGACTACAATGTTCATATTCCCCAGATACCATAACGAGAAAGAATTATGGTTTAAGATTTGTGGGATTATCGCCTCTGAAGGGCACACGACTGATGGAAGCCTCCTGTTGAGCTTTCTCTGTGCCATCCCATAATTGATTCTGTGACACGACTGACGTCTGTGCCTTCCTCCCAAACACAGTGAGCTGAAACCAAAACTGAGCAGTTACTTCCACCCAGCAGGATCCTCTTGAATTAAGGAAGTATTTGAAATCTCATCTGACAGGGTAAGATAATAAACAGCATAATGACGTGGTGTCATGCAAAAGGAAGCTGCGCCCATCGAACGCAGCATTTAGAAAGCTTTGGAGGTGTATGCATATACCATGAGTCAGTTCTTGCCACCTGAGGGAAGCAGGCATTCCTGCATAATTCAAAATATGTGCAACTCTGCTACTTGGGACCTGACAGACCACCCATAATAGACAAGGGTGGACTTCAAAAATCTTAGCAAGGGGTTGTTTGCCCAGTTGCTGGGTGGGCGTGGCCTAGTTGGCCTCCTGCACCATGGCAGGGGAATGGGGCGTTTTTGTCCTCCCTGGGGCAAAAGCCTCCAGGAGGGTGAAAACGGCCTCCCCAGGCTCCGGAGGCTCTCTGGAAGCTTCCCAAACTTCTTGGAGGGCCTTTTTTGTTTTTTGTTTTTGCCGTCCTCAAGCCTCTATGCGCACCCTGCACTTGCCTGCATCTAAAACGGGCCACGTGGGGGCTCCTGGGAGGGTTGGGGTGGGATGGGCAGGGCCAGCCAGGAGTGGGATTTGGGGTTTTTCCAAACTGTGCAGAATCTTAGTTAGATGATCTCCTGAACCCCTGAGAACCCCCAGCAGCCCACCCCTGGTAATGGCACATTTCAAAAAGAAGAGCGGAGTTTATCAACCGTGGCTTCCAGAGAGAGTTGTGCATTTGCGTGATGGAGCATGTGATTCTGAATCAAGATATTATAACACACAGATTAACAGAGTTGGAAGGGACCTTTTAGGTCATCTAGTCCAACCCCCTGCCCAAGCAGGAGATCCTACACCATTTCTGACAGATGGCAGTCCAATCTCTTCTTGAAAGTCTCAAGTGATGGCGCTCCCACAACTTCTGAGGGCAAGTTGTTCCATTGGTTGATTGTTCTCACTGTCAGAAAGTTTCTCCTTCTTTCCAGGTTAAATCTCTCCTTGTTCAGTTCCCATCCTTTATTCCTTGTCTGGCCTTCGGGTGCTTTGGAAAATAGATACAGAGAGTCCTCAGCTTAGCAACCGTTTGTTTAATGACCGAGGTTACAATGGCACTGAAAAAAAGTGACTCATAACTGGTCTTTGCGCTTATGACTGTCACAGCATCCCCACAGTCATGTGATCAAATTTCAGGTACTTGGCCACCGGCATGCATTTACAACAGTCGCAAAGTCTTGGTATCTTGTGGTTGCTATTTGCAGCTTCCCAGCTGGCTTCTGACAAGCAAACTCAACGGGGGAAACTGGATTCTCTTAACAACCATGTGATTCACTTAACAACTGCAGAGATTTGCTTAACAACCATGGCAAAAAAAGGACATAATATTGGTTGTGGCTCACACAACAATCGCCGTGCTTAGCAGGACTAAAGGGCTACCTGATATAGATTCTCTTCTCCATAACTGAAGAACATCTGAACATCTGATTTGGTTCAAAGCTTCCACAATGAACAGATACAGTTGCATAAATATAGGACATTTAACGGGGCTCTTTCTTCCCACTTCTCTTTGTATAGCTTGCTTAGGTTCATGAAGAAGAGGACATAATTTTAAAACAGCAATTAAAAAGATGAGCTGTTAGGTCATATAATTAGTTCATATAGTTCCAGTGAACAAAATTCAAAGCTTGTGGCCAGGTCTTGTCCATGAATAGTACACATTTATTGGACACCTTCTAGTCCATTCCCCAATTCTTTCCCATCACTGTCAACCTTACTATCTGTGGATGTGATCTGCAGGTACCTCCACTTAGAGCTCTCAGTCAATCAGTCTCCAGCTTGAGCTAACCAATATCTGAGGACCAAGAACATAAAACTTGCTAACTACTGTTCTTTTGTGCTGATCCTGCTCCAGGGCATAAACCACGTGTTCCCCCAACACATCTTAAAAACAAAACCCCCATAAGTTGTTAACAACAAACACATGCAGAACAACTCCTGTGATTTTTGCAAAATTAGAGCCATGGTTTTTTTTCTAGGTTGGGTGAAAGTGAAGGCCCCTAAGCAATGGATTCGAGAGATGGGCAGCACATAAATTTGATAAATAAATAAATAAAGCAATTGCAAAATACCATTCTTCCTCTCCCCCTTTAATTGGATTAGGGCCCACACCTCCCTGTTTGGCTAAGGCCTTGAAAACCTTGTTTTGTAGCTGAGCCTGTGGCTCTGGTTTGACCCTGTCACCTGGTTGTGTGGATGATTGATTATATTATGCTTGGCTGCTATATGTGTTTTTATTTTTACATTGTGTGCTTTATGCATTTTATTGTCACCAACAGATGTAAAAATGAGATGAGCTGCTGTATGAATTGAATAAATAAACAAATAAACAAATAAAAGCTGACCTCTGTTGGCTAGAACTGAAAATTGATCTGCTTGATGGGGAAAAAAATGTGGTTGTTTTCGGAAAGGAAGAAAATGGAGGATCCTTATCCTTTGCCCATTGTATTATTTTGTTTTGCTATGTGTCTGTACCATCTTTGGACACGTTTCCAGTGCATATATATATTTATGATGGTTGCAGGGCCCCAATGTGATCCCCTTTTGCAACCTTCTGACAAGCAAAATCAATGGGGAAGCAACTGTGTCATTAATAACTGCGGTGATTCACTTAACCACTGTGGCAAGGAAGGTCGTAAAATGGAGCAAAAGACCCTTAACAATTCTCTTGCTTAGCAGTGGAAATTTTGGGCTTAATTGGGGTTGTAAGTTGAGGACCTGTCTCTGTACTGTACTGGACTGAGCTGGATTGTCCACATGTGTGGTAGACCACAATGTTAGAAAAGTGGAAAAGTTCTCCTCTTCAACCATCTACTGACAAACCAGCTCAGCTCCTTCATTCAGGGGACCTAATTTTTGCAGCTGAAGAGCTTTGAAGCCACAGAAGAATTTCTTTCTGTTGCAGCTCATGTTCAGAATATTTGTGGTCATTTTTCCAGGAGGTCTTGACTGCCCTCTTGAATTTCTTATTTTAGAAGATAACCTCCTGGCCTGAGTCAATCAGATGAACTAATGAAAGCCCTGCCCGCTTGGTCATCCATCTGATGTTCGGATGAAACTGTTACTACAGTCAGCAAACTAAGATCACCTGGGAAATCTTTTAGTTGGTAAAATTTATGATACCATTGCTCTTTTGTATTTTCTGCCTTTATCTTTCTTTTCTTTATGGTTAACTCAGAGGAGGCCCTTGTCTTGCAATTGCCCTGGTGATATTATTTGTAGAATTTTCCTGGGCAGCTGGGTATTGTTAAGATGTAAATATATATTTTCTGTCCACTGCTACCCTCATATGATGCACAATGCAACCGAAAAATTAAAGACTTTTGATTGTAGTATTAAAGGCTCTCTGTCTGAAGAATTTAGAGGTCATACAGTAAAATGAGGTGTTAATTTTAGGCCAAAGGGGATCTCAAGAACACTTATATTATTGAATGTGCAATACATTAGCTTCAGTTTATTTTAGAAGTAGGTACCAAAACTGATCAAAGCAATTCATCAATCAACCAAAAATAAATTGCAAATCAAGACATATTCAAAATTGTCCACAAATTTTGAACTTTTATTTTGTGTGTGTGTGTGTGTGTGTGTGTGTGTGTAAGTATGGTAGATAAGATTCTGGGGGCAAAAATGGCTGGTTTTTCTCATGGAGGCCATTCTTAAGACTCTCATAGAGAAGCTGTTGGCATTTGCAATTATTGTTGGAAAGAGATTTGTTGGAACTGGTACACCTTTGATCCAAATTCTGCATAGTTGAGAGTCCCCATGTTCTATATTTCTTTGACCAGATTGTTAAAAGCAACAATTTCTCTTGACTCAACAGAATTGGATCAGTTGGATTATACTAATTACATGCCTAGACCTCATAGCCAGATGAGGAAAGGACTGTTGTGAAACTATTGCCGGTTTTACCCCTTCCAATGTTTGTCAATATTCAGCCCTTAGGGCAGAAACTACTGCAGCTGATGGAAAGCTTCTTTTCCTCAGTTCTCCTTCTAAGCATTGGGAAATAGCTCTTTTGTCTTGCAAGTCTGCTTCTCTTTCATCCTGATCACTTAAAAAAAAAGTTGTCTTGTAGCTTCATCTTGACAACAATGCTTATTCAACAGACTGATTTATTTTACTGGAAAAGGGAAAAGAGGGAACCCAAGGCTATGGTTGGGTATACTTTACAATCTCTATATTCTCCTCCCCTTCTCTGATGTGGTTTGACAGCTGAAGTGCTGCTTTGAGACAAGACTTTTATCGTGAAAATGTCTTGCTTTATTCATAGATTGCATAGGGATTTCAGTGACTGTGTTCTAGTTGCAATTCACCTGCTGCTTCAGGGCACTTTCTTTATCAAAGAACAGCTATTAAGAAGTAAAGACCACAAGGCTTTTTCATGGATAGTCTTTCACCTGTAAGTAGATTTGGGTTCACCCAAAAAAACTAGTTTTGATTGTGTTTGAAGGTTAGTTGATCGATAGATGCTTCCTTCTGAAATCCCAGTGCATAACTCCAGGGCATGGACATAGCAGAAGGTAAATGATAGAAAGTGCAATACCTGGAACAGGATTCTTAGCTGATTCCCAGGTTTCTCAACATTGCAATCTTTTTTTTCTTCAGAGAGGCTAATTGATACCTAGATTTAGAAAAGAATATGCTATTTGATTTCAACTTTCTTCAGCCCACTCCACAGAAGATTTCTTAACAGTACAACCTCAAGAAAGTATTCCATTCAAGGACTTTCGAATGTATAAAAAAGTGACATTCTCTCTTAGTTTGGTGTGTACAGCTGTTGAATCAGATGGGGAAAACTCCACCAGAACGTCATTTAAAACTGGATTCAATTTTCAGAGGAAGCATTTGCAAAATACAGGAACAAAAATTTCCATCATTTTTTTGTGTCCATTAGTTTTGCTTTGATCATTTCTTTCCTTCACCTCTCTTAAATCAGAATGTTACACAACATGATCAATATCAAGGGGTGCCCAAATAGAGCAATTCATTATTTCCACTCATATCAACATCAGATATTTGCCTAAGTGCTATGAAGAAGCTGAATTTTTATTTCATTGGCAATGCAATTTGCTCCATGAAAATAAGCCTTCTACTGTCATTTCCTATTTAATTGTTTCAAACTGCTTTTGATTTTAATAAGTAAAAACAATCCCTTTTTTTGCTAATTCATACCACTGGTATAAATAACCACATTCTTTCTATTTTAGTATTATGAATCTTTATACCTGCCATAACTGTTGAAAACCTATATGGAATATGTTGGTCTTGGAGCTAGGATTGGTATATTAAATTAATGCTCTATATCAAATTGACATGCCAGCTAAACCCAAGTCTTGCTGGCTTCTTTAAATAACATGTATAAAATTGCTTGATCCTCTACTACAGGGCTGTCAAACTCCTGGCTCATGGCCCAGATGTGTCATTTGCTGGCCAGGCTGCCGCCCCGTTTAGCAAAGGGGAAAAAAAAGTCCTGATACCTGACATGACATCACCGCGACGATGTGAAGTTTGACACCCCTGCTGTACTACGTCAAGCAAGTTGGGAAGAAACCCCATCATAAAGGGAAAAAACCCAAATTCTGGCAACTCAAGACGCTTATACAGGTAGTCCTTATGATCACAATTGAATCCAAAATTCTTGTTGCTAAGTAAGACAGTTGTTAAGTGAGTGCTTTGCCCCATTTTATGACCTTTCTTAACCTTGTTAAGTAAATCCCTGTAGTTAAGTTAGTAACATGGTTGTTAAGTGTACCTGGCCTCCCGATTGACTTCATTTGTCAGAAGGTCTCAAAAAATGACTACATGACACTGCCACCATCATGAATGTGACTCAGTTGCCAAGAGTCTGAATTATGATCAGAGGACCATGGGGATGCTGCAGTAAGGTTAATGCCATTGCCCAGAAGATCATTGGTTGCCCTCTCCCCTCTTTGGAAGAGCTTTATAGCTCCCGCTGCCTTAAGAAAGTTCAAAACATTCTCAAAGTTCCATCTCATCCCGGGAACCCTTTTTTTTGAACTATTACCACCTGGCAGACAGTACAGAATAATAAAAACAAGGACAAATAGGCTGAAAAACAGCTTCTATCCCAGTACAGTAGCTGTTTTGAATTCTGCTATATAGTGCAGTGTTGGTGTGGTGGTGAGGATTTCCGGTTCAATGTGTGGAGTGTGAAGAACATGCGTTTGTGTTTACTTTCATGGTCATGATGTGCACTGAAGATGGTTTATTTATTTATTTTTGTCAATTGCTTAAAAGATAATAGGTATAAGTAAAAACATAGTTATGAATACATGGATACATATAAGAAAAATAAAAAAAATAAAAGAAACAATAGGACAGGGATGGTAGGAACGTTGATGCGCTTATGCACGCCCTCTACAGACCTCTTAGGAAAGGGGTGAGGTCAACAGTACACAGTCTAAGGTTAAAGTTTTTGGGGTTTGGGGAAGAAACCACAGAGTCAGGTAGAGTATTCCAGACATTGACTACTCTGTTGCTGAAGTCGTATTTCCTGCAATCAAGTTTGGTGCGATTAACCTTGAGTTTGAATCTATTGTTTGCTCTTGTGTTGTTTTGGTTGAAGCTGAAGTACTCATTGACAGGTAGGACATCGCAATGTATAATTTTATATTCTATACTTAGATCAGACCGAAGATGGCGTAATTCAAGGTTTTCTAGGTCTAGAATTTCGAGTCTGGTGGCATAAGGTATTCTGCAACGAGTAGAGGAGTGGAGAACTCTTCTTGTGAAATATTTCTGAACTTTCTCAACTGTGTTAATATCAGATACATAATGTGGGTTCCAAACTGATGAGCTGTATTCGAGTATTGGTCTAGCAAATGTTTTGTATGCTCTGGTTATTAGTGTAATATTACCAGAGAAAAAGCTACGTAAGATTAGGGTAACAACTCTTAACAGCTTTTTGGCTATGTAGTTACAGTGGGCTCTAGCATTTAGATCATTAGAGATGAGTACTCCAAGATCCTTGACAGAGTTTGGATCATCAACAAGGACTTGACTATTCAGCCTTTATTTTATTTTCTGATTTTTTTTGCCAATATGTAGGACAGAGCATTTATTTGTTGAGATTTGAAGTTGCCATTTGTTTGACTATTCTGATACATGGGCAAGGTCTTTTTAAAGGGTAGCAGTATTGTCTATGGTGTTGAATAGCTTTATATCATCAGTGTTTGATTTCGTTGTACGAGGTGCAATAACAATAAAGTAAACTAAACCGAAGTGTGGAAAATAGTCACAATTCACTTTCCCCCCTCCCCAGTGCTGTTGTAGCTTCAAACAGTCGCTAAACTAAATTGTTGTAAGTTGGGGAGGACTACCTATACTTTTCTGAAACTGAGCAATTTCGGTTTACCATGGAAGCCTCGGCAGCTTCAATAAATGATTTCTTCCTTTCTCCAATATTGTGCAACTTTATAGGCGTATAACAAGACTGCAGAGAATCCACTCCCAGAGGATTCTTATTGCAATTCAAGAGTAACTCTAAAATATATGAAACATTTTTGAGCCACTTCCCAACCACAACTATTCTAAGACTAAGGACTTGGATAGGAGGAGTGAATAGCCATTGTGAAACACTTAGGGAAAGGATTATGTATGGGCAGCAAAATCTGTAGAAAAAAATAGACACCCCTGTCATGAGAGAAATTGGATTTAGAATTCAGCTGCACAGATCTCATCAAATAAAGCCATGGTTTGTTTTAACAAAGGTTTGTTGAACTAGTTGTAATGACTGAGATCAGACATCCTACGAAGAATTGTGATTTTATTATAGATGTAACTCAATTTAATATTTCAACTCATACATTGTACTATAGGGTGTGTGTGTGTGTGTGTGTATTGTATATATTGATGCTTTAAAGTTATATTTGTGTTTGTGGATATAATGTGCTTTATTAGTGTTGTATATCAGTAATTGCATGACCTCTGTAGATGCATAAATAAATAAAAATCCCACTAGGAAAATCCATTTATGATCTCTACAACTAATTTTCACTGGCAGGAAAAAAGCAGCCCGTGAAGGCTTTAAGAAGAAATAGCCAGATGTTAGAAGCATGGTGCCAGGCAATGCAAGTGTAATAACTGTAAAAGGAATGGCTTCAGCTCACTTTTTTTCTTCTTCTTCACATCCAAACCAGACCAACAAGTTCTAGGAGGGACATGGGAACGTCAATGTTGGCAGCTTCTCAATTTGCCTCACCTTGATGTAATGCAAAGTAAGCCAAGGAAAAATATGTGCTGGATTTTGGAAAGGCCCTGAAAAATTCCAACACATTCTTTGGATGAGATCCTCTCTTCACTAGAGTTTCTGAATTAGAGGCAGTTCAGCTGCCACTAAGGATGCTAAATTAGAATGATAGACTTGATAACCATCACTAACATTGCTGCCTCCACAAGGGCTCTTTACATGTAAGGGAGGTATGGCTCTCTGGTCAGACATAATAATAATAATAATAATAATAATAATAATAATAATAATAATAATAATAATAATAATAATAATAATAATAGAAATTAAAGTAAAACCAACTACCCTCCCTACCAACACAACACATTTAAATTAACTAAGTTATTTTATATCCCACCTTTATTCTTTTTATAAATAGTGCAAGGTGGCAATAAATCTAATACTTCTTCCTCCTATTTTCCTCACAACATCAACCTTGTGAGGTGGGTAGGGCTGAAAGAGAGTGATTGGCCCAAAGTCAACCCAAAAGCTTTCATGCCCAAGGCAAGACTGGAACTCAGTGCCTCCTGATTTCTCTCCTAGTACTGGCTGTCTGGCTGTCATAAAATGTTTGTTAAAGAAATGGGACACTGCATGTATTTCTCTAAGGCTGATGTGGCTGGCTGGGATTCAGACAATTGGTAGCCCAAACATGGGTAAGGGAAGCTGGGTTTGTTCACTCTGGGGCCAAGTGGGCCACAGAGGCTTAAAAACAAATGTGCAGAAATAACAAACATTCCTGGGCTCTGAAAGAAGTTTGAGAAAGTCTTTCTTTAGCATCTGCTTATTTTGAATTTCCTTGAAACCCAATCACCCATAAAGGGATTGTTTTTCCTGACCTACTTTGCTATAAAGCACCACCTGAACCCATAAGGTAGCAGGAGGTGGCTGGATTCTGGAGGACATGACACCCAATGGCATCTTCAACCCACTCCTAGCCTGTCACAAAGGCAACCACCACCCATCTCTCTTTGCTGTTCTGCAAAAGGCCTGTTCTCCAAGCTCTGCCAGCACATGTGGGGTTGAGCTATCCATCTCCCTGCTCCCAAACCCGTGCTCTCCTTCCTAATAAGCAAGGCCTCTGTCCCAACTGGGGTGGGGTGGAGGCAGGGAAGGTGCTGTTCTTGCTCTTTGCATTTTGATCAATGGTTGCTGCTTAGGGTAACATGGGAAATCAACATTAATCAGTTTATCCATTCCTTTTCCTCTCCCGTTCCTTTCCCCCTTCCTTTCCCTTTTCCCTGTTCTCTCCTCTCCTCTCCCTTCCTTTCCCTTCCCTTCCCTTTCTTTTCTTTTCCTCCTCTTGCAGAAATTCCATTAAAACAGGACAAGGGTGGAGGGATAGGAAGGTAAGGCTGGCCAGTAGGAGGGCAGAAACAAGGAGGAAGGAAAAGCTTCTGTGTATGTGTGTTTGGGTGTGAGTGTGAGTGTGCAGGTACACTCTTGCAGGTGAGTGAAGCAAAGGAGTCCCCTAAACCTATAATTGACAATTATAAAGAAGAGAAACATACACACCCTGCTCCAATTCCTCCTTTTCCTCCAGGAAAATTGGGAAGAGTACAGATGATCTTCCAGTTCTCCTGGACCAGAACTCTTGAGAAATGTTTTGGGTCTGTTGAACTTTTCCTAAGGGGCTTGTAAAGCCAAGGCTTAGGAGAAAACATCTCTCGCAAAGGCTGGAGTGACATTGACAAGGTTATACCAGGATGCCTTTCTAACTCAAGGAACTGCAGGATCAGTGAAATGATGATGTACAGTCCTTGATTTACAACTATTCATTTAGTGATTGTTCCAGATTACAACTGCACTGAAAAAAAATGCCTTATGACCCTTTTTGCACATCTACAACCATTGTGGCATCCCCATGGCCACCCTTGGCAACTGGCATATATATATTTATGATGGTTGCAGGGCCCCAATGTGATCTCCTTTTGCAACCTTCTGACAAGCAAAGTCAATGGGGAAGCAACTGTGTCATTAATAACTGTGGTGATTCACTTAACCACTGTGGCAAGGAAGGTCATAAAATGGGGCAAAAGACCCTTAACAATTCTCTTGCTTAGCAGTGGAAATTTTGGGCTTAATTGTGGTTGTAAGTTGAGGACCTGTCTCTGTACTGTACTGTGAAATGGTCCCATGAATGAGCAACTCCTGCACTTACCAAAAGGGTTGGATTAGATGACCTTTAATGTACCTTCCAAGAATATGATTCTTTGATGCAAATGAAAACCACACATCTCAAAGACTCCCCTTGCATAAGAAAGTGGTTGTTACTTGCTTTTCTGACATGGCTTGTAGAGGTCAAGAACCAGGGAGACTACACAAGACTCACTTCTAGCTAAATACCCACTTGGCCAGGATCATTGTCAAAGCTAGAAATCCAGACAGCAATTTTTAAAAAGCATTTTCAGCTGGCATCAAGCAGGAAAAATAAGTGGTTTAAATCTGCCATACAGAATTTCCCGACATTCAATTGGCCGGCCTGAAAATTATGTGAAACCATGACCCATTAAAAACGGTCTATTAAAATGTATCCAAATGTCATACAACACCTGACTAGTAATTCTCACCTGAAAATTTCCAAGGGTACAAATTTCAACTCCCAAAGTTTTCTGCAATCCCAGTGCAGCCTGGGAGCTGAATTCCACACAAGTGAGAGTTGCTGAGTTTGGGAAACATTTCTCTAAACCAAAACCTGTGATTTGGGGGGGGGGAATTATCCTCTGGGCTGGTCCTTCCCTCTTCCTTCCTGCATATCCTTCCTCCACACATGCTGTATGCACACATGCTATAAGCTTGCAAACTGAACAATCACACACCTCTCTAATCCATTTGATCTCTCTTGAATGCTGAGTGGAGGTGACACCAATTATTACACACATCTCACATTCAGCAGCAGCTGAGAAGCATCTTTCCTTTTCTACCCATATCCAATCAGTTCAATTATCGTGAAGGCTCGTCCATAAACATATTCATGAAACCATTTCACAGCAGATACAACAGCAAGAGCCTCTTTGTCAATTTGGCTATAGTTGCGTTCAGCCCTCGATAAGGTCCTTGAAAAATAAGCAATAGGGGCCTCACTACATGGCTTAACACATGGCTTAAAATGGCTCCTACTCCAAACGGTGACGCATCACATGTAATGGTTAAAGGCAAAGTCTCGTTATACTGCATTAAAACAGCATCGGAGGTTAGTAAGTTTTTCACTTGTAGGAATGCGTGCTCCTCTCGGTGTCCCCAGACCCAGGTGGCTTTTTTGTCGAGCAGTCTATGTAGGGGCTCAGCTACGGTCACCTTCTGGGGCAAGAAGATGTTGTAAAAGTTAATGAGCCCTAGGAAACCTTGGAGGTCTGTTCTATTCTTAGGCCTTGGTGCGTTTTTGATCGCTCTTAGTTTGCCCTCAGTGGGGTGAATTCCTTGCTTATCGAGGAGGTACCCCAGGAACTCTACTTTCTCTGTACACAGTTGACATTTATTTTTTTAACCTTTAGGCCGGAGTCTTTAAATTTTTGGAGGACCATTCTAAGATGCTTCTCTAGTACTTCTCTATTAGGGGCTGCAATTAAAACGTCATCAAAATATGGTACGACTCCCTTGATCCCTTGTAAAAGTCTCTCCATCAGACTTTGGAAAATCCCTGGGGCTACGCTCACCGAATTGGAGTTGGTTGCATTTAAAAGCGCCTCGGTGCGTAACGATAGTCTGCGCTTCTGCGTTTTTTTATCTACGGGTAGTTGTTGCTATACTTGCGCTAAATCCAATTTAGCGAAGATTTTTCCACCCCCCAGGGAATGGAGAAGGTGTTGAACCACCAGCACCGGGTAAGCGTTCTGTTGTAGGGCGTGATTGAGGGTGGCCCGGTAGTCCCAGCAAATTCTTAACGATCCACCCGGTTTGATGGGTGTTACGATTGGGGTTTCCCAACGGACGTGGTCAGTTGGTTCTAAAACACCCTGGGCTATTAATTTATCGAGCTGCTCGTTGATCTTTGGTTTTAGAGCAAAAGGCACCCAACGAGGCTTAAGGCGGATGGGGGCTACTTCAGGTTTAAGGTTAAATGATATCGGGGTCCCTTTGTACTCGCCTAGTTTGTCTGCAAAGATGTCCTGGAATTCCTGGACGAGGACCTCCTTCCAGTCGTCGCTTCTGGTTTGGTGAATGCCGGCTACCTCGATCCCGAGTGGGGCGAACTATTGAAGGCCTAATAAACTAGGCCGGTCACGATCGACGACGGTCAGCAGTAGCGATGCAGTACGATTTTTGAATGATACTTGGACTTGGCTGGAGCCGACGACCGGAATTTGGTTCCCCTGGTAATCTTTGAGTATAATTCTTTGGGCTCTGAGACAGCAGGGATTAACTGTTTGAGGGTCTTCCAGGAAACCATCGAGAAGGATGACCCTGAGTCAATTTCCATCACGCAAGGTTGGTTCTTGATGGCGACTCTCACTCGGATCTTCTTTGCATCTAACGATGAAGCATGACCGATGGTAATGGTTTGGTGTGCCTCTTCCCGTCTTGTTGAAGTGGCAAGTGTTTTATTTCTGTAGGAGTGGTTGTTCCATTGGTGGTTCAAGTATTCCCGACTCACAGGACGATTCCCTGTGGTCTGGCGGTAGTTGTTTTCTCTCCAAATTGGGCTGGATCCTCTCTTGCTTCTACAGATCTTCCCGATGTGGCCTCCTTTCCCACAGGAATGGCAGAGTGCATCGAGGAATTTGCAATCTGATCGCGGGTGGTTTGCCCCACAACCCGCGCATTGGTGCGGTAGTCTTCAATTCCGTAGGTTGCGTTGGTCGCGTTCGGACCGGAGCCAGTTGACCTCCTCCTCATCACTTTCTGATGGAGATTTGAGGTCCTCGTGGTGTGTTGCTGTTGTGTGCCTCTCTAGGCGAGGTGAGGTATCATTGGCGAGTTGACGGAGCGGTGCATTGGTGCGGCGCATTCGGGCGGCCGACTTCCTGGTTGCTTCGGCTGCAGTAGCGTCTTTGATGACATCGGCAAGATCGATGTTCCCTTTGGCCATGATCTTGCTCTGCACCGAGTGGTCATCTAATCCCAGAACTATTCGGTCTCTCAGAGCTTCTTCGAGGTCTGCAAACCCACAGAGGCCTCCCAGATTCCGGAGATCTGCGATGAAATCTGTGACGCTCTCTCCTTTCCGTTGGTCCCTCTGATAAAACTCATGTCTTCAGACAAGTGTTGGTACAGCGGGTGCATAGTGGGTCCGTAGAAGGGGCGCGAGGACGTCCCAGTCCATGGATTTCACCTCAGCCGGTTTCACTAGTGCCTTGGCCATCTTAAAGACGGCAGGCCCGCAAGGGGTTAGGAATACTGCTCACTTTTTCCCCGTAGTTGCGTCTTTCAAGTTGTTGGTCTCCAGAAACATCTGGAACCGATCCATGTACGAGTCCCAGTCTTCTTGTGCCGGGTCAAATGGAGCAGGTGGTATGGCGCCGCCGGACATGGTTTCCATTGTCGATGCGCCTTCAGCCACGTGCTCTGTTTGGTGCTCTGTAAGTATTCAGTCAGCTCTGATGTCTCCGCATCCCACCTTTGTCGCCAGTGTTAAGTTCTGCGCATGGGCGCAAGGAACGGAGACGAGGCAGTGAACAGTGAACTTCAACTCTTTATTAATCATTCTGAACAGAGCAAAAACCTAGGGCAGCAGCAGCCCTTTTATAAGGCAGGCTGCTGATCTAGTAACCAATGAGAAACGTGGAAGTGTTAAACCCTTGAACCAATGAGAGTTGGCCCGTTAACAGCCAATCAGATTTCCCAGAAAGGACCAATCCGATGTCGCTATTATCGGCCAATCAGAAGTGCAGGATTAGAACCCTGCTTTTTACTTAAGGTTGTTAAAACTTTATTAAACGCCTTTATTAGTTCATAACATGGAGCATCTCTTCCTTTGAAGTTAGGTTCTCCTCCAACCCTCCTTCTCTTTTCAGTCCTGGCCCCATGGTTTCAAAATGCACTTATGGGGGAGATACATGTGAGGTCTGTGATGTTTTACTGCCTATTATACTGAGGCAGGGCTTGCCAGAGAAGAATTCATCAGATCAGTTTCCTAAGCTGTAGTACTTTATATTGATTGAGAGGTTTCTGATCATCATTGATAATGATGGCCTGATTCATCTACTGAACACATGGCCCTTGTTCTTTCTTTCATTTGTTGTCAGTTGTACTTTGATCACTATAGATCCCAGAAGAATTTATGAAGATTCTTTCTCCCCACCCTTTCTAGATATCTCACCCAACCTGGCTCTTTGTGAATTGGATAGAGGAAGTGACAAATAGAGTGGTTCAATTCATGCCACAAGTTAGCCTCTCCCCATGTACAACCCTCCAGATAGGAAATGGTTGCACATCCCATAAAATCCCAGCCAGCACTCTTGCAGCAGATCCTGAGAATTACCTTCCGGGTACATTTTGGAGCCCAGCCAGCTAGAGATGGCTGAACCCTAATGTTATAGCTGACAGACTTGAAAGCTGGTTGCATGTTTAGTGATACCATGAATCATTTTATGTAATAACTAGTAAGTGAGAAATCACATGTCTGGGTCTGGCACGAAGCACGATACCTTCCAAAAGCCAAATGCATCAGATATATAGAGCAAAAGTACAAGTCAGGTTTATGCAGAGGTCCCCAACCTCCGGTCCGTGGACTGGCACTGGTATGTGGCATGCCAAAAACCAGTCTGCACAAACAAGCGAAACCCCATCCACAGGATGCTAGCAGTATACGAAACCAAACCTCTCTGGTCCATGGAAAAACCTCTCTCCACAGAACTGGTCCCTGGTGCCCAAACAGTGTGTGTAGGGGCTGGTTTATGGAATGGCAAGCCTTTCTTACAGCAAAAAAACCCTCCTCCAATGCACCTTAATCCTTTAGCTAGCCTAAGTCAAGGCATATTGTTTAGAAAGACTGGAAAAGTTAGCACATTGTGCCACTTCCTTGGAGCTTGCAACTTGTCTGAGTGCTGGATGGCTCAAGCAAAATGGAAGTGGAACTCAGGAAGCTTGCCTGCATTTCTCAACTTCCTGCATTGATTTCTTTGTGACTTTGAGCAAAGCACTGAATTGCCTCTTGTTGTTTCCTCACTTATAGATTGAAAAATTGCAGAGACGGAATGCTGATGATTAATTATCTGGTGTGCCTATCCGTGGTTGAGATATTGCAGTCATGAGATCAATGTGGTTACCATCAGTGAACTATTGGAAAGTGGTTTGCACAGAAAAAAAAAGTGCCCCATCTAAAATATCAATAGAAGGATTAATGCTTAAGTTGGAAGGGATCTAGGTTGTTTTGGAAGGAAAGTGTGGGAAGAACATGATCTATGTTGAGATGACAATTCATATCATCTTTAAGATTTGTTTGTCATCAACAAGGTGTGGTAGCAACTCTGCTATTATCTTACCAACTTGAAGTTAAGAGAAAGTAAAGAGGAAGTTAGGGAGAGAATATGACTCAAAACAAAAGGGTATGGGGCTTGAACCCAATCACCCCAGTCTATATTGTTTTTGAACTACAGCTGTTTCTAGAATATAATATGGAGGATTGGTTGGTATGAGAATTAAAAATGTGAGACTATAATTCCACTTCTGAACAGCACATCAAGAGAAATTCTACAAAATGTGGGTAAGGCCAGAATAAACCTAAGTGCCAAGACAGAATCTAAATTTGGATCTGAATTACAGGTTGAATGAAATGCTACTAAATTGAATGATACGAGTCAAATGCAATGAATATAATTACTCCCCATAATGATTTTCTCTGTCTTATGAAAACAAACAAACAAACAAACAAAACTCCAGTGTGGTGGCAACATTTGGAATGTCTCTGAAAGTGTGGTAAAACTTTGAGAAGCATCGTAGAATTGGAGCACCATAAATGGGCTCCAAAATCTGGATAACCACCAGAAGGCAACAAAGAGTGAAGAGTTTAGAGTAGCCCAAACAGACTAGTTTGGGGTCTCAGTGGGTGCACCTTTCCCATACAGTTATACATTCCAGCAGCGCAGGTTGACATTTGCTTTTCTCTTCCCAAGGAATCAACGGAGGTGATGTCATGCCTTTGGCAGTTCATAAACATTCTACCATTTCTCAGTTAGTAGGACACAGTTGCATTATTATGTAATGGAGCAACAATTAGCCAGTGCCCATCCCTTGGATACCAAAAGGCTTATTGCATTATTATTAAATACACAAATCAGCCGAGGCTTATCCACCTGCAACCTCTGACATATCTCATAGGTCAGTTGAAAGGACAGTACTTTATGTTTTCGGAAATTGATCAAAACTATGGAATTCCATTGGCTCCAAAGTCTACAAAAGCCAACATCTTTAGGGAAATGGTTATAAAATTGGCTTTCAGTGAGAAAAAGCTATTTCCTTTCTGAAAGGAAGGGTTTAAATAAATGTGTATAGTTACTTCTATGAGATTTGGCATCTACCTTCCCAAATGCTGTCATAATCTTGTGTGACAACAGATGGTGCTCTCTTTCTCTATGATTTTATGCAAATTATATTGCTTGTGTGTATTTTCTTACTTTGCTTAACTCAATGGACACTCCTAAGTAGAAGCATAAGTTTTTGCCACTGAAAATCTTGCTCACTCCACTGGGATTTCTGAAATTTCACCAGATCTATAATTCCTCATTTTTAGATTTTATTGGCAGTCATAAAAGCTGTGCATTTTTTTTTTGTTTTCCTTCTTTTAATGAACAGATGATAAAATCGGGTTTGACCATATGTGCTACTTGGTTCTGTGGAATTAAGGAATATCCCAGACTCAAGAGTAAATAAATGCATTAAAACAAGAGAGCAATTTGGGTGCATGAAACAAGAAATTGTTTCTTAATAGGGTGAGTGAAATATTTCCATAATACTGCCTTTCACCTAAATAATCATGAACCTCATATATAGTAAAAAAAAGTTTGCCTTAGATATTGATACATTCAGTTTATGGGCCAACAGTATTCGAAAGATCCCTTGATAAGGGAATTAGATTGCTTAGAGGCAGCTTTAGGATCTCATATGATATCAGTCTTGGAGAGAAGCATCCCAGAATTTGATGTAATTGGAAGATTTTAAAATCTTGTTTTCTTCCTGTCTTCCTGTTTGCAGTTATCTGTGACAAGCAGATCAAACCATGTTAACAACAGCCAATTGCATCAGTCAGGATATTCAACACAGTTTTGGTTGGCCTCCTATGATGACTTGTTCACTTGCCAAATATTACTAGTCCCAAATCTGGATTATAGAATGGATTTTTCATAGATTTTTAAAAAAATGGAATAAATTGCCCAAATCTGGAGAGAAAGGTATTTCCATGGGGATCTACGTGGCAATTTGGCATCTACTCGGGCCCTGCCCATTCTCATCATGTCACCTGAATTAATGTATCACTAGCTCCTTTAAGATCTGTGGCAGCAAAATTTGTCTTCCCATTTTCTAGCTCTGCAGGGTTTCAAGACCATCGGATTCCCCCTATTCTCTCATACCTCAATCTACATTTCAAAATCAGCAACCATGAAGTCAACTGCAAAGAAGTGGAAATGGTGCCAGCATAGAAGTCCTTTGAGGTCAGATATTTGTAGCCCACCAGCTGAAGTCAGAATGTATAAACTGTTGTATCCAGCTCTGTATAAATCAGGGCTGTCAAACTCCCAGCCCGTGGGCTGGATGCATCACACACTGGCCACGCCCACACCTGCTTTAGCGAAGGGGGAAAAAGTCCCAATATGTCACGTGATGCTGGCTTGACGGCGTGAGTTTGATACCCCTGGTATAAATACTGCAGCAGAGATGGGTAGCCTTTGCAGCTGTATTCTTAGCTGTTGGAGACTGTGAGCCAACAAATGTATGGGATTAAGACAAGGGATCTAGGATTAAATAGGAGTGTTCACCTTTCCCCCTTTCTATTTGTGATATCCCATTTATTTCGTATCTTTCTGATGCTCTCGTCACTACCTTGTTGATGTCTGCCAAGGAAAGAATATGTTTTTTCTGGGCAAAGGATGGAAATATTTTTGGGGTGGAGATTTTTGACATTAAGGACAAAGCAAATAGATACTTTCAGATGGCAAACCACCCTCAACACAAATGGAAAGGGTTTGGGAAATCTATCCATTGCTTTTGTCTTGCCTTCATGCAGGGCAATGCCAGACATTTATTCAGGTGGAAGACTTGCTGAATTTAATGGGATTTGGCTTTGACATCTCGGCCTAAGGATTGTGTAATGGACTTGACAGATACCATGTTGCCTATTCCTGTAGAATGGCATAGATAATAAACATGTAAAACCTAGCCACGAACAAGGAATTATACAGCATGAACGGGTGGAAGTATGCCAAAATTGTGTTCTTTTGTTATTCAAAGAAGTGTACTGTGAGATGTTCTTAGCATCCCAGCAAGTGTCACTCCATGTGCTTCTCTAGTCATTTCAATGTTCCCTCCCTCTGACTCAGCCCTCAAAGAGATCTAGCAACAGAGAGTGCTACTAAATTAATTACACACATTACCACAAAAAGTATCTGCAGCACTCTGGCGATGCTGCAAGAGATCTTTCGGTCATCTAGAAATGGCAGTGGAGTTCATTCGTCTGTCCTTTACCTGAGTCTTTAATAGCCAGTTAAACCACAGATAACAGTTAAGTCCGGGATTCCCTTGCACCGGAGAATGGTAAGAAATTATAAATTGGGTCTGAAAACAAGCTAAACCTCATTAATGCTGACCCCTGGAAATTATAATTCTCCCAAACTTTTTGTCAGTGTTATAGTTCCACGCTGGAATCTGAGAAGATATTCTGGACACTTTGCAGGGTAAATTTCTTCTTGTTCTTGCATAGAACTTGTTTTTTTTCTTCTTGTGCAAACACACACACACAAACACACACACACACATGATGAAACCAGTGTGCCATGATTGTAAGATAAATACATAGGTACTGTGATGACCCTGGGCGTGGCACAAAAGCAACAAAGTCACAAAAATAAGTAAAGTCCCTTTAATACCTCTAACTTGGCCCCCGATGTCCAGTTATTATCGGCTGGAGAAAAAACTCTCCCAAAGGGAAGAAATTCCATTGGAACCCAAAGTACATATAAATTATAAATAAAAACCAACGCAAACCACACTGCAGCAATTAGTGAGACAGGGCAGGATATGGAATTGAAGACTTCAAAAGATACCGAAACACACACAGTTGGGAGGATGCCAGAACTCAGATAAAACTTGACAAACCAAATAATTCATGCTTTGCTTCCACAAGGAGTTGTGTGCAAACACCCTCTTTATCCTGTTTTCCCAACTGCAGCTAATTAAGGGAATCAGGGCCTTTTTCTCCCTGTAACCCACATTACTCCCTTATCCGTTCCTCCCTGCATGCCCTAGGATGAAGAGGGCCTGGGTCTTCCTCTGAATGCCCAACTGGACTGTGCCCTTCCCCAGTTTCCTCCACAGCCACTGGAACCACACTCGCATTCCCTGTCAGCTGTTACACCTGTCCCTCGGAATCAGATTCCAACAGGGGCATGACAGGTACATAGCTGCTTACATCCTTAATTTTTCTATATCTTTAGAAATAATCTGGTTTTGATAAAATATTCTATGACTAAAATTATACTATAGCATCTTCTTTCAATCCAACAGCTGTTAACCCCCATCGTCCTACTGTAAAACTGCAAAGTCCTGATAGATTTGCATATTTCAACAATCTGCTCCCAGAACAGGATTCTTCATATACTGATAAGTCAACCAGTTTCTCAGCCTTACCATAAGGCTTTGCCCATAGCCTAAAATACAAACCTTGTCATGGTGCTTTAAGCCTTTAAAAAAAAGAAAAGAAAATATGGATCTGGTTGATTTAGATGGTGGCTTAATGGCTGGATTCATACATCACTTCTATTAAGCTGTTATCACTTCAAGACTTACTTATTTTAACTATTGTTTATTGGATAAGTCTAAATAATTGAGTTCACCCATCCATGTCTGCTTGTAAACTGCTTTCTGCCTAGAAGAACAGCTTTGAATTTCATACTGCTGGGTTCTCACATCATGTGAATATGAAGTAATTTAATTTTAATTTAGCGTCATGCCTACAATATTGGCACCAACCTCGAAGGCATTAGAATGAGATTGGAAAAATTCATGGAGGATGTTTTTTCTCCAGCTGATAATAACTGGACATTGGGGGCCAAGTTAGAGGTATTAAAGGGACTTTACTTATTTTTATGTTAAAGAGCATGGGCAAGAAGGTACTGTTGAGTTCACATCTTCCTGTGGGCATACCATATGTGAACAAAATGTACATTACATCAGCTTTCCTAAACCTGGGTGACTTCTAGTTGTATGGATTTCAACTCCTAGAATTCTGCATCAGGTAGACTACTGCTAAAACCTATAAGATAGCATACACAGCAAGTGCTGCTCTTAAATAAACCTCACTAGAAGCGACTATGATTGCAATCCTGGTCCACATATGTAGAACTTAAAGATTGTATGACCTTGATATTAAAAAGTCTTCTTCCAGAATGATCCTTGCTACTTGGCCATCTGATTTACAAGTCAAAATAGGAGAGGAAAGGAAACTCTATAAGATACATACGGACTGC
The DNA here is from genome assembly GCA_033807585.1 of Hydrophis major. Classification (NCBI taxonomy): domain Eukaryota; kingdom Metazoa; phylum Chordata; class Lepidosauria; order Squamata; family Elapidae; genus Hydrophis; species Hydrophis major. The sequence continues at coordinate 179,490,021 of CM066329.1, forward strand.
AGTTCCAGTATGTAATTTAAAATGTTAATATTTACTAGGAACAAAACAAAGAAATCCATGATACATGCATACACTAGATTAAGCACGCTGTACTGCTGACACGAATCCTCCTCCAGTCTCCAGAATGGAAGTTCTTCAGAATGAAAAAACAGTTGTGATGCTGTTTGTAAAAGGCCGTGAAAGAGACAATTGGAATAAACCTTCCTGCCTGAAAGACCCATCAAACAATGTGGAACAGAATTAATGTCTAAATACTAACTGACATCTTGCATATCATTTGGAGTGGATTGATTCAGGGAGTAGCACATACTCTTTCCGATTGAATTCTGGCCCTTTCAGAAATGGTGATAACAAAGAGATTCCCCTCTTTCCCATTCCCGATGATCAATAAAACCTATCAATAGTTTTAATTATAAAGCTAAAAAGCTTTTTCATTTTCCCCTGCAACTGTCAGTGCTGGAATAGTTAAAACCTATAAAGTTCTTTAAAAGAGCCCATTTCTACCACATGGAGATTCTGGTTCTATTTCTTCACCTTTCAGTCTCCTGCTGTTGAAATACCTTGTCCAACTATTTAATTAGTACCAGGAGTTAGGCCAATTTGTTTTTCTCTCACCATTTGGGCAGGTAATACTCTACTTGAGGCCCAGAGAGAAAAAGAATGGGGATGCCAACTGGAAATAGTTTTGTTCAAGTTTTCTTCCAACCCCAAAGCAATGCAGTTTCACAAACGTTATCTTGCACCCCTTCAGTGCCAACACATTCTTCTCAACATCTTACATCTTAAGTCAACTTGGACTCAACTACAATATATCTTGTCAGGGAAGACTTAAAGGCCATTAAATATACATTTGAATGCATGCACTGCAGAAAGAACAAATCACTCAAAGTCTGTCCATGGCAGTGTTATGGTTTGTTCAAATCTATCCCATCCTGATTCTATAGTTCTGTGTGAAATCTGCACAAAAGTTAACATTTGGCCATCTATAAAATGGCTGAACATATTTTCACAAGAAATGTATGTTTATAAACTTGTTTCATCAACATAAATGGATTTTTAACTGTACATTATCCTAATATACACCTCTTTAAATATATACATTTTCAGGCTTTTACAATAACATTGCAAATTCAGAGATCTAAAACTGAAAGAATATAGTAATTTTGTTTGTTTGAGAGACACAAATCAGATGAGCTCATACTGATTTTTCTTAGAATGCTGATTGAGAAGATAAAATTCCTGAGGTCTTTCTATGTACGTCACCCACGAATATACTTATCACTCCACCCAGTCTCTGTACATCCCCACATAAATGCCTGCCTAAGGATTTGATTTCATCGTTTCTAAGTAAAAAGAAAAAAAAAAGAACATTTAGGATGTGAGTCCAAAGGCTCTACAGTGGGCTTCTATCAAGTTGTAACTTGCAGATAGAAATGCTTCAAAACCATTATTGCAGGATTTGACCATGTGATGAAGTAGCTGGATGACTCTGCTTTGCTCGGGCCACCACTAATGTTCAATAATCTTCCTGCGTGGTTAGGCAGAATTTAGGTGATGTGAATCATCCAGTTCAAAGCAAAAGGCAAGGAGAGCCTTCAGATGAGACAGGAGCTACAGCTAGGAAGAGGAACCTACTGTAGCGCCATCCAGCAGACAGCAAGGCTGCTGTAACTGTGGCATGTAACTCAGCCCCTCATGATTCTTACTGATACTCAGTCCTCATCAACCAGAAAAGGTAAAACCAGGAAAAGCTCCTGAAGCACAAGCAGTTACATTAAAGCACTCTTTTCAGTCAAATCAACCTCCGGAAGATTGCTTTCAAAAGAATAAAGAGAAAGGAGAAGAACACAAAGAAGCATCGTGTTTCACTGACCTTGCTCCATCACTTGTTTCTCTTGTGGATGGTAGGTGTGGATGCTGAGAAATGATGCAGGCTTGTTTCAGGCTCTCAGTGGGAAGAAGAAGAAGGAAGCCCAAGTGACTGTCTTCATTCCAGGCTGACTAGAAGAGCCAGGTCCTTCTGTTTGATGATGAAACACCTGGCAGGTTAAGCAGAGACACTCAGAAGCCAGTGACTGGACAGGTGTTTCTATACACTCTTGGTCCTCATTAGATTCCCTGCCTCCTCAGCTACTGCCCCGCCCCTTGTCAGATCCGCCTAAAGCTCCACTCCTAAACTCTGCCTCTCAATTAGTTTGGTAGTAATTGGGCAAGACTTGCTGCAGTCTCTTCTTCTTCTTCTTCTTCTTCTTCTTCTTCTTCTTCTTCTTCTTCTTCTTCTTCTTCTTCTTCTTCTTCTTCTTCTTCTTCTTCTTCTTCTTCTTCTTCTTCTTCTTCTTCTTCTTCTCCTCCTCCTCCTCCTCCTCCTCCTTCTCCTCCTCCTCCACCCCCCCCTTCTCTTTTCAAATGGAGATCATTTAGAATAGGAAGCACTTCAAAAGAAAATAAGGTATGCCAGGATTACAGGAAAGCAAAGCTGGCTGTTTGTCATGGAGGGCAAAGCATTTCCTTATCGTGGGAATGCTACCACTCACTGTGCTGCTTACAATATAAAATGACTACTTATGATGAGTGTGCTTATATTTGTATGCATACACATACATGCATACCATGCACCATTTGAACATATTTGAGGTCTAAACATATGCCGAATTTTTCCTTTAAGCCATTTTGGATATAAGCTTCATTTAAAAATGAAGTATAATAAATTTTAACATCCCAATAAATTTTAAACTACACTAAGCTCTTCATCAAGAAAACATGCTCAATAATAACAGCCACATAAGGTGCAGGCTATATTGTCGGGCTCCATGTAACTAAATCCAATGTGGATTATTTGCTGCTTCCATGGTTTTAGGGGAACTTGCTTGTTGGGGAGGTGTCTCTTCAATATTGCCTACATACAGTAGATGAAAAACAATATCTTCATTAATCTGATTGTCTGCTATGAGAAAATAAGGAATCAATTGCTGTTAAGGAACCAAACTAGCCTTTCTTAATTTTTAACTAGGCAAGTGTTTGTTTTGACTTCAAAATAAAAAGCTGCATATCTGAAATATCTATATAACTCAAACCATAGATCTGCCCAGTCTTGTCCTCTGCCTTCACAATGTACAGGAGAAGCCGCATTGCTCTTAAATCTTTACTTTCTCTCCAAAGTGCTCATTTAATACTACTTGGGAATAAATTCATTTTGGTTTGCATTGTGCCACTAGGGGTCAGTAGGGGGACTGAACTTTGCCAGTTCCCAGGGGTAGTAAGACTGAATCTGCTCATGAGATCAGAATAAAATGGAGCCATAAAATGACACATAATGATTAGACAAAACCCTGCCAGGATGCTGTATCTTTTTTCTGTGTGTTTTAACAGTTTATTGGAATAGGTACGGGGGCCCTCAGGCACCATGCCACTGGAGGGCCTTTCCCACTTCTGAGCTGAACTCCTCTCCATCCATCCTTAATTCAAGAGAAAGCAATATCAGTATGTAATCTGCTCTTCCATTCCTGATCCTTATCCTATCTCTATTGCCTCTGTTCCAAGTCATTGCACTCATTTGATTTCAATGGTACCCATAAGAAGCCAAGAGGATTTCACACACGTGCATTATGATGTCAGCATGCAAGCGGCCAGATTATGTGTAATGACATAATGGCTCACACAAGTCTGCATGTCACGCCATCACTGACATGTCATTTGCCCCCTTTGCACCTTGCAAAAACCCACACCTACCTCTTCCCTCCAAGATAATAGATCTTAAAACCTAACAAATTTTACACAATTTGAGGCTTCCTCAGACAGTATCAGAATAAAGGGGCAAAACTTGCTTTAACGCTGGAGCAGTCAAGGACTTAAACCAGTCTCACTCAGGGGTGGTGGATGAGAAGAAGGTGATGTCATGAGGGCATAGCAGAAAAAATAAATGTGATCAGGTCATGTTGAGAGGCCCAGTGGCTCAGTGGCTTATAACACACTGGAGAAGGTCTGGGCTCTGGCAGTTGGAGCCCTACCATGTGTGATGGATGAGCTCCTGTCACTTGCCTCAGCTCCTGCCCACCTAGCAATTCAAAAGCATGTAAATATGTGGAGATAAATAGCGCTTCATGTTTCACCGCACAGTCTGTGCTGTGGCATGGTATCATACTGACTGAGGAAATGTCTTCAGACAGCACTGGCTCAATGGCCTAGAAATGGAGATGAGCATCATCGCCTAAAGTTGGCTATGACTTAGCAGAGTAAAACCCACAGGAAGTCAGATAACAGATACAGTAACAGAGTTGGAAGGGACCTTGTACATCATCTAGTCTAACCCCCTGCCCAAGCAGGAGACCCTACACCATTTCTGACAGATGGGAGTCCAATCTCTTCTTGAAAGTCTCAAGTGATGGCGCTCCCACAACTTCCGAGGGCAAGCTGTTCCATTGGTTGATTGTGCTCACTGCCAGAAAGTTTCTCCTTGTTTCCAGGTTAAATCTCTCCTTGTTCAATTTCCATCCATTATACTTTTGTCTGGCCTTCGAGTACTTTAGAAAATAGGTTGACCCCTTCCTCTCTGTGGCAGCCCCTCAAATATTGGAAGACCCTAACCCTAACCCTATCATGTCTCCTCTGGTCCTTCTCTTCACTAGACTAGCCATGCCCAGTTCTTCATCTGTTTTAGTCTCCAGTCCCCTAATCATCCTGGTTGCTCTTCTCTGTACTTTTTCTAGTGTCTCAACATCTTTTTTATAGTGTGGGCTTACTAAGGCTTTATAGAGTGGTATTAGTACCTCGCATGATTTTGATTATACCCCTCTGCTACTGCAGTTTAGGATTGCATTAGCTTTTTTGGCTGCTGCTGCACACTGCTGGCTCATATTTAGCTGGTTGTCCACTAAAACTTCAAGATCTCTCACACAGTTACTGCTATTAAAGCTGGTTTCACCCAGTCTATATATGTATTTTTGGTTTTTCTTGCCTAAGTATAGGACTTTACTTTTCTCTACATTGAATTTCATTTTATTAAATAGGGCCCAGTGTTCTAGTCTGTCAAGATCTATCTGGATTTTGAGCCTATCTTCTTGGGTGTTAGCTATTCTTGCCAGCTTAGTATCATCTGCAAATTTGGTAAGTTCCCCTTCTATTCCCTCATCTATGTCGTTAATGAAGATATTGAAGAGTACTGGGCCTAAGACGGAACCTTGTGGCACCCCACTGCTTACTTCCCTCCATGTAGACTTAGACCCAAGGACTACTCGTCGAGTATGGTTTGTCAGCCAGTTGCAAATCCATCTGGTGGTGGTGCTATCTATCCCACGTTTTTTCTAGTTTACCATAAAGTAGGTTATGGTCTACTTTGTCGAATGTGTTGCTGAAATCTAAGTATATTATGTCCACAGTATTTCACTGGTCTACTAATTTAGTCACTATGTTGAAGAATGAAATAAAATTGGTCTGGCATGATCTGTTTTTAACAAACCCGTGCTGACTACTAGTTATTACTTTCTTTGTTTCTAGATGTTGGCAGATCTGTTTTTTAATTATCTTTTCCAGTCTTCCTGGGTATTGATGTTAGGCTGATTGGTATCTTCCTGGGTATTGATGTTAGGCTGATTGGTTTGTAGTTTCCTGAATCTGTTTTTTTTTTTCCTTTTTTGAAGATGGGAACCACATCAGCTCTTTTCCAGTCCTCAGTAGTTCCCCAGTGCTCCAGGATTTTTGAAAGATATAGTGCAGTGGTTCTGAGATGACCTCGGCCAGCTCCTTTAAAACTCTGGGATGTAATCCATCAGGCCCCGGTGATTTGTTTTCATCAAGATTAGACAGGTGTTCCCTTACTATTTTTTGCTTATTTTAACTTTTATTTCTGGTCTGTCTTTTACAGTTATGTTTTTGGTGGGTTGAGCTATAGTTTGTTTTTGCAAGAAGACCGATGCAAAGAATGAGTTAAGCAATTCTGCTTTCTCTCTCTTGCCTGTTACTCCCTTGCCATCTTCTCTCCTTAGTGGACCAACTGTTTCCTTGATTTTTTTCTTGTTATTTATATGATGGAAGAAACTTTTTTTTATTATCTTTGACTTTTGTTGCAAGTCTTTGTTTGTTCTGAGCCTTTGCTATCCTGAGTTCGTCTTTGCAGATTCTGGATATCTGCTGATATTCTGCCTTAGTTGTATGTCCTTCTTTCCATTTTCTGTACTTGTCTTTTTTTCTTCCAATTTGCCAGAGAGATCTTTGTGCAGCCATGCTGGTTTCTTCTTAGATTTCTTGCTTTTTTTTCTCAGTGGTGTTGTGCTGGTCTGAGCTTCTACAATCATACTTTTTAGAGTTTCCCAAGATTCTTGAGTTGTTTTCCCCTTTAGGATTTTCATCCATGGAATCTTTCCCAAGTTCTCTCTAAGTTTATTGAAATCAGCTCATTTAAAATTTAAGACTCTAGTGTCATTATGTTCTGTTGCTTGTGTTTGTGTTATGTTGAATTATAGTATGACATGGTCACTCTCACCCAAGATTCCTGTAGTTACAACTCCCTCTATCATTTTTTCTCTGTTTGTAAGAATTAACTCCAGTATGGCTGTCCCTCCAGTTCCATCCTCTACCTTTTGGACAACAAAGTTCTCAGCTAGGTTGGTTAGGAACCTATTTGATTTCTCACTTGGTGAAGAATTAGTTTTCTAATTGATATCAGGATAATTGCAGTCCCCCATTACTCTTGTAGTGTGTTTCCTGCATAGGTTTGTTAGTTGGTTGGCAAAAAGGACATCTATTTTTTCTGGTTGGTTGGGTGGCCTATAATATACACCTATGGCCATGTCATTCTTTTTTTCTTTTATGACCCATATGCATTCTAGGAGGTTTTCATCTTTGGTTTCATGCATTTCTGTAGCAATATAGTGGTCCTTTACATACAGTGCAACTCCACCTCCTCTTTTATGGGGTCTGGGTTTTTTTTAACAGTTTGTATCCTACTACCAGTATGTTCCAATCATGGGTTTCATCCCACCAAGTTTCTGTTATTCCAACTAAATCATATCTGCCTTCATGTATTCGTAGTTCGAGTTCACCCTGATGTTCCCAAGACTTTGTGCATTTGTATGTAGGCACTTGAGATCTTTATGTATGATGCTGTGTTTACTGTCTACATAACCTGTGTTGTGCCTGACTGCCCCTATTTTCTTGCCACCTGCTTGATTAGTGCACATGGAATGGTGCTCACTATTAAATGCTTGGTTTTGCTTGACAGCAAGGTTGTCCTTTTAGTTTTTATTCAGGTCATGTTGGTGCAGGTGGGGAGAAACCAAAGAGACAAGAACTGATGAAGCCAGTTTCTAAAGATCTGGATATTCTGTAGAAAGACGCCATGTCAGGGTAGGCCTTTTTTAATTTAATTTTTAAAGTTCAGCCTTGCTTACTTTTGGAACTAGCCCATGTTCTTGGCTTAGTTAAAGATTTACATTCAGGGACCCTGAAAAAGGTATTTATCACCTGGATTTGAAATTCTGACAGCCGCTCCCTCCTGGTTGCGTGATTGCATTTTGGGTGCTTGGCAAATTGCCTACCTTTACAGCTGTTTGTGGTATCCTGTGGTCATGTCACTGCAATTTAAGATGTTTTTGGTGGGAACTGGCATTTACTTCCTGTTTCCAGCAAAAAACATCCCATAGTAAACAGTGAGTTTCCTTAACGACCGCCACAAAAAAGGTTGTTAAATTGGTCACAGTCATGTGATGACCTGCTTAATGACCATCATGATTTACTACTGTAATTGTGGGCTCAATTATGGTCATACATTGAGGACTACTTATACATATTTGAAATTGCAGGAAATATCTCTACATAGGCAATGAGATATCCTTGATTTCTCATTTTTAAGGGAGCAGCCTGGGAGAGATGACAAAGATTTCTGTGACACTACTATGCCTTATTCAGGTTCTCACCTTTTCTGGTCCAAGGAACAAATTTGAAATTTCATCCTAGTTTAAAGTTTGGCTTTCCTTCTTGAGACGTGAATATATTTCCAAACTAAGTGACTGATCAGGATGGAAGCAATATTCTGAGATGGGTTGGTCAAACATAGAGAATGAACAAATCACAATACAGGTAGTCCTCGACTTACAACAGTTCATTTAGTGATCGATTGTAAGACCACACCTAGAGTACTGCATCCAGTTTTGGTCACCACACTATAAAAAAGATGTTGAGACTCTAGAAGAAATACAGAGAAGAACAACCAAGATGATGAGGGGACTGGAGGTTTAAACATATGAAGAAAGGTTGCAGGAACTGGGCATGGCTAGTCTAGTGAAGAGAAGGACCAGGGGAGACATGATAGAGGGGCTGCCACAGAGAGGAAGGGATCAAGCTATTTTCTAAAGCACCTGTAGGCCAGACAAGGAAGAATGGATGGAAACTGAGTAAGGAGAGATTTAACCTGGAAATAAGGAGAAACTTTCTGACAGTGAGCACAATCAACCTATGGAACAGAAGTTGCCCTCGGAAGTTGTGGGAGCTCCATCACTTGAGACTTTCAAGAAGAGATTGGACTCCCCTCTGTCAGAAATGGTGTATGGATGTGGAGGAAACAAGACTGGTTGACCACTGAATGTTTAATGTCTATGGAGATTCTCAGTCATCCAAGTCATAGTTGTCCCAAAGGTGCTTTTTAAAAAGGCAATTAGACTTTGTATTTCCTTGAAAACATTTTGCTTCTCACCCAAGAAGCTTCTTTAGTTCTGAATGGTATTGGAATAAAATGGTTTTATCTGTGTTTCCTTTTCTCTCATCTCATACTTTTAATTCCTTTGCTTACCATTTCTTAATCAGTTTCTTCACTCTGCATTATGATACTTATCCTGGAACAGAATAATGTGACAGTATGGTTATCTATAGCACTGGACTGCAACCATCCGCCATTTTATTTTCTAAGATGGCCCACTGTAGGTAAATAAAGATGTGGGAAAATTTTACATTGTGACCACTTCCCAAGTTTTAGGTAGAGAGCTTGATGAGAATGAATTGACCCCTTTTGACATTTAATAGGTCTTACCACACAATGTATTCACTTCTTAAATGAGAAATCTAGAGCTGATTTTGCCTTGGGAAGAGCAGAGCCTTAAAGTACTCCCTTGCTATTTTGTGTGGGTTTTTAATTATAAAGCTGCTATGCCTCCATTACCGGAAGATGGGCAATATTTGAGGAGGCAGGGAGTTGTAGCTTGATCATCTGAAGTCAAAAGAGTTGCAGGAAATATTCTGGATATCGCCAGGAGTGAATTTTTCAGTCCATCCCCTCCCCCCCAACCTATGTTGTAAATGGAAATTGGGTGGAAAACTTTGGGAGGGGGAATAGTTCCTATCCAACATGCCATCTATCCCACCCTTCAGAATTAGAGCATTTGCCATTGAATTTTGGCAATATAATCTGTGGGTATTTAGGAGATCTGAACTGAATTGTGTCTGTCTTAGTGTGGACCAGCAGTCAAATCCATTTTTATTTTGACTTGATGTAATTCCTAGACTGGTTTGTGAGAACTAGCTTTTAATTGTTTGTCAGTCACTACATCATTACATTATCATGCTAACACATTATCAAGTAGACTGGGCCTGGTGATATTGATTGCACCATTTTAAACAACAAAGGCAGAATCATATTTTAGAATGAATATGGGCATCAACACCCCAAGGCAGTGTTCTAGGACCAACTCTTTTCATGCTCTGCATAAATGACCTCTGGGATCATATCAAGAGCAACTGCATTCTCTTCGCTGATGATGTAAAGCTATTCAATACCACAGACAATACTGCTACCCTTCAAAAAGACCTTGACTATGTATCAGAATGGTCAAACAAATGGCAACTTCAAATCTCAACAAATAAATGCTCTGTCCTACTTTTTGGAAAAAAAATCAGAAAATAAAATACAGGCTGAATAATCAAGACCTTGTTGATGATCCAAACTCTGTCAAGGATCTTGGAGTACTCATCTCTAATGACCTAAATGCTAGAGCCCACTGTAACTACATAGCCAAAAAGGTGTTAAGAGTTGTTAACCTAATCTTACGTAGCTTTTTCTCTGTTAATATCACACTAAAAACTAGAGCATACAAAACATTCTCTAGACCAATACTCGAATACAGCTTATCAATCTGGAACCCACATTAGGTATCTGATATTAACACAGTTGAGAAAGTCCAGAAATATTTCACAAGAAGAATTCTCCACTCCTCTACTCATTGCAGAATACCTTATGCCAATTCTAGACCTAGAAAACCTTGAATTATGCCGCCTTCGGTCCGATCTAAGTATAGGTATATAAAATCATACATTGCAATGACTTACCTGTCAATGAATACTTCAGCTTCAACCATAACAACACAAGAGCAAACAATAGATACAAACTCAAGGTTAATCGCACCAAACTTGATTGCAGGAAATATGACTTCAGCAACAGAGTGGTCAATGTCTGGAATACTCTACCTGACTCTGTGGTTTCTTCCCCAAACCCCCAAAACTTTAACCTTAGACTGTCCACTATTGACCTCACCTCTTTCCTAAGAGGTCTGTAGGGGGCGTGCATAAGCGCACCAACATGCCTACCATCCCTGTCCTAATGTTTCTTTTATTTTTTAAAAAAATTTCTTATATGTATCTATATATTCATAACTCATCTATTCTCTGCCTCCTGAATCCCAGCTGATTGGCTGGGTCTCCTTTTGTTGCCTTGCACAGGAGAACGGAGCTGGAAAGCAGGTTAGTGGGGTGGGGTGGAAATGGGGATTTTACAGTATCCTTCCCCTGCCATGCCCACCAAGCCACACCCACAGAACTGGTAGTAAAAATTTTTGAATCCTACTACTGGTGTGCACATCTTGTTTACCTGCTAGATACTCACTTTGTTGCTATGGCTACATTGCATACCCTGTAATAAGAGAAAGAAAGAAAGTCAGTGTGTTGTGTAGTAGTTAAGGCACCAAGCCAGGAAGCAGGGAATCATGAGTTCTAGTCCCACCTGCGTGCAAAGCCAGTTGGGTGATCTTGGGCCAGTTGCTCTCACTTAGCCCTAGGAAGGAGGCAATGGCAAAGAACTTCCAAAATCCTGTCAAAAAGATCCTCAGGGATCTCGTCAGAGCAATCACAAGCAGCCAACACTGAATCAAAGGTACGCCAGAAAAAGAACAGCACACCCAGAGAGTCCTTGACCTACAATAGTTTGCTTAGCGACTGCTCAAAGATACAACGGCACTGAAAAAAGTGACTTATGGCCGCTTGGCATATTTATGACCGTTGCAGCATCCCCTTTTGGTCACATGATCAAAATTTAGTTGCTTGGCAACTGGTTCATATTTACGATGGTTGCAGCGTCCTGGGGTCCTGTGATCCCCTTTTGCAACCTTCTGACAAGCAAAGTCAACGGGAAAAGCCAGATTCATTTAGCAACCGTGTTACTAATTTAACAACTGCGATGATTCGCTTAACAACTGTGGCATGAAAGATCATAAAATGGGGCAAAGCTCACTTACTACCTATATTAGCATAGCGGTGGCTGCAGAAACACCAAGATGGAAAATTGTTCTTTGGGTTTTATTTCTTCCTTTTCTGCTGTTAAACTAATAAACAAGCAGAATTTCCTGGAATGGATGTTTTGGACAGGAAGAGCCCCTCAAACTTTCGCTTTCTTGAAAAACAGAGATAACAGAAAAGGATCAATAGAAAACAAAGGAAAAAAAGCACTTTTTAAACTAGACAGCATAGCAATGAGTAATGTTTCAGTCTGATTTGTGAGATGGATCTTAAAAGGGGCAAAACTGCCCAATTCATAGTCTGAAGTGTTACCATCCTGTCTCTGTTGTAACATTCTGCCTCTTTGTATGTGGAGTGTCTGGACTAAGAATCTCTTTTGTTTTTGAGAATGCCCAGCCAGAATGAGTAATAAACTCAAGGTATTTACACATTAACACTGAAATCACTTAAACTAAAGATTAAAAGTTTAAAAAGGAAAGAAATGCAGATTTACTTTACTGAAAGTGTGAGAGTTTTTAAAAAATGGAATGAGGAAAAGATAACAGCCTCAATGGGGAATTTTCTTTCTAGTACCCATAAAAATGTGTTGGGAAAAAAGAGGGAAATGTTATGCAAAGAAGAGAGGATGACTGGTTGCTTGAAGATTTCCTCAGCTGTAACTTTGGTTTAACAAATCAATTTATTTCATGGGAACTGAGTCTGAAAGGATATGATAGCATCTTAAAGAATTGATTGATAATTGTAATTGATGTTGATATTACATCACAGTAATATAATCCAATGCATATTTATTTAGAACAGAGAATCTTACGTAGATTAAAATGGATGATTGCCAAAGGGAAATGCATCACAGACTGAGAACGGATGGATGTCTTCACTAGAATTATCAGTAATTAACTCTTCCAACAGTTTGCACAAACCATTTTCGCACTTTCAAAGAACATACAGGACCATCTCATCCCTCCACAAACAAATGTTTGTTGGGTGTGAATGGGTGGCACCCTTTTTGGAATCTAGGAGCTTTCTATTCACACTGACATTGATTTTTTTTACTTAAAATAGCTAAAACCTGGGCCACATAGAGCAATAAAATAAAATCAACTGAATAGCTACAAAGTCAGAATTTACACAAAATGTATGCTTCCCTTAAAACTGCTAGGGCCAAAGGCTTGCTATATCCTGCAATTAATCCCTCAAGGGCATTTACTGGAAAAGGAGGTGGTGAAGAGGAAACAGTCACTGATTCCAGCAATGGGCAAACTGAGCCTAGAGTAGGTGTGTCAAACTTGATTCCATTGAGGGCCACATCAGGATTGTGTTTGATCTGTGTTTGACCGGGAGGGGCTGGGGGGGCATGATCGGGGTGGGTGTGGCCAGCTCAACATTACTTGTGTGGGGGTACCTGTGGTGGCCAAGTGCTAAGGTAGGATTTCCCTCAGACCCTCCCTCCATCTCATTATAATTTCCTTCCTTCCTTCCTTCCTTCCTTCCTTCCTTCCTTCCTTCCTTCCTTCCTTCCTTCCTTCCTTCCTTCCTTCCTTCCTTCCTTCCTTTCCTTCTTTTTCCTTCTTTGCTCTCTTCCCATCATCCCATCTTTTTCTTTGTCTTTCCTCTTTCCCTTTCTTCTTTCCTATCCTTCCTTGGATGCTCAAATGCAAAAGGGGAAACATTTCTCCATTTGTTTTGTTTTTAGTTTGTTTTGCTAATGGGGATAGTATTGTCATTTCAGTATTGCGCCATTCTGCTCCTTCCATTAAAGAACAGGGGCCTTCAAACTCAACAGCTTTAAGACTTGTGGACTTCAACCCCCTGAATTCCTCCTCCAGTCGTGTTAGCTCGGGAATTCTGGGAACAGAACTCGGAGGGGAGTGCAGCCTCCCCCCGCAGGGCCCATTTTCACTGGCAGAGGGCTGCAGGATGCCATGTGGCCCTCTGAGATCCGTTTTTGCTGGCAGAGGCACCAAAGGCTGGTCCTTCACTGTTTCCAGGGTGGCCCCATGGGCCAGATCTAAGCACCCAATGGGCTGGATCCAGCACATGAACCTTGAGTTTGACACCCCTGGCCTAGAGCATCCTACTGAGCCACATAAGGCATGCTTATGGTGTAGCTGAAACAGATGGACTCATGCTTGCAACACAGACAACTTATAACCTTGTTGCTTGTATCTTTATGATTTATATTTTTTTATTTAGTTTCCTAGTATGGTTTGTTTGCTGATTTAGTATCCTATGACTATCACTAAGTGTTGTATTTTATGATTTCTGATGTATGTATTTTTTTAATGTACACTGAAAGCATATGTACCAAAGACAAATTCCTTATGTGTCCAATCACACTTGGCCAATAAAAAATATCTATTCTATTCTATTATAGGAGGTCCAACCTCATTCACATTAGAAGACTACTTGGTCTTCCCACAGGTACGCGTCCACTTGATGCTACTGTCTCCAGAGCAACACAAGGCATAGAATTCAGAGACTAATAGCAATGCTATGCCCCTCCACTTGTTTCAATCACTGAAGTTTCCCTTTGTTCCTTTAACAATTAATCCTCATTTCCAATATTTGGGTATTCCCCAATTTACAACTGTAGCATAGCTCAGAATTTCCATCCTAAGATGGTTGTAAATCAAATGACTGACCTGAGAGTCAATACATTACTATGGGTAGCTTTTTGTGTGTGCTGGAAATCAATCAAAAGGCTGGTTTCCAGCAAAAGTGTTGCAAATTGCATCACATGACTGTGGAACAGTACAACCAACTGTAAAGGAGAGCCGGTTGCCAAGCACCTGGAATGCTGTCTTGTTACTGTGGTGAGGTTGCTGTGTCAGAACTCTGGAACCAGGTTGTAAGTACCATTGTAACTTTGAACAATCAATAAGCAACTGGTCATTAAGAGAGGTCTACCTGCATTTATTATGCATTATACAGTAGAACCTCTGGTCACGACCCTAATTCATGCCATAACTTTGGTCACAACCTGATTTGGTCATGACCTGAACCTAATTTTGGAAATTTGGCACTTACAAAAAAAATGGCGTAGAAGGGGGGAAAAATTTGCGAATTTTTTGGTTGGAACCCGATTTGGTCATGGTCAGAAGTGTATAGTAGAGGTTCTACTGTGTTTCCTTAGCGATATTGATAGATTATCCTTGTCCCATAGAAATGGAGGCAGAGTTTGACTTCACGTCAAACTCACTGTCAAAAAAGAAAAGCATGAATTGGCTGTGTTAGATCGGAGGCGGATCAGTTCGACAGAGATGCGAGACCATTTCGTGAGTTCAGTTCTTTATTAGGTATAGGTAAAGGTCTGGGGATGCGAGCCGTGGCAGCCCTTCATATAGGGCTGGCTCACGGCTCGGCAGCCAATGACAGCACTTTGAATTTCCCGCGATCGGCACAGCCAATCGCGGTAGATTCCTAGTGCTCCAATCATGGCTGACTTGTTGACCAATCAGGTCTCCGCTGGTCCGGACCAATCGGGTGCGAGGGTTTCTGAATATGCTAATACTATACACCTCTCCCCTCTTGGTTTCGTCCTGCGGTGCGTAGTGATGTAGTCGCGTAGGTAGGCGGGGCTTTTTCCCTGCCTCCTTGACCTGCGCGGTTCAGTTCTGGTGTGGTTGTTGACCGGTTCGGATGCCTCCTCTGTCGCTCTGGTTCCTTGGGATGGAACCACCTGGAACCTTGAGCTGGGCCTTTCTTGGTAGCTCCCTCCCAGTTCTCCTGGGCTGGTTGAGCTGCTGCTTCTGCTCCCGCTGGGCTTTTCCTGGCTGGGTGAGCTGGTTTGGCTGCTCCTTCCAGGTGAAGATCCTGGGGTTTCGTGCTCCATTGGTCCTGCATCTATGGGTGAGTAGGGTTGGTTTATTTGTTTATTTACTCTCGGTGGGGGGTGTTCTGTTTGCGTTAGTTGGTTTTCTTTGGTTCCTTCTCTATCGCTTATCGGTCCCCCCCCTTCTAGTTTCTTGTTCGGGTGTTTGGCTGTTTGTGGCGGCTATTCTTGACCTAAGTTGGTTTATGTGCCATTTCCAGTTTTTCCCGTCACTAGTTTCGGTATGATAGGGGCCCGGTTATCTGGGTGATTGTTGCTGGCACCCAGAGTGGTTCTCCTGTGAGATTTTTGGCGTCCACTGGGTCCCCTATGTCGAATGTTCTGTGTTTGCTGGAGGAACCTGGGGGTTTATCTGGGTAATATGTTGGGTGCATTCTGTCTAGTGTAGAGCGTAGTTTCCGGCCCATCATTAGTTCCGCTGGGCTTTTATTTGTGTTTGCGCTAGATGTAATGTGTTGAATGAGGAGCATTTTATTGATTTTGTCCTGTATATTGGCTGTTTCTATTTTCTGGATAGCTTTCTTGGTGTATTGGACCATGCGTTCCGCCCGCCCATTCGCCGCCGGGTTTGCCGGTGCGGTTAATGCATGGCGTATCCCTTGGCCTGCCAGAAATTGTTCAAACGCCAGTGCGGTGAACTGGGGCCCATTGTCTGACACTATTCCATCTGGCAGGCCATGCGTAGCAAAGAGTTTGCTCAGTTTCCTTATCACTGCTTCCGTCGTGGTTGACTTCATAGTGCTTACCTCCAGCCAGTTGGAGTAAGCATCTACTGTACATGTGTCCCTTGGTTGGCCCCGCAAAATCTATATGAATTCTGGACCACGGACCTCTTGGTTTTTCCCATTCTTGAGTTGGGGCGGCGGGTGGATTGGCTCTGGACTCTTGGCATTTTTTACATTTGGCAACCCAGGTTTCGATCTCTTTATCCATTCCTGGCCACCATGTGTAGCTTCTGGCCAGGCTTTTCATCTTAACCATTCCCGGGTGCCCCTCATGCAACATTCCCAATACCTTTTCCTGTAATTTTTCAGGAATTACCACTCTGTCTCCCCAAAGTATGCAGCCCTTTTCGATAAAGAGTTCGGTTTGTCTGTTCCGGAAGGGTCTGAATAGTTCATCTATGTTCCCTTCCGGCCATCCTTTTCCCACCCAGCTCAAGACTCGCGCCAGCCGTCTGTCTTTATTTGTTTCTCTGGCAATGTCTGGCGTGGTCACGAGTGGGTTGGATATTGTCTCTATTTGGAGTACCTCTGTTGTGGGTGCTGGGTCGTCTTCCCAGTCTGGTAAGGGTGATCGGCTTAGGGTGTCTGCATGGGCGATGTCCTTGCCGGGCTGGTGTTTCAGCTGGTAATTGTATGCTGCTAGGAATTCAGACCACCTTGTCATTCTTGGCAATAGAATGTTCGGTGTGACCCTGTCCCCCGCCAGGATTCCTAGCAGTGGCTTGTGATCCATGATGATTGTAAAAGTCCTACCGTAAAGGTATTCGTGGAATTTCTTGACGCCGGTGACGACTGCTAGGGCCTCTTTGTCGAGCTGGCTGTAGTTCCGCTCTGGCTTTGAGAGTGTCCTTGATGAGAAGGCGATGGGTGCTTCCCTCCCATCTGGTAGCTGGTGGCTGAGGATGGCACCGATTCCAAATGGTGACGTGTCACAAGTTACCGTCAATGGCAGAGTCTTGCTGTACTGGATTAGTACCGCATCGGATGTTAGCAGGTTCTTTGTGTTGTTGAAAGCGCTCTCCTCCTGTGCTCCCCAAGTCCAGGTGGCTGTTTTATCTAACAGCCTATGTAGCGGTTCCGCTACGGTCACCTTTTGAGATAGGAAGACATTGTAAAAGTTTAACAGTCCCAAGAAAGCCTGTAATTCCATTTTGTTTTTGGGTCGCGGTGTTTCCCTTATAGCTCTCAATTTCTTTTCTGTGGGGTGAATCCCTTTTTTGTCTAGGAGGTACCCCAGAAATTCGACCCTTTCGGCCTGTAGCTGGCACTTCCCTTTCTTGACTTTAAGTCCCGAGTCTCTGAACTTCTGCAGTACCTCCCTCAACCTGGCTTCTAGTTGTTTCTCATTTTTTGCGGCCACCAAGACGTCATCAAAGTAGGGCACCACCCCTTCTATTCCCTGGAGGAATCTTTCCATAAGGCTTTGGAAGACCCCAGGTGCCACATTGACTCCAAACTGGAGCCATTTGCAGCGGAAAGCCCCTCGGTGCGTTATGATGGTTTGGGCTTCTGCTGTCGTGGCGTCGACTGGCAGTTGCTGGTAGGCTTGCGCCAGGTCGAGCTTTACGAAGATCTGGCCTCCCCCCAGTGAGTGCAAAAGGTGCTGGACTACTGGGACGGGATATGCGCTTTGTTGGAGCGCATGGTTTAGGGTGGCCTTGTAGTCACCACAAATTCTCACTGACCCATCTGGCTTGATGGGGGTGACAATTGGGGTCTCCCACCGGGCATGATCGATCGGTTCCAGCATCCCTTGCGCAATGAGCTTATTGAGTTGCTCATCAATCTTGGGCTTGAGTGCAAACGGCACTCGCCTGGGCTTAAGGCGGATTGGGGCGATGCTTGGGTCTATGTTAAATGCAATAGGGGACCCCCGGTACTTGCCTAAATGGTCATTGAAGACTTCCCAGAAGTCCCTCACGAGCGCCGCTTCCCAGTCTGCCTCTGCGATGTGGTGTATGCCTGTTACTTCGATGCCCAGGGGTGCGAACCACTGTAGTCCCAACAGGCTCAGCCGATCTCGATCAACGATCGTCAGGGGTAGCACTTCTGTGTGGCCCTTGAAGGTGACTTTAAAATGGCCTCTACCGACTACAGGGATTCGGTTTCCCTGATAGTCTTTGAGGGTTAGTGTTTGGTCTTCCAGTTCTTGGCGGCGGATGGTGGGGACCAGGCGTTTGAGTGTGCGCCAGGAGACCATTGAGAGGAAAGACCCTGAGTCCACCTCCATGTCGCATTGCTGGTCTTCTATCCCGACCATCACGTATACCTTTCTGGCGTCACTGGTGGAGGAATGACCGATGATGACAGTCATCGTTTCCTCTCTCTGTCTCGTCCCCTGGAGTTGCCTGTTCCAACCTTTCCGGCTCCAGCGGTTCTCCGTCTGTCGATCTCGGGTCCTGGTGGGGGTGCTGTCTCTCCATCGGGGGCTGGCATCTCGTCGCCGTGGGCTGTAATGCTTCTTATTCCGGCACACTTTGGCAATGTACCCCCGTTTCTCTCAATGCCTGCAAATGGCTTTGAGAAAATGACAGTCTGCTCGGGGGTGATCGCCGCCACAGCCAGCACACTGGAACCTCGACTTATGACCTCGTGATTCCTGCCGCTCCCGCGCTGATTGGAGACGGTGGATCTCCTCCTCCTCGTCTTCGGTTTCTGAGAAGGAGTCGATGTCGCCATGGTGTGTGGTTGTGTGGTCTGTCGCGGGCCTCCTCTCGGGGGTCGATGTTGCCTCTCCGGTCGCTGCTCACAGCATGATGCTCGATTGTCACATCCGAGCCACTGATTTCTTGGCCGCTTCCGCTGCAGCAGCTTCAGTGAGGGCATCGGCGAGGGAGATGTCTCCCTTTGCCATGATGCGACTCTGGAGGACGGAGTCTCAAAGTCCCAGGACAACGTGGTCTCGCAGGGCCTCGTCCAGGTCGGTGAACTCGCACAGACCCCCCAGGTCCCGTAGTGCCACTATGAAGTTGGCCAGCCCTTCGCCCTCGCGTTGATCCCGCCTGTAGAAGTCGTGCCACCGGATGAGGATGGGCACGATGGGGGCGTAGTGGCTCCGCAGCAGGGGCTCGAGATCGTCCCACTCCATCACCTTGGTGTCCATCAGTTTGGCCAAGGCTTTGGCCATTTTGAAGACTGCGGGCCCGCAGTGCGTGAGGAACACGGCTCGTTTCTTGTGGCCATTGGTGTCCTTGAGGTTGCTACTCTCGAGGAACATTTGGAACCTATTGGTATAGGATTCTCAGTCCTCAGTAGCAGGGTTGAAGGGAACGGGTGGCGAGTTGATTCCGGCCATGTTGCTGGTTGCTGCGTGCCGCTTCACCACGTGCTGGATGGTCTCTTTGTCTCACGATCCCATCCTCGTCGCCAGTATTAGATCAGAGGCAGATCGGTTCGACAGAGACGCGAGACCATTTCCTGAGTTCAGCTCTTTATTAGGTATAAGTAAAGGTCTGGGGATGTGAGCCGTGGCAGCCCTTCATATAGGGCTGGCTCGCGGCTCGGCAGCCAATGACAGCACTTTGAATTTCCCGCGATCGGCACAGCCAATCGCGGTAGATTCCTAGTGCTCCAATCACGGCTGACCTGTTGACCAATCAGGTCTCTGCTGGTCTGGACCAATCGGGTGCGAGGGTTTCTGAGTATGCTAATATTGTACAGGCTGATTATGTAAAAGACAGTCAAGAACAAGCATTCATGCAAATTAAAAATTGGAACTTCCTGAAGGTACAGGAAACAAAACATGAATATCGAAATAAAGTAATACAAAATACAAACAGACTCCTGGTAAGGAAAAACATTATACAGTCAATTTCTATGAAAGATTGAGGCGAAAATGGATAAGATCTGAAAACTGAATAATTCCAGTGATTATTGAAACAGTGGGTGCCATAATAAAAAGTCTTGGATAGCACTTATCTGTGCATTGACAAAATTTCCATCTGTCAATTATATAAGACCACACATTTTGGATCTGCATACATACTTTGCTGATATATTACAACATCTTTGGGGAAGAATGTGATGCAAATGAAGACCAACATCAGCTAAAGAACTGGCACCTGTGATCTCACATGGTTGTGTATAATATAATATAATAAAATTGTTTTTTACAAAAAAAAATACCCTGCATGGAATTGTTATATGCTCAGATGCTGCTTAATTCTTAGAAACTTGGTTAGGACTTGAATTATTAAGTTTCTATCAGTGTCTGTGAATCTAAATTTAGATTATCCATGTAATGTTATATATACTGGTTGCTGTATGACACCCAGAGTCATTTTGATATATAGAGGCAGCTATATAAATATAAAGAAGGAAGTGGTGGCTCAGTGGATAAAACACTAAGCTTGTTCAGCGGTTCAAATCCCTAGCACCACATAATGGAGTAAGCTCCCGTTACTTGTCCCAACTTCTGCCAACCTAGCAGTTTGAAAGCATGTAAAAATGCAAGTAGAAAAAGAGGGACCACTTTGGTGGGAAGGTAACAGCGTTCCATGCATCTTCGGCGTTTAGTCATGCTGGCCACATGACCACGGAGATGTCTTCGGACAGTGCTGGCTCTTCAGCTTTGTAAGGGAGATGAGCATCGCCCCCTAGAGCCAGAAATGACAAGCATGTATGTGCGAAGAGAACTTTTACCCATATAAATATGATAAATAAATAATTGATATTTATTTTTAAGATACTGAAAGAAAGCCAACAGCCAATTTATTATCTGCCCCATTGAGGTTTATGGCCATGGCTATTTAAGTAATAAAATCTATTTATTATATTATCATGGTTGCTTTATTCTTGTCATTATGATGGATGAAGAGATAAATACTAATGGTATAGAACTGAAGTAAACACCTTCAAAGATATAGTATTGTACTGTATAATCTGTATATCATGCTCCTGAGTTCTGCTCCAACTGTGGTAATCCTCTCTTCTTGTTTAATAATTTCAGCCTGCAGGTTCAAAATGCTTTCATATGTGACTTTCTGTGTGTCCTCCCAAGTTTTGGTTTCTTTTAATCTGAAATATCCTTGCAGATAGCAGCAGAGAAATGAAATGATGACAGGAATGGGAAATTGTGTGGCTGCCTTTTCTTTCTGTTGTTAATATGCTCAGGCCCACCCATTCCTGCTTTTCCCCTCTCTTCCCAAGAGGGAAAGCCTCGAAGAAGAGGAGAAGAGAAGACCAAAGAACAGGAAGGGAAAGTGCAGTGTAGTCCTTCCCTTGCTGTTCTTTTCCTAACAGGCTCTGAAGCAGAATTTGGTGACTGTCTCCATTGTGGTTCCATCTTTGGCTCTGGGTGGGGCCTCCCCCCTCCTCTCCATCTGAAGGAGCAGACCTATGATCTGGGAATGCTTCTGGACTCAGACTTCCTGCTTAAAGTTGGTTGGCCAACTGTGCATATTTGAGGATCTAGAGGCCCTAATGATAGTGACTCACCCCCTCACAGTCAGAGGTGGTACAGCTGTCATTGAAGATGACTTAAAAGCGAAAATTGGTGCAAGTGGCATGCCCACTAACCAAGATTTAGCAAATTAGTCTAAATTGGTCTGAATTGGTCTAAAATGTGCAATGGTCTGTCTGCTAAATAGCATTTAGCAGGATAACCATGATCCTTCAATAGCTGCATTGGCTACTGATTTGCCCCAAGCTCAGTCATAGCATTGACAATTACCTATTATTCTCTGCATGTATTGGTTCGAGGGTACATTTAGGGCTATCTTTCCCCAGAGAATTCAACCCTTTTTGTGTATCTTTTCAGCAAGCAGATGCATGGGTCACAACCTATGCTAGAGGAAGTGATTATAGGCCCACTCTGTAGTTGTCCCCCTGTTCTGGAGTAACTTGTCTCATGGGCCTCTAACAGTTTAGTCTTTTATTCCACAGGGTATATGGGTTTATTCCAAAGTCTAGGACTGCTTTAGCATTTTTGTTTAATTTATACCACATTATTGCATTTTGTTTCTTCTGTATTCTTAGCCATTGAGTCTTCTGAAGTGGATAGCAAATACAAATTTTCATCTATTAATTAATTTATGTCATTTCTGTCTGCCTAGTTACTAAATGCAGCACTGCCACCTGTGGTTTCCAACCCCTAAAACAACAAGCCACCACCCTGAGGCAGATTGTATAGAGGGAGAGCCAGTGGCTCAAAATAAGGGGCCTGCATAAGTGCACCATCGTGCCTCCCGTCCCTGTCCTATTGTCCCCAATTATTCATACCTATTTCCTGTATTCTTATTCATGTTTATACTTATACCTATTATCTTGTAAGCAATTGATAAATCAAATAAATAAAATAAAATAAATAAAATCAATCCGTGAATTCCTTGGTCAGGAATGGATTTTGGTTCTCTCATCCTAAAGAACATTTAAACAATAACATCTGATACAGATTAACAGAGTTGGAAGGGACTTTGTAGGTCATCTAGTCCAACCCCCCTCCTGCCCAAGCAGACCCCACACTATTTCTGACAGATGGCAGTCCAGTGTCTTCTTGAAAGCTTCCAGTGATGAAGTTCCCACAACTTCTAAAGGCAAGCTGTCCCATTGGTTGATCGTTCTCACTGTCAGAAAATTTCTCCTTGTTCAGTTTCCATCCATTTTTCCTTGTTTCTGATTAAAATGTGGAAAAAAAGAAACCTTCCCAGATTGTTGCAGGGAAGAGTCATGTAAGTTTAAAGCTTAAATTAATCTGGTTAAAACTAGCAAGAAGGTCAATTATATCTGCAGCTTGCAGCTTTCTGTCTTCAGATAATGTTTTCAGCTGATTTATAACCCATAGATTCACAGAAGTGTGGGACAAGGATTTGTTAGGAATTGCCGAGCCAGACAGGGAGAAGAATTAAGGGGGGAATTAGCCATGAATTGCTATGCAACCACAAGAGTTCCAGGACTGATCCCTATTAAACAGAATGAATCTTTATCTGTCTACTCCTAAGGGAAGACAAGCAGTGTAGGTGATTCTTGTATTATAGACAGAATTCAATAAAGTAGCTAGCTTGAATTCTACAAGTGTGAATCTGGTGCTTGAGCCTGACAGACCTCTCTCTCTCCACTTTCAGTATTTTACTGCCAGCTTTTATAAATGCCTTGGACATAAACTTTAATTCAATAAGAAAATGCAAAGGACAGAAGCTCAGAACAATGACCAAGGGAAGAATCTGATGAGTTTTAATGTTTGTTGAGCTAGTTAGGAACAGTTTTAGATGCAAGGACTTATAACACTAATAGATATTTAGTCACTAACTATTAAAGTCTTAGTAAACTGGATGAATTTTAAAGAACGTGTGTTTGTGGTCAGATACAGGTCAGACTTAGCTGAGCTTCGGTGATGGGGATAAGATCCAGTAACATTGAGGATGTTTTGAAATAATGACAGAAAAGCCAGGAAGGAAGAAAATGTGGAGGCAGGTTTATACCTGACTAAACCCAAGATGGCCATGAGTAAGGAATAAAGACGAGGCTTTCCTTCTTACAGCTACAGTACTATAAAATGTAACAAAAATATATAATAACATCATAGAATCATAGGATATACATCATAATTATCCCCCCTTATGTAGAAGTTTAAATCTTCTTACACAATTAGAATATTACTAGGGTGATTATTAGGATAATTATTAAGATGATTGTTAGGATGATTATTAGGAGATTTCAGGGAAAACAATTCAAGGAGATTGGGAAACTCTGAAAAATGAGATTATAAAAGCTCAGTTTACAACAATACTACTGAAAAAGAAAAATAAGACATCCCAGACGAAACCAGCATGTTTACATAAATAACTCTGATAAACTGAAAGACAAAAAGGGTCACTATAAAAAAAAATGGAAAGAGAGGCATATAACCAAAGCATAATATGAGCATTTGATGATGAAGTTAGGAAAGCAAAGACTCAAAATGAACTTTTGAAGGAGCTGGCAGACATGATCCAGAAACCACTGAACAATATCTTTCAAAAATGCTGGAGTACTAGGGAAGTACCAGAAAACTGGAAAAGAGTTGATGTGGTTCCCATCTTCAAAAAAGGGAAAAAAGTGATTCCAGGAAACTATAGACCAATCAGCCTAACATCAATCTATAGATATCAATGCCTAGGAAGATCCTGGAAAAAAAATCAAATAACAGATGTGCGAATATCTAGGAACAAGCAAAACTATTACTAGAAGCCAACATGAATTTCTCAAAAACAGATCATGCCAAACAAACCTTTCTTGTATTATTTGACAAAGTGACTAAATTAGTGGACCAGCAAAATGCTGTGAACATAGTACACTGAAGGCATTTGACAAAGTACACCACAACCTACTTCTTGGTAAGATAGAAAAGTATGGGATAGATAGCATCACCACTAGATGGATTTGTAATTGGCTGACCAACTGCACTGTATTGGTTCTGTCTCAGGATCAATATTCTGTAACATCTCCTTTAAACAATTTAGATGAGGGGAAATTCATCAAATTTTCAGATGACACCAAGCTGGGGGGAATTTAAAAGATAGGATCTTGATAGACTTGAACATTGAGCCCTATCCAATAAAAAGCAATTTAATAGTGAGAAAAATAAGGTTTACACTTAGTCAAGAAAAGCCAAATGCACAGGTATAGAATTGGAGGTATGTGACTCAACAACAGCAATTGTGAGAGAGATGTAGAAATCCTAGTGGACAACCATTTAAATATAAGCCAGCAGTTTGTTTTAGCCACTAAAAGAGCCAATGCAGTCGAAAGCTGCATCAACAGAAGGATATGATTGAGGTTATGTAAATTGTTAGACCATTTTATACTGTTTTGGTAAGAGCACATTTAGAATACTGTGTCCAGTTTTGGTCACTACAATACAAAAAGGATCTTGAGAGTATAGAAAGAATGCAGAAGAAAGCAACAAAGATAAATGGGGGTTGCAGGCCAAAACATATGATGAATGGTTGCAGGAACTGGGTGTGTCTAGTCTAATGGAGAGAAGGACTAGGGGTGACTTGATAGCAGTCTTCCAATATTTAAGAGCCTTTCACAGAGAAGTGGGTGTGTGTGTGTGTGTTCAACCTATTCTCCAAAGCACTTGAGGACAGAACAAGAAGTATTGGATGGAAACATATCAAGGAGAGATCTAATCTAGAACTAAGGAGAAATTTCCTGACAATGAAAACAATTCATCCCAGGGTTGTGAGTACTTTATATGGAACAGCTTCATCCCAGGGTTGTGAGTACTTTATGACTAGATGTTTTAAAAAAGAGATTGGCCAGCCATTTGTCTGCAACCTGCAGCTCTGGAGCCACATGCGGCTCTTTTGGCTCTCTGCCGCAGCTCCCTGTTGGCTGATCCCACCACTGGCTGGGCCCTCCCCTGCCTTCCCATCACTGATGGAAACTTGCTCCATATTCCTGAGCAGGAGGTGGTTGAGTGGGAGTTGAGTGACGTTGAGTTGGCCACGTCCACCCAGTCACATCAGTTGTTCAATTATTGCCTCCCGGTGTTTTCTTTTCTGTGGGAAATGGGTCTAAATGGCTCCTTGAGTGTTTAAGGTTGTAGACACCTGGTATAGGGTCTCCTGCTTGAGCAGGGTATTGTACTAAAAGTTCTCTAAGATCTCTTTCAACTCTGTTATTTTGCATTCTACTCTTAAATCATATTGCACATTCCTGAATCATGGAATTCTTTATTTTGAACATGATCCATAATTAGTTGTTGCCAGGGGAAATTGCGATGCTTTCTTCAGTACTTTTAAAGCAAAATTGAAAGCACACTGTATTACAAAAATAGAAAACAAACTACATTATGAATGAAAACTAAAAGTAGTTGTCCATTTATAGTATATTTTTCCAAAATTCCCAACCAGGAAAATATTCTCTATGAAATCATAAAATCCAGATAGCTTTGCAGCAGATTTTGGAATTTTTGCAAGCATAGTTTGAATTTCTTTGGCATGATTAAGGGATATAGATATAGCATTCTGTTCCACCTATTGTAGAGGCAACGCCTTTAGCTGTTGAAGTGTGACCTAAAGCTGACCTATTCTACAAAAAAAATTGTCTGAATACTGAGGTTTCTGCAGTTAAGGAGCCTCTTGCTCTGTGTTATTTGGTACTTCTTCCAATACAGCTGACATATGTTTTAATTCATTGATTTTTCTGACCAATTACTAGAAACATAATTGCTATTAGATGGGTCCACGCGTAATTGAGAGGCAGGACACAGCAGGAATGGTAAGCAGTCTTTATTTCAGTCTTAATCCAAAAAGCCACTCAATTGCGACAGGCGTCGGCTTTTAAGCCGGTGCTGTCCAAAGCTTCAGCCACTGACGGGACTTCATTTCTCACGCCAGTGGCTGAGCCAATGAATGGAGTCTGTTAGACAACTCCACTCCTTGGTCATGTTTGGTCAGATACAACACCCCTCCCCTTCTAGTTAGTGTTCCTCCAATCAGCACTTGCCTACCATACGTAATCGCGTAGGTAGGCAGGGCTTCGATGGGTGCGACTGGACCTGTGCACCTCATTTGTTCCTGGGGCAGCGGCCCAAGTGGATGGGTCTGCCGCCTCTCCAGTCCCTGCTTGTGGAACAGTCTCAATGCCCACTTGTGGCACAGCAGGGACCGGAGTCTGAGACCTCAGAAGGACACTGCGGGACTTCCTCTTTGCAAGATAAGTGTCTCTGCCATTGTTATATGGGGGTTGGTGTCTGCACCCCAGGTTGTTCTGTTATTGCGTGTCAGGTGCCTGGCTGGTTGTCTAAGTTCAAGACCTGGACTCGTAGTTGATCAATGTGCTGCTCCCATAGTTTCCCTTCTTCTGTCTCCACCCTGTAGGACCTGGACCCTGTGAACTCGGTTACCTTGGCTGGCACCCATGTTGGTCCCCCAGTGTAGTTATGTGCATAGACCAAGTCCCCTATAGCAAATTGCCTGCACTTTCGCATGGAATCTGGGGGCATTTCTGTGCTATAGTTGGGGTGGACTTGGTCAAGCATAGACCACAGCCTCCAGCCCATTAATACTTCTGCTGGGCTGCGGTGTGTTGTTGTATGGGGTGTGATGTCTTGGACTAGGAGCATTTTGTTGATCCTTTCCTGCCAGTTCCCTCGGCCCATCGGCTGTAGTGTCTCTTTGGTTGACCGGACCATTATCTCCGCTTGTCTGTTCATGGCCAGGCGATCAGGTGCTGACAGTGCATGTCTGACCCCCAGTCTGGCCAGGAAGGTTTCGAATGGCTGCGAGATGAACTGTGGCCTGTTGTCTGAGATGAGGATGTCCGGTTACTTGTGGGTGGCAAATAGCTATTGGAGTACCCTTATGGTTGCCTCCGATGTGGTGGATTTCATTAGGATTACTTCCAGACACTTGGAGTACGACTATGAGGAATGTCTGTCCCTGGCAGGACCCTGCGAAGTCGACGTGTATTCTGGCCCATGGGGCTATAGGTGACTCCCACTTCCTGGGTCTCGCTGGTGAGGGTGCCAGTCTGGTTTCTTGGCAGGGAGTGCATTTGGTGACCCAGGTTTCTATCTCCTTGTCTAGCCCTGGCCACCACACATAGCTTCTGGCCAGGGCTTTTATTCAGACCATTCTGGGGTGACTCTCGTGCAGCATGTCCAGTATTTTATTTCTTAACTACCCTGTCCCCCCCAGTATACAGCCCTTTAGCACTGACAGTTCGGATTGCCTATTTTTATATGGCTGGTATTCCTCCCCTTGGGCTTTCTCCGGCCATCCCCTCCACACCCAGTTTGAAATCTGTGCCATGATTTTGTCACGGGCTGTGAGTCTCACAATTTCTGACGACGTCCTCAGTCTGGGCATTATGTTCTCTAAGAGTAATGTTGTTGAGGATGGTGCTGGGTCTTCAGCTGGGTCTGGGAGGGGGCAACGGCTGAGAGCATTGGCATGGGCAATGTCTTTTCCTGGCCTGTGGATTATGCAGTAACTGTATGCTGCCAGGAATACTGTCCATCTTAACATCCTGGGTGACAGGATGTTCGATGTGGGTTTATCACTGGCAAGGTTTCCCAGTAAGGGTTTGTGGTTGGTGATGAGGTCGAATCACCTGCCATACAGGTATTTGTGGAAGCCCCTGACCCCTGCGACTGCGGCAAGCACTTCCTTCTTGATCTGGCTGTAATTTCTTTGTGTTTTTGATAGTGTCTTTGAGAAGTATGCGATGGGGCTTCTGTCACATTTGGTAATTTGTGGCTGAGGACCACTCCGATGCTGTAGGGGGAGGCATCGCATGTTAGTGTTAGTGGCAGCGTCTCTCTGTATTGGATGAGGATGCTGTTCAATGTTAAAATGTTCTTTATTTTATTTTCAGCCTCGTGTTGTCCCCAAGTCCAGCTCGTCAACTTATCGAGCAGCCTATGGAGTGGTTCCATGATGGTTGCTTTCTGCGCAGAAAGACATTGTAAAAGTTAAGCAATCCTAGGAACACTTGCAGTTCTGTTTTGTTTTGTTGGTGTGGGGACTTCCCGTATTGCCTTAAGCTTTCTGTTTGTGGGTCAGATGCCTGCAGTGTTGATTAGGAACCCCAAAAATTCCACTTGTGGGACTGCTATGTGGCATTTATTCCTCTTTAGTTTCAACCTCGCTTCTTGGAATCTTCTGAGAACTGCCCTTAACCGCTCCATTAGTTGGCCCCTCCTACTGGCTGAGACGATTACATTATCGAAGTAGGGTATGATCCCTGGGATATTGTGCAGCAGCCGTTCCATGATGCTCTGGAACAGGCCCAGTGTTATGCTTACTCCAAATTGGAGTCTCTTGCACCTGAATGCCCCCCAATGTGTGATGATGGTTTGCGCCTCAGCAGTTGCCTCATTGACAGGCAGTTGCTGATAGGCCTGGGCCAAGTCTAATTTGGTGAATATAGTCCCTCAGCCCAGGAAGTGCAGGAGGTGCTGAACTACGGGCACTGGGTAAGCATGTTGGAGGGTCTTGTTCAGGGTCGTTTTATAGTAAGCACAGATTCTTATAGACCTGTCTGATTTAATTGGGATCATGATTGGGGTCTCTCATTTGGCATGGTCCACCAGTTCTAGAATCCCTTGGGCTATCAATTTATCTAGTTGCTCTTTGACTTTTGCTTGGAGGGCAAATGGGACTAGCCACGGTTTGAGGTGGTCCAGAGTAATATTGGGGTCTAGGTTAAATGATAAGGGGGTCCCTGCGTACTTGCCCATTTTGTCATCGAAGATGTCGCTGAATTCTCTCTCCAATTCTGTGGTGTCTGCTGTTGGGCTGGGGGGGTGTTCTCTGTTGCGTGGATGCCGGTGATGTTTATTTGGAACATATGGAACCATTCTCTTCCAAGCAGACTGGGAAGGTTCTTGTCTACTATTGTGAGTGGCAGGTCTCCCCGGAATGTGCCATACTCCATATGGTCTGTCTTCTTTCCCAGGACTAGTATGTGGCAGTCCTGGTAGTCTCTCAAGGTGATGGTCTGCAGTTCCAACTGGTCATGCTGCTGCTTGGGTTGGAGTTTTTTAAGGGTATCCCATGATATCATGGATATATAGGACCCTGAGTCCACCTCCCTGTGGCAGGGCTTGCCCTCTATTGTGACCATAGTCATTATTTTGTTGGACTCAAAGACATTGGTGCATCTCACCCTGGTCTGCGCATAGCCCACGAACATGAAATGGGCTTCTTCTTCCCTGGCATCTTCCCTCTTTTTGAATTTCCCACCAGGGTTCTTCCTCCCTCCTCCTTGGTGGCCATATTGTTTCGCTGGTGATGCTGCTCATCTGCCTTGCTTGCTGGTCGGTTGTGCTGCGCGGCATACTTCTGTGATGTGGCCTCTGCGCTCACATCTCTGGCACACAGTGTCTCTGAATCAGCATGCTGAGTGGTGGTGGTTTCCACTGCAGCTGTCGCACTCTCTATTTCCCGGTTTCCCATCTGGCTTACCGGATTTCAGCTTATGCACATCTCCGTCGTCGTCGTCACTGGTCTCACAGGTGGATTCGCTTGGGTGCAGGTGGCAATCAGTCACAGTTGCTTGGACCTTTCCCGTCCCTCAGATCCACATCACCGAATTGTCAAATGACTCTGCAGCTCTTGACTCATCGATGGCTTCTTTGAACGAAATGTCCTCATGGGCCAGAAGTTTCTTTTGCAACACAGGGTCCTTGGTCCCCAGGATGATCCGGTCCTGGATCATCCCCTCGGTATCTGGGAATCTGCAGTTTTTCGTGATTCTCCTCAGGTGTGCCACAAACAAGTTGATCGTCTCTCCCTCCCTCTGGCTCTGCATATAGAAATCATAGTGGCTGGCCAAGTAGGAGGGAGAAGGGCCATAGTATCCCCAGAGGCCATGCTGGAGTTCATCCCAGGACACAGTCTGTAGATTGTCCGTGACTAAGACGTCTGCCATTTCATAGATTTCGATGTTGCAGTATGTTAAAAATAGTGCTTTCTTCTGCGCATCAGGGGCTGCCTGAAGTCCGTTGACTTCCAGGTGCAGGTTGAAGTGGCCCATGTAGGATGATCATTTTCCCTATGCTAGGTCGTAAGGGACTCCCATCGGACAGTGAGCCAGGCTGATTGCGCGTTGTGCCATGTTGGTTGGCGGTCGTGATCATTCCATGGGTCAGTAGAAATGGCATCTGAAACCCACGAGGTGTCCTTTGTTCTCTCTGCAGTTCAGGATCCCATCCTCGTTGCCAGTGTTAGATGGGTCCGCGCGTAATTGAGAAGCAGGACACAGCAGGAATGGTAAGCAGTCTTTATTTCAGTCTTAATCCAAAAAGCCACTCAGTTGCAGCAGGCGAAGCTTCAGCCACTGATGGGACTTCATTTCTCCCATTGGCTGAGCCAACGAGTGGAGTCTGTTAGCTGACTCCACTCCTTGGCTATATTTGGTCAGATACAACAATTGCAAAGTTATATGTTGTTTAGTAGTGGCTTAGTACATCCTTATTGTGCATAATGGCTAGTATAAAAAAAGACAAAAAAAATTAGGGCTCACAAAAGCAAGTGAGAAAATATTAATAAGCCTGCTCTTTTTAGCCCTTCGAGGTAGGCTAGGTCAGGAAATAGACACTGCAAGGATTCCAGGAATGCTATTTTATTATTGTAGAACAAAAACATCTTGCAAGCTTGTCAGAGTTTCTCTTCCTCATCTTATATTAAATAGAATCAAGGCAGGGCTATATTGAGTTTCTTTCTCACACTTTCCCCTTTCCCAGGACTGCGTAATTGTTTTTCTTCTCTTAATGGCTTACACATTCCTTCCTTAAGGTCATATTTAGATAACTTTACAGCTGCTCACAAACAAAATGATGCCCAACTAAAGCTGACAGCCCATTCTTGCAGGTCCTAGAGTATATGGATGGTTGTCTGGAATGCCAAAGATGGCATAATGAACATAGTTAGAGTAGCCTTATTGTTTACAGTGGTTATATTAAAAGGCAACTTCCCTACATAAAATCCTGTGCCATTACACTGAAGGCATTGCTGCAAAGGGAGTGGCTGAGGCTATAACACATCAGATACTTTCTGTTAGGGATAACATTGTTTACCCTAACTGGTTTAGGTAAAATAATAACTAAGTAATCATAGTTTGTTAGTTAAAGTGTCTGCAACTTTAACTATGGGAAAGTAATTAGGGGAGTGGTTGTGAAAGCACTTTAAAAGAAGCAAGACGACAGTTTGCTCTCTCTCTGGCTTTGATGATCCCTGATTACTGCTTGGAATCAAGACTGCATTGCTCGAACGGGAGAGAAAACAAAGGACTGATTTGTAAGTGAACTGACATAGGATATTCTGCACAGACCTTGCTAACTGAATATCCCTGAATGGACTGACTAAATGATACATGACTATTGGACTGTTATTTTGACTATGCTATGAACTCATAATGGAATAAATTATATTTTTGATAGCACAAGCGTATCTGTTATTTTTACTGTATGTTAATAAACATACAAGCTTAGCTCACTCATTTATCTGTGTGCCTATCTGACTAACGCTGCACATTCTGTTTAGCTTGTCTCCCTAACCCTGG
Source organism: Hydrophis major (assembly GCA_033807585.1). NCBI lineage: Eukaryota > Metazoa > Chordata > Lepidosauria > Squamata > Elapidae > Hydrophis > Hydrophis major. The sequence continues at coordinate 179,522,064 of CM066329.1, forward strand.
TTGGGGAACCCAGGCTTAACACTGGTTATGGGCCCAGAGGCTGCAAAGTCAGTTTAACTAGGATAAAACAGATTTATGTAAAAGTGAGAGTTTGTGTTGTTATACATTACAGTAAACAGACAGCTGTGTTTTATTAATTATAGTTTTATATCCATACAAAGAAAACATGGCACAAGTCAATCTACAAAGTTTGTCCCTTATATCCAAGCTGGATGGAACAAACTATGTATCATGGTCTATGAAATGTAGTCTGCTTCTACAAAGAGAAGGTTTGTGGAACATAATTGAAAATCCACCAAACGTAGAAGAATGGGATGCAGAGGATGATGAAGATAGACTAAAGATAGAAGAATTTATGCATAAAACTCAACAAGCTATTTGCATAATTGGGTTAACCTTAACTGACCAACAGCTTGTTTATATCCACGGAGAGAAAACGGCTGTTGGGTGTTGGCAGAAGCTGAAGAGGATTTATGTTCAAGATAACGTTGGTGCTCACATAAATCTAACACGGAAGCTTTTCAGTACACATCTCCAAACAAATGGTGATATGCTGAGTCATTTGAAAACTATGCAAAGCATTTTTCAAGAACTGCACGAGAAAGAGCTTATTTTCTCTGAACTACACCAAGTCTACATAATTCTATCTTCACTTGATGAAAGTTATGACAACTACGTAACTTCCCTTGAAATTTTGCCAAAGGAAAGTTTAACTTTAACTGATATAACTGGCAGATTGATTGAAGAGGCCAGAAGAAGACTTGAAAGAGATGAGTTAAGGAGGGAGCAACCTCAAAAAGAAGATAATGAATCTCCTACTGCATACGCAATTAAAAAGTGTTTTAATTGTGGAGGAAGAGGACATTTGACAAGATTTTGTAAAAAGGCAAAGCGCCAGAACACTGGCCAGAATACTAAAAGTCATCAAAATAAAAATAAAAATTTAGAGTTAGCCATGTATAGTAACGAAGCTGTAAAAAATAATTTATGGGTGGTTGACAGTGGAGCATCCCACTGTATAACAAATGATAACAGAAATTTTATTAAAATGTCCAAGAGTACACAGCAGATATCATTAGCCAATGGCTGGAAACTGAAAGCTAAAGGTCAAGGTATAGCATATTGTTCTTTTATAAAAGAGAATGTAAAAATGTTATATGTACCACAACTTAAGTTTAATTTAATTTCAGTTAGAATTTTGGTTAAACTAGGATATGTAGTTACTTTTAAAGGAGATAACTGCATAATTGAAAAAGAAGATAAGAAAATTACTGCATCTTTAAGAGGTGAATTATATGTGTTAAATGATAATGGTTTAAAGGTGGCTAACACAGTTTATGAAAATAAGAAACCTCATTATGAACGTATTCACTTGTTACATCGAAGGCTAGGGCATTTAAATTTTAAAATGCTTAAGAAAACTGTTGAATTATCTAAGGGAATAAGTTTGAAACCTTGTAATAAGTATTTGCAATGTAATGCCTGTAATCAAAGTAAGAGCAGGGTCACACCGGCTTATAGAGTTGATGGATTTACTACCAAAGAACCTTTAGAGGTAGTATTTGCTTATTTAATAGGTCTGAAAAAACCAAGTGTAGGAGGAGCTCGTTACATACTAAGCATAATGGACCATTATTCTAGATATGGGTTTTGCTATTTAATGAAGAGCAAAACTGAAACGTATCAAAATCTCTTTAATTGGATAAAATTTGCTGAAAGGAAAACTAAAAAGAAATTAGTAACTCTTATAACAGATAATGGTACAGAATTTACAAATAATAAATTCCAGAACAGACTAAGAATGTTAGGTATTCAACATAAAAAGTCTGCACCATATAGGCCACAACATAATGCCTTTATAGAGAGACGAGGCCAAACATTACAATCAATGGCACGTACTATGATGTCTGATTCAGGATTACCTGACAATTTGTGGGGTGAAGCAATAATGTGTGGTAATCATATATTAAATAATGTTGTTAATTCAACAACAGGTGAATTACCATTCACACTGTGGCATGGTACAAAACCTGATTTAAGTTACATGCACACATTTGGAGCACCAGCATGGGTGCATATCCCTATACAACTTAGACACAAAGGACAGCATAGAGCTAAAAGATTATATTTTGTAGGATATACATCTAATCATAGATCTTATAGATTCTGGGAACCAGGTACATCTAGAGTTTACACCAGTGCTAGTGCAAAATTCCTAGAACATGTAGGATGGAATAGATTAGAGCAAGATTTAAATAATGAAGTAATTATTGAACCCTACAAAAGGCAGAAAGATTAGACTAGTTATAAGAAGAGTCCAATTAAAGAAGAAGTCCACGAAGAACAAATAGGACCAGAACAAGAGGAAACAGTTGATCAGGAAGAGTTAGATAATCAAGAAGAGTTAATAAATGAAAGTCCACCTGTAAGTCCTGTAATACCTAGACGTACTACAGGTGTAACTAGACCACCTGATAGGTATCAAGCAAGTATAGTTTGCCAAGTAACTAAAGTTCCAACTAGTGTAGATGAACTTAGGATGTATCCTGCTAAGGATCAGGAGAATTGGCAAAAGGCAATGGAAAAAGAACTAAATTCATTAAAGGTAATGAAAGTTTATGAAGATGCTAAATTACCTCCAGGAGAAAAATCCATTGGGTGCAAATGGATATTTAAAGTAAAAACTGGAAATGATGGGATTGTTACCCATAAAGCTAGGTTAGTAGCTCAAGGATTTAATCAAACTGCATCTGATTACGATGAAGTTTTTGCACCAAGTCTTAAAGCAACATCTTTAAGAGCAGCATTAGTGTGGGCAGCTAAGAAAAACTATGTCATTAACCATTTAGATGTAGAAACTGCTTATCTGCATGCACCATTGCAGCACACTATATATTTAAGAAAACCAGTAGGTATAAAAGACAATAAAGTAAATAGTAATGATTGTTGGAAACTCAAAAAGAGTCTTTATGGGTTGAAACAATCTGGGTTTGAGTGGAACCAATATATTGTGAAAGAGTTAAACAATATAGGTTTTAAATCTGGTTTAGCAGATCCATGTGTGTTTAAAAGAGAAAATAATGGAACGGTGTCATTATTGTTATTATTTACAGATGATATTGCTTTGATAACTAAGACTAATAATGAAGCTAATGAAATTATATCATTATTAGCCAAAAAGATAAAATTAAAGCATTTAGGTGAAATTAAAAAGTATCTAGGATTGACAATTAACAAAACAAATAATGGTTTTAAGATATCTCAAGAAGATAAAATTTGCCAATTAATTAAAATGTTTAAAATGGAACTTTGTAAACTGGCAAAGACTCCAATGAATCAGGAAGTTTGCCAAATTAATGATCAAAGTCCCAAATTTGATAAGTCCATATATCAATCTTTGATTGGCAGCTTATCATATATAAGCAATTGGTCTAGGCCAGATATAGCTTATAGTGTAAATCAGCTGGCATGTTTTAATTCGGATCCACATCAATGTCATTGGCAATCATTAAAGAGAATTTTAAGATATCTTAAAGGAACAATGAACCATGCATTGTATATAGAACCAAAGGGTGATTTGAGTCTTAGTACCTATGCAGATGCAAGTTTTGCGCGGGTGTTACATTGGGTAGAAAAAGGGTGGCCGGAAAAAGACGACGACAAAGCATTCAAGACATTCCGGAACCAGCAAACAGAACTCTCACTACAAAAAGGGTGTGTACTGTGGGGGGATAGGGTTGTTATTCTGGAAAAACTACAAGGGAAGGTATTGGGGTTGTTACACGAGGAGCACCCAGGCATAGTTAGAACGAAAGCCCTGGCCAGAAGTTATGCTTGGTGGCCAGGGATGGACAAACAAATCGAGGCCTGGGTGGCAAGATGTGAATGCTGCCAAGCAACCAGACCGAGCCCTCCCGCGGCACCGATCCTGGAATGGGAAACCCCCAGGGGACCATGGTCCAGGATCCACATAGACTTTGCCGGGCCCACTAAGGGACATACATTCCTTATAACGGTAGATGCTTACTCCAACTGGTTGGAGGTAAGCAACATGAAAACCACCACCACGGAGGCCGTGACCAAGGAACTTAGCAAACTATTCGCAACCCACGGCCTCCCAGATGTCATCATATCAGACAATGGGCCCCAATTCACCTCGCTAGAATTTGAAAAATTCCTAGCAGAACGGGGCATAAGACACATATTGACAGCTCCGGCACATCCGGCGGCGAATGGAACAGATGGTTCAATTTACAAAAAATACCATCCAAAAAATCGAACACGGGGAAATCCAAGAAAAAATAAATAAAATGCTCTTCATACAGCATATAACCCCGAACACAACAACGAACAAAAGCCCGGCAGAGCTACTAATGGGGAGGAAAATAAGGTCCCCACTAGACAGGTTGCACCCCACATATAACCTGGAGAGACCCCCAACTCCTCTAGCAAGCACCGGTCCTTTGCACCAGGTGACGTCATCTACGCAAAGAACCTAGCCAGAGACCCACTGTGGGTACCAGCAACCATAACCCAACTGATAGGCCCCCGCTCGTACCGGCTGCAAAAACCGGCGGATGAGCCTAGAAACGCCACATCGACCAAATAAGATCGAGAGCAATCATGGGAAACACAACCGACACACAACCAAACACAGACAACCCCCTTAATACAAGCCAAGAGGGGAGGGAATACCTCGGGAACCAAAACCCAACAAAAAGAAACCAGCCATACTCACCGGCAAGCAGCCAGCTCGAAGCCTCACCACGGAGCAGCAGCCAGGCCAGCTCAACCAGCCCGGAAAGACCAAGCGGGAGCGGCGGAAACCGCAGCTCAACCAGCCCGGCTAGACTGGGAGGGAGCTGCGACAAGAGGCCTGGCGACACCTTCCAGGCGGTTCCATCGACGAAGCCGAGAGCAACAAAGAACCCGAGCGAACTGGCCGGGAGCCAGACAACGACTGACCTGCGCAGGTCCAGCAGGCAAGTACGGAGCTCCACCTACTTACGGGACTACGTCACGTAGGACCGAACCAAGAGGGGAGGGGTGTTCTATACGGTCATTTGCATTCTCGTAAACGCCGCACTGTGATTGGTCAAAGCGCACAGGGATCCGATTGGTCGAGCGAGCCACTCTGATTGGCCTGCTAGGGATCTCCCGCGATTGGTGGAAACTAATCGCGGGAGATTCAAAGTGGTGCCATTGGCTGCGGCCGCCGCGGCTTGAGTATAAAAAGCCAAAGTTTTTTCCCTCGGAACCCGAGCCATTCTCGGGACCAATAAATGAGCTGAACCAAGTCACTGAGTCCTGGTCTCCTTGCCGCGCCAGACACAACAGGATGTTTCATGTCAGAACAATCAGTGATTGTCTTCAAAATGGGTGGTTAGATGGATTTCCTTCAATTGGGGGTGCGGGGGGGGGGGGGGGAGGAGAAGTTGAGAGATTCCATAGTGTGACCTGCAGCTGCTATTGGGAAAATCAACTGGCTGCCAAATGAGAATATTGGGTCATTAGCATAACTTTCAGTGGGAATTTGTATGCAGGAATAACAATGTCTTGACAGTAAGGAAATTTTGCCCTCTTTTCTATCATTCAGACAAATGCCCATCGGCAAAAAGCTATCACAGCTGGTAGATTAGGGCATAAAATTTTAAATGTAATAGGTATAAAGGGCCAGGTAGTGCTGACTTATTTTTAACTCTCGGAGTTTGTTGAAATTAAGGGGTGGAGGCAGTACTGGCAGAGCTATAATTTCGTCACCCTTTTGTTGGTCATCTAGAAGAACACTAATTACTCATAATACTCCTGTTTGTTCTTGGCATTCTGGATTGACAAGAGTGAAGACAATCACATCTCCAACTTCAATAAGTTTTAGAGAGGAAAGGCAGTAGAAATCGCACCATGCCAAGAGCACCCTTATAGTGTGGAGGTAAATTAAACAAACCCAGCTATACCCTGTTGCAAGATGATGGTATATACAATTGTTTTGTATTACTAAGGCCATGTCCCTTGCTATGACTTTAGTTATTCCTTGGGATGTTTCTTTTAAAACATCCACTGAGCATCTTAGAGCTTATTAAGTAAAATCTTGGTCACCCAAGACAGAAAAACAATAAGCATACTAACTAAAATGAATTGCAGTGCCCTCCCTCCATTCAGTGGCTTGGCACACCTATCCATCATCTTTTGAAAGCCCTAAAGAGGGAAAGCACCATGCAGGAAGTAATTGGAATAAAAATGACCGGTAAACAATATTCAGCCTATTTACTTATTTAGCAATCAATTTTCCTGGAAGGGAAAAATTCACTTTAAACAGCATCCTTTCAATTCTTCATTTTCATTGGCATTTTGAGAAACACTTCCTTGGAAATTGAGTGTTTAAACCAGAATTTTGTCGGAGAAGGTTACACCAGTTTGTTTGTCTTTTCTTACTAGTTAGGGCACTGTTTGACATACAAGAATATTTTTGTATCTTCTTTGCCAGCATCATATTGTATGTAATCTTAAAGGGTTTGATTAGAGCTAAATTGATATATTTCTGATCCTGATCTGGTCCACAATGAATTGCAGCCAAGCTCAAATTTCATTTAAATCATAGTGACTCTACAGACATTTTGTACAGCTGTTGTTCCCATGAGAGAAATTCTTTTTTTAAAAAAACAAACAAACAATTTTATTGGTTTTTAAAGACAAACAAAACAAACAAAATATAAAAACATCCAGCTTTCTTTCATAAATGTACAATCAGTGTGTCAGTTGGTTTACCAATTTTTTGTGCATCCATTTCGTAGTCTCAATTGCAGTTACATCACAGAATAACTTATATTATCAATCAAAGATTGAATATCCTAGTATCACTATTAAACAATCATTTGACTATAATTTTATTCATTCATACTTTGTGAGATAACTATAATTTACTTCGTTTATTTTATAACAATTCATATAATGCTACCAGATATAAAAACATTTTATAGATATGATATCAAAAAAAGAGAAGAAATATATCTTTATATATTCATCATTTTCTGAAATTCTAGATATTCTATTATTGTGTAAAATTATCTAACCATTGATAGAAAAGGTCCCAAATTTTATAAAATTGTTTATCTTCTTGTTCTCTAATTTCAAATGTCAATCTACTCATTTCAGCACATTCCAATATTTTCTTAATGATGATAAGAGAAATTCTTGCGTTTTACCACTCAAGTGTTTCTCTATCGATGGCAACATGGTCAAGCCATAATTGCAACATTTTTATGCATTCCACCTTCACAGGAATTATAAAATACAACTGAGGGATAGCTTCTAAGTGGCCACTTCTGATTTCTTTCATCTTCTTTTTTCAATAGTTGGCCTTCCCCTCTATAATTTCCAATGATGGATATGGGTTGGTTCATGGTAGATAGCATAGTGTTTGTGTTTTGAGATAGCCAAGAATAAAGAGGCTGCAGGACATGTTTGAACTGCTTTGTCAAGATTCGTGGATGGAAACACTAATGATATTACCTCACATGCCTACATAACTGGCTCAGAATCTCAGAGTTTGAGAATCCTGGTCATAATGATCTAACTCTGATGTTCTGGTCCCAAATGCCAACTTGTTTGATAACAGAACACCTATAAATATATTTTTATTTGCTCTGGGAGCCTGGTATCTGTGTTTCAGAGAAAACTTTGTCTCCAGCTCAGTTTCTCCTGTTAACTGTTCAACAATTTCCAGTGCTGTTATGGGCCAAGATGTGATTTATTTTGTTTCTATTTTTGACCTCATCTAATTTTTTTTACTAGTGTCTTCCTAGAAGTATTTTATTTCTACCATTGCTTTATTCTTTTTCTCATGGTTATCTTCTCTTCTCTTTCTTGCTATAGCAATCCAATATTACATTTCACACAGTATTTTTCCCTACTCTTACCTAGCCAGATAATTATCCATTCCTTGTGGATATCATTTATTCTGATTTTTTTAAAGAAAAAAACAAGTATAATCTGGCCATCTCATTTTTTCTGCCAGGTCGCTTGCCTACAACTCATTCCCAGCCCACATTTTAGCCACATTGATATTAAGGGAGTGCTTTCCCTTTTAAATTACATAGGTTTGAGGCAGTCACAAGATGTATAAAATCTGTTTCACATCACTCAGTATACATGAAATGAGATGACCAGTGGTGGATGGGATCAGAGCAGTTGACCATTGTTGACTATTCGATACTGGCACTCCTCTGCTTTCCAGTCCTTGGTCAGCCTCCAGTCTGTTATTGTCTTTCTAAAGCAAGGGTCTTCAAACTTGACAGCTTTAAGACTTGTGAACTTCAACTCCCAGAATTCCCGAGCTAACGACTGGAGGAGGAATTCAGGGAGTTGAAGTCCACAAGTCTTAAAGCTGTCAAGTTTAAAGACCCCTGTTTTAAAGTTTAATGGAAGGAGCAGAATGGTGCAATACTGAAATGACAATGCTATCCTCATCTCAAACACAGAGCTGAGAAAAGTCTAATAGTAGCATTTATTGCTTAGACCAGGTATACAAAGACAAAGAATAAGAGAGAACTTGTAAATAAATCCTTTCTGATGTTAATCTGCTTTTTCTTTATTGAGCCTGAGGTTATGACAGAAGGAGGACACAGGAATTTGACTGATTCATGATATTGACCTCATAGGGCTCAGCACTAGAGGTCACAGTGTTTGCTCACCTTATAACATTCTTACTCTCTTTCTCCAAGTCCTGGCATTAATTCAGTTTCTTTGCTTGTCACAGTCAAGCCATGTTTAAATGTTCTGTTTTGAGAAGGAGCTACCTGGTCCTCCTTTACCTGATGCAACTCTCACTGAGCACTACGAATTTTCTGACCAATACATTGAAAAGATCAACTTTTTGATTGCGGAACATTTCGTCCCCTCTTTGGGTGATTTCTGCATTTATCTGAAGAATTTGCATTGTCTGTAAAAATTATAATAATGGTTCCATTGTTTCACTGATATATAAACCTCCATCTTGTAATTGGCTGTTTGTAGGGGTGACCGCCAATGGTGGTATTCAATTTTTTTTACTACTGGTTCTGTGGGCATGACTTGATGGGCTTGGTGTGGCTTGGTGGGTGTGGTGTGGCTTGGTGGGCATGGCTTGGTGAGCGTGGCAGGGGAAGGATATTGCAAAATCTCCATTTCCACCCCACTCCGGGGGAAGGATAATCCCCCTTCCCTCCCCATCCCACTAACCTGCTTTCCAGTTCCATTCTCCTCTGCAGGACAACAAAAGAAGACCCAGCCGATCAGCTGGGACTTGGGAGGCAGAGAATAGATGAGGGTGACAAATACCAGAGGTGGTATTTGCCAATTCTCTGAACTACTCAAATTTTCCACTACTGGTTCTCCAGAATTGGTCAGAATCTGGTGAATACTACCTCTGGTTACCACATTTGCCAGCTACGGAAGGTGAAGCAAAATATAATTTTTAGGAAATGTTTAGAACATTACATCCATGCACTATTTTTACATGCTGGAAGAAAATTCTTGGCCCACTGGCACATTCCTCCCCCTCCCTGAACACTGGGAAATCTCACAAAACAGCTCGGCCATTTTGAACTGAGTCAAGCAAAATGTACCAAATGCTCCTCTTTTCTTTCTTGTTTTTTTCTTTTATCGGTTTCAGCTGAAGACTTCAAGCACTGGGTGTCCTGGATAAAAGGTTGTTACACTTTGCCTTGTTGTGACTCCCTTGTGCTGGAATCAGGCAAGCAGGGCAGTGTGGGAGACACAAAATATAGTGTCTAAGCCGTCTTCAGGCTCAATAGCACCCTTCCCGTCTGCCCTCTCACCAACTCCTACTGCTTGTGCTACTTTGGCTATTTATTTTGCTGAACATCAACCACCCAGAAACAAATCCAGGACAAAGCAGGAGATCAAGAGAACAGTCACTCTTCTCCAAAGGTTGGGTTGCTGAGAGGAGCTCAAAAGAAAGTGGAGAGAAAGATCCCAACATATTACTGGCAAGCCTAGTGGGAAATTTGAGGTTCCTGAAGTGTGCTCAGGATTTTAATTCCAATGCAATTTAAACTTCAACAAATGTAAATGGCTGCCCATTTACTAATGGACTCTGGGCAATTTAAAAATATCAAAGCATTACAACAAAAATTGTATCCATATATCTCACACAACTTTCCTGGGCTCCATTAATAGTTTTGTACTAGACCAGAGGTCTCCAAACTTGGCAACTTCAACTCCCAGAATTCTCCAGCCAGCATAACATATATACTAGACTATACTCGAGTACTCGGGGGAAAAGCTAGGTCTTCACAGCCTGTCAGAAGACTGACAAGCTCAGGGCCATATGAATCTCCAGGAAGAAAGTGTTCAATTCCACTGGGGCCATGAAAAGGAAAATACGCTTCCTGGAACTCACCAAATGGCACAATTTCACAGAAGGAGCCTGAAGCCAAATCAAGCCCAGTCAGAGCCACAGAAGCTTTCTGAGTGGCTTTGCCCAGCCAACAAAGCTGCAAGTAAGATGTGGTTGCCATCACAAAAGGGCTGGGATTCTGTAAGAGCATAGCTTCTTTCTATCTCATTTTATGCATGTGAATTACGGAGAGAATCTTCTGGCATGTGATCTCCTGTGGGGGCTACAGGTAGTTCTCATTTAGTGACAATTGGGACCAGCAACTGGGTCATTAAGCTAGGTGGTTTCTAATTGAAACCATAAGTGTGCTTTTGAACCTACATCAGCTTGCCTTTGCTTTATTCATCTGCGGAAGTCCTAGGTGCAACATAAAGTTACTTTTTCATCATTGCTGTAACTGCAAATGATCACTGAATGAGGTGCTCACTCAACCAGATCTACTTGCAGGATAGCTAGATTGCAAATATCCATCTGACCACTAAATAGCAGCAGAGAGTGAGGATTTTCTGTATACCTTTGCTGCCACCTGCTGTCAGATGTATGTTTGCAGTTTAAAACAGTTGCCACAGCTTCCTATCTCAAAAGGACATACCAGAAAGAACTGAGCAGTTGGGAGGAAATAGAAAACAGAAAAAAAAAATCCTTACCACTTCTCATAGAAGAAGCTGGCATTCTCCAAAGGAAACACATCATGCATTTGCATGCACTTTTTCTTTTTTAAGTATATTTAGAAAATATGAGAGATGAGTAATCTGAGAGAAACCTATTTTAAATTCATGGTCTCTTGTTTTTGTCAAGGAAATGGAAGCACCAGAATATGGTCAGGTTTTTTTTTACTGGGAAGTACCATCAAGTGCTTTCAAGATAGGAGTGTCTGAGAATACCAACGCTTTGTGACTTGATACTTTAAAACACAGCTGGCTTCTTGCTTCATTTGAGGATGTGCAAGAGAGCTGCCAGTCTGTGTTAGCAAGGTCAAGTATATTTACAGCTTGCCCTATGCAACATACTGTGTGGGCTACATGGGCTATACATAGTGCATTTCTGTGCAATAACCATCCATGCATGCTAATTTTACAGGCACGGAGAAACTCTTCCGCCCAGCTCCTCCTACGCTCAAAACCAGCTTCAAAAAGGTTCCAGTCCTTCCCTGGATCCTCTTTTACATTCATCAGATTTGCAGATTTGGAAGGGCCAAAAGACTGAAATGTAGACAAGATCCAAGGAGATTAAATCAAAGGCTTGGTGACAGGGGATCCTTGTGAGTCAGTCAAATGTGGACCTGCTTTGTGGAGTGATCACAGTGCATGTTGTACATGTTACAGCTCCAACATGGTCACCCAGCATCTCACGTGAGAGTAAGGCTGATACCATTAACCAGGAAGCCCTATACAGTATCAACCTTCTCGTTGAACAGTTGGTCTGGTGCTAAGAATTCCTCTTATTATATCTGAAAAGCCCTGAATAGTTTAAGATATAGATCTACAAAAGACTTCTACAAGAACCTACATATCACTTACTGAAACAAGGTGCAGAGGTTTCTTGCACATACCAATAGATTCTGAAATTGATTTGGTTCAAATTAGGCCATTTCCATGGCTGAGTTTCTACACCAAAACTCCCTTCTGTGCCACTGCTGATTATATTTATATTTGTTTATTTGTCTGTCTGTCTGTCTATCATCCGTCCATCCATCCATCCATCCATCCATCCATCCATCCATCCATCCATCCATCCATCCATCCATCTATCTATCTATCTATCTATCTATCTATCTATCTATCTATCTATCTATCTATCTATCTATCTATCTATCTATCTATCTATCTATTGGCTTTGATCTTATGTTTGCTAACCAGAGTTGCAATTGTGAGATAGGAGGATATATCAGCACAATCAATCAATCAATCAAAATATTATTCACTGGCAACTTTTTGGAAGTTGATGAAGACCTTTTTTACATGAACATTTGTTAGATAAGTTTGCAGCTTTTAGAAAAAACAAAGGAAAGGGAAGGCAAGATATAAATGTTCTAAATAAGCAAATGAGAAACGGTCCACCCATCCAGTCTCTGCTTAGCATTATCAAACACTGGGAGAGGGGTCATTATCCACTTCAGTGGATATCTTCCCTAATGACTTATTCATTTTACTGAAATTATCTTTTCTTTTCTTTCTGCAGGAGGAATATGTACATGTCGCCAGAAAGTCTATGATGCCACCTCTCTTGATTTAGTAGTGACAATTACATGTTCAAATCATTAAAGTTTTTTTTTTTTCAGGGGTGGCTCAAACTGCCAAAGCTGATCATAGTATTTATTGAGGGGTAAACCAACAAACATCTAAGCTATTCGGCTAGGTATCTGGAAAGGAATGAAGGATTAAGCAGGTCTTTCACATAATAAACCATCGGCAGTGTGCCAGTGCAACAAACTTCATGAAGTTAAGAAGTCCAAGATAAACCCTAAAGTTTAAGCAGAGTGTAGCCATTATTGCCACAATAAATTTGTAGATGTCATAAGGATTTTTCTCTGCACTTGTAGTCACCAATCAACATGAAGACTTGATTACATGGTTGTGGGCCTCCATCTTGATTTTTTTACTTCCTTCATAGGGTGTTGTTGTTAGTCACAAAGTCATGTCCAACCTATTGTGATCCCATAGACAACATTCCTCCAGGCCTTCCTGTCCTCTACCATCCTCTGGAATTCATTTAAGCTCATACCGACTGCTTCAGTGATTCCATCCAGCCACCTTCATAGTGTAGGAAAACCCGTTAGGGAAGAGGTGTGTAAACTCATTAATATGAACAGATCTGATGCTGCCTACGCATGCTGTTGCTTGTGTGTCACTATCTCTATATTTCATGTGAGTTTGACAGCCCTGCTATAGTTCTTTTCTCTTTTATTAACATTTATTAGGTCAAAGCCTTAATTGATCAAGGCCATGATGAATGGCAAAAGTCTTTGGACCTATTTGGTAAGGGTAATATAATATTGAGAAGAAGACTGTGATCTGGAATGTACAAAAAATTAATAATAAAGCACATGCAATGACATATTGGAAAATGGATATAATATGTTTCTGGTGTAATAGACTGAATAAAGAGAGTTTGTCTATATGGAATGGAAGTGATGAATGCATGAAGGGCGATGAAAGTAAAGGATGAATTATGAATGTGTTGTGACTCCAGGTTTGGAATCTGCTCCTGTGGTAGATATGAGTTCAAGCAACGAGGATATGGCAGCAAAATATGAGCCGGCATTGCTTAGTGACTTGGATAGTAACCAGGATGAGGAGATGGATTTAACAAGGGGAGATAAACCTGATTTAATGGAGTTGTCAGGACCTTCGACCTCCTCTGGTTCTTTATCTGAGCAGCAGCCGGGAATGGCTGTCAAGGAAAGCATGAGAGTTTTCCATTGGAGAAGAAAACTTGGAGAACTTATGGCTTGACGTCAGAAACAGAAGGAGGCTCAGACACCAATCTCCATTAGGAAGGAAGCGTCGAGCCAGTAACTAATTAGGGAAATTAACACACTCCATAAGTGGATAAAAGGACACGGCTGGGCTGGTGGAACTCGCCAGAAGCAAAGTGTCTAAATGGAGTGAAGACATGCAGCAAACTCTCTGAGGCTTGTGAATTACTTCTACGCCAGGATTTCTGGACAGAATGTGGATTTATTGCTGTGTTTTGGAATTACTCCAGCCATTCTCTTGTGGGGGTTTGTTTTTGATTTGAGTTAATTCTGAAACGGCTGCATTTTGTTTTGCTCACCTGCAATTAAAGGGGAGACATAACATGAATGTATAAAATTTATGTCAGAAAATATCAATTTGTGTCATCAAGATTTTTGTGGGTTCATTTAAAGGTAGAATAGAATACTTTTATTGGCCAAGTGTGATTGGACACACAAGGAATTTGTCTTGGTGTAAATACTTTCAGTATACATAAAGAAAAGATACATTTGTTAAGAATCATGAATCATAACGTACAACACTTAATGATAGTTATAGGGTACAATCAATAATCAAATCATACTAGGAAACAGTCAATATAAATTGTAAGGATACAAGCGACAAAGTTACAGTCCCACAATCACAAGTGGGAGGGGATGGGTGATAATGAGTGATGAGAAGATTAACAGTAATAGTAGTGCACACTCCTTGGGCAGTTTGAGCTTTCTGAGTTGGCGCAGCAAGAACATTCTTTGTTGTGCTTTTTTGATGATGTTTTTGATGTTAGGTGTCCATTTTAGCTCATGTGATATAATAGAACCTAGAATTTTGAAGGTCTCTACTGTCTCTACTGTGTTATCTAGTATTGTAAGAGGTGGTAGTATGGGAGGGTTTCTTCTAAAGTCTACCACCATTTCTATGGTTTTGAGTGTGTTCAGTTCCAGATTGTTCTGGTTACACCACGAGGCAAGTTGGATAACCTCCTGTCTGTATGCAGATTCATTGTTGTCTCGAATGAGACCAATCACTGTTGTGTTATGAGCAAACTTCAGTATTTTAACAGATGGATCGTTTGAGATGCAGTCTTTGGTATATAAGGAGAAAAGAAGTGGAGATACCACACAGCCTTGGGGGGCCCCTATGCTGATTGTGGAAGTATCCGATGTGATTCCACCTAGCTTCACCTACTGCTTCCTGTCTGTTAGGAAGCTTATGATCCACTTATAAGTGTGTTCAGGTACTGTTAGTTGGTTTAATTTACTTAGAAGAGTGTCTGGAATGATGGTATTGAATGCTGAACTGAAGTCTACAAAGAGGACCCTTGCGTAGGTATTTGGAGATTCAAGGTGTTGTAGGATGTAATGCAGAGCCATGTTAAAAGCATCATCTGTTGATCTATTTGCTCAGTATGCAAACTGCATGGGATCTAACAGCGGATCCATGATGGTTTTCAGGTGGGACAGCACAAGCCTTTCAAAGATTTTCATAACTACAGATGTTAGAGTAACTGGTCTGTGGTCATTCAGTTCCTTGACGGAGGGCTTCTTTGGCACAGGGATGATAGTAGAGTGTTTGAAGCAGGAAGGAACATAGCACATCTCTAGTGATCTATTGAAGATTCAGGTGAAGATGGGGTCCAATTGGTCAGCACAGACTTTTAAGCAAGAAGGAGATGTCTTGTCTGGCCCTGGTGCTTTTCCTGGCTTTTGTCTGTGTAATAGATCTTGCAATACTTTTTCTGTGATCATCAGAGGTTGTGAACCCAATGGATTGGAGCCAGTTGTAGCAGGCTTGGATGTTGTTGGTGTGTTTGAGATGTGGGTTATGGAGATAGGTGGCTGTAGTTTCTTTTCAAACCTGCAGTAAAACACATTCAGCTCATCTGCTAGTTGTTGATTTCCTTCTGCCTGGGAAGGAGTTTTGCTGAAGCCAGTGATGTTTTTTAGGTAGACGTATTTATAAATGGATGTTAATTACATAATGCATGCTCGTAAATTGTAAGAGTAGAAAAACCAAGGAAGAGTTTTCAGAAAAGCTGTATGATGCACTGAATGAATGCAATCCATTGGATAAAATAATTCCGGATCGGTGGAATTTGATAGGAGAGTATCTAAAAATGATTTGGCCAGATTTGCTGGCACAGTTTGATTAAAATCTACACTGATGTTTCTTCTGTTGCTTGCCGTATTTCTGTAGACATTTTATGAATTCCTGCATCTAAATGACTTGGTAATGACTGGGATGCTGATGTAACTTCATCTTCTAGACATTGGTATCTGAATATAGATCCTTTTAACATTTATATTTTATTTTATTTTATTTTAAATTTAGATGAAATGTTAATATATATTGCAAGTCCAGGTATGATATGCTATACACTAATTAATTTCATCTTTTAGTACTAGAGATTCTTATAAGTAGAGAATTGTCTGGCATGAATGATCAGGTGGCAATAAATCAGTTCAATTGGACATTCACATTTGGACCTGATCTTTTATGCCTGAGATTAATATTCTCAATTAACAATTAGCATCTGTCAGGAGTTAGATAAGGGTCAACAGAATACAGGTGTGTGTGTGTTGGAATTAGCTTCCTTGCAGCTATGTAGAGATTCTAGGCTGATCCATCTTTTAACTCAACCCTCAGTTCTGCCACTCCTTCCCCTACAAAAATATCTTTTACAGTATCTTGGATGCTGACTAGGTTCTGTACAGAATTTCAGCATACTCCCTCCATTCCTCCATTGTTGTTTAATATTCTTTGGAATACATTGCTATGTGTCCTTTTGCATAATAATTCGAGGTTAAAACATTTTTTTTCTGAGTCCATGAAACTTTTTGAAGAATTTATTTGTCTTTCCATATCTCTTTCCATGTTCAATATCTTTACAATATATGTAATGCTGCTTCATGTTTCTTCTCTCAGAAATTCTGTGTGAATTTCCTTCCTGAGATCTTGGCTTTGATTTCTGTTTTTTTTCCTCTTCTCTTCTTGGCAATTTCTACCATTTCTTTTTGGTAAAGTTTTTTATTTTATATTTACAATAATTCCATCTTTCATTTCAATAGTGTGTCAACTGGGTACATATGAATTGTGCTAATAATTATAATTAATACTTTTCTTACCAGTATAACAATGATCACATTTTCTTTACAGCCATTATCTCTTATGTCTATTATCTTTGTAATATTAACTTATTTCTCTATATATTCATCTACTCCATTTTAACTTGTCTACCATTTCTTCTGACATCCAATATGCTTTCTTCTATTTCTTGTTCTTTGGCAGTCTATTGTCATATTTATGCATAACAGTTTTGATTTAATTTCATTTTTTTAATTCCCTATCAATGAGACTATGGACTGTAGTTTTCGAAGTGATTCTTGATTAATGTGTGTGTGTGTGTAATTTTAATTATTTTTAATTATAGGAAGACTGTGTTAGACTGGTGCAAACTGATAACTTATTTTCCTGCACCATTCTCACTAGGTGGACCAGATCAGAATGATAATAAGAACTATCGCAGATCCTTGGGAAGGACTTGATAGGTGGATAAAAATGCCAATTCCTGTCTAAACATAATGTTGGCTGTGAAACCAACCATAATGCTAATAATTTATATGCCACCCGAGTTCAATTGACCCTCTACAGTTCAACTCCACAGGGAGACGGCCTACATTTTACTGAAATAGGCTAGAATACCAGAATCTTGCAAATAGGATTGTGCTGTATATCATCATTCACCTCGCCCTCCTTAGACCACATTGAATCATGGAGATGTTTGCCTAATTCGCTTTGTGTTATTTTGTTGCACAGACTTTAAAAAAATGATGCCATTCCCTTTGCTTATCTAATAGTTCTTACACATTATTTGACTTACTCTTTATATTTTGCTTCATTTTGATTTCCTTGGTAATATTAGTTCAACCACATTTTCATCCTTAACATTTTCATCTTTGGTATTCCAGTTTTCAGTCACAAACAGCACATCTTGCTTGTGGGTTTTGTTGATTCCACAGTGAATTAGACCATACAATTCATCAAACCTTCTTTCGCATTAGTGTTTGGCACATAAACCTGGATAACAGTCACATTAAAGTGTTGTCCATGAAGTCTAATTCATATTAATCAGTTGTTGATTGTACTGTAACCAAGAACTGTTTTTCGGTTTCTTTCTGGCCTATGAAAACAATGCTGCCTCTCCTTTGTTTTTTACGTTTTGAACAATTAAAGAGTGTGATCTGACTGAAAGTGTCCAGTTCCAGATTGTTTCAATTTGCTGATCCTGAAGATATTAATGTGTTTCATCTTTCACCATATTGACCTTTTCCAAATTCATGCTTCTTCTTACGTTCCACATTTCCACTATAATTCTGTCTTTGCAGTTTCAGATTTTCTTCTGAATGGCAACCATCAGCAACCAGACATCCCGCAGGCTTTAATCTAATCATGTCATGAACACGGTTAGTATTGCAAAAAAATCTCAGCTCTTCTTCAGTATAGCATGTTGCGTGTCATCTGACCCATCATCCAGCACAATACCTCGAATCAGTTTCAGAAAAGAAATGAGATGAAAATGTTGAACATGTTAAAGCAGCAGGTGCAAATTGTCTCTCTGGCAGCGGTATGAGTTGACTGGTGTAACAACCGGTTCGGTGAGCGCGTGCTTTGTGTGCACCCCATTTAAAAAAGCCCATTTTCAGCTCTAATACCTTCAACTGAAGCCCCTGTGAATAAAAAAGCTGAGGCATGGCAAACTGCTCTGCTGTGCGAATCAGCTGTGCTATGAAAAAAATGAAATAAAGCACAGAAAAGAGCAGGAGCCAGCAGGAGCCAGGCCCACATGCTCATCGGACCGAACCAAGAGAACCCCACCCCTGATCTCTGGAGACATTTTTAAAAATTATGTGGTTTAGCAATAAACCAAGTGGGCAACCCCTTCAACGTGTGTATGAAGATTGAACTTGTCCTTGAGGATTTGAAGATTGTCATTGTTGTTCCTCTTTTCAAAAGGAGAAAAGATAGCAAATGCAATCTAGATGGATATGACCTTGTTGATGACCCTCACTTTGACAAGGACCTTGGAGTTCTCATATCGAATTATCTAAGTGCCAAAGCTCACTGCAACAGTATTACCAAAAAGGCTTTAATAGTTGTAAATTTAATTTTACGAAGCTTCTCCTCTGGTAATACTGTTTTGCTAACTAGGGCATTCAAAACCTTTGCTAGACCTGTTAAGTACTGAGCGTGGGCGTGAAGGATGAAGTCGAGCCGGTAAATTAGTGAACTTCAAAACTCTTTATTAACATGGTGTGACAGCTCAGCTCAATGGCTGCAACGGGCCTCCTTATATAGGCAACTTCTTAACTATTCAACCAATGAAAACCTGGGGGCACTAGCTCCATTAACCAATGGGAGAGGCTCGTTAATGGCCAATCAGATTCGCCTGAACGGACCAATCAGATGTCGCCATTAACGGCCAATCAGAAGTGCAGGGCCAGAACCCTGCACTTGACTTCAAGCTCTTGATAACTTTATTAACACATTTATTCGTTCACAGCACCCCTTCCCCCCGGGTTCCGTTTACTGGGTGCGGTTACGTAGTCCTTGAGGTAGGCCGGTTGTTTTGTTAGTCTATTTGATTTTCGTATTGCACCCGGTATTTGGCTGCAATCTTGTTGAGGTAGGGTGTTATCTGGTGAAAGGGGTGCCTCCAACTCTGAGTTCGAATTTTCGCTGTCCCCAACCTCCTCGGTATCACCATGAGGTGAACTCACTCCCATCCCCGATTCTTCTTCACGTGTTTCCGTTTCTCCGTCGTTTCTATCATTAAAACTTTCTGCTATTCCAAGTTCATCTTCCTCCGTATCTCCTCCCCCCTCAGTTTGAATATCAGGGGACTCGGAGATTCCTGACTGTAGCCTTGATCGTAGCTGATCAAAGTGGCGCTTCCATAGTCTATTATCGCGACACTCCACGAGGTATGATCTGGGGCCGGTTACTCGGACCACAGTCGCCTCGACCCACAACGGATCGCCCGACAAGTTCTTAGCGAATACTAAGTTAACTGCCTGGAAGGTACGGCATTGCCCGCTGGATCCGTGTGGTTTCTCAGGTTCGTACAATCGGTGTAGTTGGTCGAGGTGGGAACAGAGCTTCTGCCCCATTAGCAATTCGGCGGGAGTTTTGTTGGTGACGCTATGTGGAGTGATATGCTGCAAGAGGAGTATCCGGTTTAATTTTTCTTCCATATTGTAATAGTCCATTTTGTGTAGTGTTTTCTTGATGAATTGTACCATGTGCTCGGCCCTTCCATTGGCCGCAGGATGCACCGGCGAGGTCAGCGTATGGCGAATACCGCGGTCCGCCAGGTACTGCTCAAAGGACAACGCGATAAATTGGGGTCCGTTTTCGGATACCAGAACGTCTGGTAATCCTTGTGTTGTAAATAGTCTGTCAAGTTTCTTGATAACCCTTCGGTTGTTGTATTCCTCATTTCGTAGATTTCGAGCCAGTTCGAGTAGGCATCTACTATTAGCAAGAATGTGTGGCCTTTGGTAGGTCCGGCAAAGTCCAGATGAATATGGGACCAGGGTCCCCGCGGTGTTTCCCATTCGGTTGGGGTCGCTTTCGGTGGGGTGTTGCTTACTTCCTGGCATTTGTGACAAGCTTTGACCCACGTCTCGATTTGCTTGTCGATGCCCGGCCACCATGCGTAACTATGTGCGAGGGCTTTCATGCGCACGATGCCGGGGTGGCCATCGTGCAAAGTTCTTAGTACCGCTCGTTGTAGCCGCTCTGGGATGACTCTATCTCCCCAGATAATGCAGCCTTTCTGTGAGAATAATTCCATTTGTCGACTCTTGAATGGGGTGTAGTCATCAGGTATCTGGTCCAATGGCCATCCGCACTCGACCCAACTGAGAACTCGTGCTAAGGTGGGGTCGCGTTTCGTTTCCATCGCGATATCTTGGGCTGTTAATGGTGGTGTCCGAAGTGTCTTGATCTGCAACGTTGTCACCGTAGGCGCGGGGTCATCCAAGGTCTCTGGAAGTGGTGCTCGGCTCAATGTGTCGGCGTGGGGAATGGCCTTCCCCGGGCGGTGTTGCAACTGATAATTATAGGCAGCCAAGAATTCTGACCAGCGAGTCATTCTGGGAGATAATATATAGGGGGTTGGCTTATCTCCCGCTATTATTCCCAGCAAAGATTTGTGGTCAGTCACTGTATTAAAGGCTCGGCCGTACACATACTCATGAAATCTCTTGACAGCAGACACAATGGCAAGGGCTTCTTTATCAATCTGACTATAATTGCGTTCTGCTTTTGAAAGCGTCTTGGAAAAATAAGCAACAGGGGCTTCACTACCGTTTGGCAAAACGTGGCTCAAAATGGCATCACACGTGATCGTTAATGGCAAAGTCTCATTGTACTGCATTAGTACAGTGTCAGAAGTCAATAAATTTTTTACATTTCGAAACGCCTGCTCTTCTCTATGTCCCCATACCCAGATTGCTTTCTTGTCCAGTAAACGATGTAGGGGTTCGGCTACGGTTGCTTTGTGCGGCAGGAAAACATTATAAAAATTGATAAGACCTAGAAATGCCTGGAGGTTGGCCTTATTTCGGGGTCTTGGGGCGTTCTTGATTGCCCTTAATTTGCTATCAGTAGGGTGAATACCATTACTGTCAATCAAATACCCTAAGAATTCAACACGATCAGTGTATAGTTTACACTTGTTTTTCTTAACCTTAAGCCCTGCGTCTTTGAATCTCTGAAGAACCAATCTCAGGCGCTCTCATAAAATTTTCGGGGTAGGTGCAGCAATTAACACATCATCAAAGTATGGAACAATGCCTTTGATTCCTTGTAATAGTCTTTCCATCAAACTTTGAAAGATTCCCGGGGCTACGCTCACTCCGAATTGGAGTCGGGTACATTTAAAGGCAACTCGGTGCGTAACGATTGTCTGTGCCTCTGCCGTTTTTTTGTCTACAGGCAGTTGTTGGTATGCCTGGGCTAAGTTTAGTTTAGCAAAGACTTTTCTGCCCCCCAGGGAATGGAGGAGGTGCTGCACCACCGGTACCGGATATGCATTTTGTTGAAGGGCGTGGTTCAGGGTGGCTCGGTAGTCCCCACAAATTCTTATCGAACCATCTGGCTTAATGGGTGTAACGATTGGGGTCTCCCAGGGAGAGTGATCGGTTGGCTCTAACACACCCTGGGCTATCAATTTATCAAGCTGCTCATCAATCTTTGGTTTAAGGGTAAATGGCACTCGACGAGGCTTAAGGCGGATGGGAGCTATTTTGGGATCGAGGTTAAATGATATCGGGGTCCCCTTGTACTCGCCTAGTTTTTCTGCAAAGACGTCCTTGAATTCTTGGACGAGGTCCTCTTCCCAGTTACTGCTACCGATTCGGTGAATGGCTGCCACCTCAATTCCAAGCAGAGTGAACCATTGGAGGCCTAGCAGACTAGGCTGGTCCTTGTTGATCACAGTCAGGGGTAGGAATGCTGTACGGTTCTTGAACGATACCCAGACTCGACTGGATCCTACGACTGGAATCCGATTCCCTTGATAGTCTTTGAATATGAGTTTTTGGAATTGGAGATCTTGTCGCCGGACGGTAGGGATGAGTTGCTTGAGGGTCTTCCATGAAACCATCGAGAGAGACGATCCTGAGTCGACTTCCATCAGACAGGTCTGGTTTTTGATAGCCACTTTCACTCGGATCTTCTTGGCATCCAAAGAGGAGGTGTGACCTATCGTGATAGTTTGGTGAGCCTCTTCTCGCTTTGTGGGGCGGTTTATGTTTTTGTTTCTGTAGGAGTGGTTGTTCCATTGGTGGTTCACTGGTTCTCACCTTACAGGATGACTTCCTGTCGGTTGGCGATAGTTAGCTCCCCTCGAAGGCTGGCTGGGTCCTATTTGGCTTCTACAGACCCGTCCGATATGGCCTTGTTTCCCGCACACATGGCAGAGCACGTCGAGGAATTTGCATTCTGATCAGGGGTGGCTTGCCCCACAACCAGCGCATTGATATTGAGACTTCTGGTGTTGGTCCCGTTCGGATCTTAATCAATGGACCTCTTCTTCGTCGCTGTCTGACGATGAAGAGAGGTCCTCGTGGTGGGCCGTCAGAAGCTGTCCTTCTGACTGAGGTGAAATTTCACAGGTTGGTTGGTGAACCGGGGCGCGGTTTCGGCGCATTCGGGCAGCCGACTTCCTGGTTGCTTCTGCTGCAGTAGCCTCAGCGATAGCATCGGCAAGGCTGATGTCGCCTTTCGCCATCAACTTGCTTTGGATGTGCGGTGTATCCAATCCCAGAACTATTCTGTCTTGTAAGGCTTCTTTGAGATCAGCAAACCCACATAGGCCACCCAAATTCCGGAGATCCACTATGAAATCGGCAACACTTTCGCCCTTCTGTTGACTTCTTTGATAAAATTCATGCCTTCTGACGAGCGTTGGAACAACTGGTGCGTAGTGGGCTCTCAGTAGAGGTTCGAAGACGTCCCAGTCCATAGACTTCACTTCTGCCGGTTTCACTAGTGCTTTGGCCATCTTGAATACGGTCGGCCCGCAATGCGTTAGGAATACCGCCCATTTCTTTCCAGTAGTGGCATCCTTCAAATTGTTGGTTTCCAAGAACATTTGGAAACGATCCATATAAGAGTCCCAGTCTTCTTGCGCTGGGTCGAATGGAGCGGGTGGTATGATGCCGCCGGACATGGTTCCGCCGTTGTGTGTTCGGTCACGTGCTCGGTTATCGATCTTTGTTGTTTAATCAGCTCTGACGTCTCCACATCCCATCCTCGTCACCCGTGTTAAGTACTGAGCGTGGGTGCGAAGGAAGGAGACGAGCCAGTAAATTAGTGAACTTCAAAACTCTTTATTAACATGGTGTGACAGCTCAGCTCAATGGCTGCAACGGGCCTCCTTATATAGGCAACTTCTTAACTATTCAATGAAAACCTGGGAGCGCTAGCTCCGTTAACCAATGGGAGAGACTCGTTAATGGCCAATCAGATTCGCCTGAATGGACCAATCACATGTCGCCATTAACGGCCAATCAGAAGTGCAGGGCCAGAACCCTGCACTTGACTTCAAGCTCTTGATAACTTTATTAACACATTTATTCATTCACAACAAGACCAATACTTGAATTCAGCTCTGCTGTCTGGAATCCGCGTTGTATATTTGATATAAATACAATTGAGCGAGTCCAGAAATATTTTACCAGAAGAATATTACATTCCTCTGTTCACAACAGAATACCCTACAGCACCACACTTGAAATTCTTGGCTTAGACAACCTTGAACAACGCCAACTAAGATTAGACTTAAGCATAGCACATAAAATCATATGTTACAACGTCTTACCAGTTAATGAATATTTCAGCTTTAACAACAACAATACTAGAGCGCCCAACAGATATAAACTAAATGTAAATGTCTCCAAACTTGATTGCAGGAAGTATAACTTCAGCAATAGAGTGGTCAATGTCTGGAATTCACTACCTGATTCTGTTGTCACCTGCTCAAACCCCCATTCCTTTACCCTCAAACTAACCTCTGTTGACCCCACCCAATTCCTAAGAGGTCTGTCAGGTGCATGCATAAGCGCACAATCGTGCCTACCTTCCCTGTCCTATTGTCCCCAATTATTAGTTCCTTTTTCTTGTATTTAAACTTATGTTTATTCTTGTTTCTGTTATACTGTAAGCTTTTGACAAAGAAATAAAAATAAAAAAAAATAAAAAAATAAGAGAGAATACAAAAAATTGCAACGCGAGGAGCAAAATTTGTTCGCTTGTTTAGAGGTAGTCCTTATCAACTTTCCTGTTTAGTGATAATTCAAAATTAGGATGGTGAAACAATAACAACCTTGTAACAAACATTTGCATTTACAGCTGTTGCAGCTTCTTCCCAGTCATGTGATTAAGATTTGGGCACTTTAGTGCCAACTTCTGACAAAGTCAAGGGAGAAGACAGCATTGATGAGCTGCTCCCATTTCTTTAATGACAGAAGCAGAAATGATGTCATAAGTCTGGTATGGTCATGTGATTTTTTATTTCACAACCACAGCACTCAGCAATGGAGTTTCAAGTCCCAATGGTGGTTGATCAATGGAGAGTACCTATATAAGACTTACACAGCTACTCATTTTAAATTCTGGGTGGCTCACAGAAATGGTATAAAACCAAAACACTATAAAATCAGTAAAACCAAAAGTAATTTTGCTCCTCAGCTGGTCATTTAGAAATCTACTCATGTGAGAAAGTTTATTGTACTTTTACTGATGCTGAAGAAGATAAAATGAATAGACTTGGCTAATGGAATGATTTGTGCAAATATAGAGTTATATAAATATAAAGTTGACTGTTGAAAGTGATAAGGATGGCATACAGTAAAAAACAAAGCTTAGGCAGAAATAAATAGAATGCTTAATAAATTGTTTGATATTGAACATTGTACAACTTGCGTAATGTGTAATGTGTGGTGGTTATTTAATGTAATTACAAATAAATGAATAAGGAAAGATTGTGGTGATATGATATCAAAGGTATATTGGTTAGGTGCAGTAATGAATCAACAAGTTTCGGTACATGCTAGACCCCAAGGCTTCAAGGCCTCACGTAGGCTGGAAGCATGTACTAGGAACAAAGAACATCAATCAACAACACATCACCATGGGCTACTAACTGGACTGCAGGCGTTGATTGGCTACTTTGTACCTACTAAAACTGACCATATAGTACTGTGATTTGATGCTACTATGTGTCCACTAATATTTCTGCTCATGTAACATAATGATTGGATAGAGTTCACCGCTTGTGACGTATTACTGTGTGTTTTTAATAAAAGAGCTTCCCGAGCTCGTGATCGGGACAGCTCACCCGAGATAGAACCGGACTGGTGTCTTTCTTGATGCATTCGACCACCCAGTGAGAAGCCTTCCAAATGCAAAGCAAAGCCGCAGTTAGGCAGATAACTGTATATGTATTTTTGTATGCATATGTTGCTGAACTATTGGCTAAGAATGACTGCAGAAAATGTTAGATCTTATGACATAATAATGAATTAAAAATAGTATATTATTTAGATATAGATCAGTGGCTGCCCTCTCTCCTCTTTCAAAGAGCTTTATAGCTCCCGCAACCTTAACAAAGTTCAAAACATTCTCAAAGATCCATCTCATCCTGGGCACCCTTTTTTTTTAACTATTACCATCTGGCAGATGGTACAGAATAATAAAAACAAGGACAAATAGGCTGAAAAACAACTTCTATCCCAGGGCAGTAGCTCTTTTGAATTCTGATGTATAGTGCAGTATTGCTTTGGTGTCGGGGGTTTCCGGTTCAATGTGTGAAGGGTGAAAGATGTGTGTTTGTGTTTATTTTCATGGTCATGATGTGCACTGAAGATGGTGTTTGATTTCGTTGTATGAGATGCAATGACAATAAAGTAAACTAAACTAAATTAAAGCCCAAGCTTGCTGTAGTTGTCAGGGAAATGTACTGAGTAATTGCAAATTTACCCAAAATTAGAGCAAGCAAATGACAGTGGTGTAATTTGTTTCAGAGCTTCAACTAGAGCACAACAATAAATCCCTGTCTAAAAACTCAACCAGCACTCAGGAACCACCAGCAGAAGAAAGATGGGCATCAATCTGTAGAAATTTGTCAAAATGACTAAATCTGCATTCTGGTGGCATAAGGAAAGTTGTGCTCTTACACTGCTTGCATGCAAAATCACAGTAAAGGTGCAGAATGCATGAGTTTATGTTGCAACATTATAAACATATCTTCATTGGTCCCCCCACCTCTCCTGCCTTAATATCCTTTATGGACGTTCATTGAAAAAGTGAAGTGAAGTTTAGAAAGGTAAGATGCTGTTACTACCGATACATGAATGTACTGATAGAAGAGAACATTTGTAGCTCATGGTTGAACTGTAGCAGAGGTGCTATTTGACTGGTTTGCACCTATTCGGACGAACTGGTAGCAGTTATTTGGCATGGGTCACCGCACCGGTGGCCACGCCTCCAACCCAGTCACCCAGTCGCTCACTTGCAGTCGCTCTCCTAGCTTTCCATTCCCCACGTCCTGTTTCTCCACAGGGAAAAGGAAGAAAGGCATGGACGCTGCAAGTATCGCTTTCCCCTTGTCAGTTAAAGTGTCTGGAGTGAGAAAGAGTGCAGTCTGACAGAGGGGTTGGGGGTGAATCGAGCCTTGGAGCACTTTTGCAACGTAAAAGAAATGTATTTTGGAAGCAGGTCTTTTAAAAACTTCTCCAAGGATTCTCCATGGATGCTACAAGTATTGCTATCCCCTTGTGAGTTAAAGTGCTGGAGTGAGAAGGAGTGCAGTCTGACGGGGTGGAGGTGAATCGAGCCTTGGAGAAATTTAAAGGAGCTGCTTCCAAAATGCTTGTCTGTTAAGTGCTCTGTGTGTGTGTTTGCGTGTGTGTATGAGAGAGAAAGGAAGGAAGGAAGGAAGGAAGGAAGGAAGGAAGGAAGGAAGGAAGGAAGGAAGGAAGGAAGGAAGGAAGGAAGGAAGGAAGAGGAAGGTAGAGAAAGAAAGAAAAAAATAGGAAGAGAGAGAGATAAAACTCTGTGCTATTATTTTTAATTGTTCCATTATTTATCATGTGTTAATATTTTACACTGTCCCTGTACCTAGAGTGATTTTTCTGCCTTTTTTTTTGCCCAGAACTACCACATATTTTTCAGGGTTTGCATGCATTCAGTGTCAATAGTCCAGAGCATAAAGTGCACCACTGTCATTTGCTTGCTCTAATTTTGGGTAAATTTGCAATTACTCAGTACATTTCCCTGACAACTACAGCAAGCTTGGGCTTTAATTTAGTTTAGTTTACTTTATTGTCATTGCATCTCATGCAACGAAATCAAACACCATCTTCAGTGCACATCATGACTGTGTTTAACAAGAGTTGAAAGGGACCTTGGAGGTCTTCTAGTCCAACCCCCAGCTCAGGCAAGAAAACTGAGGATGCCAAACTCTGAGTAGAAATCCTGGGAAAAGTGTCAGAATAATACTTAGAAGGGACCTTGGGGTGAACCCTATACCATTTCAGAGAAATGGCTGTCCAGTCTTTTCTTAAAAACTCCCAGTGATTGAGCACCCAGAACTTCTGGAGACAGACAGTTCCACTGGTTAAGTGTTCTGTCAGGAAATTTCTCCTTAGTTTTAGGTTGCTTCTGTCTGTTCAGTTTCCATCCATTGCTTCTTGTTTGCCTCCTGCTTTGGAAAATACATTGTCCCCCTTTCTTTGTGGCAGCCCCTTAAAAGCCTGTTGCCTATCACACTCTTGAGTAAAGCATGTGAGCCATTTCCTCCTTTCAGTGGTCCATGAAAGTACATCTATAGTATGCAGATAGTAAAGTCAAAAAAGGTGAACATTTTTACAGAACTATAGATAAGCTGAGGCTGGGTGACAAGGAATGGCTGGGATGGGGGGGCAGGTGAGGCACTCCTTGATGTGAGTGACATTGAGTTAGCCATGCCCACCAGTCATATGACCAAGCCATGCCCACCCAGTCACATGACCACCAAGCATGCCCACCCAGTCACATGACCACAAGCCACGCCCACCAAATAAGCCATTCCCACAGAACTGGTAGTAAAAAAATTTGAATTCCACCACTGTAGAGTCCTTGATGCTCTCTGAGTGTACGAAATTAGCATCCATCCCTTTCCTAGAAAATTGAAATATCCTAGGAAATATTAAAAAGGCAGAATATTTCCCCTAAAAAGAATAGAAACTCAAGAGCAGAAACTCAGAAGCAGAAGCTCACCCCCACCTTTGTTAATGGGTGGGCCATTCAGGCCTGGGCCAGAATACTTTACATAACAAAGATCTCCAGGTAAAACTATAGCAATTGCGAAAAGCCCTTTTCAGTGCATCATCATCCAGCAAGGCTCAACCAAGCCTGGAACTCAGGACAGCCTACAGAGTTGCCCCTGCATGGCCCTGTGGGAGTCTGACAATCAATTAGAAACAAGCTTCAATTCAAATCCCAACAAAGGTTATACAACCCAGGCACTCTCAAGCATATCAGCTCTTGTTGATCCTCTCTTTCACCTTGAAGCATGTGATCATCTCTTTCACTTTGGAGCTTCAAGCCATGTGGTCCTGTCCACCATTAAACCATCTTCCCAAACAGCCTCCATGTTTCCAGTGTCTTTTTCCCCTCTTGGAACTGAACCCAGAAGGATAATTCTTCCTACATGAACTTGGGTGCTTTCTTGCAGATGTTTCATTACCAAGCTAAGTAACATCATCAGTGCACATGAGTATATATTACTGTAAAAATGAACGGTCTAGATTGCTGTAAGTAACAGCCTCAAGGCTTAAATCCTAGGGCTTAGTCTACACTACCTGGTTACCCTGTCATCAAAACAAGCAGGCTACCATTTCTAAAGAGCAGAAATGAATGATATTTCTCTATTAATCCTGTTATGAACTAATAAAATGCTTAAATAAAGTTTTATCAAACCTTTAGAAAATAGCAGGGTTCTAGTCCTGCACTTCTGATTGGCCGATAATAGCGATATCGGATTGGTCCATTCAGGAGAATCTGATTGGCTGTTAACGAGCCACTCTCATTGGTTAAGGGGGCTAACACTCCATGTTTCTCATTGGTTACTAGATCAGCAGCTTGCCTATAAAAAGGCTGCTGCTGCCCTAGGTTTTTGCTCTGTTCAGAATGATTAATAAAGAATTGAAGTTCACTGTTCACCATCTCATCTCCGTTCCTTGCGCCCATGCTCAGAACTTAACACCGGCGACAAGGATGGGATGCGGAGACGTCAGAGCTGACTGAACACTACAGAGCACCAAACAGAGCACGTGGCTGAAGGCGCATCAAGGCGGAAACCATGACCGGAGGCACCATACCACCCGCTCCATTCGACCCGGTACAAGAAGACTGGGACTCATACATGGACCGGTTCCAGATGTTTCTGGAGACCAAAAACTTGAAGGATGCCACTACTGGAAAAAAGCGAGTGGAATTTCCTGACTCACTGTGGACCTGCTGTTTTTAAGATGGCTAAGGCACTGGCAAAACCGGCTGAGGTGAAATCCATGGACTGGGACATCCTCGAGCCCCTCCTAGGGGCCCACTATGCACCTACTATACCAACGCTTGTCCGAAGACATGAATTTTACCAGAGAGACCAGCAGAAAGGAGAAAGTGTTGCAGATTTCATCGCGGATCTCCGGAACCTGGGAGGCCTCTGCGGGTTCGCTGACCTCGAAGAAGCTCTAAGAGACCGAATAGTTCTGGGTTTAGATGCACCTCACATGCAAAGTAAGCTGATGGCGAAAGGCGACATCAGCCTTGCTGATACCATCGCTGATGCTACTGCAGCAGAAGCAACCAGAAAGTCGGCTGCCTGAATGCGCTGCACCAACGCCCCGCTCCACCAACTCACTGGCGAAACCTCACCTTGCCTAGAGGGACATACGATGGCAACCCACCACGAGGACCTCGAATCATCATCAGAAAGTGATGAGGAAGAGGTCAACCGGCTCCAGTCTGAACGAGACCAATGCCACCAGCATAATCAGAGACTGCAGTATCAATGCACAGGGTGTAGGGCAAACCACCCACGATCAGACTGCAAATTCCTCGATGCGCTCTGCCATGTTTGTGGGAAGAGAGGCCACATCAGAAAGGTCTGTAGAAGCAAGCAAGGATCCATCCCATTTCAGAGGGGGACCAACTACTGCCAAACCACAGGAAATTGTCCTGTGAGTCAGGAACATTTGAACCACCAATGGAACAACCACTCCTACAGAAATAAACCACTAGCCCATTCAACGAAACGAGAAGAGGCACACCAAACCATTACATTTGGTCACGCCTCATCATTAGATGCAAAGAAGATCCAAGTGAAGGTCGCCATCGAAAACCAGCCCTGCGTGATGGAAGTCGATTCAGGATCGTCCCTCTCGGTGGTTTCCTGGAAGACCCTTAAACAATTAATCCCTGCCGTCCGGCGGTAAGACCTCAGAACCCAAAGAATCATACTCAAGGATTATCAGGGAAATCGAATTCCGGTCGTTGGATCCAGCCTAGTCCAGGTCTCATTCAAAAATCGTACTGCATCTTTACCATTGACCGTCGTCGACCGTGATCGGCCTAGCTTGTTAGGCCTTCAATGGTTCGCTCCACTTGGGATTGAGTTAGCCGGCATTCACCAAACCAGCAGCGACGATTGGGAGGAGGCCCTCGTCCAGGACATCTTTGCAGACAAACTAGGCGAGTACAAGAGGACCCCGATATCATTTAACCTTAACCCTGAAATAGCCCCCATCCGCCTTAAGCCTCGTCGTGTACATTTTGCCCTTTAACCAAAGATTGATGAGCAGCTTGATAAATTAATAGACCAGGGTGTTTTAGAACCAACAGACCACGCTCCTTGGGAAACCCCAATTGTAACACCCATCAAACCGGATGGATCGTTAAGGATTTGTGGGGACTACCGTGCCACCCTGAATCATGCCCTTCAACAGAACGCTTACCCAGTGCCGGTGGTACAACACCTCCTCCATTCCCTGGGGGGCGGAAAAGTCTTCGCTAAATTGGATTTAGCACAGACGTACCAACAACTGCCTGTAGATAAAAAAACAGCAGAGGCACAAACGATCATTACGCACCGAGGCGCCTTTAAGTGCAACCGACTCCAATTCGGAGTTAGTGTAGCCCCAGGGATTTTTCAGAGTTCTTACAGGGGATAAAAGGGGTCATACCATACTTTGATGACGTTTTAATTGCTGCCCCAAATAGAGAAATACTAAAGGAGCGTCTTAAACGGGTTCTCCAGAAATTTAAAGACTCCGGCCTTAAGGTTAAAAAAAATAAATGTCAACTGTGTACAGATAAAGTAGAGTTCCTGGGGTACCTAATCGATAAACAAGGCATTCACCCCACCAATAGCAAGCTAAGAGCAATCAAGAACGCCCCAAGACCCAGAAATAAGACTGATCTCCAAGCTTTCCTGGGACTCATTAATTTTTACAACATCTTCCTTCCCCACAAAGTGACCGTAGCTGAGCCCCTAGATAGGCTTCTCGACAAAAAAGCAACCTGGGTCTGGGGGCACCGAGAGGAGCATGCGTTCCGACAAGTGAAAAACCTATTAACTTCAGATGCTGTTTTAATGCAGTATAATGAGACTTTGCCTTTAACAATTACATGTGACACATCACCATTTGGAGTAGGGGCCATTTTGAGCCATGTGTTACCAAACGGTAGTGAAGCCCCTATTGCCTATTTTTCAAGGACTCTATCAAAGGCTGAACGTAACTATAGTCAAATCGATAAAGAGGCTCTTGCTGTTGTATCTGCTGTAAAACAGTTTCATGAATATGTACATGGACGAGTTTTTACCATTGTTACCGACCACAAACCTTTGCTGGGGATTATATTGGGAGACAAGCCAACCCCCTATATATTATCACCTAGAATGACTCGCTGGTTGGAGTTTTTGGCTGCGTACAATTATAGCCTGCAACACTGCCCGGGGAAAGCCATTCCCCACGCTGATGCGCTGAGCCGTGCACCACTTCCAGAAACCGTTGATGACCCAGCTCCAACCCTTACAACACTCCAGATTGAAATGCTACATTCACCGCTGCTAACAACTAGAGATATCGCAATTGAAACAAAACACGATCCTATCTTAACACGAGTTCTTAGCTGGGTCGAACGGGGATGGCCAGTAGATCAAACCCCTGATGACTTCAGCCCTTTCAAGAACTGGCAAACAGAACTTTTTTCGCAAAAAGACTGCATCCTATGGGGGGATAGAGTCGTCGTCCCAGAGCGGTTACAATGAGCAGTATTAAAGACACTGCATGAGGGTCACCCCAGCATCGTGTGTATGAAAGTGCTCGCATGAAGCTACGCGTGGTGGCTGGGCATCGACAAACAGATCGAAGCCTGGGTAAAGACTTGTTTAAAATGCCAGGAAGTTAGCAATGCCCCACCTAAAGCAACTCCGACAGAATGGGAAACACCCCGGGGACCGTGGTCCCGCATCCACATTGACTTTGCGGGACCTACTAAGAGACATACGTTCCTCCTAACAGTGGATGCCTATTCAAACTGGCTCGAGATCCACAAAATGAAGAGTACTACAACCGAGTCCATCATCCGGAAGTTGAACAGATTATTCACGACGCATGGACTGCCAGATGTTCTGGTATCCGACAACGGACCCCAGTTTACTGCTCTACCTTTTGAACAATACTTAGCGGACTGGGGTATTCGCCATGTGCTAACTTAGCCAGCGTACCCTGTGGTTAACAGAAGAGCCAAGCGCATGGTACAATTTGTTAAAAAAACCCTCTACAAAATGGACTATGGGGACATTGAAGATAAGATAAACAGAATACTCCTTCTCCAACACATCACTCCGCACAGCGTCACCAACAAGACTCCAGCTGAACTATTGATGGGATGCAAACTCCGTTCCCACTTCGACCGGTTTCACCCGTCTTACGAGCCAGAGAAACCCTGTGGATCTAGTGGAAAATGCCGTGAGTTCAAGATGGGCGACTTAGTTTTCACCAGAAACCTTTCTGGCGAACCGTTGTGGGTCGAGGCAACTGTAATACAAACCACTGGACCCAGGTCATACCGGGTGAAAACCTGCGACGGAAAAATATGGAAATGCCATATAGATCAGCTTCGCTCGAGGCTACAACCTAGCTTCCGTGACTCCGGTAACTCCCAAACTGAGGGGGGAGGGGATGTCAAAGAAACTGAATTCGAGATGGTGGAAAGCAGAAATGAAAGAAGTCAGCAATCGGGCGTAATGAATGAAGAAGAATAAGGGAAGGGCGTGTCCTCACCACAGAGGAACACCTCAACAGAGGCAAGCCCACAAAGGCCAGAGGACAACAACGAGAACGTCAGCGGCACCGAGTCATCCAATGAGGAACCACCAGCACCCGACTTGCCCGAAAACGTCCCGCCGAAACAGGGTTACAGACAAGAACCGGTGGGACAGCGTAAAAACAATAGACAGTCAAAACAACCTTCATGCCTCAGAGATTACATCACCGCACCCCCTAAACGGAATCCGGGGGGAAGGGGTGTTATAAACTAATAAAACACTTAAATAAAGTTTTATCAATCCTTTAGAAAAAGTAGGGTTCTAGTCCTGCACTTCTGATTGGCCGATAATAACAATATCGGATTGGTCCGTTCAGGAGAATCTGATTGGCTGTTAACGAGCCACTCTCATTGGTTTAGGGGGCTAACACTCCACGTTTCTCATTGGTTACTAGATCAGCAGCTTGCCTGTAAAAGGGCTGCTGCTGCTCTAGGTTTTTGCTCTGTTCAGAATTATTAATAAAGAGTTGAAGTTCACTGTTCACCGTCTCGTCTCCGTTCCTTGTGCCTATGAGCAGAACTTAACAAATCCCACATTCACTTTCAAAGCAATCTTCTCAAGGCATATTACTTTGATCCATTTTCCTATAGTCAAAGGAAAAATCCTAATTAAAGAAATCCTTCCGTTGTGTTTCTCCATGCTAATTAAAGATCTTCTGCATGCTAAGCAAAGTTCTTAACCACTCTGCTATTTCAACAATCCTGGTTCAAAAGAAGTAAAGCAATATATGAGCACAGGCTGGAACCAAGGCATTGTTAAAATCTGCTTGTGGCTGCATGTATATATAGATGCACTTACACGCACACACAAAACGAAACGAAAAGGTAGGATGACATAGCAACAGAGAAATTTCCAATGAAAGCCTTCCCTTGAGATAGAAAATCTTTCAACTGTTCTCAAAGTGTCTCAGTCTTGATAGGATTTTCCTAAATTGGCCTAAAGGCAAGTTTGGCTTGAGCACAGGAGAGTGACACCTTAAATGGTAGGCGTGGATATAACTAACTTTTTCTTCTGCTCTTATATGGTAATCAACTTCTTGCTGCTGCTCCTTTGGCCTTGGGTGTGGATGTTACTATATTTCTGATGCGAGTCTGGTCTTGCATTGGACTCTTTACTTCTGACCTTTGCAGCTTCAGTCTTTATACCTTGGTAAGATATTTATGAAATACAGGAATACAGAGGGAATAACTTTAAGATATTGCAAATGCTGTTGGTCGTGTGTAATGTACTGTAAGGAATTAATGTTTTTTTTTTAAATAGATGCGTATAAAAATATGCTCATGTCTACTTTATTATATGCAAGTGGGAGTTGG
Organism: Hydrophis major; assembly: GCA_033807585.1. Lineage (NCBI taxonomy): Eukaryota > Metazoa > Chordata > Lepidosauria > Squamata > Elapidae > Hydrophis > Hydrophis major. The sequence continues at coordinate 179,557,170 of CM066329.1, forward strand.
CTACATCAAGAGAAACAGAAAGCTGAGATGAAGGTAGTGGGAAGAGGATACTTGAAATGTGTGTGATAAAGCAAGTTCATAAGTGTGAATTGAAAGAACTAGAGCAGTGGTTCCCAAACTTTTTCAGTCCACTGCCCCCTTGGTGCTACAAACTCATCCTCGGTCCCCCCACCCAGGGGTGGGATTCAAATTTCTGTGGGCATGGCCTAATTTGAGGGTGTGGCTTGTTGGTCATGTGACTGGATAGGCATGGCTTGCTGGTCATGTGACTGGCTGGTGTGGCTTGCTGGCTGGGCATGGCTTGTTGGTCACATGATCGGGTAAGTATGGTTTGGTGGTCATGTGACTGGGTGGGCATGGCCAGGTGACTGGCAAACAAGTGGTTCTCACTTAATGGCTGGTTGTTTAGCAAGTGTTCTAATTTATGACTGGCCTCCCCAGAGATAATTAACCTGTTTTTGGAGTTTTGACAGCCATACACACTCCCTTCTAACTCTGCTGGAGCAGGTCATTGGATTAGAATCGGCAAAGCATCTCTGATTAGATTCTAGTAGTGAATAAAACCTAATCAGAGATGCTTTGCCAATTCTTGTTGATTTGTTTTATTTGTATCTCTTTATTTTATGTTGCTGAATTGCACTGACATGTGTGTCCCTTCTTGTGCACAATCCAGAAGCTTTTGTGATTCTTTATAGCAAAAATTACCGATCTCTGGCTTTGGTCTACTTTTCAAACATGCTGCCACTGCCGCATTCTAGGTACCAGCCCTGCAGGTCCACCCCATTGAGCCCACTGCACTGGAGGGACCTGCCCAAGCAAGTCAAGTCAATGGGCTGAGCCTGAGAGAGGGAAAGAGAGAGAGAGAGAAAGAGAGAAGGAAGAAAATAAAGAGAAAAGGGAAAGAAAGAAAAAGGGACAAAGAAAGAGGGGGGGATGGGAGGAAGGGGCAGAAAGAAAAAGAAATAAAGAAGGAGGGAGGGAGGAAGGAGAAAGATAATGAGATATCTATTCTAGTCCAATCACCTGCTCCAGCAGGGTTAGAAGGAAGTGTGTACGTGTGTGTTCTCCTTGTAATGCACCAGTAATTTTGGTTTTGCCTTCTTTAGAATTGGCACTGTAATCAGGGGTGGGATTCTACAGGTTCGCACCTATTCGCTAGAACCATTTGTTAATATTCTAAGCAGTTCAGAGAACTGGTTGTTAGAGGAAATGACTGGCCTAATCCTGTAAGGAAGGCAGGAAGGAAGCATTCTGGTGTAGCTTACAGAAACTGCCTCTCTGTTAACCTTTATTACATTCTTGGCAGGACTAGACTTCCTGTCTGAGGAACATCTCTGGAGTATTTTTCCCCTCCTTTGCTGGTACTTTGCTTGTGTGGAGTGACCGTTTAAAGTTACAATGGCACTGAAAAAAGTGACTTATGACCATTTTTCACACTTACGACTGTTGCAGCATCCCCACAGTCTTGAGAAGCCAGGCGAGGAGATACGTGCCTCGATGTGAGTGATATTGAGTTGGCCATGCCCAGCCAGTCACGTGACCACCAAGCCACACCCACCAACTAAGCCACATTCACAGAGCCAGTTGTTAAAAAATTTGAATCCCACCCCTGACTGTAATACATTGGGGAAAAGTAATTTTTAGGGTGGAGATCTGGTCCAATGGATCCTGTTTAAAGCCTCAACAAATTGTGAGTGCTTCCTGATAGTCTTGACCATGTTTCATCCACAAAACCTTTAATAGAAGCCAAAGAGGTTTCAATGTGGAAAAGGGCCTCAGTCTAAACTAGGCCTCATTTCAATCTGATGCATCAGGTTCCTCTCTCTCCCTCCCTCTCTCCCTCCTTCCCAGACTGGCTTTGCTCTACTTTCCTGATGCGGCTGCGGGGCTGGCGCTTCAAACATGGATGGATGGATGGGTGGATGGATGGGTGGATGGATGGATAGATGGATGGAGAGAGAGAGAGAGAGGTAGGTAGATAGATGTATAGGTAGGTAGGTAGGTAGATAGGCAGGCAGACCTTTTGGATGAATGTATGGATAGGTATGTAGGTATGTAGGTAGACAGAAAGACAGGTAGGCAGGCACGCAGGTAGGTAGATAGGCAGGAAGGCAGGCAGATAGACAGACAGACAGACCTTTTGGATGGATGGATGGATGGATGGATATACATACATACATACATACATACATACAGACAGACAGACAGACAGACAGACAGACAGAATGCGACAGCAGTGTAATTTTGGGAAAGTAGAGTGTCGTATCCGCAATTAAGACTCGTAGTCAGTGACTTTCAATTCAAGCTCTTTATTAACACTGGTGGAACCGAACCGCAAAAGACAAAAAGCTTGCGGCTTTTATATCTTTTGTTTCGGCGGCCGCGGCCAATGGCAGCGATTCAAGTCTCCCGCTCTTGGCTTTAACCAATCGCGGGAGACTTCAATCGGGCCAATCAGGCGCGGCTCGCCTGGCCAATCAGAAATCCCCGCGCCTTAGCCAATCAAGGCACGGGGATTTCGAGTAGTCCATTTGCATACATGACACCCCTCCCCTCTTGGTATGGTCTTCTCACGTGGTGTAGTCACGCAGGTAGGCGGGGCTCCGTCGAGTCCTAGATGACCTGCGCAATTCATTTTCTTGTTGTATCTCGGTAGGGGCGGTCATCTTTTTGGCTGCTCCTGCCTTTGAGCGAACCGGCTGGATGATCGGGCCGGTTCCTTCGCCGCGGCTCCCGCCTGGGCCTACCGGGTCGGTTGAGTCGCGGATTCCGCCGCTCCCACTTGGCTTCTCCGGGTCGGTAGAGCTGGCCAGACGGTTCTTCTCCGGCTGTGACTCGCGAAGGCTGCGTTCTGGTGAGTTTTTAATTTTTATTTGTTCTTGCGGTTGTTTAACCGGGTGTTCCCTCCCCCCTTGGTTCGTGTCTTGGGGGTTGAGGTTAGTCAATGTTCGTGACCGGAGCTGGTCGATATGTCGTTTCCAGGCTCGCCCGTCGGTGGTTTGGAGCCGGTACGACTTTGGACCAGTGATCTGAGTTATGACGGCTGGGATCCATAGGGGGTCCCCCGTCATGTTTTTGGCGTATACTAGGTCGCCTGGTTCAAATGTCCGATACCTGGAGCTGGAGTCTGGGGGCTGCTCCGGGTTGTAGGTTGGGTGTAGGCGGTCGAGTGGGGATCGCAGCTTCCTGCCCATCAGGAGCTCTGCAGGGCTCTTGTTGGTGGTTGTGTTTGGCGTGATGTGCTGTATGAAGAGCAGCCTGTTGATCTTGTCGTTGATCTCCCCGTGGTCCATTTTCCGGAGGGTCTTTTTTGTAAACTGGACCATCCGCTCCGCCCTACCGTTCGCCGCCGGATGCGCCGGTGCCGTTAATGCGTGGCGGATGCCTTTTTCTGCCAGGAACCGTTCAAAGTCGATGGATGTAAACTGTGGCCCGTTGTCCGAGACAACGACGTCTGGGAGGCCGTGGGTGGCAAACAGCTTACACAGTTCTTTAATGACGGCCTCTGTGGTGGTGGATTTCATGTCGGCCACCTCTAGCCAGTTTGAGTATGCGTCAACTGTGATTAAAAAGGTGTGCCCATTTGTGGGGCCGGCAAAGTCTAAATGTATTCTGGACCAGGGTCCCCGAGGTGTCTCCCAGTCCCGGATAGGTGCCGTGGGTGGGCTGGATCTGGTCTCCTGGCACCGGTGGCATTTGGCGACCCATGTTTCAATTTGTTTGTCCATGCCAGGCCACCAAGCGTAACTCCTGGCCAGGGCTTTGGTCCTGACGATGCCAGGATGACCCTCGTGCAACATCTCTAGGACCCTGTTCTGTAATTTAGTCGGAATTACCACCCTGTCTCCCCAAAGGATACATCCTCTCAGTAGTGAAAGTTCCGTCTGGCGCTGGCGGAAAGGTTTAAAAGTCTCGTTATCGTCTTTTTCCGGCCAGCCTTTTTGTAGCCAATGTAAGATTGGCGCTAAGTGTTTGTCCTTAACCGTTTCCCTCGCTATGTCCGATGCGGTAATGGGTAAACACTCGATGGACAGGGTATTTGTTGTTGGTGCAGGGTCAGGGTCAGAGTCAGGTAAGGGGGAACGGCTTAAAGCGTCCGCGTGCGATATCTTCTTACCTGGCTTGTGTAGCAGTTCATAGTTGTAGGCTGCCAGGAATTCAGACCATCTTGTCATCCGGGGTGACAAGATGTTTGGTGTGGGACGGTTTCCCGCGAGAATGCCCAGCAACGGTTTATGGTCAGTCACTATTTTGAATGGGCGGCCATAAAGGTACTCGTGGAAACGCTTAACGGCGGCCACTATAGCCAAAACTTCTTTGTCCAGTTGGCTATAGTTCCGCTCTGGTTTAGTCAGAGTTCTCGAGAAAAATGCGATAGGTGCTTCTCTCTGGTCTGGGAGGGTATGGCTGAGGACAGCGCCGACGCCGAAAGGTGATGCGTCGCAAGTGACAGCTACAGGCAGGGTTTCGCAGAATTGCATTAGGACGGCATCAGAGGTGAGGAGGTCTTTGGTCTTTTGAAAAGCTGTTTGTTCCCGTCTCCCCCAAGTCCAGGCTGCCTTCTTGTCCAGGAGTCTATGTAAAGGTTCCGCCGCCGTAGCCTTTTGAGGTAGGAAGACATTATAGAAGTTTAGTAAACCTAAGAACGCTTGCAGCTCTAATTTGGACTTTGGGGTGGGGGCTTCTTTGATGGCCTTTACTTTTTTTGTTGTGGGGTGGATGCCCTGCTGGTCTAGGAGGTAGCCCAGAAACTCTACTTGCTTTGTACAAAGTTGGCATTTTTCGCGTTTGACTTTAAGTCCTGTTTCTTTAAATTTCGTTAAGACTTGTCTTAAACGGTTTTCTAGTTCAGCTTCATTTGGCGCCGCCACTAATACGTCATCGAAGTAGGGCACCACCCCCTTGATGCCTTGCAGCAAGCGTTCCATCAGGCTCTGGAAGATGCCTGGTGCCACGCTGACCCCAAATTGAAGTCTGTTACATTTAAAAGCCCCCCGGTGGGTCACTATTGTTTGGGCCTCTGCCGTTTCCTCGTCCACAGGTAGTTGTTGATAGGCTTGTGCGAGGTCGAGCTTAGCAAAAACTTTGCCCCCTCCCAGTGAGTGCAGTAAATGTTGCACTACCGGGACTGGGTAGGCGCTTTGTTGCAACGCGCCATTTAGGGTGGCCTTATAGTCCCCGCAGATTCTCACGGACCCGTCTGGTTTTATTGGGGTCACTATAGGGGTTTCCCATCTGGCGTGATCTGTCGGTTGTAACACCCCTTATCTGACGAGCTTGTCTAGCTGCTCGTCGATTTTGGGTTTTAATGCAAAGGGTACCCTTCTAGGCTTAAGCCGCTTCGGGGGAACCCTTGGGTCTAAATCAAATGAAATAAGGGGCCCCTGGTACTTGCCCAATTCTCCATTGAAGACCTCCTGGAATTCTTCGGTTAGCCGCTGTTCCCAAGCTTCAATGGATACGTGGTTGACACCTGTCAGCGCAATGTTAAGCGGAGCAAACCATTGTAACCCCAGCAGGCTAGGGCGGTCGCGGTCGACTATTGTGAGTGGAAGTTGTTCTGTGTGGCCTTTGTAGGTTATGTTAAAGTTCTTGGTGCCCACTACCGGAACGCGATTACCTTGATAGTCTTTTATGATGATTTTTTGGGCAGGTACGTTTCTTCTTTGTAGTGTAGGCACTAGTTGCTTGATTTCGCGCCAAGCAATCATAGAAAGGTAGGAACCGGAGTCCACTTCCATCTTACATGGTCGACCCTCTATGTGAACTTCTACGTGAACCTTTCTAGCTCCGTCGGAAATGGCGTGGCCAATGGTCACCGTCTGGTGGGTTTCCTCTTTACGTCGGCTGTCACTGCTTCTTTGCGATCGTTGTCTCTGGTCCCATCGACCCGTTGGCTGGCGCTCTCTGGCTCTGGGCGGGGAGCTTTCTCTCTTCCTGTCAAGTTGTTCCCGTTTGGGCGGGCTGCGGGGTTTTTTCTGGCGGCAAACTCGGGCGATGTGGCCTCGTCGGTCACAATGCCTGCAGATAGCGTCGAAGAATCGGCATTCTGACCTGGGGTGGTCGCCGCCGCAACCGGCGCAGTTGGTCCTCGACCTGCGACCTCTTTGACTTCGCTGTTCGCCTCGTCCCATTTGTACACGGTGTATGTCCTCCTCGTCATCTGACGCGCTGGAGGTTGATTGGTATTCGCCGTAGTGTGCGGTCGCTTCGCTTCTGGTGTCGGCCGACCTCGCGGGGTTGTTGTTCCCGCCCTTCGCGTCAGATCTTCGCATGGTGTCTGCTGACGTGCGGGTGGCTTCTGCTGCTGCGGCCGCAGTGAGGGCATCGGCTAGGCTGATGTCGCCTTTGGCCATGAGTCGGCTCTGGAGTGTCGGATCCCATAGCCCGAGCACGAAGCGGTCTCTGATGAGACTATTAAGCCCTTCAAACTCACAGAGTCCTCCCAGGCGCCGTAATTCAGCGACAAAGTCGCTTAATTTCTCGTTCGGTTTCTGGTTTCTGCGGTAAAACTCGTTTCGCCGTATCAGGATGGGGACCTCGGGGGCGTAATGGCGTCTCAGTATGGGCTCGAGGACGTCCCAGTCTATGGCGGTTGCGTCTGCTGGTTTGGCCAATGCCTTGGCCATCTGGAAGACCTCTGGTCCGCAGTGTGTGAGAAAGACGGCGCGTTTTAGCGGGCCCGGGGCGTCCTTCATGCCGGCGCATTCCAGATACATCCGGAATCGATCCGAGTACGATTCCCAGTCCTCGGCGGCGGGGTTGAAGGGAGCGGGCGGTGCTATTTTCGCCATCTTCGCTGTCGCTGGTTCTTAAACGGATACGGGGTTCGGTTCAATGGCGAGATCCCACCCTCGTCGCCAGTGTCGTATCCGCAATTAAGACTCGTAGTCAGTGACTTTCAATTCAAGCTCTTTATTAACACTGGTGGAACCGAACCGCAAAAGACAAAAAGCTTGCGGCTTTTATATCTTTTGTTTCGGCGGCCGCGGCCAATGGCAGCGATTCAAGTCTCCCGCTCTTGGCTTTAACCAATCGCGGGAGACTTCAATCGGGCCAATCAGGCGCGGCTCGCCTGGCCAATCAGAAATCCCCGCGCCTTAGCCAATCAAGGCACGGGGATTTCGAGTAGTCCATTTGCATACATGACATAGAGCAAAGCCAGAATGGGAATTGAAGTCCACACAAGTTGCCAAGGTTGGGAACCCTGGGCTGAATATATCAACCCAGCCATTCTGGTTTAGAGTTTAGCATGCTGTTTGATTCCAGCTTAGTCAATAAACTATAGCTAAGATCTTCCTGCTCCTTAATGCAGCTGCCCCTCTGTCCCTTCTCCAGCCCCCTGCCCCAGTTCTTTCTTTGGTATCCAATTTTGCAATGTTCTGCCTGGGAGGAGGAAGGCGTGTGGAAGCAGCCCAGACCGGCAGAGGCGGAGGGAACGATCACTTGGAAAGCAAGCAAGTGCAGGGCTCAGTCAGAAGAACTGGGCTGCAGAGGGAGGCTAGGTTCTAGGTCCGGGCCAGCCACGTAGAGCCGAACCGAACTGAGCCACCTGCCTTCGAGACCTTCAGCTGCACCCACCCACATCCTGCATGCAAGCCCAGCTGGCTGGAGAGGCAGAGGGTGGGTGCTGCACGCTCCCTTGTTCTCCTCTGGGGAAGGGGTCCTAATGCCGGACCACCCACCCCTTCCACTGCATGCCTTGGGAGGGTTCTGCTTTTGGGCCTTCTGGCGTGCCTCTGCCATTTCCATCGGAGAGGGCAGCTGCAAGCTAAGGTGCCTCCTTTCTACCACCTCCCACCTCTCCCGCCCACCAGGCTTGGCAAGGCTCTCCACGCACAGGTTCCGCATTCGAGGTGCTGGCTACGGAGCGATGAAACAGTCAATGGGCTGTGTGGCCTGCAGTCAGTGAGCCTGCGGGGCTGGCGCCTTGAACGCCCCCCTGCTGCATCTTAGCGTCCCCCCTTGCCTCTTAGCATCCCTCTAAGGCGAGTGAGATGTGTCTTTTCACACAATCTCATTTTCCTTATTCCAGCCTTATCCTGTACCTATGGAGATTTTCAGTTGTCCAGGTCACGGAGGTTCCAAAGGCACTTTGTTTTAAAAGGCCTTTTGAAAGAAACCACCTGTAGGACCTTATCCTGAGATAACTTCTGTTGCTTTACCCCTAGAAATACAGTACTGATGATCCCCCCACCCCATCTCTTGCTCTGGGAACACCTTCCTACATTTAAGTAATTCAATTTGCCAACGTTTTATATTTGGAGATCACTACTTGGCCTATCCACATTTGCTACTAAGGTCTGTTACTGCACTACACTCAGAGATTGCCCCTTTACTACTTGTGTTTAGCTGCTAGATTTGTCAATCGTCAACTCCAGAGTATTTCCTCCCAGGTATCATTCATGTCTTTATAACAATCATCCATTTCAATCTCTAAATCATGGCCACTATCTCCATTGGCCTATCAGTCAGTTAAGCCTATTAGGTGTGCTTTGGGTACTATACATCAATGTTTCTCAAGCTTCATTGGGGAATTCTGGGAATTAAAGTCCATATTTCTTAAAACTGTTGAGGTTGAGGAACATTGCACAGATTGTCAGTGTTCTGAATCTTGTTTTTTTTAATAGAAAGCCTTGCTTTTTCAGCCACTCTGCTTCTCCCTTTCCTTATCTTGTAGGGCACCGTACAACATTTGAGGTTGGGTAAGGATTAACACAATACAGCCTATGGGGAAGGATAGACTCACAAGCATATTAGAATTTGGCTAAGCACCCTTCTTTTCATCACTTTTTCCAGGACTTATTGGATTAGCAGGTTCACACAAAACTCTGAATCCTTAATGAAACCTCTAGTTACAACTATGCAAAACATGTCTTTTTTTCCCTGTTAATGTTTCTTCAAGTAAATTCTGAACATGCCTTTAAGACTAAGTTAAGCTCTTTTTAATTGGTTAAATGAGAGGTTATGATTATGGATTAAACCCAAGACATAATTATGAAATTTGGCATCCTAAAGAATTAGAGGGAGAAAGGAGACAATGGGGAAATTCGGTGAAGCTCAACGATAATTTTTTTAAAGCTCAAGATATCTGACAATGCAATATCATCTCAAGAGTTTCTCCTTCTAATTGGTCCACTCATATCAATTCTTCATATACAGCCAAGTCAATTTAGTGTTGTGATTGTCTAACATTCCATTTGTCTGAACCCATGACAAATTAAAATATCCGCATAAAGAAGGTACTTTGACTGACTATCAGTTTTCAATGTCACTCTTCTTGACCTTTTGTCAAAAACATCTGGATTGAAGTAGCTACGGCATTAATTACTTGCAAGATCAGATAAAGGATTGTAGGGGAAAGAAGAGAAAGAGTTAAAATTATCTGCAGTTTTTCATCATGGTGTATCTGGCAAAAGCAGCCTTTTTGGCCTCTCCTCTCAGGAGAGGAGGTTGTTTTTTTTTAAAGGCGGTATACATGATTGAAGCAAGGACAGTTTGCAAGGACAAAAGATATGAATGAAGTTCATGCACATTGCAAAGATGGGAGAAAAATATGTTGAAAGAAAAACACTGCTCCACAGCCTATCTTTTGTGTTGCCTCAACAATGATGCCTACATTGGGGAGGGCGGACCTGGAATCGCGACGATACGCCATGTCATCTTGGAGGTCTGAGATCACTGCCGATATCTTTGCTCCTGGATGATCCAATTGGATCTAAACCATCCTGAAGAGATGGTGAATGTAAAGAGTGCATCCTGTCAATCCCAGGGATACCGCAAAGTCCCTGGTAGATCCAGGAGAAGCTCTTGTTGTCAGCGGCAAAGAGGCAGCCATTAAAGCTGCTGAAGTTGGGACAGCTCCGAAACAAAAGAGAATGGAAAGAGAGAGTGTGCCAGTTTGGTGAGAACTTTTTCTTTATTTTAAGATTTGAAAGGACACCCTAAGGAAAACAAAGAATCTGTAAAAGTTTTGACAGAAGTGATTAAGCGGCGATTTTAAACAGGAATGTCAAAGTAATTTTTTTTTTCTCATTGCTGGATTTTCTACACATGATCTTATATTTTGAAACTGGACTGTTTTTTTTCTCTCTTTTTTCATCTATTCTTTTTCTCCTTTTTGACTTTATAGTATTTGAGGCTAGAGACCGCCTTTTAGTTATTTTTTTAATATCTTTTTTTTTTAATTAATTCTTATTATATTTTGCTTGGAAAAGGAGGGGGAAAGTGAAAGCAAAAGAAACTTTGTAACACTGCCAACTAGAGGCTTGGAAATATTCTATTTTTCTTTTGACCAGACAAAGATGAGAAAGAATTGAGACTTCTTTTCAAGGACATTGCCTGTTTGATAAAATAGAGGGAAGAGCATGGGAGAGTATTATTGCACATGCTCTTCTGGGTTTCTATCAGTAGCTGAAGTCTGGTGTTGAAGCTTATAGGAAAAGAAAAGGTGATAAGTCTCTGGAGAAGAGAGTTATAACAAGAGCCTTGGATAATTAAGCAAAGTGCAGTGTGCTCTTTTTATTTTTTCTAAGCTGTGCTACCCCTCCTCATCAGTTTATTTTTGTAATAGCTATTTGGATTTTTGGCTCTTTGGAACTTGTTTTTGTTTTCTTGTCTTTTGAAGTTAAATTTCTACATTTGCTTTTTATTTTAAAGGAAAAGCTTTAGTATTAATGATTCCCTTCCTTTTCTTTTAAAGGAAGTAGCCTTTTTCTCTCTCTCCCTTCCTGGTATTTTTGTCTTTCCACCTACCTTCCATATTGGGGTTGTTGTTGTTTTTTGGTTTTTTTTTCTGGCCTTTTTTTTCTCTCTCTCTCTTATGCATCCTTTTATATTTGAGACCTCTTAATTGGATTAAGGTGTTGAAGAACCTGAAGAATTTTTTTCCTTTCTTTTTTTAGCTTTTTATTCTTCACTTTTCTGCCTTTTTTAGGTTTTTACAATTTTTTCTTTTTTGGGTGTGTTTATGGTCTTTTCCTTCATTTTTGAATTTTTACTGTTATCTAGCCAATTGATTGGATTAAGGTATACAAGAACCTGAAGAATCTTTTTTCTTTTTTTATTATTATTACTATTTGGCTTCTTTTTTCCTACTATTTTTATTTGGAACTGCAATTGGTTATTTCACAATTGGATTAAGGTCTAGAAGAACCTGAAGATTTTGAATTGCTCAAAATGAGTAGGAAATAACAGCTCCTGGTTCCTCAACTTCTACTTCTTCCTCTCCACCATCTGGAGGACAATGTTCAATACAGACAATGTTACAGCAAGAAAAAGAACAAGAAAAAGTGACCCTGCAGATGATCATGCAAGGAATTCAAAATATTCAAACAAGATCAGAAAATATTGAAAGGAGAATAGAGAACATTGACCAAAGAACAGGGAAAACCGATGAAAAAGTGGAGAACATCCAACAAATGATGATGAAGTATGATGAGAGACTCCCAAAAATTGAAGAAGATAAACAAAGAGACAAGAAGATTGGAGACCTCAATAACAGATTAACTGTGGTTGAACAAGATAAAAGTGGTATGCTGAGATGGGAGATGGACAGATCAGAATTTTATCTTAGATTCCAAAACATAGAGGAAGAAAAAGGACAAAATCTAGCTGAGATAATGATAGAAATATTGGCTGAAGCTTTTGAAATAACTGAAGAGAAGATGATGGATGGAATAGATGAGGTCTATCAAGTCTTCACAAGATATGCAATGAGAAATAACTTTCCAAGAGAAGTTCACATCAGATTTACAAAGAAAGCCATTAAAACGCAAATATTGCAAGTGGCAAGAGAGAAAACATTGAAATACAAAGATAAGGAGATTGTGGTCTTGAAACAAGTACCCAGAAGAGCGAGAGAGATGAGAAGAGAATACCAATTCTTGGCCAAATTTCTACTTTAAAAAGAGGTGAATTATAGATTGCTGATTCCAGAAGGTTTAATGTTCACATGGCAGAACAAAGATATAGAATTGACTCAATTGAGAAAGCTGAATCATTTTACACAGAATTTTTCAGAGGGAAAGAGGAAGAGGCAGAAAAAGAAATTTCACTAATTGAATTCCAAGAGGACTATGAAATGGCAACTGAAAAAGAAGAAGGTGCAGTAGGTGGAAAGGAGGAAGCCAAAGAACAACGTGAACCAAGATCCACGAGAACTGTCAAACATAACTACAAAATATAACCATGAAAGAGAAAAAATTGATTACAATTAATATAAATGGATTTAACTAATCTGTTAAAAGAAGGAAAACCTTTCATAAATTAGAGAAATTAAAGTTTGATATAAGCTGCCTACAAGAAGTACATATTTAAAAACAATATGAGCAATTGTTGATACAACCAAAATTAGGGAAAATATTTACTTCCTTGATACAATGTAAGAAAAGAGGTGTGGTTTTATATATGAAAGAAACCATCCCAGTGAAATTGATTTATACTGATGACGACGGAAGAATACTAATAGTGGAAATAATGGACAATAATACGAAAACACTCCTGATTGCAATCTATGCCCCAAATGACAATCAAGAAGAATTTTGTAAAAAATTACATATGAAAATAATTGAACTGGACTATGCTAATATAGTTATGATGGGAGATTTTAATGGAATTGTAGATAATAAACTGGACTATACAGCACAGAAAACAATAAAGCAAAAGAAGAAAGACTCTCCCTAAATCTTTTTTTAAAATGGTAGATGAAATAAACTTAAAAGATACATGGAGAGAAAGAAATGCTAAAACTAAACAATACACCTTCTACTCAAATAGACATTTATCATGGTCCAGAATAGATATGATATGGATGTCAACAGAATTGTTAACTAATATTCAAGAAATAAATATTGAAACAAGTACTTGGGCAGATCACAATCCAATGACAATTAAATGGAAAGGACAAAGAAGAAGATCTAGATGGACGTTAAATAATACTATTTTAAAGGAAAAAGAATCCACACAGTGGATGGAGAAAGAACTGGCTTTTTTCTTTAGAAAAAACAAAAAAGAAGATACATCAATCCAGAGTGTATGAGATACAATGAAGGCATATGCCAGGGGCTTGATAATAGACTATACAAGGAAAAGAAATACCATGAAAAGATTAGCCTCTAAGGCATTAGAGGATGAGTATAAAGGACTTGAAAAAGAGCTACAGAAAATGCCACAGAAAAAGGACATTAAGTTAAAAATGGATATAACCAACCATAAAATGGGTCTAATAGAAAAAGAAGAATTAGCACAGAAAATTAGAGGTGCTAAACAAAACTACTTTGAAGATGCAAATAAACCAGGTAGATGGTTATCATAAAAATTGAGGAAGGAGAAAGAATCAAGGAAAATATTGCAATTAATAGATGACCAAGGCCAAGTTTGCTATGGTAGTAAAGAGAAGAAGGAAATCATTCGAGACTATTATGGGAAACTATACACACAAGAGAATATTGATGAGGAAAGAGTTAAACAGTATTTACAGAATGCTAATTTACCCCAGATACATAAAGAGATTGAAACAATGCTAGAAAGCAATATAACGATGATGGAGTTAACTGAAGCACTCAAGAAGCAAAATAATGGAAAGGTACCAGGCCCAGATGGACTTCCGGCAGAATTTTACAAAACATTACAAGAATCATTTAATGTTCCATTGCTAGAAGTTATGGATGAAGTTATGTTAAAGAAGAGGATACCTAAATCATGGTCAGAAGCTTATATCACACTTGTTCCAAAAGAGGAGGCCAATCCATTACAAATCAAGAACTATAGACCTATTTCCCTACCAAATGCAGATTATAAAATTTTTGCTTCAATATTGGCAGAAAGACTTAAAAAATATTTAAATAATTTTATCCATCCTGATCAAAATGGATTTCTGCCAAAGAGACAAATTAAAGACAATATGAGAGTAATCTTGGACACTTTGGAATACTATGAGGCACATCCGGAAAAACAAATGGCTCTGATATTTCTAGATGCACAGAAGGCATTTGATAATGTGAATTGGTGATTCATGTTATTACTGCTGGAACAGATGGGTTTTGCTACAAAATTTATTCAAGCAATAGAAGCAATATATCATAAGCAAACGGCAAAGGTAATGATAGAGGGAGAACTGACAGACTCTATCGATATAAGAAAAGGAACAAGACAAGGGTGCCCACTATCACCTCTGTTGTTTGTGTTAACTTTGGAAGTGCTAAATAGAAATATTAGAGATGAAAAGAATATAAAAGGGATGAAAATTAAAAAGGAAGAATTTAAGTTGTAAGCATTTGCAGATGATCTGGTTTTCATCTTAGAAGACCCACTAGAAACAGCATCAAAATTGATAGAAAAGATAGAGACATATGGAAAGGTGGCTGGTTTAAAAATAAATAAAGATAAGACAAAGATCTTGACAAAGAATATGCTATCAAGACAAAAGGAAGAACTGGCAGACTTATTGAAAATTCAGGTTATGAATAAGATCAAGTACTTGGGGATATACTTGACAGCAAGATGCAGTACACTAAAAGAGAATAATTATATCAAACTTAAACAGCAGATAGCGTTAGATTTGGTGAAATGGGAAAATTTGCAACTGTCATTAATAGGGAGAATATCAACAATCAAGATGAATATATTACCCAGAATTTTATATTTGTTTCAAACAATTCCAATTAGGCTTGGAAAAGACTACTTTGAAGATTTAAATAAAATTGTGTTGAAATATATATGGCAAGGTAAGAAAGCGAGAATAAAGTTAAAACTTTTGCAAGATGCTAGAATAAGAGGAGGATTTGATTTGCCTAATTGGGAGTTGTATTACCAAGCTACAAATATGATGTGGGTTAAGGAATGGATAACATTAAGAAATGCTAGATTGTTGACATTAGAAGGACATGATCTGTTGTTGGGGTGGCATGCTTTTCTATGGTATAAAGGAACTAAAACACAGGGGTATTTTAGAAGACATTATATACGGGAGTCTCTGTGGTTAAACTGGGAGAAGATTAAAAGACAATGTTATTTGAAAATTCCAGTCTGGCTATTGACTTTTGAAGCATTTTCTTATCCTATAATATACAAAAAGGAACAAACAGTGGGATATGGTGAAATATTGAATTAAAGGGGTGAACTGAAATCTATACAAAAACTAGAGGAACAAGATATAATGATGAATTGGTTTTCATATGCACAAATACATTCAAGGTATGATAAAGATTCTAAAACAGAAGGTTTCCATGATAAACTGACTGACTTAGATAAGATTTTGACAGGTACTGATGAAAAGGTGATTAAAAAATTGTATGGATATTTATTAGAAATTAAACTAGAAGAAGAACAAGTTAAAGAAACTATGCTTGCTTGGGGGAAGAATTTTGGATATGGGATTGATCTAGAGAAATGGCAAAAATTGTGGTCTCAAAATTATAAAATGGTATTGTCAACAGCACATAAAGAAAATTTGTATAAGATAAATTTGTACAGGTGGCATTTCCCCCCCAACAAGAATAGCAAGAATGTTCAAGAACAAATCTGAAAAATGTTGGAAATGTCATCAGGTACCTGGCTCATATTACCATATGTGGTGGACTTGTGCGGATGCCAAAAAATATTGGACTAAAATCCACACATGGTTGGAAAAAATGACAAAAAGCATATAGACTTGAAACCAGAGATATTTTTATTGGGAATTTTACCTGAAATATATCATAAAGACTTGAAATACCTGATTGTAAATGTATTAACAGCGGCTGGGATTGTATTTGCTAAAAACTGGAAAAATGAGAAAACACCATCATAGGAGGAAATCATTAAGAAAATATTGGAATGTGCTGAAATGAGTAGATTGACATTTGAAATTAGAGAACAAGATGATAAACAATTTTATAAAATTTGGGATCTATTCTATCAATGGTTAGACAATAAAATATAGTAATGAAATATGTAGATTTTTAGAAAATAATAAAT
Organism: Hydrophis major; assembly: GCA_033807585.1. Classification (NCBI taxonomy): domain Eukaryota; kingdom Metazoa; phylum Chordata; class Lepidosauria; order Squamata; family Elapidae; genus Hydrophis; species Hydrophis major. Next base: position 179,573,127 of record CM066329.1, read on the forward strand.
ATATAAAGATGTATTCTTTTCTTATTATATCTAAAAATGATTGTAGGATAAATTTGGGATGATAATATGAACTGTCATAAAACAAATTAAGTAAAATATGATTATTTCATAAAACATGAATGAATAAAAGTATAGTCAAATGATTGATTAATAATGATATTAATGTATTTAATATTTGATTGAAAATACGAGATTATATACAATGTAATTGTAATTGAAGACTACGAAATGGAAGCACAAAACAATTTGTAAACCAACCAGCACACTGTATGTACATATATGGAAGATGACTTGATGTTTTTATGTTTTGTTTGTTTATGTTTATTTTAAAAACCAATAAAAATTAAAAAAAACCAATGATGCCTACATTGATGCTGCCTTAATTGGATGTGGTGATAGTTACATACAGGAAGATGATTGACAGGTGCCAGCTATCTTTCTTCCATCTAACCAGGGTCATCTGGTAGGAAATCCAGCAACTAACTATTGTCATAGGGCAGCTTTCAAAATCTGAGCTGTTATTTTTTGTTATTTCAGAGATATTTTGTCTTACATATGTGCTTATCATAGCAAAAAAGGTCAAGTACATAGAGAATCACAGATGTTTTTGAACAGATCTAGCTGTGGGAGTAATGACCTCTGCAATTTTCCCATTCTGTTCTTTATACCTTGGGACTTAATCGGTTTGGAGAGGAAGACATAAGAGGACACATAAGAGGACTGAAGGAAAAGCACCCAATATTAATGTTAGCTCTTCCTCAAAGACCAAAGAAATGGATTGTCAAAGGTAAAAGTGGTTGATTGTGCTCTGCAGCTTCTTCCTACACTTTGTTTCCCTATTTCATGTGTGAAAGGAATAGAAGAAGAGAGAGAAAAAAGTTATTAGGTGAAGTTCTGCCTTCCGTTTAGCAGTGAGAATATTGCTCATCACCTAGACTTGCAATTGGTTGATATTCTCATCTCCAACCCACATCCCAAAGACTGTACAAATCAGGTAAATGAGTCTGTTCCTCTCCAGCTCTATAGCTAAAGTGGCCAATCAGGCCCAGAGCCCAGCAGCCAGATGGGAGGGTTAATCCCTCAACTACAAGGCCAATTGGCATTCAGTTGACACCTGACTTTTGAAGGCTTCTCCTCACCATATCAAAAATTTGAAAAATGCCTAACTTGGCTTTGTTGATGTGTCGCCTCCTACAACCCTCCCCAAAACTTATGTTCATTTATTTATTTTTTAAAAAAATACAGCCCAATCAGGTATGTGATCCCAAGATTTGCTGCATGCCCCTTACAATGTTCTTCTTACGTTGACTAGCTTCTGCAGCCTATCCAAGGTAGCTCTGGGTTGCATGAAGTCTTTCTTCTTGAAGAAGTTTTGAAGAATACTCTTTCCTGATCTTTGCAGCCTCTGAAAGCCACACAAAAGCATGCCCCCATTCTCATATGATTTTTGGAGGCTCTGAGGCCATGCAACAGCATGCTCCATTCACGGGTGGCCTCTGCAGTCTTTGAAAATCATGTGAGAACCGGTTTTTTGAGAACAGTTGTTGCCGGGTATTGGTGAATGCTGATGTGTCACCCCAAAGATTCTGCTGTGTCACATTTGACATTCATGCTCTAGGTTTTCCATTGCTGGCCTAGAAGGTCCATGTAGAACATCCTGAATTGCATTATCACTGAAAACGCTACTTTCATTGTGTGTTGTTCTAGTCTAGACCAGCTCCTGTCTGCTTCAGTGGTAACTTGGCAAGAATGAGATGGTGGCAAAGTTGCAGGAGAAATGGAGATGACAATATTTTAGTTTTAAAATGTTCTACCTTTAATTTCTTTGGCTCTTTCTTGCTTCTTTTCTGTAGTTTCTATAACTTTGCCTACCCCAAAAGAGAATAGCAAGGTGAGTAAATACTTATTTATGTATAAATATCACAACATGATTATGAGATTAGTTCAGTATAATCTTGATATTTTACATTTTATACATCTGACATTCTTACATTACATTTGGTCTGATTAAAGTGAGATTAATGTTCCAATAAATAAATATACCTGAAGTTATTGCTTAAAATTAAAAAAAAAAATGTTATATGTGTACAGTTATTACCCAAAGATATTATTTGCCCTAGGTGTTTTGTTTCAAGGTTGCTGATCCACACACAAGTATTCAAAACTGACAGATTTACTACAGTTTTAGGCAGATAACAGCAGACATGTTTTGAGTTATGTCGCGTCCGTCAGGAAGGAGACCAGGAGTCGGTGACTAGGTTTCAGCTCTTTATTGGTCCCCGGAACCGAACTGGGTTCCAAGGGAAAACTTTCGGCTTTTTATTTCCATGCTGCGGCAGCCGCAGCCAATGGCACCACTTTGAATCTCCCGCGATTCGAATCCACCAGTCGTGGGAGATTCTTAGCGGGCCAATCAGCGCGGCTCGCCTAACCAATCAGATCACCCCATGCTTTGGCCAATCAAAACGCAGGGCTTTCAAGAATGTAAATGAAGGTACAGAACACCCCTCCCCTCTTGATTTGGTCCTACGTAACGTAGTCCCGTAGGTAGGCAGGGCTCCGTACTTGTCTACTGGACCTGCGCAGGTCAGTCGTAGGTTAGTTCCTGGCCGGTTCGGTTGGGATCTCCGTGTCTCTCGGCCTCGTCGTTGGAACCGCCTGGTATGTCTTGCCGGGCCGCTCTTCGCAGCTCCCTCCCGGTCTACCCAGGTTGGTTGAGCTGCGGTTTTCGCCGCTCCCGCTTGGTCCTTCCGGGCTGGTCGACCTGGCCTGGCTGTTTCTTCCTGGTGAGGTTCCGCGCTGGCTGCTTGCTGGTGAGTATGGCTGGTTTCTTTCTTCTGGGGTTTGGTGTCCGGGGTATTCTCTCCCCTCTTGGTTTGTGCTGAGGAGGTTAGTCGTGTCTGGTTGCATGTTGGTAGTGTCTTTTGTAGCTGTCCTCGAACTTAATTGATCGATGTGGCGTTTCCATGCTCGCCCGTCAGTTGTTTGTAACCTGTACGAGCGTGGACCTGTCAGCTGGGTTATGGTTGCTGGTATCCATAGTGGGTCTCCGGTTAGGTTCTTCGCGTAGACAGCGTCGCCTGGTGCGAAGGATCGGTGTTTGCTGATGGAGTCTGGGGGTTTCTCTGGGTTGTATGTGGGGTGTAGTCTATCGAGTGGGGATCTTATTTTCCTCCCCATTAGTAGCTCTGCCGGGCTTTTATTTGTTGTAGTGTTTGGGGTTATGTGCTGTATAAAAAGCATTTTATTTATTTTGTCCTGGATCTCCCCGTGGTCTATTTTCTGGATGGTTTTTTTTTTGTGAATTGAACCATCCGTTCCACCCTTCCGTTCACCACCGGATGTGCCAGGGCTGTCCGTGCGTGTCGTATGCCCCGTTCTGCTAGGAATTTTTCGAATTCCAGCGAGGTGAATTGGGGCCCGTTGTCTGACACGAGGATGTCTGGGAGGCCATGTGTTGCGAAGAGTTTGCAGAGTTCTTTGGTCACGGCCTCCATGGTGGTGGTTCTCATGTTGCTTACTTCCAGCCAGTTGGAGTAAGCGTCTACGGTTATTAAGAATGTGTGTCCCTTTGTGGGCCCGGCGAAGTCTATGTGGATCCTAGACCAAGGTCCCCTGGGGGTTTCCCACTCTAGAATTGGTGCCGTGGGTGGGCTTGGTCTAGTTTCCTGGCAGCGTTGACACCTTGCTACCCAAGCCTCGATTTGTTTGTCCATCCCTGGCCACCAAGCGTAACTTCTGGCTAGGGCTTTTGCTCTAACGATGCCCGGGTGCCCCTCGTGTAACAACTCCAGCACCTTCCTTTGCAGTTTTTCTGGGATGACCACCCTATCCCCCCATAATACACACCCTTTTAGTAGCGAGAGTTCCGTTTGCCAGTTCTGGAATGTTATGAAAGTCTCGTTGTTGTCCTTTTCCGGCCACCCTTTCTCTACCCAATGCAACACCCGCGCCAGACGTTTGTCTTTATTAGTTTCTCGGGCAATGTCTGACGCGGTTATGGGTAGATCGGGCAGAGTCTCTATGCTGAGGGTGGTCGTCGTGGGTGCTGGGTCAGTGTCTGGTTCGGGTAGCAGTGAGCGGCTTAAAGCATCTGCATGGGTGATAGTCTTACCGGGTCGGTGTGTGAGCCGGTAGTTGTAGGCTGCCAGGAATTCGGACCACCTTGTCATTCTAGGAGATAGAATGTTCGGGGTGGCCCTGTTCCCTGCGAGGATTCCCAACAGCAGCTTGTGATCTGTGATGATGGTGAACGTCCGGCCGTAGAGGTACTCGTGAAACCTTTTTACTGCGGCGACGATAGCCAGGGCTTCTTTGTCCAGCTGACTGTAGTTCTGCTCCAGTTTGGTAAGGGTCCTTGAAAAGAACGCGATGGGTGCTTCTTTTCCATCGGGAAGAGTGTGGCTGAGGACGGCGCCGATGCCAAAGGGTGATGCGTCGCATGTGACGGCTAGTGGTAGGGTCTCGTTGTATTGGATGAGGACGGCATCCGAAGTAAGCAGGTCCTTGGTTTTCCTGAAGGCAGCTTCCTCGCATTTTCCCCAAGTCCAGGTAGCCGCCTTATCCAAAAGCCTATGCAAAGGCTCCACCGCGGTCGCCTTTGGGGCAGGAACACATTATAAAAGTTAAGTAGTCCCAGAAACGCCTGCAGTTCCGTTTTCGACTTGGGTGTGGGGGCCTCTTTGATAGCTTTAATTTTGGTGTCGGTGGGGTGGATGCCATGCCGGTCTAGGAGGCACCCCAGGAATTCGACCCACTCTGTTTAAAGTTGGCACTTTTCCCTCTTCACCTTTAGCCCGGTTTCTTTGAATTTCGTTAACACCTTCCTTAGGCGACCCTCTAGTTCGGCCCGGTTGGCTGCCGATACCAGTACATCGTCGAAGTAGGGTACCACCCCTTGATGCCTTGTAAGAGTCTCTCCATGAGGCTCTGGAAAATTCCAGGCGCCACGCTGACTCCGAACTGGAGTCGGTTACATCGAAAGGCTCCCCGGTGGGTGACTATGGTTTGCGCCTCTGTGGTTTCCTCGTCGACCGGCAGCTGCTGGTATGCTTGGGCCAGGTCGAGTTTCGCAAAAACCTTGCCTCCCCCCAGTGAGTGTAGAAGATGCTGCACTACTGGGACGGGGTAAGCACTTTGTTGCAAGGCGCAGTTTAGGGTGGCCTTATAGACCCCGCAGATTCTCACTGACCCATCAGGCTTGACTGGGGTGACTATTGGGGTCTCCCACCGGGCATGGTCTATTGGTTGTAGGACCCCTTGCTTGACGAGCTTGTCAATTTGCTTGAGTGCGAAAGGGACCCGCCTTGGTTTTAGGCGCCTCGGGGGAACGTTTGGGTCTAGGCTGAAGGATATAGGGGCCCTCAGTACTTGCCTAGGGTGCCGTCAAACACTTCTTGGAAGTCCCGTGCTAGTGGCTGCTCCCAGTCGGACTCGGCGATGTGGTCGATGCCCGTGACTTCGATGCCGAGTGGTGCGAACCATTGAAGTCCCAACAGGCTGGGTCGGTCTCGATCGACGATTGTTAGGGAAAGTTTTGTAGTGCGTCCTTTAAATGTTACTCTGAATTGTCCTGTTCCGACTACCGGGATGTGGTTTCCCTGGTTGTCTTTAAGGATTAGTCTCTGGTTCTCCAGTCCCCTCCTTTGGATGGTAGGCACCAAGCGTTTAATTTCTTGCCAGGTGACCATGGAGAGGTAGGACCCGGAGTCCACCTCCATCTTGCAAGGTTCGCCTTCAATGCCTACCTCCACATAGACTTTGTGGGCGTCGGGGGTTGTTGCGTAGCCAATGATGACCGTCTGGTGCGTTTCTTCCCTCCATCAGGTCTCGCCACCTCATCGGGCTTGTCCGCTCCAGTCCCAACAGCTGTCGGCTGGGTGATCTCTGGTTCTGGGTGGTGTGCTGGCCCGTCTCCGCTCGCTGTGGTCCCACCGTCTGGGGCTGTAGGCTTTCTTAAGTCGGCAGACGCGGGCGATGTGACCGTTTTTGTCACAGTGCCAGCAGACAGCATCGAAGAACCGGCACTCGGCTCTAGGGTGGTCGCCTCCACAACCGGCACACACAGTCCCCGACTTATGACCCCGCCGACTGCGCTGGTCGCGTCCTGCCTGGAGCCGGTGGATTTCCTCCTCCTCGTCTGAAGTATCAGAGGTGGCGTGGAATTCGCCATGGTGGGTGGTAGTTTTGCGATGACTTGATTCCTGTTGGGCCTCGGTCGCTCGTGCAGGGTGGTTGTTCGCGGCGCGGTCCCCGGCGTCCAGTCTCCGCATGCGGTTTGCTGACTGCCGGGTGGCTTCGGCTGTGGTGGTTTCAGTGATGGCATCGGCGAGGGTGATGTTGCCTTTGGCCATCAGTCAACTTTGTAGGACAGGGTCCCGAAGCCCGAGCATGACTCGGTCCCGCAGGGCCTCGTCCAGGTTGGAGAACCCACATAGTCCTCGTAGGCTCCGCAGCTCTGCAACAAAGTCACTGAGGCTTTCGCCTGACGGTTGGTCCCGCTGATAAAACTCGTGCCATCGGATGAGGGTGGGCACAGCGGGAGCGTAGTGCCTTCGGAGTAAAGGCTCGAGGTCATCCCAGTCCATCGCGGTGACGTCAGCGGGTTTCGCTAGGGCTTTCACCATCTTGAACACTGCGGGCCCGCAGTGTGTCAGGAAGACGGCTCGTTTCTTCGGCCCGGTGGCGTCCTTCAGGTCGCTGCATTCGAGGAACATGCGGAATCTGTCCGTGTAAGATTCCCAGTCCTCGCTAGCGGGGTTGAAGGGTACGGGTGGCACGATGCTGGCCATCTTGTCAGTCTTGCTTGCTTCCATCGGACACGTGCTTATGGGTTTCAGGATCAGTATCCCACCATCGTCGCCAGTGTCGCGTCCATTGGGAAGGAGACCAGGAGTCGGTGACTAGGTTTCAGCTCTTTATTGGTCCCCGGAACTGAACTGGGTTCCAAGGGAAAACTTTTGGCTTTTTATTTCCAAGCCGCGGCGGCCGCGGCCAATGGCACCGCTTTGAATCTCCCGCGATTCAAATCCACCAATCGCGGGAGATTCTTAGCGGGCCAATCAGCACGGCTCGCCTAACCAATCAGATCGCCCCGTGCTTTGGCCAATCAAAACGCGGGGCTTTCAAGAATGTAAATGAAGGTACAGAACAAGTTACATGCTTAGTAAGATAGCTTGCCAGAAGTAAGTCAAATACAGGCCAAAAAACAAAAGTGTAGTCCAAATAAATTCTAAGGGTGGCAGGATGCAAATGGAGTAGTCAGCTCGTCCAATGGCCAAGAATCATGAACAAGAGGCAAGGGCTAAGAAGTCAATTGGTTGTTTCCAGCAAAGACTGCAAGCAAGAGAGGGCTAACTAATTTTCTGTAGCCAGCTGGCTGCAACTGCACATGCCTCCTCTTTTGCCTAGTGAGGAATCTCATTGAGGCTGAACCATCCTGAAGCACAGGCTCAACTGGAACAACATTGTCAGATTCCAGGTCAGAGTCAGACTCTGAATCATGGCTTATAACACTAGGTTCGAAACCGCTATTGAATGAGTTGTGGTTTTCGGGTAGAGAATTTGTACGGAGAAAGGGAAAGAGTTTACTGTTCCTCTTCCTATCTTACTCATCTGCCTCTGTTATTTCATTCTTTCATCTACTGGTTGTTGTTTTTTTAAACAAAAAGCAGTGAGCTTCTTAGGAATGAGTGAATTGCACATTTGAAAACATCTCTGTTTAGTTTGCACATTCTCAGACTGGATCCTGAATTTTCTGAACTTTATGCAATCTATAGGTTGACCTTGTGTGATGATGGCAATTGGGACTGTAATTTTCTGAGTTGTACAGTCTGATGTTACGTTACTGCATTGCTTAGTGATGGCAATTTCTGTAGTTTCCATTGCTTTTGTTAAGCAAGAATATGGATTATTAAGCAAAAACTGGTGAGAAGATGCAGGAATCCAGGCAACCATGGTTGTGGTTGACTGCTACGAACAGGGTGTACCACAAGTGAGTACACTACCAAGTGCAAATGTTGGGTATTGCAGAATGCAGGCAGTGAGTGCCACACAAGCACTGTGGAGGATGTTGAAGGGCAGAGAGTTGAAAAAGTAACAGGATTAGAAGTGATTTGTGTGATGAGTTGTCACTCCTTGCCAAAATCCCAAATGATTTTGCCTGCAGGGAAGGTCAAATTTGGTGGTCACATCGTGATGCTGCAACTGTTGCCAATGTAAGCTGGCTGCCAAGTGTCTAAATCATGGCTGTGGGGATGCAGTGATGGATGGAACTTCAAGAACTGGGCATCCCCCTTGCTCAATGTCATTGTAACTTTAAATGGTAGATGAATGAGTGGTCATAACTACAGACTTCCTGTAGTTTTTATTCCATTGCAAGGGCATCCAACTCGTGGCCTGTGGGGTTTGGTTCAATGAAGGGGGGAAAAAGTGACACCACATGACACCATGATTTTGACACCCCTGTTCCATTGGTTTGAAAAGGCCTTGGGACGAGGGCTCATCTAAAAGTACTCTAGCTTTGTCAACATACTTGGCTACTGTCTCTTCTCCAACCTAACACACATAACGTCTCGAACATCTATACCTGGTCGATTGGCTGATTTTGCCAAACATTTTGCCACAGCAAACCCCGTGTGTAACTTTGTAGATTCAAAGGCAGTGAACACACAAACGAGGGAGATGCCGAATAGATTGATTGAATGCAGTGAAGCTGAAGAACAACGATCTTAACAGCGAAGTAAAATCCACACGCATGGTCACAGACAGGACATTAAAATTCAGTAGAGGAAAGTAAATGCAAAACACAATCTCACTTTTTTCTGCCGTTAGAAATTCTATCCTTTCCAAAGTCAAGAGTAACATTTCATTCCCCTGAGTTTGTTTTGGCAAATGTGTAATACAGTCCAAATTGCTTGACAGTGAGATGGGTGGAATATAAATTTAATAAAGAAATAAAATCTCAAGGGAAGAACAGAGGAAAATGTGGTATGCCATTTAGATTTCCTCACCGTTACATTATTTTTCCACAATGGCACCACCTCATTGCCACTAGATTTAAATTTGGGTAAAGAAATTTTCTGCTTATACTTATATATTTTACTGATGAGTCTTTACAGGAAGTCCTCAACTTATGACAACAATTGAGCCTAAAATTTATGTTGCTAACCAAGACATTTGTTAAGTGAGTTTTGCCCCATTTTACGCCTTTTTTTGCTGCTGTTGTTAAGTTAGTGACACGATTAAGTGAATCTGACTTCCCCATTGTCAGTTTGATTGTCAGAAGGTTTGCAAAAGGGGATCACATTATCCTGGGACACTGCAACCGTGATAAATATGAGACAATTTCCAACTGTTTGAATTTTGATCATAGAACTATGGGGATACTGCAATGATCGTAAGAGTGAAAAATGGTCCTAAGTCACTTTTTTCAGTTATGTTGTAACTTTGAATGGTCACTAAATGAACTGTTGCAAGTCAAGGACTACCTGTATACCTCAAGTCACTTACAGGTAGGGTTGCTAAGAGAGATAGTTGTTAAATGATTCCCCCACCCCCATTTTACAACTTTTCTTTCTACCATGGTTAAGTGAATTGCTGCAGTTGTTAAATTAGTAACCCAGTTGTTAAGTGAATCTGGCTTCCCCATTGACTTTGCTTGTCACAAGTTCACAAAAGGGGATCACAGGACCCCACAGGAACACTATGAATCATCATAAATATGAGCCAGTTGCCAAATGTCCAAATTTTGATCATGCCAGCATAGAAAAGCTGAAACAGTCATAAGTATGAAAAACAATCACAAGCCACTTCTTTCAATGTTGTTGTAACTTCGAACGATCACTAAATGAATGATTATAAGTCATTATTATATGTGTAACAGGATTCAATCACATTGTGTGAGCCATAGCTACGATACACCCAATTCTGAAGTTTCGAAGTGTGGAAAGGGAACTTCACAAAGACAATAGTGTCACAAAAAAACCCCAGGAAAACCCCAAGCGGAACATCAGGTCAGCCAGAAAAACAAACTTACATAGAGAAAGGAATCAAATAAAGAGTATTTAAGAATCCCTATAGACAAAAGCCTAAGTAATTAAGAAAACTAGACAAATAGGAAAAGGAAACAAAAGATAATTTAGAAAACCTTTACAAACACAGGACATACCAAATAAGCAAAACAAACAGACAAAAGACACAAAATATAAATTACAAAAGGGACAGACAGGAGGTTGCCACAGAACAAATATGAAAAACTACCTTAAAGCTAAAAGAGATTACAGAAAACCAATAATACAATCTGGCCACCCCGCGGAGTTTGCCTTCCACACCCCGCGGAGCTTGCCCTTCGGCGGGAATAAAGACAAACTCAAACAGGATTTGAAACATTAGGCACAAATACAAACACTCACACAAAATCAAGTTACAAAGGGAGAATAGGGTTTAAAAACCCAGGGACTTACCATAAGAAGCTAGCTAACCCAGGAACACAGACTTCTCACTGTTCCCCTCCTTCCTGAAAAATAAAAAGATCCAGGTTTCCGGTTCCGCATGGCTTCGGTGGCAGAAGGAATTCGCGACTGTTCGTGATTCCTACTGCGCTTGCCGCTGAGGTACCCCCGATCCAAATGGGTCAGGGGGATATGGCTGCCCTGTAGGGACAGCCGAAGAGAGAGGGTAGCCGGACAGGGGGCTGGGGGTGTCACAGACCCCCTCCTCATCTGGAAAAACTCCTTTTTCCCGAGGTGGTGGAGCAGCGGTCAGTAATGGCCGCCACGAAAAAGCCTGCAACCGGGAAAGATCGTGCTGGAGGAAGCAAGAAAAGTGAAAGTGCTGGCTGAGCCGGGTCAATCAACATCTTTTAAACTCGCTGGAATTGAACTGTCTGAATTGCTGAGGATACATTATATCCCTAAGAAGAGTGGAAAGCGGCGGAGAAGCTCTTAAAAGGAACTTTTTTTTTCTTCACTCTCCCACCCCATAGAAACAGCAGATGAAGATTTGAAATTTATTTGGGCACTGAAGGTGAACTATTTTGAAAGTTGAAGTCAAGGGATAAAAGACTTCTTAGACATTGGACTTAAAAATTTAAGGAATTGGAAAACCCTCATTAGAAGTATGGATTTCTGATCATTTAAAAATTGATGTTGCAAGTGGGAAGGGAGAGGAAAAAAAATTGGAGCAGAAGTGGAAAAAGGAGGAGATTGCCTAGAATCCCAAAGAAAGATATATGGTAATTGGACCTCTTTGATTAAACAGTAACCCCAGAAAGAGAAATAGAAGAAGGAAGAAAAGTATTAATTTTTGGAAATTTTTTTGAACTATTTTTGATTAAAAATACTTGAGTGATTGTTTTGGGAAAAGTTTCTCTTTTCATGATGGCATCGCTTGTGGATGAACTAAAGACTGAATATCAAAAATATAAAAAGGAAGAACAAGATGGAAAAGATACTTTGGGCACTTTATTTCAATTGTTAGAAATGGCGTTATATACTTATGAAAAGTTGACCACGCAGCAGAATGACTGGGACAAAGAAGAAGAGGAACAAGAAGCCATCTTTGATGAACAATGGGTTTTTTCCGGGGAGGAGGAGAAAGAGGATAAGAAAAAGGGGATTTTAAGGTTTGAAAAAACAACCAAAAAAGAGAAAAATGAGAGGAAAGGTGGATGCAAGGTTAGAAAGCAAAGGAAAGGGAGTAAGAAAAGGGAGGAGGAGAGACAAAGGGGTAAAAATGGCAAGGAGAAGAATAAGCAAGAGAGAAAGGGGGGGAGGAGAAGCCTCAATGGTGAGAAGCAAGATCTAAAGAAAAAAAGCTTATTTAGAGACAATGGGTGAAGGATAAAAAAAAGGGGGGGATTCTGGAAGGTACATAAGATTGTGTTTTTATATGTGTATTTAGAGTAGAATCTTATAAAATTTATTGTGTAATTTTAGAATGTACTAAACAGAATCCCAAGATAAATTAAGTGTTATATGAAGTATTTTTAAGTTAGGGCAATGAGTTAAAGGCGTCACTCCAATTAGTGTATAGGAGAAGTATAGTAAAAGAAAAAAGATGAATGGATAGTTGGAAATAGAACAGACAAAGAATGTTATTGAAAATGGTAATAAGATAGGGAAGGATATATAAAGTGAATATGATGTGTAAATTTTATCTGTGTGAAGAGTTTTAACTCGGGATCAAGCAGCTTTCAGAAAAGATGTTTTAAGTTTTGTTATGTTTTCTGCATTTTGTATGTTGATAAAAGGCAATAAAATTTTAATTAGCAAGAAATAATTTGGATGAAAAGGAGAAGTTGGGATAAGATATGAAGTTAAATAGATAAAGTAAATATTGATATTATAATTTGGAATCATTATGTTCTGTTGGTTTTCTTCTTTATTATTATTTTTTTTTAGAAAAGAATTTATAAGCTGTTGTGCCTTGATTGTTTGTGCACTGTTTTTGTAAAATTAATAAAATTTGTTTAAAAAAATAAATAAATAAAAAGATCCAGATTTCAAGCAGTTGTCCGTATCCTTGTGCTGGAGCTCTCCCAGCGAGAAAATCGAATCCTTGAAAGAAAGGCATTTTGACACCTTTCAACAGAAGGACAACTATCACCATATCGCTCAAGACACTGGAATAGGAAAGTTTAGCTTTTCTAAAGATTCAGTGTGACTCATGACAGGTAGGTCAAAAGACCATCAATCATCATTTGAGCATTCATCCCACCAGGACTCTGTCACAAGCAATCATTCAGCACTCATAATTACCATTAAGTGTTAAGGTGTATTTGGTCCAAGGCAGGTTATATAATTTGGTTATATAAGAGTCAAGAGAAGCGAGAGAGTTTATCGCATGTTCTTCCTGGAGGCTGGTTTCACTCTGTAACTTTAAATACATTGACCTGAAATAAGGCACATCGAGCACAGATATGAACCAGAGGACCAGGGGTCTCCAACCTTGGCAACTTTAAGACTTGTAGACTTCAACTCAAAGCTGGCTGAGAAATTCTGGGAGTTGAAGTCCACAAGTCTTAAAGTTGCCAAGGTTGGAGACCCCTGCACTGGACCACCTATGAATTTATAGGAATCCTTTTCAAACCTGTCAGAAGGTATGTGCTCTAAGCCTGGGGGAAGGCAAAGGCGTATCAGGGGGGAGAATGAGTGACAGAACACTGCTCAAAAATTAGTTTGGAAACAGATTTATTAGGTGACAAAGACCGATGTTTTGGAACAGCATTCTCCAAGCCATCACCTTTGGGGGTTGTGGAACTGCTACTTCCCCAATTCCTGGCTAGTATTCATTTAGCCTTCTTGCCTAGAAAGTCTGAAAAGTTGCAATTTCAAGACATCTGCAAGGCATTGTGCTCAAATCCCATGGATTTTTTTTTCTTCAAAAAATGAGAACAGACATCCATAAAGCAAATATTAAAATACACGTTCAACATTCACAGGTGACTTGTTTTTTAAAAAAAAAAATTCAGAAATTGGAATGATGAGGACTAGGAACCTGGATATTCATAGTTCAAATTCCACTTCATTGTAAAACTGATGACCAATAGGCTGGCCATTATATCTCTTACATACTTTCTTATCTTCAATATGGACTGGTTAATGAGCAAACTGACATTATGAAGTTAAATATACTAAAGCACTATGCCAATTTTAAACATTGAAAATGTTAAAGTAAACACACTCTAGAAAGTACTCTTCAATTCAATTGCAGGGTGGGGGGAAAGCAATGCAAAATTTGTTCATTAAGTAATCTTGTTTGCTCAGCAGTGTTTGGGAATGGTTTAATGATTCCTTAATTTCCTAGAACATTCTTATATTTAAAAGTAGATATCCATAGTTACTGCCAATCAACTGATTGTTTAAAAAAAAAGTTAACAAAAAACTCTGAATCTTCTGATCTGGCTTTAATACCAAGCGGAAGTACATTACCTGTATGGCTTAAATCTTGATAGCCTAGAGGCTACGGCATAATTGGCAAACTGTAAGACTATAGGTAGGGAAAATTAGCAGAGTGACAACAACACACTTTTAAAAGGAACTAGAGGTTATTGGAAAAAAAAACATTCATCTTTTTCCCAAGCTTTTCTTTTTAAAGTACAAGATCGGAAAGTCACGTGACATTTGGTCACTCTTAAGAAATGCTTTTCAAACTTTAAAAAAAGAAATAAAAATAGTCAGAGATTAAGAAGATTGTACTTTTACAGAGAGAACTAAATGGCCTCCAGCTAATGACGCCATCAGTTGCTTCAACTTTTCTCTCTTCATGTTTATCCTGTTGGAGAACTGAAGAGCTTAAGCAGAGCAAGCCACATGTACTTTTTGCATTTTAATATTCATTTTTTCTTTTATTTTAATTTTGCACATGTGCAGGTTTTTTTTTTTCGAGGTAGAAATGTATTGTGCAAATAGTCAAAAAAATAATAATAATGACAAAGGATAATATTTGTAGCTAAGGATTGAAATCAGGGGTCCTTGGTGCTCTCTGAGTTTGCTTGGATTTTTGCAGATGTTTCATTATCCAAACTAGGTAACATCTTCAGTGCTAGCAAGGAGTGCTGTTTGCTGTCAGTTTATATTCTACTCCAGTGACTTGCCCTGTCAGCATTGGTAGGGATGGTCTTATAAGTTCTTTGGTTGGGCTATTTACTGTTGGCTAATTTGTCAGTTTCTTAATTGGGATATTGTTTACTTGATTGTTGGTCTGGGGTTAATCTTGGTGTTAATCTATGCTCATCTGGGTTCCAATTGCTGGTGGGGAGGTGTTTTGATCTTTTTATTCCCTTTTTGACTTGTTGATTGTCTCTTTCACATAATATATAGACATTATGTCTATCTTCCTATTGATGGCTAATTTAACAGAGTCCCAGGTAAATGTATATTTACATTTAAATATAAGAATGTTCTGGGAAATGAAGGAATCATTAATTCCCTAGAACTTTTGGACTTGGTTTGGTCTGGAATGGTCATAACATCCCAATTGAAACTATGGTTAAATGTACTATATTTATTCCAGACGATTCCAATACAATTGAGGAAAAAATATTTTGAAGACTTAAATAAAATGATGTTGAAATTTATCTGGCAAGGGAAAAAGACAAGAATTGAGATAAAATTGTTGCAGGATGCAAGAGTGAGAGGAGGTTTTGGACTACCCAATTGCGAATTATATTATCAGGCAGCAATATTGATGTGGATGAAAGAATGAATTGTATTGAAAAATGTTATATTGTTAACATTGGAAGGGCATGATTTGCAATTGGGGTGGCACATATTCCTATGGCATAAAGAAAGTAGGGCACATGGAAACTTCCGGTTTGCGTGGCTTCGGGGCAGCAGGAATTCGCGACAGCTCGCGATTCCTGCTGTGCTAGCCGTCGAGGTACCCCCGATCCAGACGGGTCAGGGGGATATGGCTGCCCTGTAGGGACAGCTGAAGAGAGAGGGGAGTCGGATAGGGAGGTGGGGGTGTCGCAGACCCCCCCTTCTCCGGGAAAACCCCTTTTTCCCAAGGCGGTGGAGCGGCGGTCAGCAATGGCCGCCATGAAGAAGCCAGCAACCGGGTAAGAACTGTGCTGGAGGAAGTGTGAAGAGTGAAAGTTCTGTCTGAGTCGGGTCAAGTAACACCTTTTAAACTGCCTGGAATTGAGCTGCTTGAATTGCTGGAGGATACATTGTATCCCTAAGAAGAGCGAAAAGCGGCGGAGAAGCTGTTAAAGGGAACTCTTTTTTTTTTTACTCTCCCACCCCACGGAAAAAGCAGAAATATTTGGATATATTAGACATTGAAAGTGGATTGCTTTGAAAGCTGAAGCTAAGAGACAAAGGGATTTTTGGACATTGAAAAATTTAAGAAATTGGAAAATCTCTGCTGGAGGTATGGATTTTTGATTATTTAAAATTGTCATTGCAAGTGGGAAGGGAGAAAAAAAAATTGGAGCAGAAGCTGAAAAAGGAGGAGATTGTCTAGAACGTCTTTGTGGATCCCAAAAGAAGATATATGGTAATTGGACCTCTTTGATTAAAAATTAATCCAGAAAGAGAAAGAGAAGAAGGAAGAAAAGTATTAACTTTTGGAATTTTTTTTTTTTTAATTGCTTTTGATTATCTTTGATTAAAAATACTTGTGGTTGTTTTGGAAAAAGTTTCCCTTTTTATAATGGCATTGTTTGTGGATGAACTAGAGATTGAATATCAAAAATATAAAAAAGAAGATACTTTGGGCACTTTGTTTCAATTCTTAGAAATGGCGTTATGTTCTGTTGAAAAGTTGATTACGCAGCAGAAGGACTGGGACAAGGAAGAAGAGGAAGAAGAAGCCATCTTTGATGAACAATGGGTCCCTTCCGGAGAGGAGGAGAAAAAGGATAAGAAAAAGGGGATTTTAAGAATTATAAAAACAACCAAAAGAGAGAAAAATGAGCAAAAAGGTGGAGGCAAGGTTAGAAAGCAAAGGAAAAGGAGTAAGAAAAGCGAAGGGAAAAAGCAAAGGGGTAGAAAGGGCAAGGAGAAGAATAAGCAAGAGAGAAAGGGGGGGAGGAGAAGCCTTAATGGGGGGAAGCAAGACTTAAAGAAAAAAAGTTTATTTAGAGACAATGGGTGAATTTAATTTAGATTAAAAGAGGGATTCTGGAGGGTATATAAGATTGTGTTTTTATGTAATTTTAGAATCTTTTAAACAGAATCCCAAGAAAGATTGTAATATGTAGTATTTCTAAGTTAGGGTAATGAGTTATAGATGTTACTCCAATTGGTGTACAGGAGAAGTATAGTAAAAGAAAAAAAAAGATGAATGAATAATTGGAAATAAAACAGACAAAGAATGTTGTTGAAAATGGTAATAAGATATGGAAGGATATATATGCTTTTTTTTTTTATTAGATTTTGTATATTGATAAAAGGCAATAAAATTTTAATTAATAAATAATTTGGATGGAAAAGAGAAGTAGGGACAAGATATGAAGTTAATATTATATGAAATATTGATATTATAATCTGGAAATGTTATGCCTTATTGGTCTTTTATTATTATTTTTTCTTAGAAAAGAATTTATAAGCTGTTATGCCTTGATTCTTTGTGCATTGTTCTTATAAAACTGATAAAAATGGTTTTTATATATATATATAAAAAAGAAAATGATAATAAGATATGGAAGGAGATATGGGTTGAATATGATGTTTGAATTTGTGTCTATGTAAAGAGTTTTAACCCGGGAACAGACAACCTTCAGAAAAGATCTTTTAGTTTTGTTTATGTTTTGTGTTTGTATGTTTGTGTATTGTGTTTATGGTAAAACTAACAAAATTTGTTTTTTATAAAAAAAAAAGGAAAAAAGAATCAATAAAACCTTGGAGGAATGTTAGACGAGAATAATTTAAACAAGCCAGAAAGAAAAGAATATGATGACTATAAAATGGATAAATATGGAAGAGAAATGAAATTGAATAGGAGTAAAGAGAAATAATGAGAAATTTGCTGGAAGATATTTGTGTGTCCATATGGAGATGGGATAAATTGGAATTATGCTGTATAAAAATAATGTTTTGTTTGACTTGTAAGGATTTACAATGTTAAGAGGTTTTATGTGTTTATGTATTTAATGGTTAATGATGTGTTGTTTTATCTTTAAAATTAATAAAAATTTGTTTCAAAAAAAAAAAAAAGAAAGTAGGGCACATGGATATTTTAGGAGACATTACATCAGGGACGCTTTATTGACAGTATGGGAGAAAATAAGGGAATACCATTATATGAAAACACCAGTTTGGTTGTCAACAATAGAGGCATTTGCATATCCACATTTTTAAAAGGAAACACATTATTACATGTGAGAAAATTTTAAATGGAAAGGGTGAACTCAAAACAAAGCAGGAACTAGAGGAACAAGGGATAAATATAGGTTGGTATTCATATTTGCAAATATGAAAGGTATGAAAAAGACACTAAGATGGCTGGGTTTTACAAGGAATTGACTGAATTAGACAGGCACTGAAGAAAAGATGATTAAAAAATTATATGGTTATCTATTAGGAGTGAGCTTAGAGGAAGAGCAAGTTAAAGAAACAATGATTGCATGGGGGGTGGAATTTTGGATATGGGATAGATCTGGATAAGTGGCAGACACTATGGATTAGAAACTATAAGTTAACTATGTCAACGGCCTACAAAGAGAATTTGTATAAGATGTTTTAGAGGTAGCACTTACCCCCAGTGAGAATAGCCAAGATGTTCAAAGACAAATCGGTGAAGTGTTGGAAATGTCATATGTCACTATCATATGTGGTGGACATGCATTGATGCTAAAAAATATTGGACCAGAATACACATGTGGTTGGAAAAAAAATGATAAAACAACATATAGATTTAAAACCAGAGATATTTTTATTGGGAATTTTGCTTGAAGGTTATAACAGAGAGACGACATATTTAATTATCAATGTATTCACAGCAGCTAGAATTGTATTTGCACAAAATTGGAAAAATGAGAAAATTCCAACAGAAGAGGAAACAATTAAGAAAATAATGGAATGTGCAGAAATAAGTAGATTGACAATGGAAATTAGAGAACAGGAAGAAAAAGATTATTATAAGATTTGGAATTTATTCTATGAATAAATAGAAGAGGAAGAAACTAAATATGTGATAATAGCTATAATATATTAAAACTGATTGAGGTTTGTATAAGAGAATGAACATAACTTAGGTAAGGATGGAATATATTTTTGAAAGATAATAATTATAATGTAAATGATAATACAATGATTGATCAATGTGATATAAAATATCAATTAGAATGGTTACAAATATAAATAAGTAAGAAATGTATGATACTATGATGTGCACAAGATATATGTACCCAACCGGCACACTGGAAAACTGAAAGATGGTTTTATTTGTTTGTTTTTGTCATAATAATAAAAAACTTTTTCAAAAAAAAAAAAGAAACTATGGTTAAATGTGTCCATATGTTGTAAAATTAAAGAGTTTTCATCAAAGATGAGGACACTATCATGGTTTTATTTGATGTCACAGCCCTGTTCATGTCTATAGATCCGGAATTAGCCAAAGCATCTATGACCACATTGCCCAATAGCACACCTGACTTAACCAAATAGATGAACATGAAAACACCCAGGATTATGTATTTCATAAACCAGGGGTCTTCAAACTTGACAGCTTTAAGACTTGTGGACTTCAACTCCCAGAATTCCTCCTTCAGTCATGTTCGCTCAGGAATTTTGGGAGTTGAAGTCCACAAGTCTTAAATTTGCCAAGTTTGAAGACCCTTGTCATAAACCATTGCCTGACTAGATACTTTCAATTTGATAGACAAACTTACCAACAAATTAAAGGCACACCTATCGTGTTATCACTTTTTGGACTTATAGCGGAGATTATTATGCAATGTCTAAAAACCATAGCACTTCCACAAATACAAACAAAAATATGGATCAGATATGTAGATGAAACCTTCACCATATAAAGAAAGGACCAATTAGAGAATGCCCACAGAAACATCAACAACATCTTCAAAGGAATCCAGTTTACTAGAGAAGAAGAAAACAGCTCACTACTCTTCCTGGATATCCTAGTCAGCAGAGACCACAGTAGCAAACTAGAAACACAAATGTACAGAAAAAGCACTCGCACCAACCAAGTGCTCCACCACCAAAGCAATAACCTAATCTTCCTCAAGAGAAGTCGAGTAAGAACTTTGTTTACATGAGCACAAATTCACCTTGAATAGCAGCAACCTTGAATAGCAGAAAAAGGAAACAGAGCATCTATACAACATATTCCACCAAAATGGATATCGATGCAATTTTATCAAAAGGTGCCTGACTATTCAACCCAATACAGTACAACCAACACAAGCGCTAAAAAGAATAATACTGCCATACATTAAAAACATCTTAAAAACCACCAACAGATTACTACAACCACATGGAATCTGCGTAGCACACAAGCCAACTAAAGGCTTTCTAAGAAGTAAAGGGCTTCTAAGGTCTAAGTAAACCAAAAGACTCAATATGTTGATTTCCTAAGTAAACCGAAAGACCCAGCAGCCCCAGGGAAAAAAACAACAACAGGAGTCATCTACAATATAAAGTGTAATGACTACAACCACCATACAATACATAGGACAAACAGGCATAAGACTGGCAGAATGCATCCATGAACACCAACTAGCAGTCAGAGGACATGACGAAAACTCTCTAATTTCACAACACATGGACAGACTTAAATAGTTTCAATTGGGAAACCATGACTATCATGAACCAAGTCCAAAAATGCCAAGAAATTTCTAGAAGCCTGACACTCGGACAAATTATCCATCAATAGACACAGAGACATAAACAATCAGCAATCAGCACCCAGATGAGCATAGATTAACTATGAGATTAACATCAGACCAACAAAGAAGAAGTAAACAACACCCCAGTCAGGGAACTGCTAAACAAACTGTTCCGAACTAAGCAAACTCATTAGCTTGCAATTCTAATAGTTTTCTTTCCATGACAGGCTCGTAAACCTGCACTTCTGATTGGCCTGCTGACAGCGGATCATCATTGGTCGCTTTTGGCTGATCTGATTGGCTGATAGCGGGTCGCTGCTGATTGGACGCTCCCAGTGCGGCAAACTCAAATCATTGGGTGTTGTGACAGCAGCCAGCTCTATAAAAGGAGCTGCTGCTGCCCTAGTATTTTGCTCTGTTCTGAAGTCACTAATAAAGAGTTGGAATCACTATTCGATGCCTCGTCTCCGTTCCTTGTGCACACTCTCCCAGAGCTAACACTGGCGACGAGGGTGGGATGGGGAGACGAGAGAGCTGAATAAACACTCATTGAACGCTAACAGAGCACGTGGCTGAGAGCGCACCAATCGCAGCAGAATGACCAGTGGCGCCATACCACCCGCTCCATTTGACCCAGCTAACGAAGACTGGGACTCATATATGGACAGGTTTCAGATGTTCCTGGAGACCAACAACCTGAAGGATGCTACACCTGGCAAGAAACGAGCTGTATTCCTGACCCATTGCGGGCCCACCGTTTTTAAGATGGCAAAGGTACTTGCAAAACCAGCTGAAGTCAAGACGATGGACTGGGACAACCTCGCCCCAATCCTCCAGGCCCATTATGCCCCAGTGGTGCCAACACTCATCAGGAGATACGAGTTTTACCAGAGGGACCAAAAGGAAAGCGAAAGTGTTGGAGACTTCATCGCGGACCTCAGAAACCTGGGGGGACTTTGTGGCTTCGCAAACCTCGAAGAAGCCATGAGAGATCGAATTGTTCTGGGTCTAAAAGACCCCACAACCCAGAGCAAGATTATGGCAAAGGGGGACATCGCCCTCGCAGATGTCATCTCCAATGCTACTGCAGCAGAAGCAACCAGAAAGTCGGCAGCTCGAATGCGCTGAGCAAACGGACCGCACCGCCAACTTGCCAGTGACACTACGCCCCTTTCCGAGAGGCACACAACGACCACCCACCATGAAGACCTCGAATCCTCATCAGAAAGTGAGGAAGAGGAGGTCAACAGACTCAGGTCAGACCGCGATCAGCGAGATCAATGGACTCGTAAGCCCTCGTATCAGTGTGCTGGATGGGGGGAAACCACCCACGATCAGACTGCAAATTCCTAGATGCCCTCTGCCGTTCCTGTGGAAAGAGGGGCCACATTGCAAAAGTCTGTAGAGGCAAGCGAGGGTCCAGCCCAAACCAAAGAGAAAATAATTTCTGGCAGACAACAGGCACCCCACCAGTAAATCGGGACCGCCCAAGCAACCAATGGGACCACTACTACAGAAATCGAGCACCAGCCACTTCTACCAGACAAGAAGAGGCACACCAAACCATCACCATCAGCCACGCTTCATCCCTTGATGCAAGAAAGATCTGAGTAAAGGTCACCATTGAGAATTGTCCATGCGTTATGGAAGTCGACTCCGGGTCCTCCCTCTCAATGGTCTCCTGGAAAACCCTCAAACAGCTGATCCCTGACATCCATCGCCAGGATCTCAGCCCTCAGAGAATTATATTAAAGGACTACCAAGGAAATAGGATCCCAGTCACTGGCTTCAGCCACGTCCAAGTCTCCTTCAAAGACCACACCGCAACTCTACCACTTACAGTCATCGATAAAGATCGACCCAGCTTATTAGGCTTGCAGTGGTTTGCACCACTAGGAATCAAACTGGTGGGCATCAACCAAACCGAAAGCGATGACTGGGAAGTGGCCCTCGTCCAAGAATTCCAGGAAGTGTTCACCAAGAAGCTAGGCAAGTACAAGGGATCCCCCATATCGTTTAACCTCTGCCCAGATATTGTGCCCATTTGCCTTAAGCCCTGTCGAGTGCCCTTTGCACTCAAACCAAAGATTGACGAACAATTGGACAAATTAATAGCCCAAGGCATATTGGAACCGAATGACCACGCCCGATGGGAGACCCCAATTGTAACCCCCATAAAGCCTGACGGATCTCTGAGAATTTGTGGGGATTACAAGGCCACCCTAAATCACGCACTTCAGCAGAGCGCTTACCCCGTGCCTGTGGTCCAACACCTACTTCACTCCCTTGGGGGCGGAAAGATATTCACAAAATTGGACCTAGTCCAGGCGTACCAGCAGTTGCCCGTAGATGCAGAGACCGCAGAAGCCCAAACTATAGTCACGCACAGAGGTGCATTCAAGTGTAATAGACTCCAGTTCGGAGTGAGCGTAGCACCTGGCATCTTCCAAAGTCTGATGGAGAGATTGCTACAAGGCATAAAAGGGGTCATGCCATATTTCGATGATGTCTTGATAGCTGCCCCTACTAGAAGTCTACTAGAAAAGCGGCTAAGAATGGTCCTCCAAAAATGTAAAGATGCTGACCTGAAGGTCAACAAGGACAAGTGCCAACTATGTACTGAGAGAGTTGAATTCCTTGGTTACCTTCTTGACAAACAGGGAATTCACCCTATTGAGAAAAAAATTGGCTGCAATAAAAAACGCCCCAAGACCTAGAAACAAAACAGATCTTCAAGCCTTCCTGGGACTTATTAACTTTAAAAACATCTTCCTACCCCAGAAGGTGACTGTTGCTGAACCCCTGCATAGGCTCCTCGATAAGAAGGCTTCCTGGGTCTGGGGACATGCCATTTTTGGGGGGGTTTTTTGGTCCATGCATACACAGATGGTCGTGCTTTCGGTCATGACCAAATCGGGTCACGACCGTAGTCCTGGAATGGATTACGGTTGCGACCCAAGATTCTACTGTATTGTTAAGAAGAAAAGATTGATATCTGAGATTACCTTCTATTACTTTTTCTATGGTGCAAGAAGTCCCAAACCAGAGACTTTGGTAAAGGGGCACTTTCTAGATAGTCTCCAAGGGTACTTCTACAAAGAACAAATTTTAATACATACAATATTATATGTGGGAGATCATCTTCATTGCCTTGTATTTTAGTTAAGGCTGTAATTGGTGTACCAGCTAGAGCCAGGAAGAGGATACAGTTTTCACCTGATATTTGAATAGGAGCTATGATTCCCAAATTGTGAGCCTGTTTTCCATGCCTGAACCCCAGCCCACGAAATGTCAAACAAAGTATAAATCCAGAATCAGAGGGCTTTCAAAGAAACAACTACTGTCTTGCTAAGTTTGAATGTGAGACTTTTTCTCCCTATCCAGATCCTGGCAATCTCCAGGCACTGGATTAGGACTTCAAGTTCTTCCTCAATTTACAACTAGGTATCATGAGTATATTGATGATACTTTATCCTAAATGGATGGATGATATATAGGAGTTAAACAGGAGAGGACTGAGCCCTGGGCACCCTGTAAGGAAACACCTGAGGGCTAATTGTCCTCTCTTGGGTGACCACCAGCTGGATTCTCCCATTCAAAAAATAACGGAACCTTTGTATAATGGTGCCACCAATTCCTAATCATGGCCTTAGAAAATTGCTAGGGTCAACAGGCATCTAAATAGGATAAGAATGGTTATGCTCCTTCCCACTAAGTCTTGCTGCAAGTCATTTGTGAGGCAAGTAGGGTAGTTTCAATTCCACTCCTGATTGCCCTGAATCCAGGTAATTATTTCTTTAAGATCCCGTGTAACTGCATTCTCCTCCTGGAGGTTGGATATAGGACAGAGGTGGTATTCAACCAGTTCTCACCGGTTCTGGAGAACCTGTAGCAGTGATTAGGCATGGGTCGTGGAACCGTTAGTAACTTCTGACTGGCCACGCCCCCAAACTGGTTCTCTGGTTGCGGGTCACTCAGTTGCCCCACCCACCTGATGCTCACTCCCGGCGCTTGCCTGCCGACCCCCAACTGAGCAGCCCTGATCTGCCTGCCCTGCTCACAGGTAAGCCTGCGAGTCATGCTAGGCCCTCACCCTCTGTGCGGGGCCCTTCCGTGCCTGTTCAATTTCCAACCTTCTGGTGCTTTGGAAAATACATTGCCCCGCTCTTTCTGGCAGCCCCTTAAAAGCCTGTTGCCTACCATCCTCTTGGGCAAAGCATGTGAGCCATTTATTCCTTTCAGTGGTCCATGAAAGTACATCTATAGATAGATAATAAAGTAAAAAAAAAGTGAACAACATTTTTACAGAACTATAGATACATTGAGGCTGGGTGTGACAAGGAATGGCTGGGAGGGGAGGGGTCAGGCGAGGCACTCCTTGATGTGAGTGACATTGAGTTGGCCACACCCACCCAGCCACATGACCATCCTAGTCACATTGCCACAAGCCACACCCACCAAATAAGCCATGTACACAAGTCATGTGACCCTAAGCCACACCCACCAAATTGGTAGTAAAAAAATTTGAATTCCACCATTGGTATAGGATGATTTTTGTCCAATACAAGTGGATCTAAGGCAAGCCTCTACAGCTTTCAAACCTGCTGGTATCACCCTCTCCTACAACAAAGCATTGACTCTTGCCTAGATTGCTCCTTCCTTGGCCATTATAATCACCAGGAGGGACAGAGATGAAATCTACAAGTGTTAAATCTAAAAATACAGAGAATTCTATACATTTCAGAGACTCAAAAGCTTCCCAGTTAACATACATCATGAGACATTATCCCTGTCATGTCATCAGAACCTGTCCCTTCTTCAAACTCAGAACAAATGTGAGCAATTTTGATCAGCCTGGCAAACCCACTTATTTTCTCTTCTCTTCTTTTCCCAAGAAGTGAACAGATCACTTTAACCGATACTCTTGAATGACAGTCTGCAGATGCAACAAGGGTGGAGAAATAATTGCTCTTCACCACCCTTATTGCTCCAGAGTAGATTTGAATTTGATCCTATACTCATATCCAATCATATGTACTTGTCTTTTGCCATTGTCATTCCTGGTGTTTCTTCACCCACTGCCTTTCCTGGAACTTGTCACAGAACCACCCAGGATTAATGGGTGCAGAGAAGATACTGTATATTCTAATCTAAATGATAATTAGGAGTTCAGAACTACCCTGTAGCTTATTGAGAAAATTACCAAGTCGTATGCCTGCTGCAGGCCATTCAAATTGGTCTATCTACCCTTTGAAGGTTATGGGTGGTTCTGTGATCAGATTAGAAGAAACTGATTTGTCTATGAAAAGGAATGAATGGAAGTATTCTCTATCAGAGCATGTTGTACTTGCTCCATGGGCAATGTATGGCCAGCTCTGTAGATTGGAATCTTGGTGACTGGTGGCCACAAATTCTTAAGCCACCTCAACCCTGGAGGGAAAGATTAAAATCATCAAAGACTAACAGCTTGAGTGACTATAGAAACATCCCTGCAATAAGATCAAATAACTTGGAAGGGAGACTGCAATACAGCTGGGAGGAAAGTGCAAGGATTCCACAACCTCAGGCCTCGTCCCACAACTACAAACTCATACCCAGCTACCTACCAAACTGGTCTCTTGATAACTGATGCAAAACCCAAAAACTGGATGAAAAAAAAAATCTCAGTGAAAGATACTCTCTGCTTCTTATCCAATCAGGTTTCAGTGTTCCCTGGAGGTTCCAGCTCTCATTTCACAGAGGACGAGGTTGAATTTATAAGAGAACAGATCTGGCATTGAAAATAACTTACAATGGTGTGGGATGAGACACAGATGTCCCAGATGGATGAGACACAGATGACACAGATGTCCAATCTTGCTTTTCCTAGAAGGAGTCAACACCCACTTCACCAACATACCTCCCTCTTTTCATCATGCATTACCCCACCGCCCCCCTGATTCCTTCTCCCTATTGGACAACCATAGATTTCAGCAATATCCCTGCCTTTGAGAGTCATATTCATTGAAACCGAATCCAAGCCCAGCCTTCCCATTCTGAACCTTCCTGCATCTGCACCTCCCTTTTCTCTCCTTCCTGCTCCCCCTTGGGCTGTCACCTGATCTAGGGACTCTGTGAGCATGGGCAGAGTATCCCCCCCCCGTCTGCCCAGTTGTTCTTTCAATTCAAGGAGGGGGGGCTTTTCTCCAATTTTCTGTACCTTATTAAGGATAAAAGTTAATTGCATCTTATTTTCTGTGACTGCTTATACCCACTCTCATGTTTTAAGAAAGTAAGAGTTTACCCACTCTCTTGTTCATGGCTTTATAAACTTCACTCTGGGCAATCCTGAATCAAGCCGGCATTCTTCATCCATTCACATTTACAAAACATCTTCCATAAAGTAGAAGTTCCTTGTTCTTATTTATAAGAACATAAACCAGGGATACAGGTTTATTGCACACCATCTTTTATTCCCCCCCCCCCCACTTTTACTCATACTAAGACACTTCCAAGTGTCCTTTTTTTTTCTTTTTCTTCCTCTTTTCGCACTTTTGGGGCCCAGATCTGGCAAATAGCTACTCTAGCTGTTGGTGTTTTTCCATATACTCTCATTAGTACGGGGTGTGCAGGGGGCCGTGGCTTCTGAAGTTCCTACCTTTTCCCTTAAGTGAACTTCAGCAACCACTCAGCATCAGTCTTTGAGCCCAGATGAGACTATAGTTTTGTTGTTGGGTTTTTTGGTAAAACGTAGGATCTTAGGTCACTGTTTAAACAAACTTCATAATGTAAAACCTGACTCCTTTCCCTTCCTTTTTCTTCCATTGCTTTGAACAAGAGTAATAGCGATAGCACTTAGACTTATACATCGCTTCACAGTGCTTTATAGCCCTCTCCTAGCAATTTGCAGTCAGTCTTTTGCCCCCAACAATCTGGGTCCTCATTTTACCAACCTCGGAAGGGTGGAAGGCTGAGTCAACCTTGAGCCTGGTGGGATTCAATCTGCCAAATTGCAGGCAGTCGGCAGTCAGCAGAAGTAGCCTGCAGTATGCACTCTAACCACTGTACCACCAAGGTTATCTTTCAAGTCCAACTTAACCTACCAACTTCTTTTCCCCCCTTTCTTTTTCTTTCTTCCAAACATAGTTTGTTATCATTCCTATTATTCTACTAATTATTAATTTCCAATTTCTCAGACATTATCCTACATTATTGTCTCTTGCGGTTGGAAAAAAACAACCAGGTGGTATGAAAAAAAGAAAAGCCGGAACAACTCATAATCACAAAAGGTTACTCATTTTTACAGTAAAGGGGGGAAAAAAGCAAATTCAAACTAGATGTGTAATGAGTCTGTATGCAGCAACTTCTCTCAGCCTGATCCCTTCTAGATGTGTTGGGTTTGGAATTCTAGGAGCTGTAGTCCAATATATATGGAGAATACCAAGCTCAGTAATTTTATAAAAATTGTCTGTCCTCTTGGGCAATTATTGATATATCTGAATCAAATGAACCCCTCCTGAATATGTAAAATGAATGTTGCAATGAATTCTTTTTAGCTAAGGTAGCTTTGAGGACAGCATTGTATGGTTCCTTTTCGATTTCACACATAATATAATATTTTTGCAAAGTTCTTGTATTTCAGGGAGATGCAGCAAGTCATGAAAAAGAAGGGAATTTACTGTGCTATCCATCCTATCATATTTCTTAAATCTCCAATACCCCTTCATGCACTTTCCAGTTATCTGCATATTTATCCTTTCCAGAATATAGTTTAGTGTTATGGCAGAGAACAATTTATTCTAAAGGACACATACATAGGCCAGTATTTGCAGATCTTCCTTCCTTCCTTCCCTCGCTCCCTCACTCCTTTCTTCCTTCCTTCCTCCCTCCCTCCCACCCTGATAAACAAGACCATTTTTTTGAACCTCTTGAAATAAGGAGTTGTCCAAAGCATTAGGACACAATAGGGCCAGATTATGTATTAAGTGCCTCTGATGCAACTTTATGGGCTTTAACCCACATAGTCAGAATGATGCTAAGATCTGGGTCAAAACCTGTCCCTGCTATGTAGTTCTATGAGATCTAGAGGGATTATTCATATCGCTGGGTCAGGTCAAGCCCTAACCTATTTTAATTCAAGACATCTGGAGCACAAAAGCAAACTTTGCTCTTTCAAATTGATTTCTCAAATAAATTTGAGCTAGAAAAATTATGGGGTGGTTATATGTAGAGCAGTTAGATATGCGAAATATCATGCAATTTAACATTAAATTTTTGTGCTGCTTTTCACAAGTCCTGATCCCTCAGATACCCTTGTGCTATTTAATGAATGTAAACAAGAGCATCTGATAGCATTATGCATTTCTATCCAAATCCTACTGCATAAAAACTCAGTTGTTGCCATTAGGCACAGATTTCAAAAGGCAATTTGGCTACTTCAGAGATGTGAATCTAAATCTAGAGGCAATCTGGATTTCTTTGACTGAGCAGATCAAATACTTGTGTTCGTGAAGGACACTGACACTGATGCCAGTCACTGATTTGTGTCTCTTCCTTGCCCAAGCATTCGCAATGCAAACTCCTCTGATATCCACACAGTGACAAACAGAGGGAAAGCAACCCATCCTCAGTTTGAAATGATCTTTTGCTATCACCTTTGAAATATCTATTTTCTTCAAATACTAATGTTTGAAGTAAAAAAAGAGTAAAGATATCAAATGATTCTGTGATCGTATTTCTCTACTGTTGCTACCATGATTCAAATAGTTTTGGGGATGGTTTGGATTTTGGTAGGATACTTTTTGTTTTGTTTTGTTTTGTTAAAGCATTGAGGCTTTGTCCTGATTAAGCTGCTTATTCAATACTGTAGGAAATTAGCACCCACCCCTCTCCTAGAAAATTGAAATATCCTAGGAAATATTAAAAAGGCAGAATATTTCCTCTAAAAAGAGTAGAACCTCAGAAGCAGAAATTCACCTCAGAAGCAAAACTCACCCTCACCTTTGTTAATGGGTGGGCCATTAAGGCCTGGGCCAGAATGCTTTACATAACAAAGATCTCCAGGCAAAGCTATAGCAATTGCGAAAAGTCCTTTTCATTGCCTCATCATCCAGCAAGGCTCAATCAAGCCTGGAACTCAGGACAGCTTACAGATTTGCCCCTGCACAGCCTCATGGGAGTCTGACAACCAATTAAAAACAAGCTTCAATTCAAATCCCAACAAAGGTTATAAAACCCAGGCACTCTCAGCATATCACTCCCTTTCTGGATCTCTTCCTTCACCATGAAGCATGTGATCATCCTTTCTTTTCACTCTGGAGCTCCAGGCCATGTAGTTCTTGTTGTGTATGTACCAGAGTTAATAAAATATGAGCTTGAGATAAAGTGCAGGGTTCTGGCCCTCACTTCTGATTGGCTGTTAGGCAGCCAGATCGGATTGGTTAGTTCTGAGGAATCCGATTGGCCCTTAACAGGGGATTCGTATTGGTTAAAAAAGCTAGCGTTTGTAGCTCGTGATTGGACAATTCTTATAAGGGTTGCCTATATAAGGCAGAGTTCACTGTTGAAGTGAAAGCCATGAGCTGGGACGACCTCGAACCCATCCTGAGAGACCATTACGCGCCAACCGTGCCTACACTTGTGCTTTACTTTTGGATGGAAGCAAAATAAAAACAGTTATGTGGAAGTGTCCTTCTTAAAAAAAAAGAAAGAAAGAAAGATAAGCCCGTGAATAGAATATTATTGTGAACATTTGAATCAACCCAAAATCTCATTTTGCTTAATCTGTGATCTCACTCCTTCATTTGAGTGGTTAAAAACCAGCCTACACCCCAGAGAAATTAGTAGCTTTGTGGGTCTTTGGGGAAGGCTGTGTTTTAGCCAGCTCATCATTAGTGGAACATTAATATTGCCCTTGAAGTCTTCAGACTTGATGCATGCTGTGTGTAGCATAGTTGCAGCAGCCTAATTGTTGTTCTATAAAAATTCAGGAAGTAAGACTAAAGGGCCCATACTTTGCAGGATTTATGAGGCATTTTAAAATAGTTTAAAAATAGAACATAAGTGCAGATAGATTGTGGTATTCACCAAACTTCATAAAGCCTAAGGTTTGTGCTTTTTTTGTTATTCTTTCCCCCTTTTGGAGTAAGGAAATTCTGGCCCATATATTCTTACATCAAAGGAAGAAATCTGTAACGCAACAACAAGATGTAAACAAGATAACAATTTATTAAAAGCTCTTCCAGGGAATCTAGGCTTTTCAAGGTCAAGATTGGACAGCTTATCCCTTTATTTCTATATTGTTACCACAAGTTTTATTCATCTCATTAAGATACGATCTTAGAATAAATGTTTGACTGTTGTTAGACCGAAGTGGAAAAAGACATCAAAGTGAAATGGTTTTCTGAAAATTGATTAACACCCTGCAGAAGCAAGTGAAACAATGATGGAAGCTGAATTAATCACATTATCTGAACAGTTCATCATGGTCTGTGCACTAGAGTAATGGTTTCTTCAGGACTTTGAATGGACTCCAGTAAGTGGCCATCAACTATACGTGGTCATGGTTTATTTCACAGAGTAATAGGATACATCCAGGCTCTCTTTGTTCTATCATTTAATATTTCTGTTTCACCTGTTACTACACCTACTACAGCTTAGAGCTAACATATTGAAACCAGTGCAGACCTGTTAACCTTCATTGATTTTAGACTCTTTATCCTAAAACTGACTAACTCTGGATTCAAGCCATTATACAATTACATGGCTTGTGTTTTACATTATGATTTGATGTTTTGTGTTTTATTATATTGTGGATTATTTTAAGAGGGTAATTAATAAATGATTCAATCATCTTTTTGTTTCTTCTATCATCTTGGTGTGTCATCAGATTTTTACAGTGCAGATCAAACATTTGCTACAGTGTGTCACAAGCATTATATAAAATATGGTGATGGAGGGTGCTGGAAGTTACGATTCACCCTCTCTATTAATAAACTGATTCTGACTTCCAATGCAGTTGACCAATCATTTTGCAGTAAAATCTCCCAGCCGGGAAATTTGAATTCACAAAGGAAAGAGCTTTGCCTTTTCCTTAAAGGGCAAGGCTTCCTTTTCCCTTCTACAATAGAGAGGATCTTGAAGTAACGTCATGAAATGGTTGGTTCAGAAGTTCCAAACTTCTGTTAAACAAAATAAGCAGGAAAGATAGAGAAATAGGAAGCTGTAAAGGTTCAAATGAGCAAAGAAGGGAGAGACTGTGCTACTGATTGGAAAATAATATAACAATGCCTAGAAATTGATGCTTTTGGCTCATTGCTAATAGATGCACGTGGCCTTAGATACAATTTCTGCAATTATGAGAAATTAGAAGTATATATTTTCCATCCTGGAGTTGCAAAAATTCTGAGTAATGTAAATCTGACTTTAGAGAATGCAGCATAAGAACGGCTGCCACACCATGTTTGTACATGCAAAAATGAAGGCAAACAGGTTTCCACGTGTGCAAATCAATAACTGCCAGGTTTGCACATAAGGGCATGGCACACCATGCAATGTGTGCAAAATTCAGCTAACAAAATTCAGCTTCTTCTCTTCAACTCACACTTAAAGAGATACAAGACTATAGGGAAGAGAAAATTGGTATGGGGCATCCCTATTATAGAATGAATCATCCTTCTCTCTTCAGTACAAAGATCATGCATATCACTCTACTAAATGGACAAGTTTAAATTTTTTTATGCATCTAAATATTTTTTTGCCTTATGAAAAGTTTTCTGACTTCTGCACAGAGGTGGATTTGTAAACTGTACAGATGCAGATCGATAACTCAACAAGACATCCATAACAAATTACATTTATTGGTTCATCAGGTATCCTCATAACTCACGTTTGTGATGAAGTTCTTCTTTAATGACCAATCCTTTGTATATCTGCCTTGCAGTGAAAGATGGTTATCTCCTAACCCATCTCGTAGCAATAGAAAGAAGCTGCCATGAGTTAGAGAGTTCAGGCAAAAGTGAGGGAAACTCCCCCAACCCATCGAGGGACAAATTAGTGACCAATCAGGATTACAGATGTGGCCACGTGACATGAACTACATTTCCCAGGATACCTTTAACTACATTTACCATGATGCCTTCCCTTAAGGGGACAGCTCATAATTCCTAAGTAACTATCCAATTCCCATAGACTGGCTGGGACAGCACAAAAAGTTTCCATGAACACTTGAAACCAATTTGTAAGACTTCAGTTGACCCAATGAATTTTTGAATCATTTAATGTTAGAGGAGCAGGAATATGTTCTATTACTAATTTGATTTTTAAAAAAACATCTCAATTAAACAAATACAACAAGATTGATCCTAGTTCTTATTAAAATTGTATAGTTTTAGAAGCTATCCAGAAGACATTGATGAGCTTGCCAACAGCATGCTCAGAATTTAGTTGGATATTAGTTATGTGAAATAATATTTATATCTAGATATTCTTGGAGAATCAAATGTAATATGTTTTAGTAGAGTCTGACATCTCTCTCTCTCCCCCCCCTCCCCTTTGATAAAAATACAGTATGTGAATGTCTCCCCCAATGGGAGTTTCTTTTTGATAGATAAACTGCCGTCTTGCTGGTTTTAAATATAACAAAGTGTTTTTCTTACCACTACAGTAGCATGCAGCTTTCGGAAGTGTGGAAAGTATACCCCAAAAGGACAGTGCCAGAAACCTCACAGCACCAGAAACCTCAGAAAATAGTGCCAAGAAATTCAAGCCATTCATTCTCCTTTAAGAAAACCAAGAATCAGCAGCTGAAATAAAAACTCAGCAGCTCTGCTAACAAAAGCTGACCACAGAAATATTTAATTAGAGCCATTAAGATAAGGGGAATCAGGCCACAAATAAACTTTCCAAGGCA
Organism: Hydrophis major; assembly: GCA_033807585.1. NCBI lineage: Eukaryota > Metazoa > Chordata > Lepidosauria > Squamata > Elapidae > Hydrophis > Hydrophis major. The sequence goes on from CM066329.1 coordinate 179,606,312, forward strand.
GAACCAAAAGTTCTTTTTCCTGCTCCCTATCCTTTTTCCCAGGATAGGAAAGACAAAGGTCCTGGGACAGGATTAACTCATTAAGGCAGGAAGACAAGATCCAGGACAATCACTTTAACTAGAGGTACCCAAATAAACCCATCAAGCTGCAGGGGGAATTAAGCATAAAAGGCTCAAATTCACACACCCCAAGCTGCATTACAATCCAGAAATGCTTGAGCTGTGTCACGCCTGCTTTTTGCCTTCCTTCATTAAAGAACCCCACTTTCTGGCAACAGCTTTGGAATTCATTTCTTTTCAGCGTCCATGGTTTTTCCCAGCTGGGAACGAACTCAGGAAATTTATTCCAACAGAAGAATGCTTCAGCATGGGATATTCATGCATTTGAAGCAGTGATTTATTAAAGTAGCAAATTACATATAACACATACCCTGGAGCAAGTTCACAAAATGTGACTTGCAGTGAGTAGTTGCCTGTTAAATTGGATGTCTCATTACATTTTATGTTAGTACATCACGTGAATTGGCAGGATGCATGTCTATTATAACATCACCATGATTTCCCAAGATCACAGATGAAATGGGAAGTGGCTCATGCAGCTCTAAGTCTAGTGGTAGAACGGCTAAAAGGCAGAGCAACATATCTGGAATGCCTCCGTTCATTTCTTAAGTTGTCTGTGAACTCACTAGAGGGTCTTTGACAAGAACAGCAGTGCTTCTCATGGAGACTTTGTTGGGTTCTTGCTGCCACCTTCAATGGATCAATGAGCAATTTAAAAAAGCTGTGTACCTTCCTTGAATCCATCCCATCTTTCCTCATTCAAAGAAATATTTTGAAGTGAATACTCCTAGAAGACTGAAAAGACCATCTTATAAGTTAGAGGAGGATTTTGGAGCTTCAGAATAGGTTGATTTGATACAGATGAGCCCAGAGATCATATGTTCCAGTTTTATAGACAAATCAGGAACAAAATGTAAAATCCAAATCAACCGAACACTAAACTCTATTCTTTGGTAGCCTATAGCAAGGGGAAAATCCACATAGCTATAAATTTTCTTTTTTAGCAGGATGGGATGACATTTGTAAGCAAGCCTGGCATTTTATGAGCTTACAAAAATGTGCCAAATTTTACAGAAATGGGAAGAGGGATTTTCTGAATATGCTTCCTTTAAAAATGATTTTGTGGTTCCTGCATGTTTGAGAATAGACTACAATGCAATTTGCAGAGATAGTTCACCTTGTGATGGTTTCAAGAAAAATTATGGTTCATTAAAAATGTCATAATTCTCTGAGTATGAGAATGCTGTTTGTCACATGATGGGCAGAGATATAACAGATTAATTGATTGATCATGTATCTTTTCCTTGTGCTAGTCATTGGACTTGATGCTTTCTTCTTCCTTCCTTCCTTCCTTCCTTCCTTCCTTCCTTCCTTCCTTCCTTCCTTCCTTCCTTCCTTCCTTCCTTCCTTCCTTCCTTTCTTCCTTCCTTCTCTGTCTTAACCTATTAATTTTTTTATGCTCATCTGAATATTTCAAAGTTTATCTATTTCCAGGTGTTCGCGAATTATGCATTCTTTTGACTATTCTGTGAATCTGCCCCTCAGCAACAAAACAATTTTTAACAAAGAGCTTGGATCTCATTTTGGGGAGATGACCTTTATGCAGCCTAAGCTTCTTCCAACTTCCAGCTTTGCAATACATCAGACCTAACTGGACTTTGCAATCCCATAGAGTCCAATAAAATAATCTTAAAGCTTAAAATAAATGTATACATGCTTTCTAGTAGAACAATCAGGCCAATAGAAGAGAGATCATCTAATAGATTATATATTTATCCAGATGCAGTTGGTTCCAGTTATTATTAGAAATGACTGAAAACTAGATAACTAATCACATAATAATATGACTGGGAAGCTCATTGTAATAATATGACCTTGGGATAGAACTCATTTTTGTCCTTTTCTTTTTTTTGTAAATGGGCTTTTGAAATAAGTATACATATGACTTATTTACATACAGTAGGTCTCTTTATACCAGCATAATAAGCATGAAGAAAACGAATAAGACTTAATCATGTGCATCATTAATGAGCTTTAACAACCTATTGATGTTAATAACCTTTGCCTTAATTCTCTGGAACAAAATGATTTGACTGCGCAATGCAGCTGAATAAAAGCCAAAGGTATTTAAAAGCAGGAGAGTATATACTCCCCATGTTTTGAACATGAAATGTGTTCCACCAAAAGCAAGCATTAGGTTGGAATCAATACTATGACATGTAAGAGAGGACATTGTGAGCATTCCAACTTTACAGAGGACAGTATATAGCGTATATACCCTTAGTTCTTAATTCTTTTTTTCTAAGTAGGTTGGAAAAACCCAGCAAGAGATTGTTGTGAGATGCCCAGAGATGCCCTTTTTACCTGTCCTGTAATGACATTTAACTTGAGACTAGGGAAAGAAAACAACAAAATATTTATTATAATTTTTAATATGCTCTGTCTGATTGCTATCTTTGAAGACAATGTATTTTGCAATTTAAACATTGCAAAACCAATTATTTTTGCAATTTATGTTCACATGTCTTTCCCTTTTCTTTATTCCACTAAACAGATCTCACATGGAATGGAAGTTTTTTACCCAAGGGTAGGTGCTCCTGCCCATATCACTTTGTCTTGTAAATCTTCCAAACCCCCATAAGTTGCTTTTCCCCCCCTTCAGAACTGGAAAAACTTCTTGGATGAGAAGTAAAACATTTTCAAAGGGAAAAAACCTCAATAAAGTCCAATTGCCTTTTGAAAAACACCTTTGGGATGATCATGATCTGAATGATTAAGAATCTCCATAGATTTTTTAAAAATTATTCTTAACTTGAAAAATCATTTTAAATTGTAATGGAATCACATTATAATGTCAGAAATACAGGTTCAAAAGATTTCACCCAGGCCTTTTGGATGACTGATACTCCTTTCTTCTTTTTGTTCTCCTCCCTTTTCTTTTTATCATTGCTGTTATATTTTGTGCTGTTTTTTGCATCTGTGTTTTTTTTATATTGATTTTGGTTCTTACATTTTTTTAAAAATTGTAAACCACCCAGAGTCACTGAGATTTGGGCTGCATATATATTTAATATAGTATGGCTAGTTGCACACTCATTCAGATGTTTTGACTGGATTTGGCTTTTTTTTTTTTTTTTGTAAATTTTATTTGAGTTTTCACAAAGAGAAAAAAATACAAATAAAACATCTTTTTTGAAAGTAGCATAATCCCGGGTTACATTTCTTCGTACAGACACAAATTCAGGTTCATGCTCATTTTTATATTCTATTCCATATCTTATTACTATTTTACATTTTCTGCATAGCTTCTCCCCTCTTTTAATTTTCTCAATTTTATTTTAATTATCTCATCTCAATTCAAATCATTGTATTTATATTTTTTGTCTGTCCTGTTTCAATTATCTATTATCTTTTCTCACTAAACAAAATTTCTCCTGTAGTTACTGATTGGAGTATGATACCTTTATATCTTTTCCCTAAAGTTGTAACATTCAATATAATACATAACTTCCATTCGGATTCTGCTTGGTACATTCTTAAAATACACACTGTATTCTTAAAAAAGGAAACAATTATAAATGTATATAATTAAAACAACATTCCATTCCAATTCAATTCTATCATTAATATTAATATTCATTAAAGTCTTAACATCTTTTTTCATCTTTTTTCAATTAAATATCATACTTCTATGGGAACAATTATAAGCTTTCCATAGTTAATTCCCCCCCCGCACTTATATTTTAGAAAACATTAACTAATTAAAATGTTCCCGTTCCTTCCTAATTCAATTTTCTCATTTATTTTATTTCACTTATTTTATTCACAAACATTTCACTAAATTACACTAACTATTTTATCCCTCATTTTAATCATATGTTGTTTCCAATTTTCTAAAGTTATTTCTATTACTAATATAACAACACAATCTTATGTACCTTTACAGAATCCCTTTTTCAGTTAGATTTTCATCCATTATCTCTAAATAGGTCCTGTTTCTCTATATCTTGCTCCGGTCCTTTGTAACTTCTTTTCCTTTCCTTCTTCCCTCTCTTCTTCTCTCTCCCCTTTTTACCCCCTTGTCTCTCTACCTCTATTTCTCTCTTCTGTATTCCCCTTTTCTGTTGCTTTCCAGTATTACACTTATTTTTCGAATTATTTTTCTTTTCTTTGGTTGTTTTTTAAGTCTTAAATTCTCCATTCTCTTTCCCCCCTTTCCTTTTTCTTCCCCACATAAAATTGCTTGTTCATTAAAGATGGTTTCTTCTTTGTCTCAGTCTTCTTGTTTTGCAGTCTTTTCTTGTTGTTTCTCATAGTTCCAAATCTCCATTTCTAAGAATTGAAAAATGAAGCCAAAAGAACCCTTCCCTTCTTGTGCATCTTGTTTGTACTTTTTTAGCTCCATTTTCAATTCATCCAGAAGTGGTGACATTGTATAAATTTTTAAACAACCACCCGATTGATTTTAGTCATTCAAATATAATAATCAAGAATCCAAAGATCACCAAATAATCCAAATACACGCAAGCTGTTTCTTTTTTGCTCTTTTTTTTTCACTTTCTCTTCCTGGGGTTACTATTTAGTTGCAAAGTTTCAGTTAGAATGTGTCTTTTAGAAGTCTTGTTGAAGTTTTACTGTAGATTCTTTTTAATTCCAGGCAGTCTCCTCTCTCTTCCAGATCCTGCCCTTATTCTTTTTCTCTCCCTTCCTGCTTATGAAAAAGAAAATTTTTAATGTCCAGAAATCTTTATTATCCCTTTGGCATTTTATTTTATTTTCAACTTAATTGCCTATTGATGTCAAAGCGGATTTTTCCAATTTCTTATTTAAGTCTCTTAGTTGTCAGTATAGGGAAGGAGAGAGAAGGAAAAAAAAAGCCAAACCTTTCCTTTTCACTTTCCTTCGCTGCTTCTGACTCTTCTTTGGGAGCGATATTATTTTTTGTAAGTTTAAATTCCAGGGTACCTTAGTTGTTGCTTTTACAATTTAACCTGGTCAGCCAAAACTTTCACTTCTTATCTTCCTCCTGCACATTCTTTTCTGGTCAAGTTCTTCTTTGTGGTGGCCATTTCTGACCACCACTGCAATCGCCTTTGGGAAAGGGAGTAATGGCCAGCTGAGGAGGAGAGATGTGGCTCTCCTCATCCCTGCTGGTGGTCTCCCCTCTCTTCACCACCTCTACGGGGTGGCTTAGCCCCGAAACCAGCCTGCTCGGGGCGCTCCAGCAGCGAGCCCAGACAGAAACCATGCACAATCGCAGATTTCTGTCTGTCGCCGAAGCCCTTCAAACCGGAAGTCCTGGATTTGGCATTTTTATCCATCTATGGAGTCCCTCCCAAGAGCCTAGCATAAACAGATGTTGTTTATTGATGATGTTAGTTAAAGGTATCATTGTAGTTGACTGGTGGTGCTTTTGTCAATGCCAGTGGTGTTCAAGTGGTGCTCCAAATGTTTGGGAATATTATTATTATTATTATTATTATTATTATTATTATTATTATTATTATTATTATTATTTAGATATCAACAGATTTTAAGAGGATTCTGATGTAGGATAGTATGGAGTATGGATTTGTATGGATATGTAGTATGGATTTATTTCACTCTTACATCACTAGTTACCCTTGTTTTCAGTGGTCTTCTTTGGACAGGATAACTCTTTTTTTTTTTTTTCCAGCTCTGCTGCAGCTCAGCAAAAATAAAGGCAAAATTTCTGGCTTCTGATTTGAGACACTGAATGTATGTAAAACTAAGAATTAAGTGTTTTTCAATACATGGCAATTCTTGCTTCCTCCTAATTCCTATGATTTGAACCTGGAATTTCCTAATAAATTTGATAAGCAATAAGCCTAATCTTAACCATTCTAGTCAATATCTAGTCATTCAATCAACCAATCAATCAGTCATTAATGTTTACTCAATCAGGCTCGCAAAAATGTTAAAAATAGAACAAAATGGGATGAAATAAATAAATACAATAAAATACTAACAACTAGCAAAATAAAATAAATCACCTAATATAACACTCCTCTATGACTGTATCAATGCTGTTATTTACCCAGGTGATAAATCTGATATATTAATATGTATAAAATAAAAATAAAAACTAAATATCCCCTAAAGTTAATAATTAAGATACAACAAACCAAGCAGTATATCTAATCATTTTTGCAACACCTATAAAACCTTGATTTCCCTATTTAGGTAAGTAGTATGTATTTTTACTCATATTGCCTGGCCTCAAACAAGTGATCACTCTCTTCATTTTTCATATACACATATAAAGGCTCTATTCAGAAACCAACATCTATGGCTACAACTACTGAGTATATAGAACTATGGTTTAATGCCACCTTCAGAACTTTCAATAGGATTTAGACACTGAAAATATTTGCAACCATCACTTTTCTCCTTGTACAAATAACTAAGGTATTTTGGAAAACAGACTAATGTACACAGTTTGTACTGAAAATTGAGAGATTGTGTGTGTGTGTTGTACTTATTCCCCCCCCCCCCATTTCTGTGCTATATGGGATAATGGAACTGTTGGTTCCCCTAGAAGCTGCCACAACTCAAGAAAGCATCATGTGAGAGCAAAGCTTTGCATTCTCTTTTCGATTGGCTCACAGTGTTGCCTGTTTGTTCTCAGCATTCTGGGATTAGTGGGAGTGAGGCAGGGGTGGGATTCTCCAGTTCAGCCTGGTTTGGCTGAACCGATAGCTCTGAAGATCATCTAAGAGCGAACAGGTTCGCTCCAACGATCAGCTTCTGGGCTACCCACCCACCCCAGGCTCCATACTGGCCTTTATTTCCTGCTTTTGATGCTCAGCTGCATCGCGTGGCACATCAGAGTGCCTCGTATCAGCTGTTGAAGAGACAGAGAGAGTGCAGGAGTGCAGGAGAAGGTCAGTAGGAAAGCCTCTACATGCGCACAAAGCACGTCCAACAAGCCACGCCCACCGAACAGGTAGTAAACCTATTTGAATCCCACCACTGGAATGAGGACAAATGCCAGAAGGACTTCAAAATTGGAGAGTAGAAAGTGTACAATGTATGTATATCCCCAGTTTTTTATAATCAAACTACTGATTATAACTATTCTTGAGGGAGATAATTGGTCTAAAACATGAAATATTTATATATTTATAATATATAAATATATTATATATTATAATATCTATAAAATATTTGATAGGGTGAAAAAAGGCTTACTGCTAGTCTAAAATATGTTGCAGGATTTATTCTTTGACTGCTTGTCCTGCTCTATCTTCTATGGAGTTCAAATCATCTGGCAAGCACTAATAATTTCGATAGGTCAGTAATCTAGGCCTTTATTTTATTACATATGAAAAAAGGCACTCATAAGCCACTGTATCTATTCTTAGTAAATGTCAGAAGTTAATCGTTGTTGCAACACACACTTGCAAATTTGTAATAGGTTTCACAATCAATATAAAATGATTTACCATTTGACATTTTACTATCAATAATTAAACTATGTAATTGTTTGGACTGATAAGGAAAATGTGGAGAACTTCTGCCTAAAATGATGTGAATCAGCTAATGATTAAAAAAACTTGTTTTAAAAAGTCAACTTGACTTATGCAATAGTGATTATAATAGTCTAGCAAATCAAAATGATTAAAATATTGTTGAAAACTATACTGTCAAAATCATGGCCTAATCTATCTCAATAGTAGTTGGGGGGGGGAGGGATGCTATTAATGCTGGAGCACCTAGCAAGATTAATGAAACATTAATTTTATGGATAGATTCTAGAGCAGTGGTGGCTAACCATTTTGGGCTCCTGTGCCAAAAATTGTGCATGTGCTTGCACACTTGTGCTTGTGTGACAGCACTCAGAAGGCAATGCACGCCTCCTCCCAACACCCCATATGCATGTGCGTGCAATGCCCACCCACCCTGCTGCCCCCTTACCTGCACTGAGCCTCACAGCTGATTTTCGGCCAGTTTGAGGCCTTTTTCGGCCTCCAAGAGGCTTGAGAAAGGCTTCTGCGGGCTTCTGCAGGCTTTACAGGTCAAAAACTAGGCCTGTTTCATCACTTCCAATATTTTCAGAAAAACAGGAAGTGACAAAACAGGCCTAGTTTTTGACTTGCAAAGCTTGCAGAAGCCTGCAGAAATCTTCCTCAAGCCTCTGGGAGGCCGAAAAAGGCCTCAGACTGGCCGAAAATCAGCTGTGAGGCATGCATATGCGCAGTGAGATAAGTTTGCATGTAGCTTGCGTGCCATAGGTTCACTATCACGGTTCTAGAGGAACAATGGGCAAAAATCTTCATCTTGCCCAAGCCAAAGATTTATGCAATGAGTTGATATTTTGCTCCAAACTAGAACTCATCATATTATATTTTCTCATTAAAATGTTTATCTTGCCTATAGACAACATGTAACAGATAAAGTAACAAGGACCTAGCAGTAGCTGAAAAGATTGTTGATTAAAACATATGATACATAGATTTCTATAAGAAAACTACCACAGTTCTGAGATGTATTGAATGATACAGTAGGTATGACTGATTGCTTTGTCTTTTGGAATTCAATGGGATACAAACATCATGAACAATTGTACTGGTATCTTCATTAAGTTCTTCCTCTGGTTTTCTGATCCAAGTGACAGTGGATAAGCAAAGCATTCAGCTGGATTGCTTGTACACCTTCATGATCAATGAAGAGGCATTTCCTTTTATAGATAATACTGAAAGAAGTTTTTTCACTGGAGATCAAGATAGAAGATAAGATTTCTTTGAGCTGAGCTCAACTTGTGAACTTCATAGATGGTAGTCTTCTTCGCAACAGTAGGCAAATGGTTTGCCACAACTACCTTCTAGAACAGGGGTAAGGAACGTTGGCTCTTTTATCACTTATGGACTTCAACTCCCAGAATTCCTGAGGGAGCCATAAAAGGTTCCCCATCCCTGGCCTACTGGTTTTTTCAGTTGTGATCGAGGGAAATCAATTTTTGACTTGAATGGGACTGTTTAATATACAAATGTAGGACATACAAAGAATATATATAAAAATATGTCCTACATTTGTATATTAAACAGTCCCATTCAAGTCAAAAATTGATTTCCCTCACAACTGAAAAAACCAGTAGGCCAGGGATGGAGAACCTTTTATGGCTCACTCAGGAATTCTGGGAGTTGAAGTCCGTAAGTGATAAAAGAGCCAACGTTCCTTACCCCTGTTCTAGAAGAATTGTGGTTGGCTGTACAGTCAGCTGTACAGTTTACACTAGATTTGGCATTTTTATCCATTTTTATTCCCAAGGATGTGGGATAGGCAGATGTCATTTGTTGGTGTTAGACCTATTCTTATTTTCAGCCTAGCCTACAACCCTGAATTTTTTTTCAATGCTTTTTCATCCATGTACTAATCAGATTGAATTCTATTTAGCTTTTCAAGATCAGGGCAGAACCAATGCAATAGAAATGGACATAAAATCAGTTCTGTTTCCACATATTTTCCTGAGAATAATGGTCTTGAGGAGGGTGGATGTTATGTTCCTTCTCCAAACAAAAATTTCTCAGCCTAGCCAACTTAACTAGAATAAGCAATGCTAGTGGTTGGCATTACCTTTATTTATTTTATTAAATTTATATGCAACACATCTTGCTAATAAGTGACTCTGGGAAGCTTACAACAAGAAAAAAACAACACTCTATTGTTGGATATTAGTAGCTTAGAAGTGGCTGACCTACACCAGAACCTATATATGGGGAAATATGAATGAATTCAACTATGGAAATAATTGGATGTTGGAGTTTAAGCACAGAGTGATTTAAACTTTGAGGAAATTGGAGCATCAGTGAATGCTTTTTTGTCTACTTTTGTCTATACATTTTGTTCATTTGAGAGCTTAAATCTTCCAGAAAGATTTTCTTTGCACAAAGGACCACTTTTGAAAAAGAAGCTTGTTCAGTTCTGACTGAACGGTGGAGTATGGGGCAATGGAGGGATTTGTATTCCTTGCAGTCATCTGGTCATTAGCACTTTCTCTGAAAGTTTGCTGAGGCCGCTTGCATCCACAGAGTCACCTAAATCAGAGTCCATCCTTCCATCCCCCCCACTTCAGTCAAAATTGAAGTATCTTCTTGGATAAGAAGTGAAATATCATCAAGAAAAAACAAAGGAAGTCCAGTTGCCTTTTGAAAAAAAAGTACTTTGAGACAACGATGATCTGGATGACTGAGATACTTGCTTTGCACATTTACCTGTAAGCAATGGACTAAATTTAAAATATAGAATGAAACATAATTCATGGTAGAAGAATTAAATAAACTTCACTGCAAAAAAACTTGATAGACTGGCTATTATTCCAGTACAGAATGTCCTAGGAAACTAAGGCTTACCATAGTTTTCATAACATTAAGACTAATATCAATTACTGTGTGGAGTGATGAGTAAATTAAGATTTGTCTATATTTTACTTATCCAGGCCTTTTAAATCTATTTTAGAGTTCTTGGATTAGTGCTGTTTTACTGCTGCATATTACAAATCTGCATGTTGCTTGTATTGCTGCTATTATTATTGGTGCTGCAGATATTTGTTTTATTGTTCTGTCTTTTGTTTATTTTTATCTCTTTTATAATTAAAATATAATTCAATTATACTTGGTGAAGAGAACTATGGCTATGAGACGATCTAGAAATGCAATAAATTTTATATATATATTTATATATATGAACACTATACAGAAGCCTGATGATGGCAGATGAGATTCTGCCGAAACATTGCTGTAACTTTAAAAGCACAACTACAATGACGTGGGAAAATACCCGAACAAAGCTGAATGCCATACATGTAAGTACCCGCGAAAACTTAAGAAAACACACACACACACACACACACACACACAACCACACACACATATATATATATGGATCTTTGGTTATTCGGGTTTTCTCCCATGTAAGATTGGAAGTATCTAGGCAACGTTTCGATGAAGTCTCATTCATCATCTTGAGGCTTGGTCTTCAGCTCTGTGCTTCTCAGAGTGATGTGAGCTTGCAGCTGCTTCTTCCTTTTAACTGCTTGTGGGGATGTGACTTGATTGGGTGGGGGCTTGGCTGTGTTCTGATTGGGTGGGGGTGTGTTCTCATTGGTTGGGGGTTTGGCTGTGTTCTGATTGGTTGGGGGGTTGGCTGTGTTCTGATTGGCTGTGGGTGTGTTCTGTTCAGGTGGGGGCTTGGTTGTGCTCAGGTTAGCCTTAGTTGCTGGGAGATTTGAGCTGGTGAGCTGTGATCCTGTTGTTTGGCTTCACGTTCGTGGTTGTGCGTCAGTTCGCTTCATGTATGGGTCGGAGGGGTTTGAAGTGGGTAGTGATGCAGCTACGGTATGGCTTCTGGTCCGTGGTCATGTCTTATCTTCTGTGTAGGTGTGAGTCTGCTTTCTACGTGGAAGTGTGTGGTAGCAAATTGTGTGGCCCTCGTAGGTGTGGGTCTGGTGTCATTCTTCATGTTAGGTACTCATTTGTTAATGAGGGCAGGTTTCCAAATGGCTGGTAGGTGGGAGGTATCATCTCGTTTATTCATGCACAATATTTTTGTGTAGTATCAAGGAGCTAACATGACTTTTCATTTAATTTTTTAAAAAAACTGAAAGATATTTTTATATCTTCTGTAAGTGATGGAGGCCTATGTTTATCCTTAACATTTTTCTTCTGATGCAGATAGCAATGGCTACAATTTCATGGGATGTCCATGGATCCCTTGGCTCAGACTTCACAATTTAGTGGTGTATACCAACAATTCCATGAGTGTTTCATCCCAACCAATATACTAATGCTGCACATTGTTTACCGCATTGCCCATTTGTGGCTTTGTGGTGGCATAACACATCCGGTCAGGTTGTGGATCTTCAAGTGGCAAAGTAATGATGCACAATCATCTCACCTCATTTTGACATGACACGTTTATTTACCACGCATATCATTTCAATGTGGTGAATTGATCCTGAGTTTTAAATCTTGTTTTAATCAATTAATTTGTTGTCTGTATAAAGCTTTTCCACCAAGGCAAAATAGAAGTCCAACTTATGACATCTATTGTGAACAAGCAAATCTAGAGGGAAAAGAAATATAAGTAAACTTGAGTACTAATTCTTACACATACATTAGAATGACCAGTTGTTACAGTAATGGAGAGAAACAATTCTGAGAGAAGAAAGAAACAAATTTCTCATTCAGGTTTATTGTGGGATTACAAGCTGCAAAAATACAATTCCCTCTGAACAATAAAAGTAAAAGGTTACATTTAAAAGAATTAATTATTATACTTATTCACAACATCGTTTATAATATGAATTATTTCATTATTAATTAAAAATATTATTAATTAGCACAATGATTTTCCACAGACCCCTGGAGGGGCTTGCAATGTCATTACAGAGGGTCCACGAAGGCTTGAAAAATGTTATGAGTTAAGTCTCGAGGGGTCCATGACCATGATCCATGGCCACAAAAGGTATTTAAAGGGAGTCCATGGTGAAGAAAAGGTTGAGAACTACTGAATTAGCATTCTCTCTTTCCCTCTGAATTGCGTAACCAACATAGCTGACAATGACAATAAAAATAAAATATGATGATTAGTATAAAATTAATAATTAATCATATTATTTGACTATTAAATAAATCTTAATTATAATTAATTACAGCATTAGTTAATTAGAATAACATTTATGATAATTTTTAATTGTCAAGAAAACCAGAATGGCATGTGGAGTTACTCAAGAATAGTTTCCTTTATTGTTTCTCGCCTGTAGATAATGTTGGAAGTTAAAACCAGAAACTTGCCAGACTCAAGCTACTGTTTGCATATATTCTAGGAAAAGTTAGAGAGGAGCCGTTTTAATTCTCTTTCTCCTTCCCAAACTTCCCAAGGTCAGTTGCTTCTTTGTCCATGGGAAGCAGCCCTTCCCTCCTGGGAATCCAGATGATATTCCACCAAATCGAATCAATCATTTAATTTAATTAATTAACACCTTCCTTTCTTGCTAAACTGTATAAAAATAAAATATTTTCTTTTATATAATACGAAGTTATTTAACCAATGATTAATTTTGAAGATAAATGCCATTCATATGATATGTTTAAATAATTATTTCAAAAGAAGTCAAGAGGAAAATTATAAACTTATTTTCTAAAGAGAGAGAAAAATGGGCCTAAAGGCCTCAGAAAAAAAGATTTTTTACTACATGCCTAGAAAATTAGTTGTTCTTTCTAATAGCATGTAATAAAATTGTTCTTGATTAGATTTTAATTATGAGATTTTAAAGATTTATTTATATATAGAGAAGACATGGGAAGAAGATATTTTTTTCTTTGTATTTTTTGTAAAAATGACAAGATAGTAAAGGAAAATTTGATTTAATTGTTTAAAGTTAACACATAATTATTTTGGTAACGCTTAATAGACTTTTGCTGACTAATATTAAAAGCTGAGGTTTACTACATAAAGAAAAGATGAGGTATATGGGATGAAAAGATTTTGGGCTGAAATTTTAGAGAAGTGTTAAATTGCTGTAAATGTTTGTACTCGGTGAAGGGGGAAAGTCATTTCTTTCTATATCCTTCCCTTATAATATTTTCCCCCTTTTTACCACCTTTTTTTGACCTTTTTTCTTTTACCACTTTCTACTTTTTCTTTTTAATACTTTTATTAGTTTGTACTGTAGTAGTTTTTATCTTTGTTCTGTCCTTCATTAACATACTCGAGATCCCCGCGCTTTGATTGGCCAAAGTGCGGGGCTCTCCGATTGGTCAGGCGAGCCGCGCCGATTGGCTCGCTAAGAATCTCCCGCGATTGGTCCGTTCAGACCGCGGGAGATTCAAAGCGGTGCCATTGGCCACGGCCGCCGCGGCGAAAGGAATAAAAGCCGCGGGCTTTTTTCCTTTCGCCAGTTCGGTTCCAGCTTACCAATAAAGAGCTTTGCACTAAGTCACCGACTCCTGGCATCATTTCGCGGACACAACACTGGCGACGAAGGTGGGATCCAGACCCTGAAGCGAACCACGTGTCCGACGGAAGCCAGACGAACCACCGAGATGGCGAAAATCGCCCCCTTCAACCCCGCCACCGAGGACTGGGAATCGTTCTCCGACCGATTCCGCATGTACCTCGAGTGCACCGGCATGAAGGACGCCTCCGGCCCAATGAAACGCGCCGTCTTCCTGACCCACTGCGGGACCGAGGTCTTCCAGATGGCCAAAGCGTTGGCCAAGCCCGCCGATGCGACCGCGATGGACTGGGACGTCCTCGAACCCATTTTTCGGCGGCACTACGCCCCAGAGGTACCCATCCTGATCCGGCGAAACGAGTTCTACCGGCGGGACCAGAGGTCGGGTGAGAGTTTCAGCGACTTCGTCGCCGAGCTGCGGCGCCTAGGGGGGCTCTGCGAATTCGATAACCTAAACAACGCTCTGAGAGACCGAATCGTGCTCGGGTTGTGGGACCCCGCCCTCCAGAGCCGGCTGATGGCTAAGGGCGACATCAGCCTAGCAGACACCCTCACCGCAGCCGCAGCCGCTGAAGCAACCCGAACTTCCGCCGACAGCATGCGCAGACCAAACACGGGGGACCGCAGCGGAAACAACAACCCGGCGAGGTCGACCGAGCCCAAAACCGAGACGACAACACACCAGGGCGACTTCCACTCGGCATCCGGCACGTCCGATGACGAGGAGAATATTCATCGACTCCACACAGGGCGCGACCCACGGAACCGGTGAGGTCGTCAGTCGAGGACCAACTGTGCCGGCTGCGGCGGCGACCACCCCAGGTCAGAATGCCGGTTTTTCAAATCAACCTGCCGGCATTGCGACAAAAAAGGGACACATCGCCCGTGTCTGCCGCCTGAAGAAAAACCGCAGTCCGGCACGATGGGACTAGAGCGACCGGAGGAGGGAGAGCACACCACCCCGGACCAGAGATCGCCCCTCGGACAGCCGATGGGACCGGAACGGACGATCCTCGCGAGGTGGCGACAACCGGCGGAGAGAGGAGACCCACCAGACGGTCACCATCGGCCACGCCATCACCAACGACGCCCGGAAGGTCCACGTCGAGGTACGCATCGAGGGCCAGACTTGCAAAATGGAGGTGGACTCCGGGTCCTACCTCTCCATGATTGCATGGCACGAGATAAAGCGGTTGGTGCCTACTCTCCAAAGGAGGAACGTAGACAGCCAGAGACTCATTGTAAAGGACTACCAGGGAAACCGCATCCCGGTAGTCGGCACCAAAAGCTTTAACATCACTTATAAGGGGCGCACCGAACGACTCCCCCTAACAATCGTCGACCGCGACCGCCCAAGCCTACTGGGACTGCAATGGTTCGCCCCGCTCGACATCGCCCTCACGGGAGTCGACCACGTCACCGACGACGGCTGGGAGCAGCAACTAGCCCGGGAGTTCCAAGAGGTCTTCGACGGAAACCTAGGCAAGTACCGAGGGCCCCTTATCTCGTTTGACCTAGACCCTAACGTCCCCCCCAAACGCCTGAAACCAAGGCGGGTGCCATTCGCACTGAAACCCAAAATAGACGAGCAAATTGATAAGCTCGTCAAACAAGGGGTCCTGCAGCCCATAGACCACGCCTGGTGGGAGACCCCCATAGTCACCCCGATCAAGCCCGATGGGTCGGTGAGGATCTGTGGGGACTATAAGGCCACCCTAAATGGCGCGCTGCAACAAAGCGCCTACCCCGTCCCAACAACACCTACTGCACACCTACTGCACTCACTGGGAGGGGGCAAGGTTTTCGCCAAGCTCGACCTCACCCAGGCATACCAACAGTTGCCGGTCGACGAGCAAACGGCAGAAGCGCAGACCATTGTCACCCACCGGGGAGCATTCAAGTGCAACCGACTCCAATTCGGAGTCAGCGTGGCACCGGGCATATTCCAAAGCCTAATGGAGAGGCTATTGCAAGGTATCAAGGGGGTGGTACCTTATTTCGACGACGTCCTAGTGTCGGCAGCCAACCAAGCCGAACTAGAAGGTCGACTAAGGGAGGTCCTAACTAAATTTAAAGAGACGGGACTAAAAGTAAAGAGGGAAAAATGCCAGCTTTGCACGGAACGAGTGGAATTCCTGGGCTACCTCCTAGACCGGCACGGCATTCACCCCACAAGCAAAAAAATCAAGGCCATCAAAGAAGCCCCCACCCCCAAATCAAAGACTGAGCTACAAGCATTCTTGGGGTTACTGACCTTTTACAATGTTTTCCTACCCCAAAAGGCGATGGCGGCGGAGCCCTTGCATAGGCTCCTGGACAAGGCGGCGACCTGGACTTGGGGGAAACGGGAGCAAGCCGCCTTCCAAAGAACAAAGGACCTCCTCACCTTCGATGCCGTCCTCATACAATTCAACGAGACCCTACCTCTGGCCGTCACATGCGACGCATCACCCTTCGGCGTCGGCGCTGTCCTCAGCCATACCCTTCCCGACAGAAAAGAAGCGCCCATCGCGTTCTTTTCAAGGACCCTCACCAAACCGGAGCGGAACTATAGCCAACTGGACAAAGAGGCTCTGGCTATAGTTGCCACCATAAAACGATTCCACGAATACCTCTACGGCCGGACTTTCACCATCATAACGGACCACAAGCCGCTGCTGGGAATCCTTGCAGGGAACCAGGCCACCCCGAACATTCTGTCTCCCCGAATGACAAGGTGGTCCGAGTTCCTGGCAGCCTACAACTACGAACTCATACACAGACCAGGTAAGACGATCTCCCATGCAGACGCCTTAAGCCTCTCGCCGCTACCGGAACCCGACACCGACCCAGCACCCACGACGACCACCCTCAGCATAGAGACTCTACCCAACCTGCCCATAACCGCGTCAGACATTGCCCGAGAGACTAATAAAGACAAACGTCTGGCGCGGGTGTTGCATTGGGTGGAGAAAGGGTGGCCGGAAAGGGACAACGACGAGTCGGTCAAAACGTTCCGAAACCGCCAAACGGAGCTCTCATTGTTAAAAGGGTGCATACTATGGGGGGACAGGGTGGTCATTCCGGAAAAGCTACAGGGGAAGGTTTTGGAAATGCTACACGAGGGGCACCCTGGCATCGTGAGGACTAAAGCCCTGGCCAGAAGTTACGCTTGGTGGCCAGGGATGGACAAACAAATCGAGGCCTGGGTAGCTAGGTGCCAATGATGCCAGGAAACGAGGCCCGGCCCACCCACAGCACCCGTCCTAGAGTGGGAAACCCCAAGGGGACCTTGGTCTAGAATCCATATAGACTTCGCCGGGCCCACAAAAGGACACATCTTCCTCATAACAGTTGACGCTTACTCCAACTGGCTGGAGGTAAGCAACATGAAGACGACAACCACGGAGGCCGTGATCAAAGAACTCTGCAAACTCTTTGCAACACACGGCCTCCCAGACGTCATCGTCTCTGACAACGGGCCCCAGTTCACCTTGCTGGAATTCGAAAAATTCCTAGCGGAAAGGGGCATCCGCCACGCGCTGACAGCACCGGCGCACCCGGCGGCGAACGGTAGGGCGGAACGGATGCTCCAATTCACTAAAAAGACCATCCGGAAAATAGACCACGGGGAGATCCAAGAGAAAATCAACAGACTACTCTTCACCCAACACATAACCCCGAATACCACAACCAATAAAAGCCCAGCCGAACTACTAATGGGTAGAAAGCTAAGGTCCCCACTCGACAGGTTACACCCCACGTATAACCCGGAGAGGCCCCCAGACTCAAGCACCAAACACCGAACCTTCGCACCCGGGGACCCCGTATATCTAAAAAACCTGACGGGAGACCCTCTATGGATCCCAGCCGTCATCACCCAAGCAACAGGCCCACACTCGTACCGGCTACAAACAGCAGACGGACGAGCGTGGAAACGCCACATCGACCAACTTAGGTCGAGAACTGCAAACCAACAAACCGCCGACGCACAAACAAACGAACCCAACCCCCGCAACGCAAGCCAAGGGGGGAGGGAATACCCAGGGGACCGAATCCAAAGAAAAATAAACCAGCAGTACTCACCGGAACACAGCCATCACGACCCCTCACCAGGAAGGAACAGCCAAGCCAGCTCGACCGACCCGGAAAGACCAAGCGGGAGCGGCGAAACCCGTAGCTCAACCAACCCGGAAGGCCCAGGAGGGAGCTACGGAGAAGGGACCGGCCCGATCGACCAGCCGGTTCCCACGACAGCAGCAGGAGCAGCGGAGATCCCGACCGAACCGGCCGGGATCCAGCCTACAACTGAGTTGCGCAGGTCAAGTAGGACCAGACGGAGCCCCGCCTACCTACGTGACTACGCAATGTAAGGACTGAACCAAGAGGGGAGAGGTGTTCTGTCCTTCATTAACATACTCGAGATCCCCGCGCTTTGATTGGCCAAAGCACGGGGCTCTCCGATTGGTCAGGCGAGCTGCGCCGATTGGCTCGCTAAGAATCTCCCGCGATTGGTCCGTTCAGACCGCGGGAGATTCAAAGCGGTGCTATTGGCCGCGGCCACGGTGGCGAAAGGAATAAAAGCCGCGGGCTTTTTTCCTTTCGCCAGTTCGGTTCCAGCTTACCAATAAAGAGCTTTGCACTAAGTCACTGACTCCTGGCATCATTTCGCGGACACAACAATCTTTGTGTTTAAAAATTTAATAAAAATATTATTTTTGAAAAAAGAAAACTGCCTCTTGGAACTTGCAGATTCCTTACTATAACTTAATGATAAAAATGCCTGGAATAGTTAGCTCTGAATTTTTTAAAAAAAAAATGGTATTTGCCGGTTCTCCTAACTACTCAAGATTTCCACTACTGGTTCTCCAGAACTGGTCAGAACCTGCTGAATATCACCTCTGGTATGTAAGTCAAGGATTACTTAACAGCATCAGATTATCCCTCCCAATACCTTCTAAATCCAGAAAATCTCATTCCTAAAAATCCCACAGTGGTCGGCATGATGAGGGGAGGCAGAAAGCAATCCAGATGAAGTCTGTAGCAATTCTCAGTCATCATACCACCTCTGCCTGGAGATTTTACCAGTATCCTTCCCCTGCCACGCCCACCAAGCCACATCCACAGAACTGGTAATAAATTTTTTTGAATCCTACCGCTGTTACACACCACAATTTAGCCCCAAATTCCTGTTGGTGAGACATTTATGAAGAGAATTTTACCTCATGTTATGACCTTTCTCGCCACAGTTAAGTGAATCACTGCAGTTGTTTAGTTAATAACGTGGTTGGTAAGTGAAAAATGGCTTCCCCGTTGACTTTGCTTGTCAGAAGGTCATGAAAGGGGATCACATGACCCTGGGACACTGCAACCACCATAAATACCAATCAGCCGCCAAGCAACTGAACTTTGATCGTGTGACATGGGGATGCTGCAAAGGTCGTAAGTGTGAAAAATGCTCATAAGTCATTTTTCCCCCAGTGCTGTCATAACTTCAAATGGTCACCAAGTGAACTCTTACAAGCCTGTACTTTCTTCTATGAAATCAAGGGGATTATTCAATGTATTAAGAGGGGGAGGGGGAGTTATTGAAGAGGGTGAGAAAATCAGCCTGGGAATCAAGGAAATAGCAAATGCAAGTGACTTTCTTTTTTTTTTTTTTGCATGGATTCCAATAAATAAATGTATAAACTGAGTAGAAACTCATAAAAAGATGGTGGTTAACAGAAGCCCCCCTAATGGTCCTGTCCCCTTGTTAAGCCTGGTTTCCCCAACCAGGGTTAGGGAGACAAGCTAAACAGAATGTGCAGCGTTAGTCAGATAGGCACACAGATAAATGAGTGAGCTAAGCTTGTATGTTTATTAACATACAGTAAAAATAACAGATACGCTTGTGCTATCAAAAATATAGTTTATTCCATTATGAGTTCATAGCATAGTCAAAATAACAGTCCAATAGTCATGTATCATTTAGTCAGTCCATTCAGGGATATTCAGTTAGCAAAATCCGTGTAGAATATCCTATGTCAGTTCACTTACAAGTCAGTCCTTTGTTTTCTCTCCCGTTCGAGCAATGCAGTCTTGAGTCCTTGCAGTAATCAGGGATCATCAAAGCCAGAGAGAGAGCAAGCTGCAGTCTTGCTTCTTTTAAAGTGCTTTCACAACCACTCCCTTAATTACTATTCCACAGTTAAAGTTGCAGACACTTTAACATACAAACTATGATTACTTAGTTATTATTTTACCTAAAACAGTTAGGGTAAACAATGTTATCCCTAACACCCCTCATCTGAGTCGTCGCTCTCCTCAGCCGTCCACACCTGCTGCCGGCTAACCACAACAACTACCTACCAAAGTACACAAATTATCTGCTATAATGTCCTACCAGTCAATGACTACTTCAGCTTCAACCGCAACAATAGAAGAGCACACGACAGATACAAACTCAATGGTAAACCACTCCAAACTTGATTGCAGAAAGTACGACTTCAGCAACAGAGTGGTCAATGCCTGGAATGCACTACCTGACTCTGTTGTTACACCCTCTAACTCCCACTCCTTTAAGCTTAAATTATCCACTACTGACCTCACCCCATTCCTAAGAGGTCTGTAAGGGGCATGCGTAAGTGCCCCATTGTGCCTACCGTCCCTATCCTATTGTCCCCATTTATTCGTACCTATTTTCTGTATATCATATATATCCTGTATATATCCTGTATAAACTTATGTTCATACCTATACCTATTATCTTGTAAGCGATTGACAAATCAAATCAAATCAATCAATAAATAAAGCCTCAATATTCTTTCTGTAAGGAGTTATATCATAATAAAGTGTTTAAAGAAATCCTACTATTTTAAGTTCTATTTTATAAAATAAATTGTACTCTAAAAAACAGGGGAATCGCATGCATTGTAGGCAAATTGTTTGTTGTTTACAGAAGTATCTTCTATTGTCTGCATAGTATTAAGGTAATAATAGTCCCTATGTAATTAGTTGAATCACTGGAGACTTGGGTGAAATATTACCCATTTACCAGCAGATGGTACTCTTTACTTGGAGAAGATGGATAACCAGACTGCTGCCTAATGCTAAAGGACTTGAAAAATGAAAACAAAAACCCACCACACACTGGGCATTTAACATTCTCTATAATTTGAAATAAAAAAATTGTATTACCACTAAATTGTATATTTATAACACTGTAAGAACCAGCATGTTTTCTGCATTGATATCCAGATATTACTAGTAGTGACAACAAATAATGTACAAAAAATGAAGAGGAAGTATGTATCTCACAGGGGTGAGAAAAACTTGCATATGTGAAGAATCTTGCAATTCTACTAATTTTGAATCTTCATTTGACAATCAGGTCTCTGTGTCCTTAGAATAGAACAGAGCTTGGATGTCTTCTCATCCAGACCCTGGTCAAGCAGGAGAACCTATACTATTTCAATTAAGTGGCTATCCAGTCTCTTCTTATTACAAGCCTCCAGTGATGGAGCACCCACAATTTCTGAAGGCAAGCTAGTCCATTGGTTAATTGTCCTCACTGTTAGGAAGTTTCTCCTTAATTCCAGGTTGCTTTTCTCTTTGGATAGTTTCCAACCATTGTTTCATGTCCTGCCCTCTTCTTGGTGGCAGCCCCTCAAATACTGGATTTGACCCCCTCTTCTTGGTGGCAGCTCCTCAAATACTGGAATAGTGCTATCATGTCACCCCTAATTCTTCTTTTCTTTAGACTAGCCAAACCCAAATCCTGCAGCTGTCCTTCATATGTTTTAGTCTCCAGCCTTTGATTATCTTCATTGCTCTTTTCTGCACTTTTTCCAATGTCTCAACATCTTTTTTGTAGTATGGTGACCAAAATTGATTGCAGTATTCCAGGTGTGGTCTTACAAAGCAGGATTTTACAAAGCAGTACTAATGCTTCAAATGATCTTGATTCTATGCCTCTGTTTATACAACCCAGGGTTGCATTAGCTTTTTTGGCTGCTGCCACAAACTGCTGGCTCATATTCAAGTGATCATCCACTAGGACTCCAAGGTCACTCTCACAGTTACTGTTTTTGAGCCAGGTCTTGCCTTATCTATACTT
This sequence comes from Hydrophis major, assembly GCA_033807585.1. NCBI lineage: Eukaryota > Metazoa > Chordata > Lepidosauria > Squamata > Elapidae > Hydrophis > Hydrophis major. The sequence continues at coordinate 179,628,427 of CM066329.1, forward strand.
ATACCTTTAATTTTTCCTGCCTAAATGTAAAACTTTAGTTTTCTCTACATTAAAAATCATTTTGATGGTTAGGGCTCATTGTTCAAGTTTGCCAAGATCTTTTTGGATCCTGAACTTGTCTTCTGGGGTCTATTCCTACCAGTTTAATGTCATCTGCAAATTTGATGAGTTTCCCTTCTATTCCCTCATCTAATTCATTTATGAAGTTATTGAAGAGTACTGGGCCTAAGACAGAACCTTGTGATACCCAATACTTACTTCTCTCCATGTGAATGTAGTACCATTAAGGACTATTCATTGAGTATGGTTTGTCAGCCAGCTACAAATCCTACAAATGGTGATGATGTCTATTCCACATTTTTCTAGCTTACCAAATAGTAGGTTATGGTCTACTTCATTGAATGCCTTACTGAAATCTAAGTATACTATATACACAACATTTCACTGGCCTACTAATTTCATCAAAGAATGAGATAAGATTGGTTTGGCATGATCTGTTTTTAACAAACTCATGCTGGCTACTACTTATAACTTTATTTGCTTCTAGTTGTTTGCAGATCTGTTTCTTGATTATTGCTCTGCTTATTACTCTCTGGATGGGTATAAAGCAGACAGAGCAACTCCACAAAGCATCCATATAAAGCCTTTTTTATTGGTTCATCAGGCATCCTTATCAACTCACAGTTATGATGAGGTTCCTCTTAATGTCCAATCCTTTACATATCTGCATTATGGTGTAGAGAGATAATAAACTCTCATCCCCATGATGATTGAAGTGGCTGCATGATAAAGGATTCAGGCAAGAGTGAAGAAACCTCTCCCAACCCACCAAGAATCAATTCAGTGACCAATCAGGGTTACAGATGTGGCCACATGACATATACTACATTTCCCAGGATACCTTAATTATATTTACCATGATGCATTCCCTTAAGGGGACAGCTCTCAATTCCTAATTAACTCTAAACTGTCCGGACAGCACAATCCCCACCTGGAATTGTAAATTCCACTAACTAAAGTAACTGGATAACTAAGATAAACAGTAAAGAGTAATACTAACTGAATAACAGATAACTATATAACTAAAATGAACAGTTAGCTATATAACTAAGAGGAACAGTAAATAGTAATATAGCATCAAACAAAGCAAAGCATGCAAAGCTTGAGGTTCAATCTTCAAGTTCAGCTTCTCTCCACAGCAGCATTAGGTCGGTGATCAGTCTGGTGTAGAGCTTCTTGGTAAAAGTCTGCTGGTCGCCTTTGTTGGCCATTTAGGGTGGACAGGTACTCTTGCTTCCATCTGTTCAAAAGGGTGTTGACAAGCGGTTGAACTGGATGTTGCGAAGACATCTGCCCTTACAGAGCATATTCGTGAAAGTCTGGTGGTCTCTGGTGGCCATTTAGAGTTTCTATGTGAAAGTCTCCTGGTCACCGGCGTCCTTTTAGGATGGACTGGTGTTCTTGTTTTCGATGGTGCTAAAGGGCGTCAGAAGGCTGTCAGAATGGATGGTGTGAAGGCATCTGCCTGGGTTGGGGCCTGCATCCAATCGACACAGACAATTCCTGAGATTCCCCAACCCAGGTCTGTTTTGAAGGCATAGGGCGAGTATTTTGGGCCTCTTACTACTTCAGTGTATGCTAAAGCATCAGGGGCATCTAGTCCCAGCAAGAGCGAAATCTTGGCTTCAGGATCTAGGGTGGGAAATTGATGAACCATATGCTTCAGGTGAGGTATGTTGCTAGCTACCTCTGGTGTTGCAATGTGGCTGTGTTCATCTGGTATCCCATCACATTCCAACACGGGCAGCAGTAGGACTTGGAACTTTCATCCAATGACTCTATACAGAGTCCAGTAGCTTCCCTCCCCATTATGCATCTTGGTGTGGTGCACATTGATATCGTGAAGTGCACTTCTTCCTTCTGAACATCAAAGAGGTCAAAGAATGCAGACCTGGCTAGTGAGCGATCGCTCTGAGGATCCAGTATTACATATATCTTCACTGTTTCTTCTGGGCATCCATTGGGATAGACTTTGGCTAAGCAGATCTGATGACACGAGTGAGGGGCTAGTGTGTTATTGCACACTGTCATGCAATTGACACTCATCATTGGGTCTGATTGTGCTTTCGCGGCATGCTGAGGCATATAGTGTGCTTCTGCAGCACGCTGAGGCTCCTTGTTCAAAGGAGGGTCCTTGTTCAAAGGAGGGTGAGGAGTTGTCTGCTGTGGTGGTTCAGAGTCTGGATGCAGAGCGGTTGGGTGCTCATTGCTGTTGCAAAGATGGCATTGCACCTTGGCTGTGCAGTCTTTGGGCACATGTTTAGAAGATTCGCAGCACTTGTAGAAGAATCTGAACTGCCATAACAAATCTTTCCTTTGTTCCAGGGATTTTGTCGCAAATGCTCGACAATTGTTCAGCGAGTGTCAAGTGTTGTGTAAAGGACAAAATTTAACTCTCTTTGTTGTAGGAGACTCAAGTTGGGTTGCTTCTGGTAAGTCCTCTCCTGAAGTCCTTATGGAGGAGGTCGCGACCCCTGTGTTATGTGTTGTCATGTGGTGATGATCTGTACAGATGTGCAGTAGATTCTGGAGAGGTGCAGAGTTTCAGTTGTGGTCTCTGTTAGTTGGGTAAAATCTGCATCTGAGGTGAAGATTTCTAAAGCTGTTGCAGGACTCTGTTTGCTGGAGAATAGATTCTTGGAGAAGGGCAAAGGGTGGTTCTCTTTTGCGGTTTGTGGCCAGAAAGGCATCAGACAAAACAATCCATCGTTCTAATATTTCTTTTGGGAGTTTGGCAATGATTGCTTCTTGCGTTATAAAGAGATCAAGGCAAGCCAGTCCTGGTAAGTCAGAACATTCTTTGGCTGTTCGCAGCTCCGTAAGGATGTTGGAAAATTCCTCTAGTCTTTGGGTTTCATGGATGGTGATACATGGGAAACTGTTAAGTCATTCTAGGAGCGAGTATTCCACAATGTGTCCTCGCCATATTTCTGGTCCAAAGCATCCCATGCTCATTTTAGAGTAGTGCCTGGGTTGTTAAGTATGCCTGTGTAAATGTGTTTCACCATGTAACTAGACCATGGTCCTAGCCATGCCAACAGAAATTTAAGTTCTTCACTGGGAAGCAGCTGTTCACGTTGAATGGTACTTGTGAAAATGTTCTTCCCCAGTAGGTATTCTCTGCCTAGCTTGTTGTTGAATTTGTACACACCACTAGCTTCTAAGTCTAACCTTCCACACCTTAGTGACGGTTCTCTGTTACTTCTCTGTGAGGGCTTCGCATGACTTCCTCATAGGAATAGCATTCTGGCTCAAGGGCATGTGTTGTGGATGGTATGTGGTTCGCCTCAGAGTATTTATGAGGAGGTCGTTATCCATCCCCACATATGTAGGTAGTACCTCTTGAGGTCAGGTGTAGGTTCCATGCTGTGCATTAGAGTTGTCTTGCAGTTTTGGCGAGAACTCTTTTGTCTGTGGATTGAGTGGGGCAATTGTGGTTGGTTGCATGTCAACTTGTTGAGAAGTCGTTGTGATCACTGGTGGGTTAAGTTGCTTGCTCAGCAGGGCCGTAAGATGTTGGGGTAGGGTTGCTGATTCTGGGAAGAGAATTTCAGACTTTAGGTTGTACAACATCAGTTGGGGAAGGTTTGCTGTTGGTGGGAAGTGAATTTCGTATTTTAGGTCTTACAACGTCAGTTGTGCAACTGACGTTTCGAGTCTGTGGTTGAGATTTTTCCCTGTACTCCCCTGGCTGTGGGAGACTGGTAGGCAACTGAGGCAGTTCCATCTGCTCATTTCATAGCGAGTCCTACTCATCCACATAGGCCTTGACCTGTGTATCTGGGCTCTCTTCTCCCAATTCTTTGAGGTCAAAGTTGAAGGAGGTGTTGTCGGCCGCCTTCCGCAACGCTGTGGCTCTTGCTGTTTTTGCTGCTGTGACATTCGAGCAACGTCACTTGGGCCTGAGCTTTGGCGGCCATTTTTGCCTTCTGCTGTATCACCTCTGTCTTAATACATAAATTTGCCTCTGCTATGGCAGCTTCAATTTGAGCTTCTGCAGCTTGGTCGGTGTAACTTGCTGCTTTGAAGACCTTAGATGCGCTGCTGTGATGGGAGGATGCTCTGAAGGGATGGTGAGACCCAGCAGCAGAGAATTGGCATGAGACACTAGAACCTGCTTGCAATTTAGCCAGATGGAGGGAGGAGGCTACCTTCGAATGGTGGGAAAAAGGTGCTTGTGATTGAAGACCTATGTCGGATGTGGCCCTCTCCCTTGTTCCTTGTTCCTTTTGAAGCGCATCGAGGAGGGAGTTTTTGCCTTCCTGAATGCTGTCTTCACATTCATTGTTTGCCTCCTTGGAGCAATGAATGTGTTCGTGGAGCTCTGGGTCTTCCAGGCTCAATTGTATGTATTTAAGCTTATTTTCACTGTCCCTCCACCATGCGAGATGCTCCTCTAACTCCTTTTGCATTAGGAAGAGACTCTAGGGGGGCAACTTGCTTTTGGGGGGGTTGCAGATCTTGACCAGCTCTGTCCATGCATCTGCATGACAGTGATACTGCCTGTTCCAATCCTCTCTGAAGCATGCCACCGCGGGTTGGGTAAGCTTCCTATGCCGTCTGAGGTCATAGGCTTTCTGAGGTATTGCTGCTTCTCCACAGAACATCTAAAACTGGTTGTTGGGAATCAGGCTCCACATTTACGTCAAGGGTGGGTGGAGGATTCAGGTCCTCTGGTACATCAGCAATATCTGTCATGGCTGAAGAAGTTGCCATGGTTCAAATTGGCAAAAGGTGGATTTTGGAAAATTTTGTGTTTTTCCATGTAAGTCCTTTATTTTGCTAGGGGACGCTGTGCGCAGGTAGCAGAAAGTAGGAGTGCCTGCTAAATTTAGTACTTGAGCACGTAAGTGGCGCTGCAGGGTCTGGGCGGTGCTAGCACAGCACACCGTATGGCTGCTTTTAAGGTGCATTGTGTGCTTGCTACACAAGTTGGCACTATAGGAGGTGATGTTGCTAAGTCTGAAAGACGTTAGAGCAGAACTCAGGTTTGCCTGTTAGTGTTGTTTGCTACACAAGTTGGCGCTATAGGCCTGTTGGTGGTACTGGCTAGGTCTGGAAGACACTGTTGCTAAGCACAGGTTAGGCTGCAGGTAGTACTGAAACCTTGAATTAAGTTGCTAATTGTTTCCAGGATCTTCCCAGGTATTGATTTTAGACTGATTGGTCTATAGTTTCCTGGGCTATGAACTCATTTGATCATCTTAAGGGTATTGCTCACTTTTCAAAAAAACCTGGATGAGAGAGGCTTGCAAAGATGCAAGGATTCTTTGAAAACCAATGTTTGTGATTATTCTATTGTAAATGACCCTGAGATTTTTAATAAAATGGGAAGCATTATATAAAAATTAACAAGTATAGTGTTCCAAATACATAAATTTAAGTCTAATTGTACAATTTTTTTAAGGCCTAAGCTTTCCTGAATCTCACAAAAGCTTAGGACTTAAAATAATAACAATTTAAAAAACCACAGGTTTAAAAGGTGCTTACAGACTCTGGTTTATAAATACAATAAATATGATATAATTTTGGGACTTTTGATGTTGTAAACTTTTTATGGCAAGTGTATTCTTCTGTCATAACTGTCCATGTACATTATATTCCTATGCATCTATTTTCACCTGAGATGAACGAAGAAAGCAATGCATCTTTATGCAATTCATTTTACCTTTTAAAATTATTCATTTGTACTTTTTTTTTTTTTTTACCAATTTCTGAATTCAATTTAACTCAATCTGGCAACACAAGGTTACTTGGTATAGGATTAATGTTTGTTGGCTTCTTTATTAGTCCTTTATTATTTCTAGTAATTTATACTGATTAATCTTACGCTGGCTTTACAGTGCAAATGAGAACAGCCACCCCTTCTTCAATCCAACCTGATCTCTAAAAGTTTGACAAAGAAGCTGATTGGAATGCTTGTTTCACACCTGGTGGTAGCTATTGCCACTCCTGAACAAGGGCATCAACCCACAGTTATGAACAATTAATACAATTAGAAAAATAGGTAATAATAAAAATAGGTAATAGGTAATACCTTCATGGGAAAAATCTCAGCAGTTAATTCCTTTCTCACTGGGGATTGATTTGAGTCAAAAGTATGAAAACACCATGAGTGAAGGAGAAAACAATCCAGTGTGACTGTGTTTTTTTACAATTAATTTTAATTGCCTCGTGTAAGCTGAAGCAAAACTCCAAGGAAGAATTATTGTAGAGATGTTTGGACTGTTTGCAAGCACACCAACATCTGAGAAGGAAGTGCTGCCACCAAAGCAACAACTGTAAAAGAGTCCTTTGCAACTGGTTGGCTAGAAAAATGCTGTCGTGTCTGTTCGGCAACGAGACCAAGAGGCAGTGACTGTGGTTTCAGCTCTTTATTAGGCCCCCGGAACTGATCTGGCTTACCTCCAGCCAGTTGGAGTAAGCATCTACGGTTACTAGGAATATATGTCCCTTGGTGGGCCTGGCAAAGTCTATGTGGACCCTAGACCAGGGTCCCCTGGGGGTTTCCCATTCCAGGATCGGTGCTGCGGGAGGGCTCGGTCTGGTTTCTTGGCAGCATTGATACCTTGCCACCCAGGCCTCGATTTGCTTATCCATCCCTGGCCACCAAGCGTAACTTCTGTCCAGGGCTTTCGTTCTAACTATGCCCGGGTGCCCCTCGTGTAACAACCCCAATACCTTCCCTTGCAGTTTTTCCAGAATAACCACCCTATCCCCCCACAGTACACACCCTTTTTGCAGCGAAAGTTCCGTTTGCCGGTTCTGGAATGTTTTGAATGCTTCGTCATTGTCCTTTTCCGGCCACCCTTTCTCTACCCAATGTAACACCCGCGCCAGACGTTTGTCTTTATTGGTTTCTTGGGCAATGTCTGACGCAGTTATAGGTAGATCGGGCAGAGTCTCTATGCTGAGGGTGCTCGTTGTGGGTGCTGGGTCGGTGTCTAGGTCAGGTAGCGGTGAGCGGCTCAAAGCATCTGCCTGTGTAATAGTCTTACCGGGTCGGTGTGTGAGCCGGTAGCTGTAGGCGGCAAGGAATTCGGACCACCTTGTCATTCTAGGAAATAAAATGTTCAGGGTGGCCCGGTTTCCTGCCAGGATGCCCAGCAACAGCTTGTGGTTCGTGATGATTGTGAAGGTGCGGCTGTAGAGGTACTCGTGGAACCTCTTCACTGCTGCGACGATGGCTAGGGCCTCCTTGTCCAGCTGGCTATAGTTCCGCTCGGTTTGGTGAGTGTCCTGGAGAAGAAAGCGATGGGCGCTTCTCTTCCATCCGGGATTGTGTGCCTGAGGACGGTGCCGACGCCAAAGGGTGAGGCGTCGCATGTGACGGCGAGTGGTAAGGTCTCATTGTATTGGATGAGGACAGCATCCGAGGTGAGCAGGTCTTTGGTTCTCCTGAAGGCGGCTTCCTCGTGTTTTCCCCAAGTCCAGGTAGCTGCCTTGTCCAGGAGCCTATGCAAAGGCTCCACCGCAGTCGCCTTCTGGGGCAGGAAAACATTGTAAAAATTAAGCAGCCCCAGAAACGCCTGCAGTTCTGTTTTAGCCCAGGGTGTGGGAGCCTCCTTAATGGCTCTGATTTTAGTTTCGGTGGGGTGGATGCCGTGCCGGTCTAGGAGGTATCCCAGGAACTCGACCCGCTCTGTGTAAAGGTGGCACTTTTCCCTCTTCACTTTTAGCCTGGTTTCCTTGAATTTGGTTAACACCTCCCTTAGCCAACCCTCTAGTTCTCGCTGGTTGGTTGCCGATACCAGCACATCATCGAAGTAGGGCACCACCCCCTTGATGCCCTGCAAGAGTCTCTCCATGAGGCTCTGGAAAATTCAGAAAATTCGGTTACATCAGAAAGCTCCCCGGTGGGTGACTATGGTTTGCGCCTCCATGGTTTCTGCATTGACCGGCAGCTGTTGGTATGCTTGGGCCAGGTCAAGCTTCGCAAAAACCTTGCCTCCCCCCCAGTGAGTGTAGAAGGTGCTGCACTACTGGGACGGGGTAGGCACTTTGTTGCAAGGCGCAATTTAGGGTGGCCTTATAGTCCCCGCAGATTCTCACCGACCCATCGGGCTTGACTGGGGTGACTATTGGGGTCTCCCACCGGGCATGATCAATTGGTTGTAGGACCCCTTGCTTGATGAGCTTGTCAATTTGCTCGTCAATTTTTGGCCGGAGTGCAAAAGGTACCCGCCGTGGTTTTAGGCGTCTCGGGGGAATGTTAGGGTCTAGGCTGAAGGATATGGGGGGCCCTCAGTACTTGCCTAGGGTGCCGTCGAACACTTCCTGGAAGTCCCTTGCCAGTTGCTGCTCCCAATCAGTCTCAGTGATGTGGTTGATGCCCGTGACTTCGATGCCAAGCGGCGCGAACCATTGCAGTCCTAAAAGGCTGGGCCAGTCTCTGTCCACGATTGTTAGGGGAAGCTTTTCCGTGCAGCCCTTAAATGTTACTTCGAATTGTCTAGTTCCGACTACCGGGATGTGGTTTCCCTGGTAGTCTTTGATGATTAGTCTCTGGTTCTCCAGTGCCTTCTTGTGGATGGTAGACACCAAGCGTTTGATTTCTTGCCAGGCAACCATGGAGAGGTAGGACCTGGAATCCACCTCCATCCTGCATGGCTTGCCTTCGATGCCTACCTCCACGTAGACTTTTCGGGCGTCGGTGGTTGATGCGTGGCCAATGATGACCGTCTGGTGGGTTTCCTCCTTCCGCCGGGTCTCTCCGCCTCGTCGGGTTCGCCCGCTCCAGTCCCATCGGCTGTTGGCTGGGCGATCTCTGGCTCTGGGGGGGGTGCTGTCCCGTCTCCGCTCGCTGTGGTCCCGCTGTCTGGGGCTGTAGGCTTTCTTTAGTCGGCAGATGCGGGTGATGTGGCCCTTTTTGTCGCAATGCCAGCAGACTGCATTGAAGAAATGGCACTCCGATCTCGGGTGGTCGCCTCCACAACTGGCACACACAGTCCCCGACTTACGACCCTGCCAATTATGCTGGTCGCATCCTGCCCGGAGCTGGTGGATTTCCTCCTCCTCGTCCAAGGTGTCGGAGGCGGAGTGGAATTCACCATGGTGGGTGGTGGTCTCGCAGTTACTTGCTTCCGGTTGGGCCTCGGTCACCTGTCCCAAGTCGGTGGTCGCGGTGTGATCCCTGGCGTCCAATCTCCACATGCAGTTCGCCGACTTCCGGGTAGCCTCGGCTGCGGTGGCTTCAGCGATGGCGTCGGTGAGGGCGATGTCGCCTTTGGCCATCAGTCGGCTCTGGAGGACTGGATCCTGAAGTCCGAGCATGACTCGGTCCCGTAGGGCCTCGTCCATGTCGGAGAATCCGCACATGCCTCCTAGGTTCCGCAACTCGGCAACAAAGTCGCTGATGCTTTCGCCCGGTCTCTGGTCCCGCCGGTAAAAGTGCCGCCTGATGAGGGTGGGCACGGCGGGGGCGTAGTGGTTGTGGAGCAAGGGCTCAAGGTCGTCCCAGTCCATCACTTTGACATTGGCGGGTTTCGCGAGGGCTTTCGCCATCTTGAACACTGTGGGCCTGCAGTGTGTCAGGAAAACAGCTCATTTTTTTGGCCTGGTGGCGTCCTTCATGTTGCTGCATTCGAGGAACATGAGGAATCTGTCCATGTAGGATTCCCAGTCCTCGCTAGCGGGGATGAAGGGCGCGGGCGGAGCAATGCTGGCCATCTCGTCGGTCTTGCTTCCGGCAGACAAGTGCTCGATGGAGTTCAGCCTTGGGATCCCACCCTCGTTGCCAGTGTCGTGTCCATTCGGCAAGGAGACCAGGAGGCAGTGACTATGGTTTCAGCTCTTTATAAGGCCCCTGGAACCGATCTGGCTCCAAGGGAAAACTTGCGGCTTTTTATTCTCAAGCCGCAGCGGCCGCGGCCAATGACACCACTTTGAATCTCCCGTGATTCGTATCCGCCAATCGCGGGAGATTCTCAGCGGGCCACTCAGTGCGGCTCGCTAAACCAATCAGATCACCTCGCGCTTTGACCAATCAAAATGCAGGGTTTCAAGAATGCAGATGAAGGTACAGAACAAATGCTATGCAATAAGATGATTTGATAGGTGTGTAATCTATGAACCAGTTCCTGCTTTCTCAAGTTTTGTTACTACAAATGCCTTAAAAGCCTGTTCCCAGATTCTGTGCCTGTGACTAAGTCATAAGCTTAGTTTTGTTCAGGGGTAATGATACTGAATCGTGTCTCTTTTAGTTTGGGGAGATATAAGAAGTATTTGTTTGCATAAATGGGAAGAACTTGCTGGGCGAACTAGTAACACATTGTTCCTGACTTCGCAATTATTTATGTAGTTTGATCCAGAACTGCAGAGTTGCTGTGTTGAAAACAGAATTAGGGATTTGTCTTTTTGACAGCTGACTTGATTTAGATTGTGTAGGCGTTTTGGGCAGGCCCAAAGGAGTTACTACCTAAAACAAAGCAGTAAATGAAGTTCTCTACCCTGTCAAGCCAAGGTGCAAAAGAAAAAAAAAAATAGGCTCCCCCCCCCCCCTTTACAGGGAAAAGAAAAACAAATCACAAATATAAAATGCCTATTTTTTTTAACCTTTTCATGAAATCTTAAGTGTCTTCCTGGCAGAGCATTTAAGCATTTTCTGCTTCAGGCTGAGGCCAGACCCAGCATACAGATGCCTATTTTCTTGTGCTTAGGGAGCAACTCCAGGAACATAGATGTTTGTGGAAGAAAGTGGAAATTTAACTAGGGGCACATTTTTATTCTTTAACCCCGGGCCTCTTTCCTAGTGAATGGGCTGCTTTGGGTACTTGAACTTTCCCTAATCAAAGCAGACAATGGTGAAATGTGCATAGTGTTTGAAACTTCATCTAGATAGTGAACCAGTTTCATAAGATGGCCAGGAGGGAAAAAAAGGTGAAGTTGCTCTGTTCCTACCGAATTACAGAAACATTTCCGGCTTTTCTCACAGGTGTGGTAAGATGACACAAGATAGAAAATACTTAATTTTATATAATGATGAAAATGATGATGGTTGGTCACACAGTCAACCTGATGTTTAGACTGGATCTGACATTTTTGTTTACCTATCAGACTCGGAATAGTAGATGTTGTTTAATGGTGTTAAAGGTAACATTGCAAAATGTAAGCTGTTCAATTGCCTTTTGCAATTGGCTGATGGTGAATTATATTATTATAAACTTTTATTCATTAAACATGAAACTCAGTCAATTGAACATTTAAAAATGTAGCATAGATATCATTGACTGACTCTGATGGTTCATATAGGTTGCTGCCAGCATCCTAGGTATCAACCAAATATCTTCTTAAAATGTACGTTGTGCCAAGTAGCATAGTCTTTTGCAGCTCTGCTGACGCTAGAGCAGGAAGCTGCAACTTCTTGATGTATTTGGCAAAACTCTTGGACATGGTGCCAAGTACCCTGATGACAATGGGTATCACTGTTGCATGTATTCATCCATATTTATTACAGATGATGAATCTTTGCTCAATTACATCACTTTCCAAATATTTTTCTTTCACAGTTACATGATTCTTTTTTTGAAATCCCCTGGCTTGGCTGGTTCTGCCTGGTAGTAACATTTGATGATTTCTCAATTTTCTTTGTCCAAGTTTTGATCAATAATAATAATAATAACAACAACAACAACAACACAAGGAAGATTTCCAGGTGGCCACAAGAAACTGAATGTCTTTCCTTAGAAGAGGGGAGAGGGGGGTATTTAACTCCATACATACAGGCACTGAATTTGAGGAATACATAGGCCTTCCAGCTGAAACACTTCTCATTTGTCAGCCATTCTGTGTGATCAGATTGACCACCACAAAGAAAATGATCTTTTTGATACTCATAGTCCCTTTGGATATAAAAGCTAATTATACATATATAAAGAAAAAAAAATCTCAATTGTATTAGAATTCAGGGAATTTCAGAAAAAAGTTTCTGATTGACAAATAAAAACATAAACATATAGAGATATGAATAATCCTTTGTATATCCCAAAGATAAGAAGTAACTGGACTTTCTGGACTTTCAGGTCTGAGCTGAAGAAGCTTCTTGGATGAGAAGTGAAATGTCTTCAAAGAAAAACCAGAAAGTATAGTTACTTCTTGAAAAAGCACCTTTGGGACAACCATGACTTGGATGACTGAGAATCTCCATAGACAAATACTTTGTATATTGCTCCCTAGAATAGGAAACTAAAATTTAATTTCTCCCATAGGAAATTAGCATTCAAATAAGGAGCTCATACAACTCCATTCCATTAGTCTTTTTTAAACACAGATTTTAAAAAATCAAAACTATATATGAGAGGTGAATGAAAAAAAATGCCTTCATTGTTATATATTGTCAACAAATGGTGTTACTGACATGATAGAAACTCTGACATGTTCTTTCCACATGTTGTTTCATTTCAGTTGGTGGAAAGTTGTGGGGAAAATGTTTGTGTTGCTATTGTTCATGATTTGTTGATTGTGGGTACATACTTATCCATGAACTTTAAGCAACAAGCCATGTTTGAATCTGTGATTCCAGAGGAATCCTTCCAACTGAAATTCATCACCAAATATAGGTTGTATATCCTGAAGACTAAATATTAATGGTTATGAAGGCCAAAAATGTAAAGAGAGTAGAACTGGGAAGAACTGATCTGTGTGATCAAGAATTAAACGGATGATTTATGGCAGCAACTGATAGATTTCACATGAAAAAAAAAGTTGATGAACTGGTTAAGGCATTGCTCAAAGGGAAATTACTGCCAAGCTTAGAGTTATTCAGGGACATGAGGCTGATTTACTGAAATTCTTCAGTCTCAAATTTGTACAAGTTAGGTCCCTCCTATGCTAAGAGGAGAAATGAAAGCTTCAAAAGGTTAACTTTGCCAGCACGTGTTGTCATGCTATGAGAAAGAAAGTGAGGAATTTATTTATGATATTGTGAAACATCTGCCCATTTTCACCACAAAGTTTTATTAGTGGGGGGGAAAGGCTTCAGGGAGAGATCTTATGGTTACATTTTTTGGGGATGCAGATGGCATTGTTCACCTGAATTTTCTTGACCCTGGCACCTCTACCCATTTAGAGTACTGCACTGCAACACTTAACATTTTAAAACACTGATTTAGTGTAAAGTTTGGATGGACAAACCACATAATTTTGCTGCAAGGTGATAAAGTTTAGCTTCATAAGCCATTCAAAACGCAATTGGGAAACTGAATCTCACTATCTTACCCCCCTTCCCTCCCCACTGTTCAGTCCAAATTTCCAGTTTCCCCCCAATTTGGAGGAATAATTTTGTGATTCAAATATTGAGATAGAGTGTATTATCAGAACCTGGTTGAAGATACTTTTTCATGACAATTCAAGAAACTAACAGAGAATGGTGGTGATTATGGGGGAAAGTTAATATAAAAAAAGAGCTTATTTCAAGGACTGATCTCCTGTTTCATTTATTAAAAAATCCTGAATTTAACTAAAGTTAGGAGGGGAGTGGTTTGGGTGTTTTTTGTTTTTTTTTACATCCAACCCTCATATTTATAACCTTAGAGCATAGCCACAACTACAGTCTTCTTAACTCTGTATTTTTTGGCATCCAAAACTCTATTCAAGTGTGAGCAGAACTGTGTGTAGGTGCCTTTGAGTCAGTTTTTGATTCCTGGCAACTGCCTAGACAGGTCTCTGCAGTTTTCTTGTCAGTGTTTCAGAAGTGGCTTGCTACTGCCCTTGTTTTAGGGCTGAGAGAGAATGATTGGCTCAAGATCACCTAGCTGAAGGTGGGACTGGGACTAATAATAAAAAACCATTTGTCCAGAAAGGTGTAGTCTTCTGCTCAAGAAGAGAGTTGGACTTGAAGACTTCCAAGGTCCCTTCCAATCCTGATGTTCTATGTTCTATTTCCTGATGCCTTAACCACTACATTAAACTGTATTGTGTGAGTAGGATACATAAACCCGTATAAAGATCACATGGTCTTGTCTGCAACTTTAGAACTGGACTTGTGGATTATTGTTTAGAAACATTGCCAATCTTCCCCAAGCAGCTATTTCAAGAATTCTTACCCAACTTATATATAGTAAAAGGAAATGCGGTTAGAAGAAAGAACTGTTAGGAATTTGTACTGTCTAATTTAATTTTAACAAATCATCTTTAAATATGGATTTCTTATTGGTGCAAAGGTTGGTTCATCCTTTTGGACAGCCCTACATACTGTTAAGAAAGATAATTATAGATAATTGGTTTTAATTATATGTTTCTATAAGCCACAACAAATTGAAAACTATTTAGTAGCTGAATTCATATCACAAAGAACCAGTTTAGTCTACTGGTTAGGTTAGAAAACTGGAGACTGTGAGTTCTAGTCCCGAGTTAGGCATGAAAGCTGACTGGATGACTTTGGATCTGTCCCTCTCTCTTGGTCCACGATGTCAGGCTTGGAGGACAAGATTGTCGGTCAGTTCTTGTCACAACCATGGGATCAACATTTGGTTGATCTGAAAAAGAGGACCCTGCACTTGTGGGAAAAAATGTCAGGAAGAAAAAGCTGAACTCATATCATACTCAGATGTGATTTTGTTTTTTCTCAGTATGTTGAGTGAACCAAACATGATTTGTAAGAGCTTAATAACAGCAACATATAGTTTATTATTCTATAAGTAGCGATTAAACAAACCATAGATTAGAGATGTCTATGGAGGTTCTCAGTCATCTAGGTCATGGTTGTCCCAAAGCTGCTTTTTTTCCAAGAGGCAACTAGACTCTCTTGTTTTTCTTTGAAGACATTTCGCTTCTCATCCAGGAAGCTTGGATGAGAAGTGTTATGTCTGGACGGTGGGTCCCAAGGAGAGATGAGACTCGAAGTAGTGACAACAGCTCTTTATTAGGAAATCAGATACTGAGACAAGAATCCTAGCCACGGCAGCTCTTTTTATAGAGCTGGTTGTGGCTAGCAGCCTATGACATGCTTTTGAGCTTGCCGCGCTTGGTTTTACCCAATCGCGGCAGCCTGCATACAGACCAATCAGGATTGCTTATTTTGCCCAATCAGGGCCCGGCTTTTCCGGACCAATAGGAATGCAGGCCTACAAGCCTGCTAATATGGAACACCCCTCCCCTCTTGGTTCCGTCCAAGGGGCGAGGTAACGTAGTCATGCAAATAGGCGGGTCTTCGTACCTGCCTACTAGACTTGCGCAGTTCACAATGTCTCTGTTCGCCATCGAATTCGGATGGGCTCCGTGTCGCTCTCAAGCTACTCAATGGAACTGCCTGGAAGGGTGAGCCGGTCCTATAGCTGCGACTCCCACCTGGTGATTCCGGGTCGGTTGAGTCGTTTGCTCTGCTGCTCCCGCCTGGGTTCTCTGGGCTGGTAGAGATTGTCTGGCTGCTGCTTCCAGGCGAAGTACCCATCTGCCACAACTCCCTTCTGGCTGGTAGTTATTGTTGGTTTTTATTTAATGTTTGTGGGGGGTGTTCTGCTTGCACAGGTGTTTGTTCTTTTTCCGTACTTGAGGTTTTCCCCCCTCCTCTGATTTCTTGGTTAGAGTCTATGAGGGGGGAAGTGGCCAGTCTGGATCTTAGCTGGTCAATATGATGTTTCCACGACCTCCCATCGGTGGTCTTGAGCCTGTAGGAGCGGGGGCCTGTGATTTGGGTGATTTTTGCAGGGATCCAAAGTGGGTCCCCTGTAAAGTTTTTGGCAAAAACAGTGTCTCCTACCTTGAAGACGCGTTGCTTGCTGCTGGAACCAATGGGTTTTTCCGGGGTGTAAGCAGGGTGCAGGCGGTCTAGAGGTGACTTGAGTCTTCTGCCCATTAGTAGTTCTGCTGGGGTCTTGTTGGTAGTGATATTCGGTGTGATATGTTGTAGGAGAAGCATCTTGGTGATTTTCTCATGGATGTTGCCATGTTCCATTTTGTGCAGTGTATATTTGTAAATTGAACCATGTGTTCAGCTCTACCATTCGCCGCCGGGTGAGCTGGCGATGTCAATGCGTGTCGGATGCCGTGGTCTGCCAAGTATTGCTCGAAAGCCAAGGCAGTAAATTGTGGGCCATTGTCAGATACTATAATGTCTGGCAGACCATGCGTGGTGAAAAGTCTATTTAATTTTTTGATGACAGCTTCTATGGTGGTTGTCTTCATTGTGCTCACCTCGAGCCAATTGGAATAAGCGTCAACAGTGATTAAGAAGGTGTGCCCCTTGGTTGGCCCTGCGAAGTCAATATGGATGCACGACCAAGGGCCTCTGGGTGTTTCCCATTCTAATGGTGGGGCTTTTGGGGGAGCCGAGCAAGTCTCTTGGCATCTGTTACAAGCGGCGACCCAGATTTCAATTTGCTTGTCCATGCCTGGCCACCAAGCATAGCTCCTGGCCAGGGCTTTCATGCGCACAATACCAGGGTGCCCTTCATGTAGCAAGTCTAAAACTTTTTTCTGGAGTGTCTCTGGTATTACTACCCGGCCTCCCCACAACATGCAACCTTTTTGCGAAAAGAGTTCAGTTTGCCGGTTTTTAAACGGTTTAAAAAGTTCGTTTGGCTCGGTTTCTGGCCATCCCCTCTCCACCCAGCTGAGAACTTGTGCCAAGCGTTTGTCCCTTTTAGTTTCGTGCGCGATGTCTTGCGCGGTGACTGGTGGCATGGGTATCGTTTCAATTTGCAAGACTGGTAATGTGGGTGCTGGGTCATCTTGCAAGTCCGGCAAGGGGGAATGGCTTAAGGCATCAGCATGCAAGATAGTCTTGCCTGGGCGATGTATCAATTTGTAATTGTAAGCAGCAAGAAATTCAGACCATCTTGTCATTCTGGGTGACAAGATGTATGGAGTGGGTTTGTCACCTGGCAATATGCCAAGTAGGGGCTTATGGTCTATAATAATGGAAAATGTGCTACCATAAATGTATTCGTGGAATCTCTTTACTGGGGAAACAATGGCAAGGGCTTCTTTGTCCAGCTGGCTATAGTTCCTCTCTGGCTTGGACAAGGTTCTGGAAAAGAATGCAATGGGGGCTTCCATTCCATTTGGTAAAACGTGGCTCAGGATGGCGCCAACACCGAAATGCAATGTGTCGCAAGTAACAGTCAGTGGTAGTATTTCATTATATTGAATGAGGACTGCATCTGAAGTCAAAAGGTTTTTTATTTGGTGAAAAGCGTGCTCTTCTCACCGTCCCCATATCCAGGAAGCCTTTTTATCAAGGAGTCGATGTAGGGGTTCTGCGACAGTTGCTTTCTGGGGTAGGAAAATGTTATAGAAATTAATGAGTCCGAGGAAGGCTTGGAGATCTGTTTTGTTCTTTGGTTTGGGGGCGTTTTTGATGGCTTGTAATTTTTTGTCTGTGGGGTGAATTCCTCGTTTGTCAAGGAGGTATCCAAGAAATTCAACCCTTTCAGTACATAATTGGCACTTTTCCTTTTTCACCTTGAGGCCAGCATCTTTGAATTTATGTAGGACCGCCCTCAGTCGGTTTTCCAATTGTTCTTTTGGTAGGGGCTGCTACTAAAACGTCATCGAAATAGGGCACGACTCCTTTAATTCCCTGCAGCAATCTCTCCATTAGACTTTGAAAAATCCCCAGTGCGACGCTGACCCCAAACTGGAGCCAGTTACATTTGAATGCCCCTCTATGTGACACTATTGTTTGGGCTTCAGCGGTTTCAGCATCGACTGGCAGTTGTTGATAAGCTTGCACCAGGTCGAGCTTTGCAAATATTCTGCCACCCCCTAGTGAGTGTAGGAGATGTTGGACCACCGGCACCGGGTAGGCACTCTGCTGCAATGCATGGCTGGGGTGGCCTTGTAGTCTCCACAAATTCTCAGGGAGCCATCTGGTTTGATGGGGATGACAATTGGGGTCTCCCAACAGGCATGATCAATGGGTTCTAACACACCTTACGCTATTAGTTTGTCTAATTGTTCATCTATTTTAGGTTTGAGTGCAAAAGGCACTCGGCGTGGTTTGAGACGGATGGGAGCGATGTCAGGGCTAAGATTAAAGGAGATAGGGGACCCCTTGTACTTGTCTAGATGTTCACTGAAGACTTCTTGGAAGTCCTGGATGAGCGTTGCTTCCCAGTCTTCATCTTCTGTGTGGTTGATGCCTGCCATCTTGATCCCCAGCGGTGCAAACCACTGCAACCTGAGTAGGTTGGGTCAGTCTTTATCAATGATTGTGAGTGGTAGGATGGTGGTATGGTTTTTGAAAGAAACTTTAAAATGTCCAGTGCCAGTGACTGGAATGTGGTTACCTTGATAGTCTCTCAATATTAGTTTCTGGTCACTTAGCTCTTGGCAGCAGATGCTGAGAATTAGCCGTTTTATGGTCCTCCAGGAGACCATAGAGAGGGAGGAGCTGGAGTCTACCTCCATGGTGCAAGGTTGATTCTCGATGGTGATCTCTACACGTATCTTTTGTGCGTCTATTGATGATGCGTGTCCGATGATGACTGTTTGGTGCGTTTCTTCTCTTCTGGGAACATCGATGAATTTCCTGGGTCAGCTGTCTGGTTCCATCGGCTGTCATTATGGCAGTCCCGGTTTATGGTGGGGATACCATCTATTCTTCTTGGGCTGTTTCCCCATCGTCAGGGGCTGGAATTTCATTTGTTGCGGCATACTTTGGCAATATGCCCTCGTTTTTCGCAAAAACGGCAAACAGCATCCAGGAACTTGCATTCCGAATGCGGGTGATTTCCTCCGCAGCCAGCACATTGGTAACTCAACTTACGACCATGCCAGTCTCGTCGCTCACGTTCTGACTGAAGTCTGTGAATTTCTTCTTCTTCACTGTCAGAAGGGGATTCGATGTCGCCGTGGTGGGTGGATGTTGCGTGTTTTTCGGCTGTGGTTGCTGTCTTGCTGGTGGGTTGGCGGTTGGTTCCGTTTGAATGCCGCATTCGCGCCGCTGACTTACGGGTGGCCTCGGCTGCGGTGGCTTCAGCTACGGCGTTGGCGAGGGAGATGTCCCCTTTAGCCATCAGTCTGCTTTGGAGAGTTGGGTCTTTCAGTCCGAGGACGACTCGGTCACGCATGGCCTCATCTAGATTGGCGAATCCACACAAGCCTCCTAGGTCCCTCAGGTCGGCTACGAACTCTCCGATGCTCTTGCCCTCGCGTTGATCCCTCTGGTAAAAGTCATGCCAATGGATGAGGGTCGGCACCGCCAGGGCGTAGTGGTTCCAGAGGATGGGAGCTAGGGTATCCCAATCCATTGTCTTGATGTCTGCGGGCTTCACGAGTGCCTTGGCCATTTTAAAAACGGCAGGTCCGCAGTGTGTTAGGAAGACCGCTTGCTTCTTGCTGCTGGTTGTTTGATTCCAAGGACATTTGGAAGCGATCAATGTAGGACTCCCAGTCCTCGCTGGCCGGATTGAATGGTGTGGGTGGCACGGCGCCGCTGACCATCTTGCTGGTCGTCTATGCGCTGTCCGCCACATGCTAGTCAGCTCTGTCGTCTCAGTATCCCATCCTCGTCGCCAGTGTTATGTCTGGACGATGGGTCCCAAGGAAAGACGAGACTCGAAGTAGTGACAACAGCTCTTTATTAGGAAATCAGATACTGAGACAAGAATCCTAGCCACGGCAGCCCTTTTTATAGAGCTGGCTGCGGCTAGGCAGCCTATGACATGCTTTTGAGCTTGTCGCACTTGGTTTTACCCAATCACGGCAGCCCGTATACGGACCAATCAGGATTGCTTATTTTGTCCAATCACGGCCCGGCTTTTCCGGACCAATAGGAATGCAGGCCTACAAGCCTGCTAATATGGAATAAGAAGCAAAATGTCCTCAAAGAAAAACCAGAAAGTCCAGTTGCCCTTGAAAAAAAAAAAAAAGCACCTTTGGGACATAGATTAGAGAGCAGTCTTTCCCAATCTTGGCCACTTTGAGATGCGTGGACTTGAACTCCTAGAATCTCCCAATTAGTTTGACCATTGCTGAGAATTCTGGGAATTGAAGTCAACACATCTTAAAGTTTCAGATTGTAAAACCCTGAGTTCGAATGATGTGTGAACAACACCAAGTACGTGAATATGAAATAAGATTCCTTGGATGTCTAGCCGATCGTGGTAGTGATGATACTGATTTGGTGAAGAAAAAACTGAAACTAAATGGAACTGTTTGTGCTCAGTGGATCCCATATGTATATTGGGAAATGTTTTTTTAATGGATTGATATCAGTTGGGCTGGGAGTTCCACTTGGCAGTGGCAGCTTTGGCCCACTGTGCCCCAAGGACTGATGTAATATACTTGCTGTGGCAACAAGTGAGTTGAAGATTCATTTGATGAGGCAGCACTGGCCTAATTGGGATGCCAGTCCTGTCCCAATTTTCATATTTTGATAGGAGAACTATAATAATTAAGAGAGAATAAAGATTCCATAAATGATTGGTTTGCACCTATCTCTGATCTCCATCCTGACCTGTTTCCCTTACTCCATGTTCCAGATGTAACTTAGGGAACTACTTCCCTTTCCCAAACTTCAAAAACAGTTTGAACATAAATCAATAGTTGTCTTCTTTTCTACTGACCTCCCAATGCTGAGGAGCAGCATAGATTCATTGCCCCAAGCAGAGCTGAGGGCCCAGGTAGCACTAAAATCCTTTCACCTCTGCCCTTTTGTACAAAAGAAAATCAAATAAACACCTTCTGCATTTTTATTTGACATCTTTACCTTTGTCTTGTGAAATGCAAAACAGCCCAGCTAATCTCTGGGTGGAGATCTACTAGATGATTATATTGAAACTGAGAAAGACGCAGAACCATATCATTAAAAAAAAGTCTGGTTCTACTATGATTTCAAATACATCAGAGCTGAACTAAAAATAAATCAGCTGTTGGTAAACGGTGCTGAAAATATGGGAACAGGGTACTTTGGGGCTGATTTTAAAATGTCTCATTAGCCTTGCATAAGAATATTCTGTTTTTCTACTTTTAAGCCTGGAGATAAAATTCTCTCACAGAGAGCTCCTTTGAGAAGCAATGTCACTCTAAAGAGGGAACTAAAATATAGAGATTTTGCCAAATGTATGGGCTGATCATAACCCTATTCAAATTAAGTGGAAAGGAAAGAGATCGATTGGAAGTTGGACATTTAATAATAGTATATTAAAAGATAACAAATATATTGAATTGGTGAGAAAAGAATTGAAAATATTTTTTGAAATAAACAAGAGAGGGCATACGTCTCTTCAAAATCTTTGGGATACAACAAAAGCCTATGTGAGAGATTTAACTATTGGCTATAGTATTTAAAAAAAATGTGTGGAGAGAGAAACTTAAAGATTTAGAAGTAAGTAGACAAACTGATCTGAATAATCAAAATACTAGTAAAGAAATAGATTTAGTAAAACATAAGATAAATTTAAGTATGCAGGAAGACCTGGCCCAAAATGTTAAATTAGCAAAACAAAACTATTTTGAAAATGCAAACAAGCCAGGGAGATGGTTAGCCCAAAAAATAAAAAAAGAACAAGGAAAAAGAATGATTGTAGCTCTCCAAGACCAAAAAGGGAAAGTATGTACCCAGGCTAAGGAAAAGAAAGATATTGCCAAGGACTTTTTTATAAGTCTATACAATCAAGAAGAAATACCAGAACAAATTATTAACCAATATTTGAAGGAAAAAAATTACCAGAAATTACGGATGAAGAGAAATGTATTTTAAATCGTAAAATATCCACAGAAGAAATTAGAAAGGCAATTGGAGCCCCAAAATTAAATAAAACCCCGGGCCCGAATGGAATTCTGTCTGAATTCTATAAGGAGTTCCAAGAGTCATTGGAGGAGTTAATGATAGATCTATATAATGAAGCTTTGGATAATGCTAATATACCAAAATCATGGACTGAAGCATATATAACCCTTATCCACAAAGAGCAGTCAGATCCATAAAAAATCCAAAATTATAGGCCAATATCACTTTTAAACGTAGATTATAAGATTTTGGCCACAATATTGGTGGAAAGATTAAAGAAAATATTAAGTAGGATTATCCATACTGACCAGAATGGGTTTTTGCTATATAGACAAATGAAGACAAATACAAGAATAATTATGGATGTTTTAGAAACACTCAACTAAAACAATGGCACTGATGCTTTTAGATGCTCAGAAGGCGTTTGACAATTTCAATTAGAATTTTCTAATTAAACAATTGACAGGCATGAAATTTGGGGAATTTTTTTTAGGATCCATTAAAACAATATATAATACCCAAACTGCAAAAATATTAATAAATGGAGAAAATACAGATAATATAAGGATAAACAAAGGTGTAGGACAAGGATGTCCCTTGGCTCCCCTACTTATATATTAGCAGAAGAGACACTATTGGTACAAATCCGACAAAACCAAGAGATCAGGGGATTAAAAGTTAAAAAAGAAGAGTACAAACTTAAGCATTCGCTGACGATATGGCTTTTATAGTGGAAGATCCCCTGGAAATGACACCTATTTTGATGAAAGAAATAGAACAATATGGACAGGTGGCAGGGTTAAAAATTAATAAAGAAAAAACAAAAGTGATAACAAAAAACTGTACAAATGAACAAAAGGAAGAACTAACAAAAAAATTAGGGATACAGGTGGTAAATAAAGTAAAATATTTGGGGATATGGCTGACAGCTAGGTGCTCATCAATTAAAAAAGATAATTATGATAAATTAACAATCCAAATATTTAAAGATTTAGATAATTGGGCAAAACTACAAATATCTCTATTAGGTCGTATTGCAATAGTAAAAATGAACATTTTGCCAAAATTGTTGTTCCTATTTCAGACAGTGCCAATCAAGTTGGAAAAAAGCTTTTTTGAAGAACCAAATAAACATATATCCAAATTTATATGGCAAGGGAAAAAACCCAGAATAAAATATAAATTATTACAAGATGATGGAAAGAAAGGAGGCTTTGGTCTTTCAGACTTCGAAATATATTACCATGCTGCGATAGCAACTTGGCTTAAAGACTGGGTCAATCTGATAAACAAAAGGATTTTAACACTAGAAGGTTTTGATCTCCAACTTGGATGGCATGCATTTATGTGGTATAGAAAGAGTAAATACCATTTTTAAAGACATTATATAAGCAATGTGCTACTAAATATTTGGGAAAAATAAAAAAGTACATTACTGCAAGGTCCCACTGTGGTTATTTACAATGGAGGCAGTTACATATCCAAATCTTTTAGATTTTGATAATATTGTAAGATATAAAGATTTATTACATGAAAATGGAGAGTTAAAGGCTAGGAATAAAATTCACATTTTAGGAAAAGAGATATCATGGTGTCCCTATGCGCAGATACAATCGCATTTCAAAAAAGAACAACTTGGTCTTAACATGACCTACCAAGAATTAGATAAAATTTGGCAAGGATAGGAAAGGAAGATGATTAGTAAAATATACAAATATTTATTGGATTATAGACTAAAAGAAGAAACAGTCAAGGAGTGTATGATAATTTGGGCAAAAAATGTGGGCCACAGTATTGAATTAGACAAGTGGGAACATATTTGGAAAACAAACTACAAATTAACTATGTCAGCCTCGTATAAAGAGAACTTCTATAAAATGGTGTGTCATTGGTACTTGCCACCCGCGAGACTGGCTAAGATGTTCCCAAACCTCCCCCCAAATTGCTGGAAATGTAACTGTGCCCAGGGAACATATTTCCATATGTGGTGGACTTGTCCATTTGCGCAAAAGTTCTGGAAAAATATCAAAAATTGGATTTTAAATATAACTAAGCAAGAAGTAAAACTTGAACCCGAAACTTTCTTGCTGGGTATGATAGATTCAAAAATGGAAAGAAAATACCAATATTTAATTTTACATATTATAACAGCAGCTAGAATAAGCTA
Source organism: Hydrophis major (assembly GCA_033807585.1). Lineage (NCBI taxonomy): Eukaryota > Metazoa > Chordata > Lepidosauria > Squamata > Elapidae > Hydrophis > Hydrophis major. The sequence continues at coordinate 179,652,327 of CM066329.1, forward strand.
TGCACAAAATTGGAAATTGTCTACCATCCCTTTACAGGAGATGGTCATCAAAAAAATTCACGAGTGTGCAGAGATTGACAGCCTAACTAAACTACTAAAAAATAACCAAGATAGTGATTACTATAAAACATGGAATTCCTGGTATGAATGGTTAAAGAAAAGGCAACATTTGACAACTGGATAAGTTATAAAGTTATTGAAGAAGTGCATTTAATCATAAAGTATTTTGTGAAACTAAAACATTGAAAGAACGAAGAAGGTATTGTAACAAGGCAGATCATGTCATTGGTAAAAAATGTTAAAAAATGTGTAACCATTGCTCAACTTTTGCTGCAAAATGTATATATGTATATATATCTGTTTATATGCTCATTTGTTTTTTTAAATGTTTTAAATGTATGATTCTTAAATAAACTTTCTTTCAATTTGAAAAAAATAGAAAATAAAATAAAGAGGGAACTAAAACATAAATTAAACAGTACAAAATAAGCAGATAATGAAAAGCAACTTGGAAATTGTGGACTCTTTCCTGAGAATTGACCTGTTCATTTTAGTTAGTTAGGTTTATATTCTGTCTTTGCTCCCTTTCCCATCTTTCCCAATAGCAATCAAATGAGGTAGGTTGGCTTTGAGAATTATGGAACAGGCATTATAGTAAATCTTGTGCTGACCCCCAAAACTAAAGTCTAATTTAATGAATGCCTTGGCCTGCTTCTGCCTTCTTCTTTCTTAGTGTTAATAATTTGAGTACAGGAAGTCCTTGACCTGCGATCATAACTGAGACCAAAATTTCTGCTGCTGAGCAAGGTAGTTCAGTGAGTTTTGCTCTGTTTTTCCTTTTTTTGCCTTGGTTGTTAAGTGAAACATGGGGTTGTTAAGTAAATCTTGCTTCCCCCATTGACTTTGACAGAAGCCGGATGGGAAGGTTGCAAATGGTGATCTCATGGCCCTGAGACAGTGCAATGGTCATAAATGCAAAGGAGTTCCCACATATCTGAATCAGAGGTGGTATTCAGCAGGTTCTGACCAGTTCTGGAGAACTGGCAGAGGAAATTTTGAGTAGTTCGGAGAACCGGCAAATGTCACCTATGACTGAAGATTTTACAGTATCCTTCCCCTGCCACACCCGCCAAGCCATGCCCACAGAACCGGTAATAAAAAAAGTGAATCCCACCACTGATCTGAATGTTGATCATGGGATTATGGGTCGCTGCAACGGTCGTAAGTGTTGTGAATCAATAAATACTTAATAAAGATTATTAAGAGCTTGAAGCAAAGTGCAGGGTTCTAGCCCTGCACTTCTGATTGGCCAATAATAGCAACACCGGATTGGTCCATTCAGGAGAATCTGATTGGCTATTAACGAGCCTCTCCTATTGGTTAATGGAGCTAGCGCTCCCTGTGTTTTCATTGGTTAAATAAGTTTAGAGTTGCCTATATAAAGGGGCCCACTGTGGCCATTGAGCAGAGCTGTTTTCACATGTAAATAAAGAGTTGAAGTTCACTCTTCACTGGCTCGTCTCCATCCTTGCACTCATGCACAGAACTTAACACTGGCGACGAGGATGGGATGTGGAGACATCAGAGCTTGCTGAACGACGAAGAACCATAACTGAGCACGTGGCTGAATGCACCAATGGCGGAACCATGTCCGGCAGCGTCATACCACCCGCTCCATTCGACCTGGCACAAGAAGACTGGGACTCCTATATGGATCGCTTCCAGATGTTTCTGGAAACCAACAATTTGAAGGATGCCACTACCGGGAAGAAATGAATGGTATTCCTAACTCATTGTGGGCCAACCGTATTCAAGATGGCCAAGGCACTAGCAAAACCGGCAGAAGTAAAGTCTATGGACTGGGACATCCTCGAACCCCTGCTGAGGGCTCACTATGCACCGACCGTGCCAACGCTCGTGAGAAGGCATGAATTTTATCAGAGAAGTCAGCGAAAGGGCGAAAGTGTTGCTGATTTCATCGCAGATCTCCAGCATCTGGGAGGCCTATGCGAGTTTGCCGACTTAGAAGAAGCCCTAAGAGACCGAATAGTTCTGGGATTAGATGCACCAGGCACTCAGAGTAAACTAATGGCGAAAGGTGACATTAGCCTCAAAGATGCCATAGCTGAAGCTACTGCAGCAGAAGCAACCAGGAAGTCGGCTGCCCAAATGCGCCGCACCCACGCACCGTTTCGCCAACGAGTCTGCAAAATTTCACCTCAGTCAGAGGGACAGCTAGATACAGCCCACCATGAGGACCTCGAATCGTCATCAGAAAGCGATGAGGAAGAGGTCCATCGACTTCGGTCCCAACGGGACCAACGCCAGAATCACAGTACCAATGTGCCGGGTGTGGAGCAAGCCACCCCCGGTCAAAATGCAAATTCCTCGACGCACTCTGCCATGTGTGCGGGAAAAGAGGCCATATTGGACAGGTCTGTAGAAGCAAGCCAGGACCCAACCAGCCCTCCAGGGGGGCAAACTATCGCCAACCGACGGGAAGTCGTCCCATGAAGCAAGAACTCATGAACCACCAATGGAATAACCACTCCTACAGAAACAAAACCCTAAACCACCCAATGAAGCGAGAAGAGGCTCACCAAACAATCACGATTGGTCACGCATCATCTCTTGACGTCAAAAAGATCTGAGTGAAAGTGGCCATCGAAAACCAGCCCTGCCTGATGGAAGTCGATTCAGGATCGTCCCTCTCAATGGTTTCCTGGAAGACCCTCAAGCAGCTCATCCCCTCTATCAGGAGGCAAGACCTCAGGTTCCAAAGACTCATACTCAAGGACTATCAAGGGAATCGAATCCCGGTCGTTGGATCCAGCAGAGTCCGGGTATCGTTTAAGAACCGTACAGCATTTCTACCCCTGACTGTAATCGACAAGGATCGGCCTAGTTTGTTAGGCCTCCAATGGTTCGCTCCATTTGGAATTGAAGTAGCCGGCATTCACCGAACCTGCAGCAGCGATTAGGAAGAAGACCTCGTCCATGAATTCCAGGACGTCTTCGCAGAAAAATTAGGCGAGTACAAGGGGACCCCGATATCACAATCTTTACGCACCGAGGTGCATTTAAATGTAACCAACTCCAGTTCGGAGTGAGCGTAGCCCCGGGAATCTTTCAAAGCGTGATGGAAAGGCTATTACAAGGGATAAAAGGTGTTGTCCCATAGATGTTAATCGCTGCCCCATCTCGGAAAATACTAAAGGAATGCCTGAGGTTGGTTCTCCAGAGATTTAAAGACTCAGGTCTCAAAGTTAAAAAAAACAAGTGTCATTTATGTATGGATCGTGTAGAATTTTTGGGATATTTAATTGATAATCAAGGCATTCACCCCACCGATAACAAACTCAGGGCAATCAAGAATGCCCCAAAACCCCGGAACAAGGCCGACCTCCAAGCTTTTTTGGGCCTTATCAATTTTTATAACGTTTTCCTGCTTCACAAAGCAACCGTAGCTGAACCCCTACATCGTTTATTGGACAAAAAAGCAACCTGGGTATGGGGACACAGAGAAGAACAGGCGTTTCGACATGTAAAAAATTTATTGACTTCTGAAGCTGTTTTGATGCAGTATAACCAGACTTTGCCTTTAATGATCACGTGTGATGCATCCCCATTCAGAGTGGGCGCCATTTTAAGCCACGTTTTGCCAAACGGTAGTGAAGCCCCTGTTACCTATTTCTCAAAGACGTTATCAAAAGCAGAACGCAATTACAGTCAAATTGATAAGTAGGCCCTTGCTATAGTATCCGCGGTTAAGAGATTTCATGAATATGTGTATGGCCGAGCCTTTACCATAGTGACTGACCACAAACCTTTGCTGGGAATAATAGCGGGAGATAGGCAAACACCTTATATATTATCTCCCAGAATGACCCGCTGGTCAGAATTCTTGGCGGCATATAATTACAAGTTGCAACATCGCCCGGGGAAGGCCATTCCCCACGCCGACGCATTGAGCTGTGCACCTCTTCCGGAGACCATTGATGACCCCGCTCCAACGGTTACAACACTGCAGATTGAGACACTTCGAACACCGCCATTAACAACCCGAGATATCGTGATGGAAATGAAATGCGACCCCATTTTAGCACGAGTCCTCAGTTGGGTCGAGCGGGGATGGCCGTTGGACCAGATACCTGATGACTACGCCCCATTCAAAAATTGGCAAACAGAACTATTTTCCCAAAAGGGCTGCATTATCTGGGGTGATAGAGTTGTCGTCCCAGAGCGGTTGCAACCAGCGATACTAAGGACCTTGAACGATGGCCACCCCGGCATCATGCGTATGAATGCCCTCGCACGAAGCTAGGCGTGGTGGCCGGGTATTGACAAGCAAATCGAGACATGGGTAAAAGCTTGTCACAAATGCCAGGAAGTAAGCAACGCCCCTCTGAAAGCAACCCTGACTGAATGGGAAACGCTGAGGGGACCATGGTCCCGTATTCATCTGGACTTTGCGGGTCCTACCAAGGGACACACATTCTTATTAACGGTGGATGCCTACTCGAACTGGCTTGAAATCCATGAAATGAGGAATACAACAACCGAATCAGTCATCAGGAAACTAGACAGACTCTTTGCGACACACGGATTACCAGACGTTCTAGTATCCGACAACGGACCCCAATTTACTGCGCTGTCCTTTGAACAGTACCTGGCAGACCACGGTATTTGCCATGCGCTAACTTCGCCGGCGCATCCTGCGGCCAATGGAAGGGCCGAGCGCATGGTACAATTCGTCAAGAAAACCTTGCATAAAATGCATCATATGGCGATATAGAAGACAAGATTAACTGGATACTCCTTTTGCAGCATATCACTCTGCACAGCATCACCAATAAAACTCCCTCAGAGTTGTTAATGGGACGGAAGCTCTGCTCCCACCTCGACCGTCTACATCCATCATATGAACCTGAAAAACCACACAGTTCCAGTGGGAAATGCCACAATTTCCAGGTAGGCAACTTGGTTTTCTCTAGGAACTTTTCGGGTGATCCGTTGTGGGTCGAGGCAACTATAGTACAAGTAACCGGCCCTAGATCATACCGCGTGAAATGTCACGACAATAGAATATGGAAGCGCCATATTGATCAGCTGCGTTCAAGGCTATAGTCGGGGATCTCTGAGCCCCCTGATTTCCAAACCGAGGGGGGAGGAGATAGCGAGGAAGCTGAATTTGAAGTGGCAGAAAGTTTAAGCGGTAGTAATGACCGCTCAGAGGCAGCACATGATGGATCCGGAATGAGGGTGGCCTCGCCTCAAAGAGATGCCGAGAGCAGCAGCGATGACGAAAATTCGAATGCAGAACGGGAGGCATCCTCTTCACCAGATAATGTCCTACCCCAACAAGACTGTAGCCAAATACCAGGAGAACAACGAAAATCAAATAGACAATCAAAATAACCTGCCTACCTCAAAGACTATGTGACCGCACCCCTTAAACGAAACCCGGGGGGAAGGGGTGTTGTGAATCAATAAATACTTAATAAAGATTATTAAGAGCTTGAAGCAAAGTGCAGGGTTCTGGCCCTGCACTTCTGATTGGCCGATAATAGCGACATTGGATTGGTCCGTTCAGGAGAATCTGATTGGCTATTAACGAGCCTCTCCCATTGGTTAATGGAGCTAGCGCTCCCTGTGTTTTCATTGGTTAAATAAGTTAAGAGTTGTCTATATAAAGGGGCCCACTGTGGCCATTGAGCAGAGCTGTTTTCACATGTAAATAAAGAGTTTGAAGTTCACTGTTCACTGGCTCGTCTCCATCCTTGCACCCATGCACAGAACTTAACAGTAAGTATGAAAACATGTCGTAACTTTGAATAGTCATTAAATGAATGGTTGTAAGTTAAGGATTATCTGTATGTTTACACGATATATAAATAACTATTCTGCATATCGATATATAAATAACTATTCTGCATATCAGGAAACAATATCTGCTGGGCTGATAATCACTTGTGTTTCTTTCAGCCAGTGTTTCACTATCTCAGCTGTTTCCACTACCAGCTTTTGCCTCACTTTTTCTCTTTTCTCCCCTTCTTTTTCCACTCCCTGTGGATGCAAATCATTTCAACTGAAGGATGCAAATCATTTCAGCTTGCTAAATGTCTTTGTGCCTGTGTTTTTTGCCTGAAAAGCAAAGTACTGCTTGATAGCTTGGATTGGGGGGGGGGGAGAGAAGAACTGGGCTGCATGGATGATAGGCCGGCATGCATGCAGCCCTTGTGTGATTGGTGGGCCGGTGCGCATGTGTGCGGCCTAACTTGCATGATCAGCAGGCTGGGGAGCATGGACACTAGTGCCTGCCAGCCCACTGCTCGTGCAAGTTGAGCTGCACACACACATGTGTGCTCCCTCCAGCCACGCATGCCGCCGAATACTGAATAGGACACAGCCCGTAGTGGGCTGCAGCTGTAGGGCGTCGGGACTCCTGCTGTATCAACAGACAAGCAGTGCCCTTTCCTTGATCTGTGTGTGATGGATGGATTGGCCTTCAACGTGATATGAACAATTTGTGAATGTTGCTGTTAGAAGGCATAGGAGCTGCACAAACGGTTCTTTTCTTTCATTTTTTTTTTAAATGCATCCCTGTATATCACTCATCTCCTAATCACTGTATATCACTGTATATCACTCATCTCCTCATTGCCTAATTATATGATGCCATGAAAGAATCTCCTTTCAATTTTGATTCAGTTGTTCGGTTTAAAAGAAAAAAGAAAACATGTTCTAATTACAGGGCAAAAAATATTAAATGTGGTGAGATACCCACACAGACCACTACATTTTTATTTAATTCTTTTTCACATTTTTTATATGATTGAAAACCCTTTTTTTTTTTTGTCTGTTCATGGAGACTGCCTGGATAAACCCCTGCCATTTTCTTGGCAAGTTTTTGAGAAGTGGTTTGCCATTGCCTATTTCCTAGAGCTAAGAGAATGTGATTGGCCCAAGTCACCCAGCTGGCTTTGAGCCAAAGGATCTGAAGAATCTGGATCTCACGGCATCCTACTTTCTAGCCTGGTGCCTTAACCATTACACCAGGGGTGTCCAACCTTGGCAACTTTAAGACTTGTGGACTTCAACTTCCAGAATTCTTTGCTGGCTAATTCTGGGAGTTGAAGTCCACAAGTCTTAAAGTTGCCAAGGTTGGACACCCCTGCATTACACCAAGCCAGCTCTCATTTTAAATTAAATGTGTATGTGCCTTTTAATTCTGTATCAAATCAAGCGTAGGCAATGCCAATTTTCCTGGTGTATCAAAAAACAGGCTATAATCAGCTGAATTCCTAAAAAGCTCTTAAGTTTCTTTTGCTGCCCAGTGTTATTGTTGGTTGTTACATGCTAATTGACAGCCTCTGGTAAACAGGTTGTCCACGAATTACAACAATTGAACCCAAAATTTATGTTGCCAAGTGAGTCATGTGTAAGTGAGTTTTGCCCCATTTTGCGACATTGAGAAAGAAACTAGTCAGCAAAACTTGAGTGGATATCGTAGTTATAGACCCTGGAAACAGACTAGTGAGGAGCTCTGTTCTTTCCAAGCTGCTGCAGAAGTCAAGGAGCATTTTCAGCTCTTTGGTCCATCTCTCCATCTTTCTTGGAATCCCTTTTAAAAAGCCCCAGAAACTAAGGACAGGAATTTAGGATTTTCTAGCATTTAGCTAAGTTGGGAAGTGGACAAGCTTTGCTCTCTTGCCAAGAGAATTGGAAAAAAAGCCTGACAAATAGTTCATTGTCAGCTTCTTATGAATTTCTGGTAATTTTCTTTAAGTTCATGCTCAGAAAAATTAGATGTGCCCCTTTCCTCTCCACCCACTCCTTCCCTTGGGTATTTTGTGACTGTTTGTTTCTTGAAATAAAGTGTCTGGCACTATAAAACCAGGCCAAAATTTTGGGGCCTTGCTCTCTTCCTCATTCGCTCCCTTTAAAAATACGTCTCCTTCGACAAAGAAGAAGAGGAAGAAGAAGCCATCTTTGATGAACAATGGGTTTTTTCCGGGGAGGAGGAGAAAAAGGATAAGAAAAAGGGGATTTTAAGAATTGAAAAAACAACCAAAAAAGAGAAAAATGAGCGGAAAGGTGGAGGCAAGGTTAGAAAGCAAAGGAAAGGGAGTAAGAAAAGGGAGGAGGAGAGACAAAGGGGTAAAAAGGGCAAGGAGAAGAATAAGCAAGAGAGAAAGGGGGGGAGGAGAAGCCTCAATGGTGGGAAGCAAGATCTAAAGAAAAAAAGTTTATTCAGAGACAATGGGTGAATTTAATTTAGGATAAAAGAGGGATTCTGGAGGGTACATAAGATTGTGTTTTTATATGTGTATTTAGAGTATAAAATTCATTGTGTAATTTTAGAACCTATTAAACAGAATCCCAAGAAAAATTGTTATATGAAGTACTTTTAAGTTAGGGTAATGAGTTAAAGACGTTACTCCAATTGGTGTATAGGAGAAGTATAGTAAAAGAAAAAAGATGAATGGATAGTTGGAAATAGAACAGACAAAGAATGTTATTGAAAATGGTAATAAGATATGGAAGGATATATAAAGGTTTTGTTATGTCTTTTTGGGTTTTGTATATTGATAAAAGGCAATAGAATTTTAATTAACAAGAAATAATTTGGATGACTATGTTCTATTGGTTTTCTTCTTTTATTATTTTTTCTTTGAAAAGAATTTATAAGCTGTTATGCCTTGATTCTTTGTGCATTGTTTTTATAAAATTGATAAAATTGGTTTATTAAAAAAAAAAGAAAAGAAAATGATAATAAGATATGGAAGGATATATAAAGTGAATATGATGTTTGAATTTGTGTCTGTGTGAAGAGTTTCAACTCGGGATCAGACAGCCTTCAGAAAAGATCTTTTAGTTTTGTTTATGTTTTGTGTTTTATATGTTTAAGATTGTGTTTTCTGTAAAATTAACAAAATTTGTTTAAAAAAAAAAACACGTCTCCTTCCACTGAAGTAACTGAGAAACAAGTAGTCCTCAACTTATGACCACAACTGAGTCCGAAATGTTTGTTTCCTACGTGAGACATTTGTTAAGTGAGTTTTGCCCCATTTTACCACCATTCTTGCCATGGCTGTTAAGTGAATCTTTGCTTGGCTTGTTGTAGGTTTGCAAAAGCTGATCACATGACCTCAGGACACCGCAACTGCCACAAATAGGAACCAGTTGCCAAGGGTCCAAATTTTGATCACATGACCACAGAGATGCTGCAATGGCTGTAAGTGTGAAAAACAGGCATAAATCACTTTGTTCAGTGCCTTTACAACTTTGAAAGGTCACTCAGTGAAACCATTGTAAGTTGAGGACTACCTGTATAGAAAAGTAATTCAGAATGTCTTCAAAATAGAGGGCCAGGAAGAGTCAGGGCAAAGAGCAAAGGGCAAGGAGCAGTAAATTGCTGCTCTAAAGCCCTGGTGGCCCTTTAAGGCTGAGAGCCATCTCCTGGACCTCTGTCTTCTTGCTCCAACTCTCTGCTTTGTACCTGGTGGAAGTGGCTGGAAGGGCTGGTGGGAATATACCCCAGTTCCAGATAAAGAAAGCAGCATTCGGCTGGCAATTGAAGGCAAAGGGGAGGCAACGGGAGGAGCAAGGCTCGCTCTCAACATCGAGCCTGGGACCTGTAGTAGCTCCTTCGGGCTTAATAGACTATCTGCACTGGGAGTTGGCAGCCTGGCGAGCGAGTCTGACTGCACGCTGTGGCAGGAGCCGCTGCCAAAAAAAAAAAGGCCACCCCCTTTTCTCCTCTGCCGCTGCCCTTCCCGGGACAGTCGAGCGTGTCCTCGCATTCTGCGGACGGGCAGCGGCCTCCTGACTGCGGAGAGATGGAACTCCGCTGGAAGGAGGAGACGGAGGAAGAGGAGGCGCTGCCGAAGAAGCGAAGCGAAGCGGAGCGAGGGAAAGCCAAGCGGGCCGGGGAGGGAGCAGGTGCCGCGGGCATCGCGCCGCTAGAAGAAGGCGTCTCTCATCCTGCAAGCCGCCCGGCGGAGGAGAGAATGCCCGAGGAAGGTGAGAGCCAAGGGCGAGGGGATTCCTCGAACGACGCCGTCCGGCGACAACGGCTCAACGGCTGCAGCAAAGCAGCTGGACAGGAGGAAGAGGAGGAGGAGGAGGAGGAGGAAGGCTCCGCAGAACAAGGCGCTAGGCCCACCCGAGCTGGCTCGACCCCAGGGGAAGATGTCGGGCTCTCTGCCCCGGGGCAAGAGATGGTCATGTTGAAAAGAAGAACGGCGGAAGATCTGCAGCCCTCTGGAGAGCCGAAGGGCTCCGAAGATGCCCTGATGGGGGAGCTCTCCGAGATGGTACACAAGGTGGTGAAGAGCAGCAGCTGGTGGGAGAGGCACGGCGTCGATGACACCATTATCGCTCTGAATCTCCTTAACCTACCGCTGGGTAAGGAAGGATCCCCCACCGGACGCCGATTTGCCCGCGTTGGGTGGGCGGGAGAGCCCCATCATTCCACCTCGGTTTCTGTTCAGTCCATTGGGAAATCCACTCTTGTTATTAAGCTGCCCTACCACACGGTGGGTCCTACTACGAAGCAGTGGGAGGCTGTCCCTTTTGCTAGAGAAGGCCAGGGTCAAATGCCCCTGGTTATCATCACACACAGAGGCATGTTTAAGGCAAGGCTGTCTTGCAACTGTCCCGAAGACAGGGGTGTTGTTACTTCATCCATGGTGTCCTGTAGGCAACAGACCTAGTTGCTAATCAACTAGTGTCTGGGTAGATGATGTAACAGGAGAAGCCACTGAGGAAAACTAACAGAGCACATGGCAGCATCTTAAAGAGTGAAAAGGACTGCGATTCATGCATGCCTACCCAGGTGGGGGGGGGGGGGAGTGTTAGTCTTAAAATCTGACAGCACCCTTTGTTGCTTTTGTAGGAGAAAAAAAACATCACAGCTCAACTAGGAAAGTACAGTATGTAATTTCTAGTGACTGATTAGCATCTAGCAGTGAAATCTTGTCCTACTTAAAAGTTTCTTTGGAATTTCTGACTGCTCATCAAGAGATGGGCTAGAGATGAAATGGAAATTTTAACTGATCCCAACTACAGCAGTCTGTAATCCCCCACTCCCCCCCCTTTTTTTTTGCATGCTGACAATTTTCATGTAGCAACATGACTTACTATTATCTGATGCACAATAGAAAAAAGGCTGTGTCTGCACACTTATTAAAAAAGAGCATAAACTCTGCTCCTGTGTTGTTGTACTTGACAATGGAACAAAATAGAGTCTTAAAAGAGTTTGCCATTAATATGTGATATATGTGGTAAAACATATTAAGCAAGGATAATCATAGTAGATGAACTTTCTATGGTGATATAAAACTGCATTACCTTGACTTATTGTACTTATATCCTACAATCTTGTGAAATAGACTGCGTTGAGAATGATTACTTGGGTAGAGAGTGCCTAGTAAGCCCCATGGCTGAGTGGATTTTGAACTTGGTTTCAACACCTCAACTATGACCTGACTTGATCTGCAGGACAACATTAAGGTGATGTGTTCTAGTGTGAGACAGCAAAAAGTAATGTCAATTTAAGCAAGTTCTCACTGCATTTCCAAACCCTATTTTGTCTTGACAATGGAACAGACCAGGTATATTATCCACACCAGAAGTAGGGAGGAGTGGGGGACACTGGTAACTGGTTGTAGATGGGTCTGTTGGGATCATTCCCTGGAAGTGGAGAACTGGAAACAAAGAACTTTTCTCCATTTCTCTCTCATTCTTCTCTTGCTGCCTGGTGGGAAAAGGGAAAAAGCAAATGTTTTTAGTTTGCTTTTATAGGGAAGAAAATAGGATGAAAGTGCCATGGTAAAGCTACCCAGGGGTGCTGACAGAAGAGCTCCAGGGATTGCTATAATTTGAAAAACTTCACTCTGAGGCTTCTAACAGGTGTTCTGTGGGCTCCCTGTTGAAGCTGCCTCTGACTTTTTCTATGAAAGAGTTACAGCCACAATTCCATGAAGAAACTGGGGGTCATTTCACTGGGGTTCCATAATGAAACAACCCATGGTTTCCTTGAAGATCTGCTAAAAGATCTGGCAGTCATATGAGAGGGACTATTAGAACAGGCAGACCTGTGAAGAAGTCAACACAGAACTTTCTTAGCCCTATGGGGAAGGAGTATTTTGTATACAGCTATCAAATACTCTGACGATGGATTACTGGACATGTATCAGCTTAAAATGAATCTGTGGTGTAAGTGGACCAGTGACACATCAATCATGGCCCTCATGACTTCAGTGTGGATGTATCAAAGTTGTGGGGGGCAGGACTAAATATCCCCCAGTTGCAAGAACTGTTCTTGAAACATGTCATTGGTCCTTTGTTGACACATGCCCTATGTCCAAAACTCTGCTGCTTCGCTACAGGACTGAAGTACTAAAAGCTTCTGCTTTAATGCTGGCTATACTGTCGATCAGGAAGGTCAGCAGCTTGGCGGTTTGAATCTCTAGCACCACATAATGAGTGAGCTCCCGTTAACTTGTCCCAGCGTCTGCCAACCTAGCAATTCGAAAGCATGTAAAAAATGCAAGTAGGAAAACAGGGACCACTTTGGTGAGAAGGTAACAGCGTTCCTTGCCTTCGGCATTTAGTCATGCCGGCCACATGACCATGGAGACATCTTTGGACAGCGCTGGCTCTTTGGCTTTGTAACGGAGATAAGCACTGCCCCCTAGAGCCAGAAATGACTAGCACATATGTGCGAGGGGAGCCTTTGCCTTTATACTGAGATGGCAAGCAGTGGTATTGCGGGAGAGCACCCTGCAGAACTTCTGCAGAGGGAGGAGAATCAGATCTTTTTAATGTCAAGAGAGCTGGCCTCTCAAAGTGTCCTCCTCCTTTTCTGCATCCCATCAGTTTGGAAGAGAAGTGGGAAACATGGGTGTCTGGCTCAGCAGAGAACCTTGACTATCTCACTATCAAAAAGTAAATGAATCTGAAAACCAGAGGCTGGGGTGTGGAAGGGAGAATGGCCAATAGGAACAGGGTAGGTGCCTTTCTCTGAACTTTGCTTAGAATTATTTGCTGACTGCTCGGTTCTGCTTCTGCCAACTGAAGTATGAAAAAACTGTTTTCACAGAGGAGCAAGAAATGAATGGATGCAGGCTTCATGGTGGAGGACAATGCAATGCATTCCAGTTGAGAACTTGTACGTGGGCAGTCCTCACACCAGAACACGCAGGGCAGATAAGCCCTAAGTATCTTTGTGCGGTGGGAGTAGTACAGCTGATCTATAATGATGTCAGGGATGATCAGTCACTGAATACTTCAGAGTATTTTGGTGTACAGTCCTAGAGTTAGTGAAACTCTAAAATGTTTCTCTTTATATCAGAAAGTTCTGCAATAGGAATGCAGGGAGGGAAAGCATGAAGGCATAGCTTCCTCAGTGAACCTTCCTAAGGGCAGATTTAAAATGCTTTTTTTTTTCTGAAGTAGTCATGAAAACAATACCTAAAATGCATTTGTTGGGAGCAAGCTGTCTCAGTGCATTACCCAATAACAATCCATCTGAATATTGTAGTACATAGTATATGACCGCCTTCTCCAATCTGGTAATGGGCAGATATATTGGTTTGTAGCATCTTTTGGCCATCGCCAACATAACTGAATACCACGCTGATAGGAATGTTCTGTACCGTGGCCCAATTCATATGGAAAATATGAGGCTAGGGAAGATGAAGTACAGAACCCTAAACAATTATATCAATGAAATTTGAAATATTCTTTTGGGACAGCCTCTGGAAATACGTTGTTTTTCTTTATTTTCTGTGGAAAATCATTCAGACTTAGTAAGAGGCTCCCAGTTCTGATTCATGCTACCCTTTCATGTATCTCCATTGGAGACCTTGGGTTACCACAATCTTTTGGCCTTCCTTATTTTATGTGGCATGTTTATTTCAAAGACAAAGTAGGATAATGCAATAAATTCATTTTAGAAAGGGCAGGGCAGATATACAATATACATGTCAGATTCTCCTTTTGAGATAAAAAGGAGCTGTCCCTTTCTCTGAGTGTATTTTATATGATTCATCTGATATAAAGATTAACAACTAGGGAGAAGTGTGGCTGTTTAATAAAATGCTTTGCAACTATAAATGCAGTCACATTATGCCAAGTTGCAAGATGAACACTGGTCCTTCAATTATCCCTAGGCTGGACAAATATCCATTGAGACTATTAATAGAACAAGGCGCCTGCTTATACTGTTAATGGATTATTCCAATAACATTGGGATAATCGTACTGGATGCAAGTCATGTCCTGAAGATATACACTATTTTTGTATTTAAGGTATCAGGATGATGCTTTCAAAAATTAGATTAGAACCAGATGTGATAGCAAATCTGTAAGAAGCTGAAATATGAAATCATCACTGTCATGTCATATTATCTGCTTTCATCCTAGAATGTGACAACACCACCTTATCTCAAGGAATGGTCTTGCACAGACATAGTCATACTGAATGTTCTCTAAACTGATGATTCAGATAAAATAAATATATCAAATTGCCCACTAAAATGGGCAAAATTGGGTCTTTAGTTATATATTTTAGAGATTGTTTAGCAGAGGTAATTACAACTGGAAAGGGGGTATTAAATTAGAGATTATCATACTACAGCCTTCTTAACTTCTGCCCTGCCTTTCAGATATGATTCGTGTTTCAAATCGGTTGGAGCTACAATATCTGGCAAATCTACAATTGCCAGAAGAGTTCTGTGACTTCAACTGAAATGCCCTGCTGGATCTTTCAAACACAGGAATCTGCATTAGGCCCACAATTAGGCAATCCTTAAAGCATTAAGCTTTGATGAACTATAAATAGCAAGGTAGTCTCCTATCTCCTGACTATCTATCTATAGACAACCGACTAAAGAATAGAAAATAAAGAATAAGAATAAATGGATACTTTTCACAATGAAGAGGTGTAACTAGCAGGGGACTTCAAGGCTCTGTTCTAGGATTGGTGCTTTTTAACTTATTTGTAAAGAATCTGAGATGACTAGTCAACACAGCTTGACACCAAATTGATCAGAATGGTAAAAACAATGAAGGGTTGTAAACAGTTCCAAAAGGCTCAATGCACCAATGGGCATCAAAATGTCAGATGTTATTCTGCATGAGCAAGAGTAAAGTGATGTATATTGGCTCCCAAAATCCTAACTATTCCTACAAACACATGGGTTCAGAATTAGCAGTGATTGATAAAGAAAGAGATCTTGGCATAATGGTAAACAGTTCAGTGAAAATGTTGACACAGAATCAATATCTGCTATAAAAAAGGACAGCAACATCATAAGGATAATAAGAAATGAGTTGTCAATATTGCAATGCCCGCATCTAGAAAATTCCTGTTGATGAACCTCAAAAGGATAAAGTGGAGTTAGGGAAGGTTCAGAGGAAGGCAACTGAGATGATGAAGTTGGCTGGAGCAGCTTCCCTAAAAATAAAGTTTTCAATATTAGGTCTTTTTTAGTTTAGAAAGAAGATGAATGAGAGGTGACATGACTGAAGTACAAAATTATACATGGTATGGATAATGTGGACAAGGAAAGCTATTTTCCCATTCCCAAAATACTAAAACCACAAGCTACCCAATGAAATTGAATCCCAGAAGAATCAGGGCAGACAAAAGGGAAAAATAGCAATAGCACTTAGACATATACTGCTCCAAAGGGCTTTACAGGCCTCTCTAAACGGTTTACAGAGTCAGCATATTGCCCTCAACAATCTGGGTTCTCGTTTTACAGACCTCAGAAAGATAGGAGACTGAGTCATCCCTGAGCCAATCAGGATTGAACTAATTACTGGCAGTCGGCAGACTTAGCTTGCAGTACTGCATTCTAACAACTGTGCCACCATGGCTCTTAGGTGTACACAAATGCACAGTCAAACCTTGGAATTCATTACTAACAAGATGTGGTGCTGGCTACCAGTTTGGCTGGCTTCAAAAAGGGGTTGGACCAATTCATGAAAATCATGGAGATCACCCTTGATGGCAGTGTGGCTGTCCCTGAAGGCTTCTACTGAGGAAACAATGGGCTTTTTTGCTTGGATTGCCACTCTGAGAACAGACTGCTGAACGAGATAGCCAGAAATCTCATCCAGCAGGACACTGCCTATGTTCTCATGTGCCAAGAAAATGTTGGGCTTCCCTCCTGTAGCTATGAACTAAACCATATATTTGTAAAGACTGCCATGGAAGATGATAAATGACATGCATCTGGACTGCACTGTTGTCTTTGCTTATATCTGGAACGAGATTCTAAGTGCTTCTTTTCCATTTCCAGGATTCCTGCTTCTACGTTCCAGCAATCCTTTTGTGTTCCTGGCAGGCATTGCTGTCCTGGGTGTGGCCTATCATACCCTCACTGTGAAGGCAAGCCACTTGGCTACCCACAATGCTCTGGCGGAGTCCAAATCATGGGGGAAATTATGGAGCATATTCTTCATTGAGGTTTGTTTTTAGCTAGTCCCGTTTTCTGAGAGATAGAAAGAAGGACAAGACTTCTGTGGGTATGTGATATTCATCGAAAATGAAAGATTAACACAACCTGCATAAATCACATTAGCTAAACCAAACCAGCATATGCATTTATTTCATTTGCTGTACACACTGCTAAAAGTATACAATTTATGATTGTTTATGATCATATTTAATAAGAAAGTGAATACGGTCATTTTGAAACATGTCCGTCCTGGGTTTCAAGCTTCAGGTTTCAACATAGCATCAATGTTTCACTACAAAATTATTTGGAAATGCTTGGGGATATTACCAGATTCATAGAACTCAAAGTACAATGCTACAGATTTATTTATTTTTTTCTTAGGTACTGTAGGAGAGAACAACTGGCTTAATGCTACATTAATTCATTCCTTGTGTGAATGCAGCAATGATGAAGTAATAATGCCAACAATTAAATTAATTGTGGCTACTTAAAATCAAAGACATGATAGCAGTTGCTAAGTAGATTAAATCTGAAATCTGGGTCTTTTTAAAAAGCATGCTATTTATAGTGTGAAAAATATTAATTGTTGGCATTGGATGTTGATACTCCATAAATACACGGTTATTTGGACATAATATCTTAGGAAAGAAGGAGTTATTTCCACATTAATTAACTAATTAAATATGTCAATGATGCTACGTCTGTAATCAGAAGTCTTTTCTTTGGTCTAATAAATTTTTTGTTCCCTCTTTATGAGATCTTGATGGATAATTGCATTAATATATTTGAAAATCCTTTCCTCCTTCCTCTTGTTAGGTCATAGAAAGTAATAACATTAGTGCCACAATCGGCAAAAGCTAGTTCTGTTGTGTTTTTGCAAGTCAGTAGAATTGGGAATATTTAATAGCTTTTTATGTTATTGGCAACTAAGTGTAGGAAGCTGTATTGCACATCACAGTAAAATGGAACTAAAATTGGCATTGTTCTGATTAGGGGGATTTCTATACCACTGAAGGGCGGATGGTTGGAACAGCTTGAACTAAATCAATATCTCTAATCAACAATCAATAATCTATTTCCTTCTCAGCAGCATTCCAAGGAAGTCAAGAATAATTTTTGCATGTAGATTATAATTACATTTTTATTCCTTGTTTGAAAAGAAGGAGTGGGAAATAGCCAGCATACAGGCCCCAAGAATGGAATGGGACAATTTTGGGGCAGCCTATTGCTGTGCCAGAATGGTTTTTTCTTCCTCCTGATTGGTTGAGAGTCTTGGTCTGTGTTATTGGTCTTGGAGTTTGCTGTGTTCTGCTTCTAATATCTTCTGTCTGTTTTATTTGGGGGGGGGCTCTTTTTGTATCTTGATTGGCTGGCAACCTTGTGTTACTTTATTGGAGGCCTTTAGTGCAGCTTGGCTTCGAGTAAATGGACGGCTATCATTAGTTGGGAAGCTGGGTTTCATCTGGGTGCCTGGTTGGGGTGTGTTTGAGCTGGAGGTATCAGGGGGGATCTATTTGTGCCCAGGTGTTTGTCTGGCTTGTAGTGTGGAGATTTTTTTGTTTGTGAGTGCAGGCTTCCAAATGATTGACAGCCTGGTGGAATCATCTCTTCTGTTCATGCTTTCTGGTCTTTTTTCAATCTCTATGGCTTCTCTGATGATTCTGTGGCTGGGATTTTCTATAGTGGCTAGGGTCACAGACGAACACTATACAGAAGCCTGATGATGGCAGATGAGATTCTGCTGAAACGTTGCTACAGCTTTAAAAGCACAACTACTATGATGTGGGAAAATACCCGAACAAAGCTGAATGCCATACATGTAAGTACCCGCGAAAACTTAAGAATATATATTCTTCAACATGGCGAGTTGGCTATGGGGAGTTGGCTGTAGCATAGCATGTTGGCTATGGTGAGTTGGTTGTGACAAGTTAGCTGTGGCAAGTTGGCCGTGGTGAGTTGTCCATGACAAGATGGCAGTGGTGAGTTGTTGTAAACCCTCCCAAATAACGGCACTTCTTGGGGAAAAACAAATAAACAACAGATTCATTGACTTGAGAAAGAAAGAAAGAAAGAAAGAAAGAAAGAAAGAAAGAAAGAAAGAAAGAAAGAAAGAAAGAAAGAAAGAAAGAAAGAAAGAAAGAAAGAAAGAAAGAACCTGAGATAAGTGTACTGAAAGGGAGTGAATGGAGATTATTTATACCTGATCCCTTGATTCATTTTAGGAAGCTCATTGATTGACATAATGTGAAGTGCTTTTGATTCTGTATCATAAACAGAAGATATTTCTGGTCACAATTAGTACAACTGAATGACCTTCAGAGAACCAAAAATACTTTAGTGCTTATTTTATATTTCCAAACTTCTTTTATTGTGTACTAATATGGATGCATTAAATGCATATATACTCAAACATATGGAAGCCTGCAATAGAAAAGAGCAACCTAGGGAGCTGCAATTGGGAAAAAAAAACCTTCTTGAATTTGTTTATATGGCTCTGTTGGCTGTGGAGGAAACTGGGGAAGGGCAAAGTCCGGCTGGGCAGAGCAGGGAAGAGATAGGACAAGCGAGAGAGAATTCAGATACCCCCTCTTCATCCTAGGGCAGGGGTCTCCAACCTTGGCTCCTGGAAGCCTGTCGGACTTCAACTCCCAGAGTTCCACAGGGAGTTGAAGTCCACCAGGCTTCCAGGGGCCAAGGTTGGAGACCCCTGTCCTAGGGCATGCAGGAAGGAATGGAGAAGAGAGCAATGTGGCTTGTATGGCTTACAGGAGAGGAAAAGGCCCCGATTCCCTTCAGTAGCCATACCTGGGAATGAGAGTCTAAGAGAAATGCATGCTGAGTATAGCAGCTGCTGGGAGCAAATGAAAGTGTATCTTGTGTTGACTTTAGTTAACTGTGTTCCTGAGATCTTCTCAACCATGTTGAGTTATTGCTGTGCCTTCATGTCTGGAATTCTTGCTCCTCAAACTGATCACCTCATTTTGCCTTGTTTGTAGTTATAGTTACAGTTTTTGTTGACCACATTTTAGACTTGATTTTCTGCAGCTAAAGGCTGTTCCTGGGGGAGTTTTTCTCCATCCAGAAGGTAACCAGGATATTGGAGGAAAAGTTGGACCTAATAAAGAGACTCCTACTGATTATCTGACTGTGTTGTCTTTGTGCCATGCCCCGGATCATCACAGGTGCCCAGAACTGGATACAAAAATCTAGATGAGATTTGTCCAAACCAGAAAAAAGATGGAACAATTACATCCCATGATTTCTAAATTATATTTCTAATTATACTTCCCTTCAGTCCCAACTAGCATGGCCAGTGGCATTAGTCTGTGGAAACTGTATCAGAGTATTAGAGAATAACAATTTGAATACTTCTGTCATGCACGTATGTTTTATGTATAATTGGATGACATAGGCTGACTAAATGTCTCCACTGGTATATTATGGACTCCTGAAGGTGACTAAAGTGAAAGCATTTATCCCATCATATTCCTGTTTAAATCAAATGACCTGTTTAAATGATTTGAAGATTTATGCTGTTATCAATGTTGCTTTAAATCTGTCACACTCTAACAAGCAGCAGTGGAATTTAGGAGGGAAGCTTTATTAAGATCTTCATTTGTATGATCTGCTATAGACTTCTTCAATTTGGTTCCTTCCAGTTGCCATAATTTGGAATGTAACTCTGACTGTTGAGTATTATCAGCAGGAGTTCATCATTTCTTGGGTGATGGGAGTTATATTCTAACACACCTGCTAGGTACAATAGACGTACCATATACATATGTGGGTCATTGCAGTGTTCTTTATTTACCCCTTCTTTCTGTCCTAGGTTTGCTCTGCTTTCACAGCAGAACGAGGGTCTTACAACCATGTCAAAATGCACCATGCTTACACCAACGTCATTGGCCTTGGGGATTCCAGTATATGGAAGATTCCTTTCCTGAACCGTTATGTTTATATGTTCATTGCACCTGTTGCTGTGCCTGTCATCACTCCTTTAGTAGCCATTGGTATGTTACTGTCCTCCAAATCCTCCTACTAATGAGCATACCCTCATTTGTTTTACAGTGTTAAATTCTGAATGCAATTAACCCTCTTCACTAATATTGCCTGTCACTGCACATGGCATTCTGCCTTCGAAAGAATCAGAGAAGTAGAATGAATAAAAGATAAACCATCAGCCTAAACCTTATTTCATGAGATGAAGCTTGCAACACAGATTATATGATGTGTTACTGGATAAGAGCCTTTCTCAAATCCCTTTGCTTCTGTTTAATTAAAATCTATACTAAAAAAGAAAAGAGAGCAGATTTTGAAAGATTACAATCAGGTCCCTGGATTATTATTTTTTAAAGAGAATTTCAAATTTGATCAGAGAATGCGCACTAGGAAAAGCAGCATCTGATCCTTTCCCCTGAAAAAATAAATTACTCCTTCCCCCAAGCTACTATGTGTGTCTTAGAAGGGAAACCCCTTTATTTTCCTCTCTTGGGAGTCCCACTAGAGGTGGTATTCAGCAGGTTCTGACCAGTTCTGGAGAACCGGTAGTGGAAATTTTGAATAGTTCGGAAAACCAGCAATTGCCACCTCTGACTAGAGATTTTACAGTATCCTTCCCCTGCCACATCCACCAAGCCATGCCCACAGAATCAATAGCAAAAATATTTGAATCCCACCACCGAGTCCCATCCATCAAAAAAACAAACAAAATAGCATAAAGGGCAATTGTAAACTCCTTCTTTCAAAGCACCTTTTCTTGGACATTTAAAACTTTGTAACCCTGATCTAAATCTAAAGGAGTAGAGGTAGCCCTCAACTTAATTGACCACAATTAAGACCAGAATTTGCATTGTTAACTAAAGCAGTTGTTAAGTGTGTCCTGCCCACCTTTATGAACTTTTTCTTTTGTTTTGCCACAGTTCTTAAACTGTAGTTCATTGTAGTTAACCTAATCACATGGTCATTAAATAGATCCAGCTTTCCCCCATTGACTTTGCTTGTCTGCTAGGAAAGTCGCGAATGGCGATCACATGACCTCTTGGATGCTGCAAACATTGTGAATACATGCCACGCATTTTCAAATTTTAATCACATGCTGATGAGGGATGCTGTGATGGTTTTAAGTGTGAGTGTCAGTTGCAAGTCACTATTTTCAGTGCCGTGATAGTTTCACATAGTCACTAAAATAAGTGGAAGGCTGTCTGTATCTCCTAAATGTTGCAAGATTGCCGAAAAAAATAATGGTTGGAATTTAGAAGATATAAATTGCTTAGGGGAGAAATCGTGAATTTACATCAGGCCTGCACTACCTTTCCAGATTTCACAGCAGTGTGATTTCCCATAATGGCAGCCAATTGTCAAGCCCCTTAATGGCAGAGCACAATCAAGAGTGCAAGTTGTCCTTGAATTTTGACCACAATCGGGTCCAAAATTTCTGTTAAATGAGACATTGGTTGAGTTTTGCCCCGTTTTACAACCTTTCTTGTTAACCAAACCACTGCAGTTGTAAAATTAGTGACATGGTGTTAAGTGAATCTTGCTTCTCCATTGATTTTGCTTGTCAGAAGCCCCCCCCCGCACCATACTGCAACGGTCATAAATGTGAGTCAGTTGTCAAAGCATCCGAATATAAATCATGTGACCTGCAATGGTCATAAGTATGAAAAATGGTCACTTTTTTCCGTGCCGTTGTAACTTACGAATACGAATACGAATACGAATACGAATACGAATACCTTTATTGTCACTATCCACGTGTACAACTTGCATCATACGCATACACAGTGAGATTAAGCGACTTCAGATGGTCACTAAGTGAACTGATGTAAGTCAAAGACTTACCTGTACAAGATATTAAGAACAGATTAGCGGAAACACCTAGCCATTTCTTACTGCCAGTAGTGACTTCTCTAGGTAAGGTCTCTGAATTTCCTTTTCCAAGGCTGTGTGCATGATGGACTAAGTATCTATTTCTTTGACAAAGCTGTAATTTCCTTTCCCATCCCCTGATCATCCATCTCAATAAATACTCCCTTCCCTTTCTCAGTCTCAGAGCGATTTCTTGTACTTTCCCACCACCACTACAAAATCAGTAACAAGAAACAGTAGCTTCCCAGTAAACAGTAGCTTAACTTATTGTCATTTCCGTAGGTTTACTCACAGAAGTAGAACTGAAAACTGCCATTCGGACTCTGTGTTGTATGTTCGTTGGTTTCTATGCCCATTATTGGCTGCTGATTAATGTCTCAGGGTTCCAGTCTATCTGGTCTGCACTCGGCTGTATGTTAATCACCCGTGCTCTCCTCGCCCATGCATACATCCATGTCAATATCTTCCAGGTAAGGCCATCAACCCTATGTTGTATGAAAAAATTATCTCTTGGCATAAGTACCTTGAATTGTCAAAGTACACAGGTTTTCCTTTCGAGTATATTCTGGTTGCCCAGACTTGCCCTATGTCCAGATGCTGCTTATAGATGAAGTACTCCTTCTTTACAGTGTATTTAGCTAGGTTTTGCCCATCAGCACAGAAGATCCATGAAACTCTGATGGGCGATTATCCCTCAATCCATTCCTGGGAACCATAATTTATTTAAAATTTTAAATATTGCTACTTTGCTATTAATAGATTTTTATTTTTTTTTACTTTGGTGCAGTTTTAGATATCATATTATACTTAACATAAAACAGTGTTTATGTTATATGCTACATCCTGGGTTTTATATTTTATACGTTAGATGCTAGTGAGATCATTTTACAAATGCATTTTAACTCTGTACTAAATTTTACTTGTCAATTATCAGTACCGGTCTTCGATCGCAGTAAATCAAATTGAACAATTGACTGGGAAACCAAAAAGGTTGAGAAAGGGGGCTTCAGAGACTATGAAAAGATAATTAGAACAACTATTTTCAATGTGTATGCTATTTTTAGCTATGTGGATGCCCTCAGATTGCACTGAGGCTATGATCTTGTGCATAGTCATGTAAAAATAAGGATATTTCTAGCTATAGGCTATGTAACATAATATTGGACAATCATTTCATCATTTATTCTGTAAGGTTTTTTTAAATTAAAAAATATATACTGGAAATACATGGAAGTGTTTCAGATTGTCCTACATAAACTTGGCGAGATTCGCTTCCAAATAGTTGATTGTATTATAGTTTTTAATTAAATTGTGAATATTGAGTATTTCTCAGAGTCTAATTTGCATTAGGGGAACTTAGATCTCCAAATGTTGCTGAATTCCCAGCATCTGGCTCTACTGGCTCTGCTGGCTGAGATCAGTAACATTATAGAGGGCTGTAGGTTTTCTATCTCTCGTTCATACCTATTCGCTTTTTGTATGAGTTTTTCTCCAAATATTCTACAGAATCAGGGCTGCCAACCTTGAGTGATAGTTCGGAGAGAGACACTGCGAGGGAGCGGAGCGACCGAGGGGGGGATGGTGTGGAAGGGGGGTGTCCCCCCTTCCACGGTAGGGAGCTTTGACAATTTTACATTTTAAATGGTGCAATCTGATGCATACTTTAGTCATGATTTGGACATATACATACATACATACATGCAAGCAGCACCAATGTACTTGAACCGGATTTGTAAGATATTAATAATGCAGTTCACTGACCATGAATAATTGAAGTTCCTGACTTGTAACTGCAGTATTCTACCTCAACTGACTTTATTAGCTTAGTGATGTACTATAGACCACTATAGGATGAATTCAATGTGCAACAAAAAGACAAAAACCCGAAACAACTACAGAGATAATGCAAATACATCAATGGGTATTCTTCTTTCTGTATCAAATACCATACTACATGCCAATATCAAATGCTATAGTCTCAGTCTTTAATTATATACTAACTTGTTGACTGAAATAGGGGTTCATAATTTCAGACATGTATAAACTAAACATTTAATCAAATAATGAGTGCTTCATATAAATATACATATTGTTAACTGTAAAACTCATCTACTGTATTCTGAAGCTTGAGCACAGTGAGGAAATAGTATATTATTTATTGGGTAAGTTTAGATTCTGAACTTAATGGTCTTACTGCTCTTTGGATGGTAAATTGTGTTAAGATTAGAATATGTTCTAGTTGAGTCAGGGCTATCCCAATTTGGGGCTGAGAAGCCTACTGGCATCAAAAAAAGTCCTTATTGAGTCCTTATCTAAGGGTTTGAAAATATGATAATAATGTAGTACAGTCCTGTCGATCTGGTGCATGGAGACCTAGGATTTAAACTCAAAGGAGAAAGAGGAAAAAGTGATTCCTTCATCCACTGCCAGAGATGTAATCCTGTCAGTCCTCCAACCTTTCTATTAAGTATTTTGCAAAAAAGCTGCCCAGCCCCTTTATAGATCAGCCTGGCGCGCTTCTCGCCTTGCTGGTTTGGGAAGACTCTTTTGGATCAGCTAAAAGAGAGCATAAGGCGTGTAAAGGGGTGGTAATAATAATTATAATAATAATAAAATTTAAAATAATAATAATTTTATTCAGAGTTGTGTTGGATCTCTTTTTTTTGGGGGGGGGGTTGTCCCATTCTTTCTTGGTGTTCTTTCTGTCCTTTTTGCTTTTTTAAATGGTCTTTCTCCCCTGGGTCAGAAATCCAGCCAGAGAAAATAAAGAAACATCTTTGGTGGTTAAATGGAAGCCACTCCGTTGGCTTTGCTTACCATTGTTATTACTGGCCGAGGCTGTAAAGAGGCTTTGCCAGCCCCCTCGTGTCCTTCTTTGGAAAGCCTAGGGCAGCTGGCTTGTCCCAGAGGACATTGCAGAGAGGGAGAGGGCGGGGCAAAGTGGCTGCGAGTGCCCCGGGCGGCGAAGAAGCCTCCTGCTCTTCGCTTTCCTGAAGCGATAATGATCAGCATCGTGACAGTTACGGGACGCCGGCAGAAGGATTAAGGCGGGAAAAGAGGCGCAGTGGGGTGGCTGGGCAGGGCGGGGTGGCTGGGCAGGGCGGGGCGGCGCTGGGAGCTCATCCTTCTCCTAAGCTAAGGGGAATATTCGGAATATAATCAGAGAATGTAGGGATATTTTTGTACATTCCATGATTTTGGGGGTTTAGCGTGAGATTTTGTTTATCAGAGTGAGACAGTCAGAATTGATTGAATTGCGTGAGTCTCACGCTGATTGCGTGAGA
Source organism: Hydrophis major (assembly GCA_033807585.1). Taxonomy (NCBI): domain Eukaryota; kingdom Metazoa; phylum Chordata; class Lepidosauria; order Squamata; family Elapidae; genus Hydrophis; species Hydrophis major. The sequence continues at coordinate 179,677,953 of CM066329.1, forward strand.
GTTGGCAGCCCTGCAGAATGGAATCTACACACTACAAAGAAATTGAACAAAACATTCAGATGAGCTGCTGATGGAGCACCAGTTAGAATGCAGTATTGCAGATTAACTCTGGCCATAGCCAGGTGTTCAGTCCTGACCGACTGTGGGAAGAATTGCTCAGCAATACTGCATTTGGCTCAAGGTTGACTCAGCCTTCCATCCTTCTGAGCTCAGTAAAATGAGGACCCAGATTGTTGGGGCAATATGCTGGCATTTGTAAATCTCTCAGTATGTGCTATAAAGCACTATAGTCTAAGTGTTGTTGCTATTGCTATTTCACAGATTAAAAAAAATCCTTCTTGGCTGACAGTATTGATATCCAGAGAGTTTTGGTCTCCTAATCATCATCATCTTTTAACAACCCCATAATCCCTTGTGGGGTGGAGTCTGGGCAACTGAATGGAGCTAGCAGAGAATGGCCGGATGCCCTTCCTGGCTCCAATGCGGAGTTTTGTTCAGCAGATATATTCTCATTTTGCCCAGAGAGAGAAATATCTGCCTCTACTTAGCATCAAACTCACAGCCCCCTGATTGTGAGGTGAGAGTTGCACCTCTAGGCACCACTCCTACTTTTGGTCTCCTAATGTCCTAATAAATTAACATTTGTGGTTTATCTTATAGCATATTGGCCTACCCATGTTTTCACCTGATAAGAAGCCAAAACGAATCCACATGATGAGCTGCGGAGTTCTCAATTTGCCTCGAAATCCTCTGTTGGACTGGGTTTTTGGACACTCGCTCATTAGTTGTCACGTGGAGCATCACCTCTTCCCAGCTTTTTCTGATAACATGTGCCTGAAGGTGCGAGGTTGAATGGCAGATGGAAGAGTCGGTGGGGCAAAATAAATACCTGCTGAACAGGGGTGGGATTCAACTTTTTTAACAACCGGTCCTGTGGGCATGGGTTAGGTGGTAGGCATGGCTTGATGGTCATGTGACTGGGTGGACATGGCATGGTGGTCATGTTATTGGCTGGGTGTGGCCAACTCAATATCACTCACATCGAGGCACGCATCTCCTCGCCTGGCCTCTCATGACTGTGGGGATGCTGCAATAGTTGTAAGTGTGAAAAATGGTCATAAGTCACTTTTTTCAGTGCCATTGTAACTTTGAATGGTCACTCCACAGAAGCAAAGTACCAGCAAAGGAGGGGAAAAATACTCCAGAGATGTTCCTGAGACAGGAAGTCTAGTCCTGCCAAGAATATAATAAGGGTTAACGGAGAGGCAGTTTCTGTAAGCAACACCAGAATGTTTCTTTCCTGCCTTCCTTACAGGATTAGGCCAGTCATTTCTTCTAACAACCAGTTCTCTGAACTGCTTAGAATGTTAACAACCGATTCTAGCGAATAGGTGCAAACTGGTAGAATCCCACCTCTGCTGCTGAATGTTTACTTATAAAGAAAAGGGTATGTGATTAAAAGCTGATGGCCATATAGGCCAAAAGCTGATGGCCATATAGGCCAAAATCCTATCCGTCAACCACAACAACAAAAAGTTATGTTCTTGATCAGAAATTAGTTTTTATATAGTTCAGGCTGCTTTGAGATTGAAAGGGGCACTACTGGCAAAAAACTACACAACCTATAGACCTGAAATCATATTTTCTAAATAATAAGTTTCATTTTTGAATAAGAAATATATTTTACATTGGAAATTCTAATTCTTCCTTCTACGGATCATATATTCAGCTACAGTAATTACTTTACAGTACTTTACATCATAAAATTGTTGGTTTCTCTTCAAGAATTCTTCAAGGGAGCTAAAATGACAGGAATCTCAGAGATTGCTAAAGCACTGTTGTCTTTACTATTTAATTAATACTTATTTCAGTTGCATATATGTTGGGAAACATCCAATCTGGCAAGTAGGAGGGTTCAAATGCGAAGTTAACCTGGAGTCATTATATACCTGTCAAAAAGCTAGGATCAATACCCAGTCTCCAAACTCCTTGGAACCTAATCTATTTGTTCCCAAGAGAAAGCTGCCAGTCGAGAGATTCCTGTTTTATAGGTAGAACATAATAAAGTAGTTAGCTTTGAACTTTGCATGTGTGGATCTTGTTGTTTGCGCCTGACAAGATTTCTGTCATTTTTAGTGACCAGCATGGTTCTTTATATTTGGCTCTGGGCCTATCCTAATAAAAAATAAACATTTGTGTTTACTGCAATACTAACCTTACCTTTCCATTATATTTCAGATAAAACCTTTAGTTTCTCAGTATTTGAAAAAGAAGAAATTACGGTACAATGAGGATTCTTACTGGTCCCGCTTGAAGCTATTCCTGGACAAATATGAAGAACTGATGGTCCACGCACCTCCTATTTCTGAACTTGTGGGGATTCAGTAATTGTACTTTTATGGCTAGAGCTAGGGTCTTAAGGCAGCATGGTTTCTTTTTCCAAGATCAATGCATTTAAATCTAAGTTAAGTTATCAAGGGAAAATAAGTATCTTATTTATGTCTTCCTTATTGGTCAAGCAAAAATGAACTTTAGATACTGGATCCAGCTGTCCAGTAATGGGTCATAGGGGAAAATTAATTAATTCAATTGTACTATATTTGATTTTCTTCTCTGCTGTAATAATCTTTGCACACTGATATATTTAATGGATTGTTTCCATTCTGCTATTCTGCAACTTGAGGGAGGGAAATCTAAGGGCTATTTACCATATTGCCTCTTAAATTAAAATAACTTGCAAGTTAAAAGACATTTGTACAGTACAAACTTTGACAAGTTTTGTGTAGCAATTCCTTTTCCTCATCTTAAGTGTACAACAGAAAAAACACCGATCACTGCTGCTAACTGATCTGAAACCCATACTGCAGGAAATAAAAGCCATCTTTTCAATATATGCATTTTTAGAGCAGCCTTCCTCAACTGGTGCCTTGTAGATATGCAGACTCCAAATACCAGAATGCCAATTACCATGGGAATTTCTGAAATTCTAGAACATCTGGAAAGAACACTGGGAAAGCAACTTATTAGAGGATGCTTTTCCTAGAGGTTAAAAGAAACATGAAAAAATGGCATTGACTGTTGGACTGATATTCACATAGCTCTAATTACATGATAATTTATACGATGCTTCATAGGATTTCATTTTTAGCACACCCTCACAGGTAGCAATCCCCAGCCTACTTTGACTGTTCTGGGACAGTGCTAAGGAAGGGCAGGCCAAGCCTGTGCTTAGTAGACCTCCATAGAATATCAGGTTTGAGGGCCAAACTGGGAAATCAGAAACCACCCTGGAAGATGGCAACAGTAAAGCCACTTCTGTACTTTTGCCAACTCCCCACTCCCCGTACACAAATCCATTATTGCAGTTGCCAAGAGTTAAGCTTGACCTGAAGGAGATTTTATTAACATTTCTCCTCCTGCAAGAAGCTGAAAGGGATAGAATTGTCATTACCAGTGGACTTTTTATGAACACAAATGATGCAAAGAAGGGCTGTATAAAAGTTCCTGCTGCTGAATGTGGTGATATCTATGCAAAGAGATAATAAATTATTACCCAGTCCACTTGTGTGGAGGGAGTGTGGTCTAATAAAAGGAACAATGTAAAAGCAAGCAGATTAGGTAGGCAATAGCAGCAAGTAGATATCCTTGAAAAAGTTTTTTGAAATAAACTCTGATTTGATGAGTTGGCACGGCCACCATGTTCTTTATCTAGTCAGTTCTTATCTGTTCTCAAAGAAAAAATGTTTATGTCCACACATTTATGATACAACATATAACTACTGTATTATTATCATGAAAATTACCTACAGAATAATGTGCAGTTAAACCTACATATTTTGTTCTTGTTTCTCCTAAGGGCTCATTTTTCTCCTTTTGGAGAAGTGCCCAATGATCACTGTTTACTATTTCTGGAATGAAGGAGCATAGTGTTAGCTTTCTCCAGTTTGTTAGTAGTGTCACTTGAGATATATTCCTAAGACTGCTGAAATATGTCTATCAGGAAAACATTCTTTTCAAATATGTGTTTGAATTATGTCTTTACATAATTGATTTCTAAAAGCTAGCTTGGGAAAATCTGGAATACTACCATGAACGAAAGGGCTAATTGTACGTCAAGAATAACTTAAAGCTGAGCTATGGAGAACAAAGAGAGATCTCTTCACTATTCTGAAAATATGTATCTGTGATGGATGCTTAGTGTGTGAATATATGTATCTTTTGAACAGTTCTCATACTATACAAGAAAAAAGTAAGTTTCCTTTAGTTAAGTTTTATCTCGTAGTGCCTTCATGCAGACATTTGGATAGCTTTTTTGGCAACAAAACGGAAGTGATTTTCCAGTAATTTTTTGTTGAAAGCTCTTTTTGATTTTTTAGCTTAGCCTACCAGTGGTGGGATTCAATTTTTTTTACTACCAGTTCTGTGGGCGTGGTTTGGTGGGTGTGGCAGGGGAAGGATACTGTAAAATCTCCAGTCAGAGGTGGTATTTGCCGGCTCTCTGAACTACTCAAAATTTCTGCTACCAGTTCTCCAGAACTGGTCAAAACCTGCTGAATATTTTTTTTTTTGTAAATTTTATTTGAGTTTTCACAAAGAGAAAAAAATACAAATAAAACATCTTTTTTGAAAGTAGTGTAATCCCGGGTTACATTTTTTCATACAGACACAAATTCAGGTTCATGCTCATTTTTATATTCTATTCAATATCTTATTACTATTTTACATTTTCTGCATAGCTTCTCCTGTTAAGCCCGTGTTCCCCAACCAGGGTTAAGGAGACAAGCTAAACAGAATGTGCAGCGTTAGTCAGATAGGCACACAGATAAATGAGTGAGATATGTTTATATGTTTGTTAACATACAGTAAAAATAACAGATACGCTTGTGCTATCAAAAATATAGTTTATTCCATTGAGAGTTTATAGCATAGTCAAAATAACAGTCCATTAGTCATGTATCATTTAGTCAGTCCATTCAAGGATATTCAATTAGCAAAGTCCATGTAGAATATCCAATGTCAGTTCACTTACAAATCAGTCCTTTATCTCTCTCCCATTCAAGTAAGGAAAAATGCAGTCTTCATCCAGTAATTAGGGATCATCAAGCCAGAGAGAGCAAGCTGACGTTCCTTGCTTCTTTTATGATGCTTTCACAACCACTCCCTTAATTACATTCCTATATTTAAAGTTGCAGACACTTTAACTTATAAACCATGATAACATATTTATTATTTTACCTAAACCAGTTAGGGTAAACAATGTTATCCCTAACATTCTCCCCTTTTAGAAAATAATAATAAATTTAACCATTTACATCTTTAAATCACATTTGTTACAACTCTCTTTAAATTTGATTACTCCTTGAGCTTTTGTAAATTGGTCTGCAATGTTTTCTTCTGTCATGCAGTATTCCAATTTAATTAGCCCATTCTTTACAGATTCTCTCACATTTAAGTATCTTAAATCAGTATGCTTTGATCTAGTTTTTACAGCTATACTAGTAGCTAACTTTATGGCTGCCTGGTTGTCCTCGTACACAATAATGGAATCTTTAACAGTTATACCCATGTCTAATAATAACTGTTTGTACAAAATTAAGTCAGTGCATAGTAATGACAGACATGAAAATTCCGCTTCCATCGTGGACAAGCTAATATGCTGTTGTCTGATTGACCTCCACCCTATTAGTGTCTTACCAAATAATATAGCCATCCCAGATGTTGATTTTCTAGTGTTTATGTCAGTTGCAAAATTTGCATCTGCATAGGCACTACGACTCAAATCACCCTTTGGTTCTATATACAATGCATGGTTCATTGTTCCTTTAAGATATCTTAAAATTCTTTTCAATGATTGCCAATGACATTGATGTGGATCTGAATTCAAACGTGCCAGCTGATTTACACTATAAGCTATATCTGGCCTAGACCAATTGCTTATATATGATAAGCTGTCAATCAAAGATTGATATATGGACTTATCAAATTTGGGACTTTGATCATCAGTTTGGCAAACCTCCTGACTCATTGGAGTCTTTGCCGGTTTACAAAGTTCCATCTTATACGTTTTAATTAATTGGCAAATTTTATCTTCTTGAGATATCTTAAATCCATTATTTGTTTTGTTAATTGTCAATCCTAGATACTTTTTAATTTCACCTAAATGCTTTAATTTTATCTTTTTGGCTAATAATGATATAATCTCATTAGCTTCATTATTAGTCTTAGTTATCAAAGCAATATCATCTGTAAATAATAACAATAATGACACCGTTCCATTATTTTCTCTTTTAAACACACATGGATCTGCTAAACCAGATTTAAAACATATATTGTTTAATTCTTTCACAATATATTGGTTCCACTCAAAACCAGATTGTTTCAACCCGTAAAGACTCTTTTTTAGTTTCCAACAATCATTACTATTTACTTTATTGTCTTTTATAATAATTGGCTTTTTCAAATATATAGTGTGCTGCAATGGTGCATGCAAATAAGCAGTTTCTACATCTAAATGGTTAATTATATAGTTTTTCTTAGCTGCCCACACTAATGCTGCTCTTAAAGATGTTGCTTTAAGGCTTGGTGCGAAAACTTCATCGTAATCAGATGCAGTTTGATTAAATCCTTGAGCTACTAATCTAGCCTTATGGGTAACAGTCCCATCATTGCCAGTTTTTACTTTAAATATCCATTTGCACCCAATGGACTTTTCTCCTGGAAGTAATTTAGCATCTTCATATACTTTCATTACCTTTAATGAATTTAGTTCTTTTTCCATTGCCTTTTGCCAATTCTCCTGATCTTTAGCAGGATACATCCTAAGTTCATCTACACTAGTTGGAACTTTAGTTACTTGGCAAACTATACTTGCTTGATACCTGTCAGGTGGTCTAGTTACACGTGTAGTACGTCTAGGTATTACTGGACTTACAGGTGGACTTTCATTTACTACCTGTTCTTGATTATCTAACTCTTCCTGATCAACTGTTTCCTCTTGTTCTGGTCCTATTTGCTCTTTGTGGACTTCTTCTTTAATTGGACTCTTCTTATAACTAGTCTGCTCTTTCTGCCTTTTGTAGGGTTCAATAATTACTTTGTTATTTAAATCTTGCTCTAATCTATTCCATCCTATATGTTCTAGGAATTTAGCACTAGCACTGGTGTAAACTCTAGATGTTCTTGGTTCCCAGAATCTATAAGATCTGTGATTAGATTCATATCCTACAAAAAATAATCTTTTAGCTCTATGCTGTCCTTTGTGTCTGAGTTGTGAAGGGATATGCACCCATGCTGGTGCTCCAAATGTGTGCATGTAACTTAAATCAGGTTTTGTACCATGCCACAGTGTGAATGGTAATTCACCTGTTGTTGAATTAACATTATTATTTAATATATGATTTCCACACATTATTGCTTCTCCCCATAAATTGTCAGGTAATTCTGAATCAGACAACATAGTACGTGCCATTGATTGTAGTGTTTGGCCTCGTCTCTCTATAAATGCATTATGTTGTGGCCTATATGGTGCAGACTTTTTATGTTGAATACCTAACATTCTAAGTCTATTCTGGAATTTATTTATAAATTCCGTACCATTATCTGTTATAAGAGTTACTAATTTCTTTTTAGTTTTTCTTTCTGCATATTTTATCCAATTAAAGAGATTTAGATATGTTTCAGTTTTGCTCTTCATTAAATAGCAGAACCCATATCTAGAATAGTGGTCCATTATACTTAATATGTATCGAGCTCCTCCTACACTTGGTTTTTTCGGACCTATTAAATCGGCAAATACTACTTCTAAAGGCTCTTTGGTAGTAAATCCATCAACTCTATTAGCCGGTTTGACCTTGGCTTTGCTTTGATTACAAATAAAACATTGCAAATACTTATTACAAGTTTTCAAACTTATTCCTTTAGATAATTGAACAGTTCTCTTAAGCATTTTAAAATTTAAATGCCCTAGCCTTCGATGTAACAAATGCATACATTCATCATGAGGTTTCTTATTATCATAAACCGTGTTAGCCACCTCTAAACCATTATCATTTAACACATATAATTCACCTCTTAAAGATACAGTAATTTTCTTATCTTCTTTTTCAATTGTGCAGTTATCTCCCCTAAATGTAACTACATATCCTAGTTTAACCAAAATTCTAACTGAAATTAAATTAAACTTAAGTTGTGGTACATATAACATTTTTACATTCTCTTTTATGAAAGAACAATATGCTATACCTTGACCTTTAGCTTTCAGTTTCCAGCCATTGGCTAACGATATCCGCTGTGTACTCTGGGACATTTTAATAAAAATTTTTTGATCATTTGTTATACAGTGGGATGCTCCACTGTCAACCACCCATAAATTATTTTTTACAGCTCCATTAATATACATGGCTAACTCTAAATTTTTATTTATCTTTTGATGACTTTTAGCATTCTGGCCAGCATTCTGGTGCTTTGCTTTTTTACAAAATCTTGCCAAATGTCCTCTTCCTCTACAATTAAAACACTTTTTAATTGCGTATGCAGTAGGAGATTCATTATCTTCTTTTTGAGGTTGCTCCTTCCTTAACTGATCTCTTTCAAGTTTTCTTCTTGTCTCTTCAATCAATCTGCCAGTTATATCAGTTAAAGTTAAACTTTCCTTAGGCAATATTTCAAGGGAAGTGACGTAGTAATCATAACTATCATTTAGTGATGATAGAATTATGTAGACTTGGTGTAGTTCAGAGAAAATAAGCTCTTTCTCGTGCAGTTCTTGAAAAATGCTTTTTATAGAATTCAAATGACTCAGCATATCACCATTCGTTTTGAAGATGCGTCCTGAAAAGCTTTCGTGTAAGATTTATGTGAGCACCAACGTTATCTCGGACATAAATCCTCTTCAGCTTCTGCCAACACCCAACAGCCGTTTGCTCTCCATGGATATGAACAAGTTGCTGGTCAGACAGTGTTAGTCCTATTATGCAAATAGCTTGTTCATTTTTCTGCATAAAGTCTTTTATCTTTTGTCTATCTTCCTCAATTTCGGGATCCCATTCCTCTACGTTTGGTGGGTTTTCAATTATGTTCCACAGACCTTCTCTTCGTAGAAGTAGACTACATTTTATAGACCATGATACATCGTTTGTTCCATCCAGCTTGGATATAAGGGACAAACTTTGGAGATTGACTTGTGCCATGATTTCTTATATGGATATAAAACTATAATTAATAAAACACAGCTGTCTATTTACTGTAATGTTTAACAACACAAACTCTCACTTTTTACATAAATCTGTTTTATCCTAGTTAAACTGACTTTGCAGCCTCTGGGCCCATAACCAGTGTTAAGCCTGTGTTCCCCAACCAGGGTTAAGGAGACAAGCTAAACAGAATGTGCAGCGTTAGTCAGATAGGCACACAGATAAATGAGTGAGATATGTTTGTATGTTTGTTAACATGCAATAAAAATAACAGATACGCTTGTGCTATCAAAAATATAGTTTATTCCATTGAGAGTTTATAGCATAGTCAAAATAACAGTCCATTAGTCATGTATCATTTAGTCAGTCCATTCAAGGATATTCAATTAGCAAAGTCCGTGTAGAATATCCAATGTCAGTTCACTTACAAATCAGTCCTTTATCTCTCTCCCGTTCGAGTAAGGAAAAACGCAGTCTTCATCCAGTAATTAGGGATCATCAAACCAGAGAGAGCAAGCTGACGTTCCTTGCTTTTTCCTTGGGAATTATAGCTGGAATTTTGAATGTTGGCCTGAAACAGGACAAACTTTGATTACCTTATTACAAGACAATAGTAATTAAAGGTAATCAAATGCTTCTTATCAGTAACTTTATTTCAACATACCAAACAAACACTTTGGTATTCAAAGACAATTTATCCACAAACTGTGTGTTATTGAAAGCCAAGCAGTTGTAACTATGTGCTAAAATGGCTAGAACTTCAGGGACAAGTCTAATTGAGGCAAGAACTTTTAATTGTATGAATACATTCCTCTATAGAAATGCTTGAGTGCAGAAATGCACTCAATTCCTGGATCTGATTTTTCAGTTTGATAGAGGCCAAATCCTTTTGCCTGGCCTTTCTTTTGCCTGAACAACAGCAACCACTGCTAAAGCAGAGAGGCTAATTTTACTATTGCTCACGTGGACATTTATAGAACTCCCTTAAAAGATCATGTTGTTTAACACAGGGGCCTCCAACCTTGGCAAAGTTAAAACTTGTGGACTTCAACTCCCAGACTTCAACTCCCATCTTAAAAGATGCCAAGGTTAGACACCCCTGGTTTAACACCAGAAGGTCAAGGTTTTGGGGGCTAGGCTAACACCCAGGGACACAGTGCCCTACCTCACATATATAGAGCACATGAGGATGACTTCAGGGAATGGAACTGTGGGGAAATGAAGGCAGATGCAGAATTTCTTTCTCTAGTTAGTACATAACCAATCTATTGCTAGAGAATATATCAGCAATCAATTCAGATTTTAAAAGAAGATTATGTAGCATTGAGAAAAGCTATTGATATCAGCTAGTCCTTCACAAAGGAATCAAAGGAGAAAAAAAGCATACAGCAATGTTTTTCAACCTTAGCCATTTTAAGACTTGTGGACTATTAACTCCCAGAATTCCCCAGCGCTGGCTGGGGAAGTCTGGGAGTTGAAGTCCACATCTCTTAAAGGGGCTGAGGTTGAGAAACATTGACAAACTGCAGGCCTGTCAAAACTGGCGGCCTGCGGGCAAGATGCATCATGTGCACACCGCACCCACCTCACCTCTGCAAAGGCAAAAAACGCCACACTATATCATGATGCGGTCCATGACGTGATCAAGTTTGACACCCATGACATAGAGCTATCTCACCATGTCCTGATTATGGGATCCGTCAAACAGCTTAGTGGCCTGCTTGCTAAATCAACTAGGCATTTGGATTCATCTAACTTTGCTATACCAATGGTCCTTAAGAATGCCAAGTTGCAATCAATTTGTGGAGAATTCTTTCTCCATCATTTTAAGGCACATCCATATTTGAGTAGTCCTTAATTTACAACAGTTCGTTTAGTGACCATCCAAAATCACAACAGAATTGAAAAGTGACTTGTGACCAGTTTTCATATTTACAACCATTGCAGCATCTCCATGGTCGTGTGATCAAAACTCTATGCTTGGCAACCGGCATGTATTGTCCTGAAGTCATGTGATCAACATTTGTAACTTTCCCAGCTGGCTTCTGACAAGCAAAGTCAATGGGGGAAGCCAGACTGATTTAATGACCAAATGATTCACTTAACAACTGTGGCAAGAAAAGTGATAAAATGGGGCAAAACTCTCTTAAAAACTGTCTTGCTTAGCAATGGTAATTGTGTGCTCAATTGCGGTCTTATGATGAGCACTACCTGTTATTTGGTGAAGCCAATGTACGTTCAGTGTTTAACCTATAGGGGTTGCCACAATATTGTTGCAATAATAGGGTCAAGGTGGTTTAGGATTGTTTGGCTACTTATGCATATAATGAAGCAATGACCTAACAGCCGCTTTAAAATGCAAAATCTCTGCCAACCTTTTATTCTTATGAATTTTGATGGGAAATGTTAATTATAACTAGCTTGACATTGGCAACTATATACTTTGCCTATATCTATCACATATATCAATACTGTCAATTTGGTGAGCAATGAAAACAAGTATATGCACAAATCACCTTAAAATTAAATGTCAGCGGAAATCCAAGTTTAATAGTACAAGGTATTTGAGGTTTGCAGCACAAAACAGATTGTTTTTAAATAAAAGTTTTCAGTTTTCCCAGCTATTTAATTAAATAGAAAACTGACAATGTCAGGGCACCACAAATTGTGGTGCATTTAACATTGTTCCTATGAAAGTTATAAATATTCATAATTCTGCAGATCAAAGACCACCAGATGAAATACAATGTGGCAACTGTGTGATATATTTTAAAAAGATAAGACTATGTAGCCTTGCTTTATTTTTCCATGGATGGCTTATCTAATGGACCTTTTAGGAAGTGGATATTTTTGGCTTCAAGGTCTTTAATAAATAGCTTTTTAAAAAAGGCATAGTCTAAAAACAAGAATAGTTCGGAGATGGATACAATATACTCATCGTTCAACGTATGAGTCTTCCCCAAACTGAGGTGCCTCAGAAATCTTCAACTACAACTCCCTGAAACATGACTTGAAAGGAATGATTGGAACTGCAATCTCATAACCTCCCCAGGGCATCAAGCTTGTAAAGGTTGATATAGCAGATGATTGCCAGGGGTTTTTGTTGTGTTATTTCATATTTTTAATTTAAAAACAGAGATGTATTTTCAAAAATATAATACCTATGAAGGACAAGAAATTGCTGAAACTACAATTAATGTTCACTAGAACATTAGCAAAAGATTCCAAGCAGAATACATATTTTTAGGTCTTTATCTCTGTCTGCAATCAGATTTTTCTGATTTAAACATTTTATTACAGTATAGAATAAAATACACAATACAAAAGCAAATAAGACACAGTAGGGAGGAAAAGGAGAAAGACAAGTGAGGAGGGAAGAAAAGGGAAAAAAAGTGTTGACTTCCGATTCTCTGTTGCAGTAGAATAAAGCATTAACATCTAACCTCACAGATTACATTTTGTTTTCATAATTTGGAAAAAATAAGTACATATAAAGGTTTGAGCGTGACGCCCAAATACCTACATTACTACAGGCAGTCCTTGATATATAATCATTTGCTTAGTCACCATTCAAAGTTACAATAGCATTGATAAAAGTCACATATGACTGTCACAGCCTCCCTATGCTTCTTCCTGATATGCATTGAACTGTTAGAAGAATTTCCAGAATAGAATTGGGAGGGAAATGGGGGAGAGAAGTAAGAAAAGAGCAGAAATCCATTTGTGTGGTAACAAAATTCAGATCGGTGAATTTTGATATAACATTAAGACAAGACCTTAAATTACAGGTAGTCCTCGATTTAAGACAACTGAGCCCAACATTTCTGTTGCTAAATGAGAAATTCGTTAAGTGAGATTTGCCCATTTTTCAACCATCTTTGCTACAGTTACTAAGTGATTAAGATATTTAATCACTACAGTTCTTAAGTTAGCAACATGGTTGTTAAGTGAATCTGGCATCTCCATCTACTTTGATTATCAGAAGATTGTAAAAGGGGTTCACATGACGCTGAGACACTGTAACCATCATAAATATGAACCAGCTGTCAAGCTTGATTTCATGACCATGGGGATGCTGCAAACATCGTTAAGTGTGAAAAATGATTATAAGTTACTTTTCCAGTGGCATTGTAACTTTGAATGGTCACTAAATGAACTATTGTATGTTGAGGACTATTTGTAGTATGATTGGTTGAACAAGCATAGTGATCAGGTTTACAAATAAAGTTAAGCAAAAACAAATTGCATTATGATTTAGCATTCTGTACAAAGCAGAACATAGAGGCTATGATCCTAAATTAATTAACTTGAAACTAAAATGACCATTCTTAAGGGTAAACATGCATAAGTAAACATGTAAACATGTTTAAGATCAGAGTGGACATTTCTATGGATCTAATGCAACTTACTTTTGGCAAGTTTCATACAATTCTAAGGACAAGTATCATACCCTGATGCTCAACTGCTCTGAAACTCATCTAATTTGATGCTTAATACATTTTGATGTGAAAATTTTGTTCCGTACTCATCATTTGTTTAGTCCTCAACACGCTAGAACTTGTCAGTGTCAACAGCCTTGTGACTCACTATATTATTCCTTATGGGAAAAATCTGTTTGGTACTCATTTGGTACTCATCACATTTCCTGGAACCAATTAACAATGAGTACCATGATTAACAGGGCTAAACTTCTTTCCACAGAAAAGGTTGACCAGTTTCTCCACCAGATGAGCTAAGGAGAAACTTGTTAAGTAGTAAACTGTTTCTGTATTTTTCAAGTTTTCAATATGGAGATTGGAGCCAAGACACATCTCATTAATATCATGAAGAATTCATTGAAATCGCAGAAATTATAGAATCATAAAGTTCAAAGAAGCCATTTGTCTGATCAAAGCCAACCTGCTAGTTCCACTTGAACACATCCCATGAAAGTGAGTTCACCACTTCCCTAGGTAACTGGATCCACTTCTGAACAGTATTTATTGTTAGGAATAACATTTAACATTAAACCGGATTTGCCTTTCTTTAACTTAAATCCATTATTCTACAGCTGGCACTTTGAACTAGGTTATGACCATTTTTCCATGACATCCTTTCAAGTATTTGAAGAATACTTCAACTTTGAACTAGGTTATGACCATTTTTCCATGACATCCTTTCAAGTATTTGAAGAGAGCTATCATGTCACTCCTCTCCAACCTTTTCTTCTCAAGGCTAAAGTTGCTCAACTCAAATCTTTTTTCACAAGCCTTTTTTTTTCTAGTCCTCTAATCTTTCTCACAGCTGTTCTTTGGATTTGTTTCAATTCAAAATGCTCAGAAGTGACTACAGTAATCCAGAAAGGATCTAAACAAAGCAGATCTGTCTTTTATTCAGCCTCAAGTTTCAAACAAAAAGCTCTTGGCAGAGTCATATAAAAAACAGCTGTTTTTCTTTTGAATAGATTTTCGGAAACATTTTTTTCTTCGTACATTTGCATTAAATGTAGCCTAAGAGAGGTTTCTTACCTGGGCAAGCTTTTCATGGTTAGTTAAGATAGAAACAGCAAAACAGTAACGGAAAAAAATAATGTATGAAAAGTCATGAGAGTGTTATGTTGCACCTGACATAATGTAACCATACTCTGGAAAATTGCAGTTTTCCAACTCACTTTTTTTCTGTATTGTTCCCAATTGTTGACCCCTACTTCTTATCATAGCTTATTAGATGTCTGGCAAAAAGGATGTCTTCTTTTTTGGTCCTTTTGTCTTCAGTCTGGGAGTCATAGTCTTGAAATCAAATACTCTCTGGCTTTTTTTTTTTTTTTGAAAACAATTTTATTGATTTTTTAAGACAAACAAAACAGACAAAACATAAAAACATCCAACTTTCTTTCATAAATATACAAACAGTGTATCGGTTAGTTTACCAATTTTTCGTGCATCCATTTCGTAGTCTCAATTACAATTACATTACATAATATCTCATATTGTCAATCAGAAATTATATAACCTAGTATCACTATTAAACAATAATTTGACCATGATTTTATTCATTCATACTTTGCGAGATAACTATAGTTTACTTAATTTATTTTATAATAAATCATATAATCATACAAAATCTATCCTAATAACATTTTATAAATATAATATCAAAAAAGAAAAGAAATAGATCTTTATATATTAGTTATTTTCTAAAATTCTAAATATTCTATTATTGTATTTTATTATCTAACCATTGATAGAAAAGGTCCCAAATTTTATAGAATTGTTTATCCTCTTGTCCTCTGATTTCAAATGTCAATCTACTCATTTCAGCACATTCCAATATTTTCTTAATAATTTCTTCCTGCAATGGTATTTTCTCATTTTTCCAGTTTTTAGCAAATACAATCCTAGCAGCTGTTAATACATTTACAATCAAATATTTCAAATCTTTACTATATGTATCGGGTAAGATTCCCAATAAAAAAATCTCTGGTTTCAAATCTATGTGTTTCTTTGTCATTTTTTCCAGCCACATGCGAATTTTAGTCCAATATTTTCTAGCATCCTCACAAGTCCACCACATATGATAATATGAGCCAGGTATCTGATGACATTTCCAGCATTTTTCAGATTTATTCTTAAGCATTCTTGCTATTCTTGTCGGGGGAAAGTGCAACCTATAAAACATCCTGTACAAATTTTCTTTATAAGCTGTTGACATAGTCATTTTATAATTTTGAGACCACAATTTTTACCATTTCTCTAAATCAATCCCATATCTAAAATTCTTCCCCCAAGCAATCATAGTTTCTTTAACTTGTTCTTCCTCTAGTTTAATTTCCAATAAATAACCATATAGTTTTTTAATCACCTTTTCATCAGTACCTGTCAAAATCTTATCTAAATCAGTCTATTTGTCATAAAATCCCTCTGTTTTTAAATCTTCATCATACCTTGAATGTATTTGTGTATCTGAAAACCAATTCATCCTTATACCTTGTTCCTCTAAGTTTTGCATCAATTTAAGTTCACTCTTTTCATCCAGTATTTCCCCATATCTAACTGTTTGTTCCTTCTTATATATTATAGGATAAGAGAATGCTTCAATAGTTGATAACTAAACTGGAATTTTCAAATAACATTGTTTTTTGATCTTCTCCCAATTTAGCCACAGAGACTCCCGTATGTGATGTCTTCTAAAATAACCCTGTGTTTTAGTTCCCTTATACCATAGAAAAGCATGCCAACCCAACAACAAATCATGTCCTTCTAGTGTCAACTATCTAGTCTTTCTTAATGTTATCCATTCCTTTACCCACATCAAATTTGCAGCTTGATAGTAGAACTCCCAATTAGGCAAGCCAAATCCTCCTCTAGTTCTGGCATCTTGTAAAAGTTTTAGCTTTATTCTGGCTTTCTTGCCTTGCCATATATATTTCAACACAATTTTAAGTCTTCAAAACAGTCTTTTCCAAGCCTAATTGGTATTGTTTGAAACAAGTATAAGATTCTGGGTAGGATATTTATCTTGATTGTTGAGATTCTCCCTAAAATACTCTCTGGCTTTTTGAATGTCTTGGTTTTGTTTTAAATTGGGCTGTTTCATAGCAGTAGTCATTCAAACATTCATTATCATTATCTGTTCTTTCTTTGTTCACTGACAGATCTGATAGTCTCAACTTGCCCCCTCCTGTCAAATCTATGATCATGGTAGTCTGTAAATCATATCATTCCTCAAACATTTCCATAGTAAAATTTGAAATGTAAGGAAGAAAGCACATTGTCATTGATTCTAATTATTGCTACCATCTGTTATTGGGAATAAAAAGTGTTGGAAAATATTGCAATTGAACCACCACTTTCTGAGCGGTAAAAAGTATCCATGTAGACCTAATGACTGTACAATTTTGGCAGCGTTTTGCTATAATTTTGGACACAGATGCCCAGAAAATTGAACATTCAGTGTGTCCTCCTTTCCCCCATTTGCTTTCCTTTCCAATTGTCCAGGTCCATCTTTGCCTGGTCAGACATCTGATAACCCTGACTTAACTATCAAAGCCATAGTTTAATACTGTACATCATAACTGACCACATATACCATTTAAATGCTAGGTAGTTTATAGTTCAATGCATTGTGAGAATCCATTCACCATGATTTTATTAAATCGTTATAATTCTAGCCCCATTTGCAAACCCAGCTTACGAAAATCGAAATACCTAAAGTTACTAAACCTGCGTTTTATATTAGTTTCGTTGAGTGAAGGATACACGAGAAGAGTTTAACACCACTAAGAACAGAGCACCATCCTGCATTTTGTTCCGATTTCCGGATTGGTCAATAAGGTCTCACAGCAATCGACGTGATAGGCATTTGACTTGATCGCGGGGCGTGGCAAAAAAAACAGAAGCATTCCGGCGACGGATGGGCGGATCTATGTTAATTAAATATACTTTGCCTTCCGTGATTGGCTCCTTTGCATTCTGATGAAAGCCGGGTAAAGTGGCGGGGTAAGCGCTGTGGTTTGACGCTGTCACGCCGCTCTCACGATGAGACGAACCGGGGGGATCCTCGGCTGCGGCCGGCGTCTTTGTGCGCTCGGGGTCTTGCCGCCCAAGGGACCTCTAGCTGGTGAGCGATCTCTCGTTTCTCTGCAGATTGTGAATGTAGCTGGGCGGGGAGGGGGAGGTTTACAGAGAGATTTGACAGTCCAGGAGCAAGCGAGAATCAGGGAGGCTTAAAAACAGTGAGATTCAAAAGGGGCGGAGGTAGCTCGGGCTACGGAATGATAGAAAAAGATCGAAGGAACCATAAATCTCATTTTTTTGCTCTTGTGCAAAGAATATTCAGAAAAGATAACTAGGGTAGAAGGGAAGTGGGGAAGAGTCTGGGTTTTTGGGAAGACTGCCCAGATCAATTGCGCCGGGTCTCCCGTTCCCGCTAGAAAAGCACTTATTGGGACTGGTTGCGTTCATAGTCCAGTTTATTTGAAGAGAATCAAGTCGAGGAAGTTGATCCAAATTGGGGGGGGGGAGAATAAATGGGGAGGCCCAATCTAGCGTGTCAGGGGAGAAATGACCCTGTGCAGATGGTTTGTACAGTGCCTAGGGCAGGGGTGTCCAACCTTGGCAACTTTAAGACTTGTGGACTTCAACTCCCAGAATTCCTCCTCCAGTCATGTTAGCTCAGGAATTCTGGGAGTTGAAGTCCACAAGTCTTAAAAGTTGCCAAGGTTGGACACCCCTGGCCTAAGGTAATGATAATGAGCCCTTGATGAGACAGGCTGCAGTATCTGCACAAGGAGGTTTTATAGTATGGTGCTCCGACGAAAAGGAGAGTGCCATTTCTCCAGGTAGGCCTTTATATATACATTTTCATGTATATATTGAGCCTTAAAAGTTTATAAACCAAGAGATTGGGAACACAGTGTGGTGCCGCTGCTGTGTCTTTGCATTTCTGCAATATCATTTTTTTAAAGCCGAGTGCTTATTTGCAAATTAAAATATTCAAACAGCTCTTCGGAGGCTCTGTATTATAATGCCTTCTTCATAATGCTGGCATTGTAGTCCTGGGCCAGGATCGTGTTGTGTAATGCTGCTGATGAGTATCCATGATGTTTCCTGCAAAGGTATAATGCAAATAACTGTGGCACATCTACACATTAGTTTATGAACAGCTAGTTAATTTAATAAAACATAGATATAGGTGCCCTTAAGATAAGGGAAGGAAAAGTCTAAAAGTTGGGTTTGGATCAATTTGGCTGTCAAAGTTTTTGTGGGAATCATTTGCACGTCATCTTGGTTGACATGAGATCATTAAGAAAGAGCATGACAAGTGTGTGATCACTGAGAATAGTTGGTTTCCAGCACAATGTAGAGTGGTGGTTATGATCTCCAAAGCCATGGATAAGTTTGTACAAGAATGTTCAAAGATCACATACTTGTGTTTGACCCTGTCAAAAGTTTAGGGGGGCCTTCTCTCTGTATTACTTCTATAGGAAGTACATTTGGGGAATGTGTCAGAAGCAAGGACTCTTCAGTTGCCGCACTCAGTCTGTGTAAATCCTTGCCATGGAATATCATACAGGTAAACCTCGACTTACAACCATAGATTTTTTTTGTTGCTGAGTGGGACATTTGTTAAGTGTGCTTTGCCCCCATTTTATGACCTGTCTTGCCACCGTTGTTGAAGGAATTGCTGCAGCTATTAAGTTGGTATCATGGTTGTTAAATAAATCTGGCTTCCCCATTGACTTTGCTTGTCAGAAGGTCACAAAAAGAGATCACATGACCCCAGAACTCTGTGACCGTCATAAATATGATTGCCAAGCATCTGAATGTTGATTTGGTGGCCATGGGGATGCTGCAACGGTTGTAAGTGTAAAAAACGACCATAGGTCATCAATTTCAGTGCTGTTATAATTTTGGTCATTTAATGAACTGTTGTAAATTGAAGACTATCAGTATTGGCCTGATCTCTCCTGGCCTTCTGTTAAGCAAGCAAAGGCTGGTTAATGTAGCAGGAAAAATGTCAGGGGTTTAAAGGTTGATATCCCCCACTTGATTCACTCCTGTCAGTAGCCATTCGGATGCTTGGCATCTGGTTCATACTTATGACGGTTGCAGTGTCCCAGGATCACATGATCCCCTTTTGCAACCTTCTGACAAGCAAAGTCAATGGGGAAGCCAGATTATCTTAACAACTGTGTTACTAATTTAACAACTGCAGTGATTCACTTAACAAATGTAGCTAGAAAAGTCGTAAAAGGGGGCAAAACTCACTTAGTACATTTCTCACTTACCCACATAAATTCTGGGCTCAATTGTGATTGTAACTCGAGGACTACCTATATTTAATCCTTTCTCTTCTGAAATAATTATTCTCCTGGGAATTATAGCAGTTGCTGTGCAAACTATCTGAAGGAAACTAATACTTATCCTGCTATTTCCAACACTTTGTGACCTCAATGGCCATAATTTCTCCAGGATAGTCTGTCAGTAACACCTTCTTTGTGTTCTTTTAAATTCCTGTGTGTGGGTTCACTGACTGTATTTAATCATCTTCTCTTAGCCTTCCATTTTCAGAAGTACTAGGAGTCTTCTCCAATGACTTTGGTAATGCCTTTACATTGCGTGTCTAAACTTGATCTTCATTTTTGTGCTTCCGGCAAGCAGTTTGGGTTTGCTTTGTCTACTGTGAAATAATATGTTCTTCTTGCAGCCCAGGTTTTTCTCGACATTTTTCTCCCCCCAGCATAAAGGTAAATGAAAGATCTGAAAGGACTTAAGCTCAAGTAAAAATTAAATATTATGTGTGAAAAACTCTTTTCTTCCATGGCATCAATTTCTTGAGATCCAGAGGCAGAGAATGAATGATAGAAGCAGTGTTTGTAAGATTCTTTTTTTAGCATCATACTTGGACATTTCTTTTGCATGTTGTAGTGCAAAAAAAAAAAAAGTCAATAAATGTCAAGGTTATTGCACTGGAAAAAAGGGCTGTCATGTCTAGGCCTTCACATCTCTGATTAACTCTATGATCTCTGGCCTCTGGATGATGGTGATGGTGATTATTACTATTCTGTAATGAATGAAAGATTTTATACCAGTGGAAGTGTTAGTGTTAAAGTTCAGCATAAGGGATGAGATTATGAATGAATTTAGTGTCATAGATAAAAACACATTGTCAAGGAATCTGCAGTGCACTGAATAATGTAAACACCAGAATGTATAAAGTCATGCAATGATACAAAATGGTAAGAAGATCATTCAGATGGATTTCATAACAATTAAGTGGCAATTCTTGTTCCAAACTTGTACTAACCTTTTATTTGAACGTGTAGATAGTATTTTAGAGATCTTAGTTTGTATATGTTGATTTATATTTTTTTTAATTCAGAGCTATCTTAAGGATTTATAATTAACTCCAGCTGAATTTTTATCTTATCTTTCTATCTGTTTCTCTTCTTTTTCATTTCTTGCTTATAATATAAAACTATGCAGAAATATATATGCATTTCAAAAGTCAAACCAATATCTAAATATTACATGATGAGAGAAGAATAGCAGTGTGGAATTTCTCTCGTTTACTTGTTGCAGAAGGTGTTCCAAGGCTGTATTGGCAATACCATGTTTCTCCAACAATAAGGCTTCCACCAATAGGAAGCCCCACCATGTTTTATTGGCAGGAGGTGAAATTAAGCCCCGCCCCCTAAATTAAGGCCAATTAAAAGCATGCATTTCCCCTCCATTTCTCACATCGTTCGTTCGTTAGAACTACACGAGGTGAAGAGAAATGGGGGGGAAGGGGGTGGGGGGGAAGGGCGGGGGGGAAAATGTGCCTTTAGGAGTGCCCTGCAGGTAGCCTAGGCTAGAATACCCTGATAGCCGATAAAAGCTCCCTTGAAGGTAGAATCACCAGCCACTTCAATTGGCTGGTAGAAGCTGCCTGGGGCGAGCGCTTACACATACTCCCCTCGCCAAGCCGCTTCTATCTGCCCATCGAAAGCTTCCTTGAGGACACAGTCCCCAGCTGCTTCGGATGAGGCGTGGCTGCCCCTATCCCCTCGCCTTTAAGGCAGACTCTTTTCAGCGAGGGGAGCTCCCCACGCGCGTTCAACAGCCACTTCGATCGGCCGGTAGAAGCGGCTTGGGGCGAGCGTGCGCACACACTCCCCTCGCCGCCAAGCCGCTTCTATCTGCCCAACGAAAGCTCCCTAAAGGACACAGTCCCCAGCTGCTTTGGGCGAGGCGTGGCTGCCCCTATCCCCTCGCCTTTAAGGCAGACTCTTTTCTGTGAGGGGAGCTCCCCAAGCGCATTCAACAGCCACTTTGATCAGCCGGTAGAAGCGGCTTGGGGCGAGCGTGCGCACACACTCCCCTTGCCACCAGGCTGCTTCTATCTGCCCATCGAAAGCTCCCTCAAGGACACAGTCCCCAGCTGCTTCAGGCGAGGCGTGGCTGCCCCTGTCCCCTCACCTTTACGACAGACTCTTTTCTGCGAGGGGAGCTCCCCTCGCAGAAAAGAGTCTGCCTTAAAGGCAAGGGAACAGGGGCAGCCAGGCCTCGCCCAAAGCAGCTGGGGACTGTGTCCTTTAGGGAGCTTTCGATGGGCAGATAGAAGCGGCTTGGTGAGGGGAGTGTGTGTGTGCGTGCTCACCCCAAGCCGCTTCTACCGGCTGATCGAAGTGGCTGTTGAACCTGCATGGGGAGCTCCCCTCGCAGAAAAGAGTCTGCCTTAAAGGCGAGGAGACAGGGGCAGCCACGCCTCACCCGAAGCAGCTGGGGACTGTGTTCTCAAGGGAGCTTTCGATGGGCAGATAGAAGCGGCCTCGTAGCACACGGGCCGCTCTAGGTGGGGGAGGAAATTAAGTCACCCCCGAAAAGACGGCCTCGCTGTTTTTTCAGGGGTCAAAAAAAAATAAGGCCCGGCCTTATTATGTGAGAAACACGGTAGTTAGTGTAAAGGTAATGCAAAAGCAAGGATTATTGTAGAAGACATGATCTTTAGAAAAATCAAAAGTAATTATTAACAGACAAATCTGTTGAATGATGTCTGCTAGGTCACGGACTTAGAAACCACTGAGCAACAATTGATCAGCAATTGCCAGAAAACAGCTGCATGGGGAGTACTTGGGTGCCCCATGTTACATAACTGTTCCATCAGTTTGCTTCCAGATTCAATTCAAGGTGTTATCACCTTTGTTTAGGCCCTTTGTCAAGTGCCAGGGAAATCAGGAGATTCAGCCAGTTGAAATGAATGTAATGATTTATTGCAAGTGTAAGCTCTCTACACAGGAATCTGAGCCAAACCATACAAAATCATGTCTGGTGTATCATGTTATTAAGCAGAACCAAAGCCCATGTTATCTTATCATGACAGGAGCTTGTGCTGTGTTAGGTGTTTTTTTTTTCAGTTCAAGAAACAGAATTGGGATCATCCGTTGTCTGGGTTGAAACTGAATTTGGAGGCAATGGTCCACTGTTGTAATCTTGGTATCTTCCTGGTAGAAGAAGATACCAAGTAGAAGAAGATACTTCACTCTTTTCTCTCAATCTCTTAGAGTTTATCATATTTTTCTGGTAGGTTATTCCAGCAACTTTCAGGCTGAACCTGGAGGACTACAGGTAGTCCTTGACTTAACAACCACGATAGACCAAACTTTCTGCTGTTAAACAAGATAGTTGTTTAGTGAGCTTTGTCCCATTTTACGACCTTTCTTGCCACAGTTGTTAAATGAACCACTGCAGTTGTTAAGTGAGCAACAGGTTTGTTAAGTGAACCTGGCTCCTCCATTAACTTTGTTAGAAGATTACAAAAGATAGTGCAATGAGGATAGTGCAACCATCATAAATATGAACTAATTGCCAAGCATCCAAATTGTGATGTGATTGTGGGGATGCCACAATGGTCTTGTAAATGTGAAAAATGGTCATAAGTTTCTTTTTTTCAATACTGATGTAACTTCAGATGGTCATTAAATAAAATGTTTGTAAGTCAAGGACTACTTGCACATAATTTCTTTTTCTCTGCTCTCAGGTATCAAGCGGCTTCTTTCCACAGCTGAGTTCAGACCTCGAATATGTATTGTAGGCAGTGGACCAGCTGGATTCTACACAGCACAATATCTCTTGAAGGTAATGGGCACATTTAAAAGGACAAACACGTGGGTTCTTATCTCCCTGCTAGTTAAGGGCCATTGAGAGCCTGCAGTTAGTATTGGAAGACAGACTTCCCTTAATGTAGGAGTAGGTAATTTTTGACTTCCATCACTCCTATCATTGGCAAAGTGGCAAAGAATTCCCAGAGATACAGCCCACTTTGCCTATTTATGTCTTTTTGTGTGTGTTTTAATGAATTTAGACAAGACTGGAGATTCTTGAATTATGCCACAATCAATCATTGACATCAAAGAAAAACTGGTTCCAACACACCTTCTTCCTCTATTTTCCTCACAGCAATATCACTGTGAGATGGCTTGGTCTGTGAGAGAGTGACTGGCTGAAAATCACCCAGTCTTTCTAGTCTGCTGTTACACAAAATAGTTTTACAATTTAATCCATTGCATCCAATTAAATATTGCCAAAAAAAAAACCCTTGACTATATACCACAGATAGTTAGCCATTATTTTAACTATAATCAAATAAACCAATCTTATATTTTTTTTTCTTCTTTCTGCAAGCAAGTTTGCACTGGCACAAAGCAGAAAGCACCAGCCTGAGGATGGCGAGTGGGATCTTGCCAAAACTTTGCCAAGATACTCTTAATCTTACATGGGAAAAAACCTGAACACACCTAGACCCATCCACCCACCCACACATACATATATATATTGTTTTCTTAAGTTTTCGCGGGTACTTACATGTATGGCATTCAGCTTAGTTCGGGTATTTTCCCACGTCATAATAGTTGTGCTTTTAAAGTTGTAGCAACGTTTCAGCAGAATCTCATCTGCCATCATCAGGCTTCTGTATAGTGTTCATCTGTGAGTCAGACTTTTACAGTGGTTTCAGATTTAAATTTGGGGCAGCCTATTGCTGTGCCAGAATGGTTTTTTCTTCATCCTGATTGGTTGGGAGTCTTGGTCTGTGTTTATTGGTCTTGGAGTTTGCTGTGTTCTGCTTGATTGGTGTTTCTAGTATCTTCTGTCTGTTTTTTGGCTCTTTTTGTATCTTGATTAGCTGGCAACATTGTATTATTTTATTGGAGGCCTTTAGTGCAGCTTGGCTTCGAGTAAATGGACGGCTATCATTAGTTAGGAAGCTAGGTTTCATCTGGGTGCCTGATTGGGGTGTGTTTGAGCTGGAGGTATCGGGGGGATCTGTTTGTGCCCAGGTGTTTGCCTGGCTTGTGGTATGGAGATTTTTTTGTTTGTGAGTGCAGGCTTCCAAATGATTGACAGTCTGGTGGAATCATCTCTTCTATTCATGCTTTCTGGTCTTTTTTCATTCATGCTTTCTGGTCTTTTTTCAATCTTTATGGCTTCTCTGATGATTCTGTGGCTGGAGTTTTTTATAGTGGCTAGTGTTTTGGTGCCGTTGAAGTTGATGCTATATATACATATACATACTATATACTATATACATACATATATATATGTGTGTGTATATATATATACCGTGTTTCTCACAAAATAAGGCTGGGCCAGTATTTTTTTTTTGACCCCCCCCCAAAAAGAGCTAGGCCGCCTTTTCGGGGGAAACTTAATTCTCCCCCCTTGCATCCTCGGGCGGGCGGTGCCGGCTTGGATGTTGACCTCAGCATTGGTGGGACACTTTGTATCGGGAAACCTTCTGCCACCGTTGCTTTCCCTTCTTCCTGTGCTGCTGCGGCATTTGGTGCAGCCATGAGTGGCCAGCCAGGGCTCCTCCCTACAACTGTAGCCTGGGGAAGACACTTGGCTTCAGGCGCTCCTGTTGCCGCATTCCCTTTGCCTTCAAAGGCAAAGCCAATTCTTTTAAAAACAACGCCCTTCTACCAGTACAACAAAGACTCCCCTGCCCGAGAGGGCAGCCCAACCCTACATGGGGAGGTGAATCTCCCAGGGCCGCAGCGCAGGATCAGCCCACCCCGGGAGAAGCGCCCAGCCACCATCCCTGCCTGCCGCTGGACAGAGCATGAAGTGCTTTGCCTGGGGCGCCCAGTGCAGCTGACAGGCTGTGCCACGTCCTCCTCTGAGCTGAGCCTCGAGTGAGTGAGTGCCTCTGCCCGATCCCCATGTCGCTGCAGTGTTTGGAGCTGCCGGCGTGTTTGGAGATGCGTGGGGACGGGGATGGGCTGGGTGAGGGGTGGAAAGGACGAGCAGCTTCAGGCTCTCTCCGCTCGACCTGCCAGCCATGGAAGCAGTGCTGCTGTCGCCTTGCCTCCCTGTCTACAGACGGGTGGGTGCTATCACTGCCTCTGGCAGCCTCTCCTGGTGGCCCCTTTGGGTTTGGGTTGGAGGGACTTGGGAAGGAAACCAAGCTCAGATCGGCCTGGCTCTTTCATTTGGCAGGCGGGTGCGCACCTGCAGCTCACTTTCCCAGCTCTGCCCAGCCTGCCCAGCTCTAGCACGGCCCTGGCGGGATGAGTGGAGGGTCCAGTGGGGAGATGCTCGCTGCCTTGGTGAGAGCTCTGCTGCCGGGCAGGAGGACCTGCCTGTCAGCTGCGCTGGATGCCCCAGGTGAAGCTTTTCACACTCTGCCCAGCACCAGGCAGGGATGGCGGCTGGACACTTCTCCCAGGGTGCGCTGCGGCCCTGGGAGATTCGCCTCCCCACGTGGGGTTGGGCTGCCCTCTCAGGCAGGGGAGGCTTTGTTGTACCGGTAGTAGGCTGTCGTTTTTAAAAGAATTGGCTTTGCCATTCGAAGGCGAAGGGAAGGCGGCAATAGGAGCGCCTGAAGCCGAGTGTCTCCGCCTGGCTCCGGTTGCAGGGAGGAGCCCTGACTGGCCACGTGTGGCTGTGCCAAATGCGCGGCGTTGCTTTAAACGCCATGGCAGCATGGGGAGAAGGGAAAGCAACAGTGGCAGAAGGTTTCCCAATACGAAGTGCCCCACCAACGTCGAGATCAACGCAGGCAGCACCATATCTGGGTATGCAATAAAAGTACTTCCTAACGGCCAGCCCCCCCCGCCATTCCCCCCCCATTTCACATGTTTAATATAGGCCTTAATTTGGGGGGAGGGGCTTAATTTGATTTTATGCCTATAAAGCATGTTGGGACTTCCTATTGGGGGAGGCTGTATTTTTGGAGAAACACGGTATATATAAATCCATCATTCTTTGGTTTATTATTTGTAAATCTTTTTAAACTTTTTTTTTCCAAGAATTTTATTAGTTTTCAAAAAACAAACATACACAAACAAAACACAAAACATAGAAACATAAAACATCTTTTTGGAAAGCAGCTTAATCCCGGGTTACATCTTTTTGTATAGACATAAGCTCAAATTCATGCTCACTTTTATATACCATACCATATCTTATTTACCATTCTACATTTTGTATTTCAGCTATCTATTATCTTTTCTCATTAACACCAAATTTCTCTTGTAATCTCTGATTGGAGTATGACGCCTTTATATCTTTCCCCTAAATTTAACACTTAAAATAATACATAATTTTCATTCAGATTCTGCTTAGTACATTCTAAAGCTATGCACTATATTTTAAAATAAGAAAAAATTATAAGTTTATAATATAATTAAAACAACAATCCATAGCAATTAAACTCTATCGTTAAAATTAATATTCATTTAAGTCTTAAACATTTTACACATTCCTTTTCAAATAAGTATCATGCTTCTATGAGAACACTTATAAATTTTGCTTAGTTACTTCCCCCCCATTTAAAATATTATGTAATTAAAAAGTTCCCATTACTTCTTAGTTCAGTTCTCTCATATTTCATTTCATTTATTTTGTTCAAAAAGAAGAAAATTTCACTAAATTACATTAAATATTTTATCCCATTTTATAATCATATATTGTTCCAATTTTCTAACATAATTTCAAATACAAATACAACAATACAATTCGTACTTTTGCAGAATCTCTTTTTTAGTTATACTTTTACCCATTATCTCTAAATAAATCCTGTTTCTTTACATCTTGTTTCAAACCTTTGTAGCTTCTTTTCCCTTTTTTTCCTTTCTTGCTTCTCCAGTCTAGCCTTTTTACTCCCTTGTCTCTTGATCTCCACCCTCTTCTATATTCCTCTTTTCTGTTGCTTTCTGACATTGTATCGACTTTTCACCTTACTTTTCAATTTTTTGGTTGTTTTTTTAAGTCTTAAATTCTCCATTCTCTTTCCCCCCTTTCCCCTTTCTTCCCTAGCTAAAGTTGCTTATTCATTAAAGATGGCTTCTTCTTCATCCCAATCTTCTTGTTCTTGTAATTTCTCATAAGTAGAAATCGCCATTTCTAAGAAACGAAAAACGGAGCCAAAAGAGCCCTTTCCTTCTTGTTCCTCTTCTTTATACTTTTTAAATTCCATTTTCAGTTCATCGACAAGTAATGCCATTGTAGAAAATTTTTTAAACAACCCAAATGTTTTTAATCTTTCAAATAATAATTTCCAAGAGTCCCAAAGTCACCAAGCAATCCAAATACACACAGACTGTTTCATTTAACACTTTCTTCTTTTTACACTTTCTCTTCCTGGGGCAATTCAGTTACAAAGTTCCAATTAAAATGTATCTTTTAGAAGTCTTGTTACAATTTAGCTCTAGTCTTTTAAATTCCAAGCAGCCTCTTCCAGTAAAATCTTAATCTTAATTCTTTTTCTCTCCCTTCTCACTTACAGCAAAAAAGAAAATTTTTTTTCAATGTTCAGAAATCTTTATTGTCCCCTTGGCTTTAATTTTCCAGTTTAATTACCTGCTGATGCCAAAGCTGGTTTTTCCAATTTCTCATTCATCTGCTGTCACCGTAAGGAAGGAGAGTGAGAAAAGAAAAAAAAAACCTTTCCCTTTTCACTTTCGTTCGCTGCTTCCAGATCTTCTTTGGGAACGATGTATCTTTGATGAAATTTAAATTCCAGGGTATTTTCAATATTGCTTGTTATCCCGGTCAGCCAAAACTTTCACTTCTCAGCTTCCTCCTGCACATTCTTTTCTGGATGAGTGCTTCTTTGTGGCGGCCATTTCTGACTGCCGCTCCACCGCTTTCGGAAAAGGGAGTTAAGCCAGCTGAGGAGGGAGTTGCAATTCCCCCCGACCCTTGCCGGATCTCCCCTATCTTCAGTTACCTCTATGGGGTAACTATAGCCCTGAATCCGGCTGGATCGGGGCACTCCAGCAGCGAGCACAAACAGAAACCGCGCACGATCGTGGATTTCTGCCGCCGCCGAAGCCCTGCAAACTGGAAGTCAATTCAAAATCTTTTTAAACTTTTGAGTTCATTATTCAATTCCATTTATAAAACCAGCTCACTTTTGTTAGTTGAAATTTTAAAATCCACTTTAGAATCTATTTTGATTTTATTCAACGGGGCTTGTTTCTCTTCAATAATAAGTTTTGATACCATTACCAAGTTAAATAGTTTGAGACCCTCTTGTAACCAGGTACCTATCCGCGACTTCCAACATACAATCGATTTAAAAGCTGAGTTGAATTGGGTTGTCATCCTTTGAGATTTTTAATAAAGTTTTTTTTTTTTGGGGGGGGGGGACATTTTATGATTAACAATAGCGATAGCACTTAGACTTATATATCGTTTTACAGTGCTTTTACAGCCCTCTCTAAGTGGTTTACAGAGTTGGCCTATTGCCCCCAACAATCTGGATCCTCATTTTGCCCACCTCGGAAGGATAGAAAGCTGAGTCAACCTTGAGCCTGGTGGGATTCGAACTGCCAAATTGCAGTCAGCCGAAGAGCCTTCAGTACTGCATGTGGTCATAATCCGAGGACTGCCTGTGTAATTGTGCACGATCATGCCCTTCGGGTTTGTGTGATGGCAGAGTTCCAAGTTTCAGATATGTTGCAAAATAACACTCTAGACATAATTCTGGCTGGGAAGTCTATCTGTTCCATCCCATGTGGATTGAGAGGATTAAAAGAGAAGGACGATGACAAAACCAGCTAATAGAGAACTAGAGCCAAAAACTTAGACAAGCTGCACCATGGATCTGAAGCCAAGAAGCACTACTTAATAGAGACAGATTAGAAGAATAGTGGAGGTCTAAGTTAAACTTGATGTATCCAAGAAAGCAGTTCAGTCACAGATTCTGACCCAGATGAGGTTGGAAGACATGTTGAAATGCTATCTTGTTTCCAGCCTGATTCTATTTTAGAAAGTTTCCAAAAGTTTACTTACTGTGCCTACTTCCTACCTCAGCTAGCTCTCTTCGTAATTCTAATGCTTAGGAAAGCCTGGTCCCGCAGTGTGACAGTCTTCCTATTCAAAGTACTCACCTACAATACCAAGATGCTGCTTTGGGGGTTCAGAGGCTACAGATCTGAGACTGGATCTGCAAAGTCTGAAGGGGTTACAGGGAGTAGATCTTTTGCCTTCTCCATGTGTGCTCTCGGGCCAGTGGCCACTTACGGCTCTGGTCATTTGGAGAGAGCCAGATTGTGGAAAAAGGACTGAAAGAGAAAAGGAAGGAAGAAGCTGATGTGTTACGGGTGCAGGGTTTAAACCCTTGTTTCAAAGGAGGTAAGGGACAATTTGGTCTGCTTTTAGGGAGTAAAATATCTTGGGAATTGTAATTGATATCAAAGAGAGTAACAGGCTGGGAAAAGCTGCTTTAATGGAATTTCCCTCAAGAATGACCATTCTGGGAAAAGTTAATATTAATGAAGGTAAATATTATCGGCAGGAAAACATTATTTCCTTATTAGGTAGGATCTCACTCCCTTCCTCTCCCCCTCCCCTTCTCTCTTTGAATTTCAAAGCTCGACCTTGGTTCTAGCAGGGAGATGCTGTTGCTGACTGTAGAGAGTCATGACAGACAATCCTGAAAGAAAATGGATCCGGAAATGGATGTTGTGGCTCTTCTCCAACTTTCAAGGACATTTTGTGTTCTATGCTCAAAAGAAAAAGAAAAAGCAAGTCTTTCTTATTGTTAGCTTGTCATCCCATTGCAGAACATTTACAAAGTCCTCTGCATGCACAACTGTACATGACTTACAATATGAATATCTGATGGTGTGCTGAACTCTTTATGCATCTGCCCATCAATTAAAGATTCAGAGGAATGGTTCCCTTGAGACAAATACATCTGCCAGTGAGATGCTCTGCTCAGCCAAAGAGAGAGTCACATGTTCATTTCCATCTCCCTGGCTGTGGAATTTCCTTCTCGTTAACTTCAGCTGGACCCACAGATATCCCTCCTCCCAGATCCCTGTCCAGACTGAAGTTGCCGAGCCATCTATTCAATCAGTCTGTTTCAATTTATCATAAATGGCTTTTTAATGCTTCCCTGCTTCCCTGGGGATGTGCCTTTAATTAGGAAAGAAAACAAAAAGTTACAAATATAAATAATGAAGGCCTGCCCTGGTGTTTGAAATCATCTTTCCCCACATGTTGGTTAAATCCAATATTAGATTGGGTCTTGTGTGAAGGACCTAGAGACCTTATGTTTTGTGGCGCATCCTTCAAAGATGTAATGATTCAAAATAGATCTACCGTATATACTTGAGTATAAGTCGACCCAAATATAAGCCGAGGCACCTAATTTTACCACAAAAAACTGGGAAAACCTATTGACTCGAGTATAAGCCGAGGGTGGGAAATGTAGCAGCTACTGGTAAATTTCAAAAATAAAAATAGATACTAATAAAATTACATTAATTGAGGCATCAGTAGATTAAATGTTTTTGAATATTTATTTCAAAGAAAAACAGATAAATCAATTTGGGAAACGATCTCACTATCATGAAAGGTTTAATTGATTCACTAACCCAAAAGAAGATGACGATGACAGCGGGAGGCAGGAGTCACTCTCTCCCTTGCAAGAAAAAAGCAAGAGCCGTTCTTATGATCTCTCTCTCTCTCTCTCTCCCCGTAATACAATCAAGCCCTTTCCAGCACGCGCGATCTGCCGCCGCCGCTTTGCACCCTCCCTGCAAATGCAAAATCCCGGGGTTTTTGCATTTGCAAGGTGCAAAGCGGCAGGGGCGGATCCCGCATGCTGGAAAGGGCTTGACTGTATTACGGGGAGAGAGAGAGAGATCATAAGAACGGCTCTTTTTTCTTGCAAGGGAGAGAGTGACTCCTGCCTCCCACTGTCATCGACATCTTCTTTTGGGTTAGTGAATCAATTAATTTGGGAAATGATCTCACTATTATGAAAGTCAGTGTTCTCTGCCAGTGGGTCATTTAGAAGAAAATGCCCCACGGCATATCCATGCGCATGTAAGGGGAATCAGAAATCCCCGCGTTCAATGCCTAGCACAGTAGAAGAGAAAATGCAGCTGTGAGCAAATACTAGGAAAACCTGATTGATCAGAAGGAAGGAGGCAAAAGAGGGAGGGGTGGTGGTGGACGGAGGTCCCACTGGTATTTGTGAAACACTTGGTCGGCAGCACTTAAAGTCAATGTCCTCGCTCCCACCTACCCAAAGCCACGAAGTCCCCCAATTGTGCAGCCCAGAATTGCCCTCCCCTCGGGGCAGCAACGACGCCCGGTATTTCCCGAGATGAAGCTCCGCCGTGCAATGAAAGCGCCCTGGCTCTAGGCTCAGAAAACAACGCGAGGCAAGGTCACTTCGGCTCCGCTCAGCTTCGTTTCCTAGCTGCTTTCAGTCCACTCGGGAGGAGGTGGCGGCGGCAGCTTGCGTTGTTTTCTGAGCTCTAGGCCACCACCTCCTCCCTCTCCTCCCGAGCAGACTGAAAGCAGCTAGGAAACGAAGCTGAGCGGAACCGAAGCGACCTCACCTCGCGTTGTTTTCTGATTTCTAGGCTCAGCTCAGCTTCGTTTCCTAGCTGCTTTCAGTCCGCTCAGGAGGAGGGGGAGGAGGTGGTGGCCTAGAGCTCAGAAAACAACGCAAGCTGCCGCCACTACCTCCTCCCCCTCCTCCCGAGCGGACTGAAAGCAGTTAGGAAACGAAGCTGAGCGGAGCCGAAGCGACCTCTCCTCGTGTTGTTTTCTGAGCCTAGAGCCAGGGCGCTTTCATTGCACGGTGGAGCTTCTTGTCTCGGGAAACACCGGGCGTCGTTGCTGCCCCCTGAGGGGAGGGCAATTCTGGGCTGCGTGATTGGGGGACTTCGTCACTTTGGGTGGGTGGGTGGGTGGGAGCGAGGATGGACGGAGTCCATGAAGTGGGGCTTGCCTGCAGGAAAGCAGCTGCCCAGCTCCGGAGCTCCACACCATTTTTTTTTCAGAGGGGAATCTGACTCGAGTATAAGCCGAGGGCGGTTTTTTCAGCACAAAGAATGGGCTGAAAAACTCGGCTTATACTCGAGTATATACGGTAGGTATAGCTGCATTCGAAAGGTCACATTTTGACAACTGCATAAATCCACCAAATTGAGTCAGGATTGAAAAAACTAATAATTTGAAATGTAAATGTTAGCCTCCACTTAATCCACACAGAGCCAACACAGAAAAGAGAAAGAGGTGGCAACCCTTACATACATAAAACTAAAAACAATCATAATCAAAGAAATAATACTAATGAAACCCCTATAATCACAACACTAACTGCCAGCTAACTGAACATAAGCTTGCCCTTCCTGGTTATCTGCCATCTAAGTATTTTTAATGCAGGGGGAATAATGATGAAAGCTGTATTTTCACAATATGTTTTTTTAAGTAGTTATATATTGTCCATTCTATACAAAAGTAGAAACTTGAGATCTTATTGCTAGATTTGCTGGATTCAGACGAATTAAAATTGTTCTGTGTTTCTCTCTCTCTCTCTCTCTCTCTCTCCCTCCCTCCCTCCCTCCCTCCCTCCCTCTCTCACTCTCTGTGGCACAAAGGCAACACAGTCACATATGTAAGAAAAGTCCCTTTAATACCTCCAACTTTGCCCCCCAAAGTTACCTTCGGCTGGAGAAAAACTCTCTCAAGAACAGTCTTTAAGTGGAGGAAATTCAATCTGAAAACAAAGTACATATAAACTGTAAATAAAAATCCACACAAACCACGCTGCCGCAATGAACTGGACAGGACAGGATAAGGCATTGCAACTTCAAAGGCCAACAAAACAGGAGGGAGGGAGAAGGTAGGGAGAACACCTAGAGGTGTCTGTCTGTCCATCCATCTGTCCATCCATCCATTTCTCCCTCCCTCCCTCCCTCCCAACTATTTATATAGCCAACCATCTTCTAACCAACTCTGTGCTGCTCCCAATAAAAAATTAAAACAACAGATAGTACCATATAAAAACTATAAATCTGAACACATTAAAACATTAAAAACAACAAAAACTTGGTGCCAAGTCAAGCTTCTAATGTGTTGTCATCCAGTCTTAGGCCAGCACTTGGGGAAAAGCCAGGCCACGAGGGTAGAGACCTGCCTAATGTTTATTTATTTGGTTTGTCAATTGCTTACAAGATAATAGGTATAAGTAAAAACATAGATATGGATACATATAAGAAAAATAAAAAAATAAAAGAAACAATAGGACAGGGACAGAAGGCACGTTGGTGCGCTTATGCATGTCCCCTACAGACCTCTTAGGAAAGGGATGAAGTCAACAGTAGACAGTCTAAGGTTAAAGTTTTTGGGGTTTGGGGAAGAAACCACAGATTCAGGTAGAATATTCCAGATAT
This sequence comes from Hydrophis major, assembly GCA_033807585.1. Classification (NCBI taxonomy): domain Eukaryota; kingdom Metazoa; phylum Chordata; class Lepidosauria; order Squamata; family Elapidae; genus Hydrophis; species Hydrophis major. The sequence continues at coordinate 179,712,309 of CM066329.1, forward strand.
TGACCACTCTGTTGCTGAAGTCGTATTTCCTGCAATTAAGTTTGGTGCGATTAACTTTGAGTTTGTATGTATTGTTTGCTCTTGTATTGTTATAGTTGAAGCTGAAGTATTCATTGACAGGTAGGACGTTGCAGTGTATGATTTTATATACTATACTTAGATCGGACCGAAGGTTCTAGGTGTTCTAGGTCTAGAATTTCAAGTCTGGTGGCATCAGGTATTCTGCAATGAGTAGAGGAGTGGAGAACTCTTCTTGTGAAATATTTCTGGACTTTCTCAACTGTGTTAATATCAGATATTTAATGTGGGTTCCAGACTGATGAGGCAAGGCGAGGGGAGACTGATGGAGAAGCCTGGAAGAGCCAGCAACTTGAGCACCACTAGTTAATTGGTGTAAAGCTAGTTCACCCATCTCAGTGCACCAAGGATAGACGTGCAAATGCCAAACAGAATAAATTAGCAATTTAGACTGTCAGGACTGCATTGTGTCTTGCATGTGTAGATTTCCCTGACATTGTATGCCATTTGCTAAATAAATAAATGCTGCCCACTAGCAGGAAGTTCAGCAGTTACTCCTTTGATATTCTGCACCTTCTTGGAGGCTGTGTTGCTTTGGAATTGGCTGCCACAGATTTATTGATGAATACAAGATATGTGCATAAGCGCTTTTTATTCATGATGGCGCAGTGGTTAGAATGCAGTACTGCAGGCTACTTCTGCTGGCTGCCAGCAGTTTGGCAGTTCTCTGGCTTACTGGCTCACTTGACTCAGCCCTCCATCCTTCTGAGGTTGGTAAAATGAGGACCCAGATTGTTGTGGGGACAATAGGCTGACTCTGTAAACTGCTTAGAGAGGGTTCTAAAGCACTGTGAGTAAGTCTAAGTTATATTGCTATTTGAAATATACTTGTACAACTTTTATGTATTTTTTTTAAAACTAGAGAGAGAGCCAGATGAAGGGAGAATAGAGGCAAATGTTACATCAATTAGTAGTATCTGGAATTTTTCTAAAAACTGCATCCAGAAATCTAGAATCTGTAAGACTGGGACAATTTCTCTTTTGTGCTTTTTAAAAAAAAGTTTTATTGTTTTTTTAGGACAAACATAGACAAACAAAACATAAAAAAAATCAAGCCATCTTCCATATATATACATACAGTGTGTCGGTTGGTTTACAAATTGTTTTGTGCTTCCACTTCGTAGTCTTCAATAACAATTACATTGTATATATTCTCATATTGTCAATCAAATATTCCTAAATACATTAATATCATTATTAATCATTTGACTATACTATTATTCATGTTTTACGAGATGATCCATATTTTATTTAATTTGTTTTATGACAGTTCTAATTATCATCTTAGATCTATTCTACAATCATTTTGTAGATATAATAAAAAATGCATCTTTATATATTCATTATGTTCCAAAAATCTACATATTTCATTACTATATTTTATTGTCTAACCATTGATAGAATAGATCCCAAATTTTATACAATTGTTTATCATCTTGTTCTCTGATTTCAAATGTCAATCTACTCATTTCAGCATATTCCAATATTTTCTTAATAATTTCCTCCTGTGATGGTATTTTCTCATTTTTCCAGTTTTTGGCAAATACAATCCTTGCCACTGTTAATACATTTACAATCAGATATTTCAATTCTTTACTGTATATTTCAGGTAAAATTCCCAATAAAAATATCTCTGGTTTCAAGTCTATATGCTTTTTGTCATTTTTTTCCAACCATGTGTGGATTTTAGTCCAATATTTTTTGGCATCCGCACAAGTCCACCACATATGGTAATATGAGCCAGGTACCTGATGACATTTCCAACATTTTTCAGATTTGTTCTTGAACATTTTTGCTATTCTTGTTGGGGGAAAATGCCACCTGTAAAACATCTTATACAAATTTTCTTTATAAGCTGTTGACATTGTCATTTTATAATTTTGAGACCACAATTTTTGCCCATTTCTCTAGATCAATCCCATATCCAAAATTCTTCCCCCAAGCAATCATTGTTTCTTTAAATTGTTCTTCTAGTTTAATTTCTAATAGATATTCATATAATTTTTTTAATCACCTTTTCATCAGTACCTGTCAAAATCTTATCTAAGTCAGTCAGTTTATCATAGAAACCTTCTGTTTTAGAATCTTTATCATACCTTGAATGTATTTGCGCATATGAAAACCAATTCATCTTTATACCTTGTTCCTCTAATTTTTGCATAGATTTAAGTTCACACTTTTCATTTATTTCACCATATCCCACTGTTTGTTCCTTTTTGTATATTATAGGATAGGAAAAAGCTTCAATACTCGATAGCCAGACTGGAATTTTCAAATAACATTGCCATTTAGTCTTCTCCCAGTTTAACCACAGAGACTCCCATATATAATGTCTTCTAAAATACCCCTGTGTTTTAGTTCCTTTATACCATAAAAAAGCATGCCACCCCAACAATAGATTATGTCCTTCTAATGTGAACAATCTAGCATTCCTTAATGTTATCCATACCTTAACCACATCAAATTTGTAGCTTGGTAGTACAACTCCCAATTAGGCAAACCAAATCCTCCTCTTATTCTAGCAACTTGCAAAAGTTTTAATTTTATTCTCACTTTCTTACCTTGCCATATATATTTCAACACAATTTTATTTAAATCTTCAAAATAATCTTTTCCAATTTTGGAATTGTTTGGAACAAATATAAAATTCTGGGTAATATATTCATCCTGATTGTTGATATTCTCCCTATTAATGACAGTTGTAAATTTTCCCATTTCACCAAATCTAGCACTATCTGCTGCTTAAGTTCAATATAGTTATTCTCTTTTAGTGTACTACATTTTGCTGTCAAATGTATCCCCAAGTACTTGATCTTATTTGTGACCTGGATTTTTAATACATCCTCCAGTTCTTCCTTTTGTCTTGATAACATATTCTTTGTCAAAATCTTTGTTTTTATTTATTTTTAAACCAGCCACCTTTCCATATACCTCTATCTTTTCTATCAATTTTAATGCTGTTTTTAGTGGGTCTTCTAAGATGAAAACCAGATCATCTGCAATTTAAATTCTTCTTTTGTAATTTTCATCCGTTTTATGTCCTTTTCTTCTCTAATATTTCTGTTTAGCACTTCCAAGGTTAACACAAACAACAAAGCTGACACCCTTGTCTTGTTCCTTTTCTTATATCAGTAGAGTCCATTAATTCTCCCTCTATCATTACCTTTGCCGTTTGCTTATGATATATAGCTTCTATTGCTTGGATGAATTTTTTACCAAAACCCATCTGTTCCAGCTGTAATAACATGAATCGCCAATTCATATTGTCAAATGCCTTCTGTGCATCTAAGAATATCAAAGCCATTTGTTTTTCAGGGTGTGCCTCATAGTATTCCAAAGTGTCCAAGATTACTCTCATGTTGTCTTTAATTTGCCTCTTTGGCAGAAATCCATTTTGATCAGGATGAATAAAATTATTTAGGTATTTTTTAAGACTTTCTGCCAATATTGAAGCAAAAATTTTATAATCTGCGTTTAGAAGGGAAATAATTCTTGATTTGTAATAGGTCGGCCTCCTCTTTTAGGATAAGTGTAATATAAGCTTCTGGCCATGATTTAAGTATCTTCTCCTTTGACATAACTTCATTCATAACTTCTAGCAATGGAAGATTCAACGATTCTTGTAGTGTTTTATAAAATTCCACCGGAAGTCCATCTGGGCCTGGTGCTTTTCCATTGTTTTGCTTCTTAAGTGCTTCAGTTAACTCCATCATCGTTATATTGCTTTCTAACATTATTTCAATCTCTTTAGGTATCTGGGGTAGGTTAGCATTTGTGTAAGTACTGTTCAACTTTTTCCTCATCAATATTCCCTTGTTTATATAGTTGCCCATAGAAATCTCAAATAATTTCCTTTTTCTCCTTATTGCCATAACAAACTTGGCCTCGATCATCTATTAATTGCAATATTTCCTTGATTCTTTCTCCTTTCTCAGTTTATATGCTAACCATCTACCTGGTTTATTTGCATCTTCAAAATAGTTCTGTTTTGCACCTCTGATTTTCTGTGCTAATTCTTCTTTTTCCATTAATCCCATTTTATGTTTAATTATATCCATTTTTAACTTAATGTCCTTCTGTGGCATTTTCTGTAACTCTTTTTCAAGTTCTTTATACTCATCCTCTAATGTCTTAGAGGCTAGTCTTTCCATGGTATTTCTTTTCCTTGTATTATCAAGCCTCTGGCATATGTCTTCATTGTATCCCATATGTTAGGGATAACATTGTTTACCCTAACTGGTTTAGGTAAAATAATAACGAAGTAATCATAGTTTGTTAGTTAAAGTGTCTGCAACTTTAACTATGGGAAAATAATTAAGGGAGTGGTTGTGAAAGCACTTTAAAAGAAGCAAGATGACAGCTTGCTCTCTCTCTGGCTTTGATGATCCCTGATTACTGCTTGGAATCAAGACTGCATTGCTCGAACGGGAGAGATAAACAAAGGACTGATTTGTAAGTGAACTGACATAGGATATTCTACACGGACTTTGCTAACTGAATATCCCTGAATGGACTGACTAAATGATACATGACTATTGGACTGTTATTTTGACTATGCTATGAACTCATAATGGAATAAACTATATTTTTGATAGCACAAGCGTATCTGTTATTTTTACTGTATGTTAATAAACATACAAGCTTAGCTCACTCATTTATCTGTGTGCCTATCTGACTAACGCTGCACATTCTGTTTAGCTTGTCTCCCTAACCCTGGTTGGGGAACCCAGGCTTAACACTGGTTATGGGCCCAGAGGCTGCGAAGTCAGTTTAAATAGGATAAAGCAGATTTATGTAAAAGTGAGAGTTTGTGTTGTTAAACATTACAGTAAACAGACAGCTGTGTTTTATTAATTATAGTTTTATATCCATAAAAGAAAACATGGCACAAGTCAATCTACAAAGTTTGTCCCTTATATCCAAGCTGGATGGAACAAACTATGTATCATGGTCTACAAAATGTAGTCTACTTCTACGAAGAGAAGGTTTGTGGAACATAATTGAAAATCCACCAAACGTAGAAGAATGGGATCCAGAGGATGATGAAGACAGACTAAAGATAGAAGAATTTATGCATAAAAATGAACAAGCTATTTGCATAATTGCTTTAACCTTAACTGACCAACAGCTTGTTTATATCCACGGAGAGAAAACGGCTGTTGGGTGTTGGCAGAAGCTGAAGAGGATTTATGTTCGAGATAATGTTGGTGCTCACATAAATCTAACACGGAAGCTTTTCAGTACGCATCTCCAGATGAACGGTGATATGCTGAGTCATTTGAAAACTATGCAAAGCATTTTTCAAGAACTGCACGAGAAAGAGCTTATTTTCTCTGAACAACACCAAGTCTACATAATTCAATCTTCCCTTGATGAAAGTTATGATAACTATGTAACTTCCCTTGAAATTTTTCCAAAGGAAAGCCTAACTTTAACTGATATAACTGGCAGATTGATTGAAGAGGCCAGAAGAAGGCTTGAAAGAGATGAGTTAAGGAGGCAGCAACCTCAAAAAGAAGATAATGAATCTCCTACTGCATACGCAATTAAAAAGTGTTTTAATTGTGGAGGAAGAGGACATTTGGCAAGATTTTGTAAAAAAGCAAAGTACCAGAACGCTGGCCAGAATACTAAAAGTCATCAAAAGATAAAGAAAAATTTAGAGTTAGCCATGTATAGTAACGGAGCTGTAAAAAATAATTTATGGGTGGTTGACAGTGGAGCATCCCACTGTATAACAAATGATAACAAAAATTTTATTAAAATGTCCAAGAGTACACAGCAGATATCGTTAGCCAATGGCTGGAAACTGAAAGCTAAAGGTCAAGGTATAGCATACTGTTCTTTCATAAAAGAGAATGTAAAAATGTTATATGTACCACAACTCAAGTTTAATTTAATTTCAGTTAGAATTTTGGTTAAACTAGGATATGTAGTTACATTTAGGGGAGATAACTGCATAATTGAAAAAGAAGATAAGAAAATTACTGCATCTTTAAGAGGTGAATTATATGTGTTAAATGATAATGGCTTAAAGGTGGCTAACACAGTTTATGATAATAAGAAACCTCATGATGAATGTATTCACTTGTTACACCAAAGGCTAGGGCATTTAAATTTTAAAATGCTTAAGAGAACTGTTGAATTATCTAAGGGAATATGTTTGAAACCTTGTAATAAGTATTTGCAATGTAATGCTTGCAATCAAAGCAAAGCAAGGGTCATACCGGATAATAGAGTTGATGGATTTACTACCAAAGAGCCTTTAGAGGTAGTATTTGCAGATTTAATAGGTCCGAAAAAACCAAGTGTAGGAGGAGCTCGTTACATACTAAGTATAATGGACCACTATTCTAGATATGGATTTTGCTATTTAATGAAGAGCAAAACTGAAACATATCAAAATCTCTTTAATTGGATAAAATTTGCTGAAAGGAAAACTAAAAAGAAATTAGTAACTCTTATAACAGATAATGGTACGGAATTTACAAATAATAAATTCCAGAACAGACTAAGAATGTTAGGTATTCAACAAAAAATATCTGCACCATATAGGCCACAACATAATGCCTTTATAGAGAGAAGAGGCCAAACATTACAATCAATGACACGAACAATGATGTCTGATTCAGGATTACCTGACAATTTGTGGGGAGAAGCAATAATGTGTGGTAATCATATATTAAATAATGTTGTTAATTCAACAACAGGTGAATTACCATTCACACTGTGGCATGGTACAAAACCTGATTTAAGTTACATGCATACATTTGGAGCACCAGCATGGGTGCATATCCCTACACAACTTGGACACAAAGGACAGCATAGAGCTAAAAGATTATATTTTGTAGGATATACATCTAATCATAGATCTTATAGATTCTGGGAACCAGGTACATCTAGAGTTTACACCAGTGCTGGTGCAAAATTCCTAGAACATGTAGGATGGAATAGATTAGAGCAAGATTTAAATAATGAAGTAATTATTGAACCCTACAAAAGGCAGAAAGAGCAGACTAGTTATAAGAAGAGTCCAATAAAAGAAGAAGTCCAAGAAGAGCAAATAGGACCAGAACAAGAGGAAACAGTTGATCAGGAAGAGTTAGATAATCAAGAAGAGTTAATAAATGAAAGTCCACCTGTAAGTCCTGTAATACCTAGACGTACTACACGTATAACTAGACCACCTGATAGGTATCAAGCAAGTATAGTTTGCCAAGTAACTAAAGTTCCAACTAGTGTAGATGAACTTAGGATGTATCCTGCTAAGGATCAGGAGAATTGGCAAAAGGCAATGGAAAAAGAACTAAATTCATTAAAGGTAATGAAAGTTTATGAAGATGTTAAATTACCTCCAGGAGAAAAATCCATTGGGTGCAAATGGATATTTAAAGTAAAAACTGGAAATGATGGGACTGTTGCTCATAAGGCTAGGTTAGTAGCTCAAGGATTTAATCAAACTGCATCTGATTATGATGAAGTTTTTGCACCAAGTCTTAAAGCAACAACTTTAAGAGCAGCATTAGTGTGGGCAGCTAAGAAAAACTATGTCATTAACCATTTAGATGTAGAAACTGCTTATCTACATGCACCATTGCAGCACACTATATATTTAAGAAAACCAGTAGGTATAAAAGACAATAAAGTAAATAGTAATGATTGTTGGAAACTCAAAAAGAGTCTTTACGGGTTGAAACAATCTGGGTTTGAGTGGAATCAATATATTGTGAAAGAATTTAACAATATAGGTTTTAAATCTGGTTTAGGAGATCCATGTGTGTTTAAAAGAGAAAATAATGGAACGGTGTCATTATTGTTATTATTTACAGATGATATTGCTTTGATAACTAAGACTAATAATGAAGCTAATGAGATTATATCATTATTAGCCAAAAAGATAAAATTAAAGCATTTAGGTGAAATTAAAAAGTAGGATTGACAATTAACAAAACAAATAATGGTTTTAAGATATCTCAAGAAGATAAAATTTGCCAATTAATTAAAACGTTTAAAATGGAACTTTGTAAACCGGCAAAGACTCCAATGAGTCAGGAAGTTTGTCAAACTGATGATCAAAGTCCCAAATTTGATAAGTCAATATATCAATCTTTGATTGGCAGCTTATCATATATAAGCAATTGGTCTAGGCCAGATATAGCTTATAGTGTTAATCAGCTGGCACGTTTTAATTCAGATCCACATCAATGTCATTGGCAATCATTAAAGAGAATTTTAAGATATCTTAAAGGAACAATGAACCATGCATTGTATATAGAACCAAAGGGTGATTTGAGTCTTAGTGCCTACTCAGATGCAAGTTTTGCAACTGACATAAATACTAGAAAATCAACATCTGGGATGGCTATATTATTTGGTAAGACACTAATAGGGTGGAGGTCAATCAGACAACAGCATATCAGCTTGTCCACGATGGAAGCGGAATTTTCATGTCTGTCATTACCATGCACTGACTTGATTTTGTACAAACAGTTATTATTAGACATAGGTATAACTGTTAAAGATTCCATTATTGTGTACGAGGACAACCAGGCAGCCATAAAGTTAGCTACTAGTATTGTTGTAAAAACTAGATCAAAGCATACTGATTTAAGACACTTAAATGTTAGAGAATCTGTAAAGAATGGGCTAATTAAATTGGAATACTGCATGACGGAAGAAAACATTGCAGACCAATTTACAAAAGTTCAAGGAGTAATTAAGTTTAAAGAGAGTTGTAACAAATATGATTTAAAGATGTAAATAGTTATATTATTATTTAACCTAAAAGGGGAGAATGTTAGGGATAACATTGTTTACCCTAACTGGTTTAGGTAAAATAATAACTAAGTAATCATAGTTTGTTAGTTAAAGTGTCTGCAACTTTAACTATGGGAAAGTAATTAAGGGAGTGGTTGTGAAAGCACTTTAAAAGAAGCAAGATGACAGCTTGCTCTCTCTCTGGCTTTGATGATCCCTGATTACTGCTTGGAATCAAGACTGCATTGCTCGAACGGGAGAGATAAACAAAGGACTGATTTGTAAGTGAACTGACATAGGATATTCTACATGGCCTTTGCTAACTGAATATCCCTGAATGGACTGACTAAATGATACATGACTATTGGACTGTTATTTTGACTATGCTATGAACTCATAATGGAATAAACTATATTTTTGATAGCACAAGCGTATCTGTTATTTTTACTGTATGTTAATAAACATACAAGCTTTGCTCACTCATTTATCTGTTTGCCTGTCTGACTAACGCTGCACATTCTGTTTAGCTTGTCTCCCTAACCCTGGTTGGGGAACCCAGGCTTAACACCATACATTCTGTGTTGATGTGTCTTCTTTTTTATTTTCTTAAAAGAAAAAAGGCAGTTCTTTCTCCATCCTCTGTATGAAGTCTTTTTCTTTTAGTATAGTATTATTTAACGTCCATCTAGATCTTCTTCTTTGTCCTTTCCATTTAATTGTCATTGGATTATGATCTGCCCAAATATTTGTTTCAGTATTTATTTCTTGTATATTGGCTAACAATTCTGTTGACATCCATATCATATCGTATCTATGGACCATGATAAATGTCTGTTTGAATAGAAGATGTATTGTTTAGTCTTAGCATTTCTTTCTCTCCATGCATGTTTTAAGTTTATTTCATCTATCATTTTAAAAAGGCATTTAGGGAGAGTCTTTCTGTTTTGTTTGTTGTTTTCTGTGTTGTATAGTCCAATTTATTGTCTACAATTCCATTGAAGTCTCCCATCATAATGATATTAGCATAGTCCAGTTCAATTATTTTCATGTGTAGTTTTCTATAAAATTCTTCTTGGTTGTCATTCAGGGCATAGATTGTGATCAGGAGTGTTTTCATATTATTGTCCATTATTTCCACCATTAATAATCTTCCATCGTCATCTGTATTGATCAATTTCACTGGGATAATATCTTTAATGTATAAAACCACTCCTCTTTTCTTGCATTGTGTCAAAGAAGTAAATATTTTCCCTAACTTTGGCTGAATCAACAGCTATTCATGTTGCTTTTTAATATGTACTTCTTGTAGGCAGATTATATCAAATTTTAATTTCTCTAATTTATGGAAAGTTTTCCTTCTTTTAACAGCTGAATTAAGTCAGTTTGTGTTAATTGTAATAAGTTTTTTCTCTTCCATGTTTATACTTTATAAGTAGGTTTAGCAGCTCTTGTAGATCTTGGTTCACATTGTTCCTTAACTTCCACCTTTCCGCCTGCTGCACCTTCTTTTTCAGTCGCTATTTGGCAATCCTCTTGGAATTCAATTAGTGACATTTCTTTTTCTGTCTCCTCCTCTCTCCCTCCAAAGTATTCAATATAAAACAATTCAGTTTTCTCAATTGAGTCAATTCTATGTCTCTGTTCTTGCCATGTAAACATTAAACCTTCTGGAATCAGCCATCTATAATTCATCTCTTTTTAAAGTAGGATTTTAGTCAGGAATTGGTATTCTCTTCTCATCTCTCTTGCTCTTCTGGGCACTTGTTTCAGGACCACAATCTCCTTATCTTTATATTTCAATGTTTTCTCTTTTGCCACCTGCAATATTTATGTTTTAATGGCTTTCTTTGTTAATCTGATGTGAACTTCTCATGGTAAGTTATTTCTCATTGCATATCTTGTGAAGACTTGAAAAACCTTGTCTATTCCATCCATCATCTTCTCTTTGGTTATTTCCAGAGCTTCAGCCAAGATTTCTATCATTATCTCAGCTAAGTTTTGTTCCTTTTCTTCCTCTATGTTTTGAAATCTGAGATAAAATTCTGATCTATCCATCTCCCATCTCAGCATCCCACTTTTATCTTGTTCAACCACTGTTAATCTGCCATCAATATCTCCAATCTTCTTATCTCTTTGTTTATCTCCTTCAATTTTTTTGAATTTCTCATCATATTTCACCCTCATTTGTTGAATATTCTCCACCTTTTCATCAGTTTTTTTCTATTCTCCTTTCAATATTCTCTGTTCTTGCTTGTATGCTTTGAATTCCTTGCATTATCATCTGCAATGTCACCTTTTCCTGTTCTTTTTTTTTGTTGTAACATTGTCTGTATTGAACGTTGTCCTCCAGATGATGAAGAGGAAGAAGTAGGAATTGAAGAACCAGCCGCTGTTAGTTTCCTGCTCATTTTGGACAATTCAAAATCTTCAGGTTCTTCTAGACCTTAATCCACTCGTGAAATAACCAATTGTAAATCCAAGTAAAAATAGTGGAAAAAAAGAAGCAAGATAGAAAAAAAAAAGATTTTTTCAGGTTCTTGTATAATTTAATCCAATCAATTAGTTCAATAGCAGTAAAGTTCAAAAAAGGAAGAAAAAAAAAACCATAAACAGAGAAAGGAAAAAAATGTTAAATCTTGTAGAAGGCAGAAAAATAAAAAGTAAGAAAGTAAAAAAAAAAAAAAGGAATTTCTTCAGGTTCTTCAACACCTTAATCCAGGGGTCTCCAACCTTGGCCCCTGGAAGCCTGGCGGACTTCAACTCCCAGAATTCCACAGCCAGCTTTGCTGGCTGTGGAACTCTGGGAGTTGAAGTCCGCCAGGCTTCCAGGAGCCAAGGTTGGAGACCCCTGCCTTAATCCAATTAAAAAGTCTCAGGTATGAAAATGTATACAAAAAAAAGGAAGCCACAAAAGAAAAACCAATATGGAAGGTAAATAAAAAATGCAGGAAAGGGAGAGAGAGAAAAAGAAAAAGCCTACTCTCTTAAAAAAAAGAGAAGGAAAACATTAATACTAAGACTTTTCCTTTAAAATAAAATGCAAAAGTAAAAATAAGGCTTCAAAAGCAAAAAGAAAGACAAAAGCAGGTTCCAAAAGTCCAGAGTAATAACTATTACAAATAATAAGCTGATAAGGAGGGGGTGTGAGGAATAGCCCAACTTAAAAAAGAGAAAAATAAGACACTGCACCTATTTAGTTATCCAAGGCTTTTGTTAATTTTTATAGCTCTCTTCTCTAGAATTTTATCAACTTTTTTCTGTATACTTCAACACCAGACTCCAGCGACTGATAGAAACCCAGAAAAGCACCTGAAATAACACTCTCCCATTCTCTTCCCTCAATCTTATCAGACAGGCTCAGAGTCCTTGAAAAGAAGTCTGAATTCTTTCTCAGCTTTGTCTGGTTGAGAGAGAGAAAAAAAAAAGAGAAACAATATTTCTAAGCCTCTAGTTGGCAGTGTTACAAAGTTTCCTCTGTTTTCACTTTCCCCCTCCTTTTCCAAACAAATTATTATAAAAATAATAATTAAATAATTAATTAAAAAGGAAAAAAGGTTTAAGGAAAGAAAAGGCTAAAAGGGGATCTCTAGCCTAAAATATTGTAAAGACAAAAAGGAGATGAGACAGAAAAGAAAAATAAGATAGAAAAAAAGACCAGTTCAGTTCAAAGTAAAAAAAAACATATACAAAGAGTCCGGCAAAAAAAAAGAAAAAATTAATTTGACTTCCCGTTTAAAATCGCCGCTTAATTACTAAATTACTTATGTCTGAGATTTTACAGATTCTTTCTTTTCCTTAGGGTGTCCTTTTAAATCTTAAAGTAAAGAAAAAATTATCACCAAACCGGCACACTTTCTCTTTCTATCCTCTTCTGTTTCAGAGCTGTCCCAACTTCAGCAGTTTTAATGGCTGCCTCTTTGCCGCTGGCAAAAAGAGCTTCTCCTAGGGACTTTGCGGTATCCCTGGGATCTCCAGGGACTTTGCGGTATCCCTGGGATCTCCAGGGACTTTGCGGTATCCCTGGGATCGACAGGATGCACTCTTTGCATTCACCGCCTCTTCGGGATGGTTTAGATCTGATTGGACCATCCAGGAGCAAAGATATTGGCAGCGATCTCAGACCTCCAAGATTGCATGCCGTATTGTCGCAACACCAGCTCCGCCCTCTCCAACTCCAATTTCTCTTTGTCTTTTAATGTAAAAAATATCTCTTGATTTCAGCAGAAAAGATAATCCTTGACTCTGGTAAAATAGCATAACATTCAGGAAAGGGTTAAGTGTAAACAATATATTATTTCCAACACAGGTTTCTGCTTTGGTAGGGCATCAAATTCAGTGAGGGTGTGAGTTCTGTGAATGCTAACATTGTGGAGAATCTGCTGTGTAGAGATGATTGTTAGAGATACCTTCCAGTCCTTTTGTGAATATATGCAGCTGTGGCCAAAGGATAGTTCTTCATTCCTTTTTCAATTGTTTGAAACTTGGAGAATTAGATTTAAAAGAGGGTTTCACTGCTGTTAAATGACCCAATTCAACACCTTCTTTATTTTTCCTTAAATGCGTTAATGATTTGCAATGTCTTCTCCAGCATCACAAACAGACTCAGGTGGATATTTATGAGAAGTTGCCAGTTCCTTTTGGCTTGGTTCGTTTTGGAGTGGCTCCTGATCATCCAGAAGTCAAGGTTGGTACTATCTTTCTTTTTGGCATCAGCAGTCACAAAAGAGATCTACCAAGGTGAAGGCAGGGGAAGAGCTTCTGAAATTATTCCCTTTCTTTTCTCGCCACCTTCTTTTCAAGTCTATTTTTGACTTGTCTTTTGATTGGCGTACAACCCTTAGAAAATATGAGCTATTTCGTGAGTGATAATATCGCACTATTTCAGCAAGATTTGGGGATATGTACTAGATTGTGCAAAGCATTCAGAAGAGGTGTTTTCTGTTGCACAATACTATGAAAGAAACACCTCTTTGACTTGTGATAGTAGCTGGGCCTTTTGCACACTTTGTGCAGCTGCTTCCAAAGCTGCCCTCTTTTCTCTCAGGACAATATAGTATATGCTCATGTGCCTACAGCCACTTTCCTTCATTGGTGGCCTCAACAGGGGCTTGCACAGACCACAGAGAACAGTTTCGGAAAATGCCCAAAGAATCTTCCAAAAAAGACACAGCTGTTTTAAACAGTTTGAAAAGCGGAACTTTATTTGCCTTAACGCTTTTCGCAAACCACCTCTTTTGAACAGTTTGCACAGCCCTAATATTTCATGGCATTCTGTGGGTGTGGTGGGGCTTTTTTTTAATGCCTGATGCTTTGCTTTTGTCGGATGGAATGGACCAGTAATAAATATCACTTGAGTTTGGACAGGTAAACTGAGGACCCTGATTGTTGGGGGCAATATGCTGACTCTGCTTAGAGGGGGCTGTAAAAGCACTGTGAAGCGGTATATAAGTATAAATGCTAGTGCTAGTGCTAAACCTGATGATAACACACTGTGTTTTCCTGTAAGCTAGATATGACCTTGTCTCCAACTAGAATGTCTGCCACTGGCAATAGGCCACATTATCTTCTTCCTGTGCCTGCATCTGGAAGAAAAATGTGCTATTTTAACGGAGCTGACTGGCCTGGTGCCAGCCTGAATCGCAAAGTGAGCTGCTGCTTGAAATGCTGCAAAGTCATCCGGCCTGGCCTCATTCTTCTGCTGTAGCCTCCTGTCTGGGCGCTTAGCCGCTCGGGGACAAAGGAGTTGCCGTTCAGATGGAACCTCTCTCTCTCTCTCTCTCTCTCTCTCTCTCCCCCAGAATGTGATCAACACATTTACCCAGGCGGCCCACTCTGACCGCTGCTCCTTTGCTGGGAATGTGACTGTGGGGAGGGATGTAACTGTGGAGGAGCTGCAGGAGGCCTATCATGCGGTGGTCTTGGTAAGTGTTCTTGTCGGCAGTTTTAATAGGCTCAGGAGAAGGAATAGCATTTGTGAGGACGTGAAGGTATCTCAGGAGTGATCAGGGGTGGGATCCGACCAGTGTAACTACCGGTTCGGTGATTTACGTTTGCATGTGTGAAATATCGTCAGCTTGCTGCCTGGACAGCTAAGCAGTGTTGCGTGTGGGTGCGCAGCAGTTGAAAAAGCCCTTTTTTTCCTGCTTTTTCAACCGCAGCTGTGCCACGCAAAGCAGCTGAAGGTGAAAAAGCAGGAAATAAAGGCCAGGTAAGAGCCCGGGCGGGTAGGTGGGCCAAAACAGCAACAGACACAGAATAATGGATGGAAACTGAGTAAGGAGAGATTTAACCTGGAAACAAGGAGAAACTTTCTGACAGTGAGAACAATCAACCAATGGAACAGCTTGCCCTCAGAAGTTGTGGGAGCGCCATCACTTGAGACTTTCAAGAAGACATTGTACTCCCATCTGTCAGAAATGGTGTAGGGTCTCCCGCTTGGGCAGGTGTTGGACTAGATGACCTACAAGGTCCCTTCCAGCTCTGATTATCTGTATCTGTAAAAAGGCAAGAACAGTGAACAGTATTGAACCACTTATGTCCATTTGCTTCAGAGAGCAGTATCTATAATACACAACCAACATAATAGCGGCATATAAAAATCTCAGATTGGCACACTGACCTTGAATTGAGGGACATAATAAATGGCCTTTCAGTGCTCTGGCAACACTCATGGGGGTTTTCAACTATAAAGGAAACCATTCCCAACCTTTATTCTGCCACCGTTATGTATTCATTGGGGGGCTGAGGGGAAGCTGTCTCGGAAAATAGGCTGTATAATATGTATTTGAGCACTGATTTGCATGCTGTAAAGCTTGTTCAGAGTTTTGCAGCATAAATTCAGTGCCAGAAAAATAAACACAGATGGCTGATCCTTCATTTAACATCTTTATGAACATATTAAATAAATTTTACAATACCAGTTGTAGATTTCTCCAACATAGAGCAAGCCGAAACAAAAACAGACATGTTACAGGTTCAGAGCAGAGCTCTAGTTTTCAGCAAACAAGCAAGCAAGTCACACAGCAGAGGAGAGAAACAGTTTCATTTTTAATAGACAGACTCAGCGCTTAACATAGCTTCATAGCTGCAGAGCTTAATATGGAGCCACGCCTAGGCTACTTCTAGTTTCAGTTTCCAAACAGTCTTCATTGGCTGACTTAGTTGCTATGCTTATTCATTGGTTGACCTTGTTACCATGCTCTTTTCCATGGTCTATATGAATGTACCATGATACTCTGACAAAGCTTATTTCCCTTCTTGCAGTGTTATGGCGCTGAGGACAGTCGGACACTTGGAATTCCTGGGGAAGAGCTTGAAGGCGTCTACACGGCGAGAACCTTTGTAGGATGGTACAATGGCTTGCCGGAGAACAGAAATGTACGAATTTTAGTGTTGTCCTTCTTCTACCTCTCAAAGGTTGTCACTTGCTCAAGCATCCGGGGGGA
This sequence comes from Hydrophis major, assembly GCA_033807585.1. NCBI lineage: Eukaryota > Metazoa > Chordata > Lepidosauria > Squamata > Elapidae > Hydrophis > Hydrophis major. The sequence continues at coordinate 179,728,589 of CM066329.1, forward strand.
GAGTCTTCCAGTTAGAAAAGAACACATAGATACCAAATTAAATCCAGAATGGTTTAACGACTGTGAACCTGTTTGCATATCTTCAGGAAGGTATTATCCCTCTGTTTGCATCTTCCATCAGAGAAGCTCTGGGACTTGAGAAAAAAAGAAAACTAAAGATGCTTGTAGGAGTGTTTGCCATCAGGTGTGGAACATGGCAGGATTCAAAAAATTTTTACTACCGGTTCTGTGGGCATGGCTTGGTGGGCATGGCAGGGGAAGGATACTGCAAAATCCCCATTCCCTCCCCATCCCATTAACCTGCTTTCCAGCTCCATTCTCCTGTGCAGGGCAACAAAAGAAGACCCAACCAATCAGTGAGGACTCAGGAGGCAAATAATAGTTGGGGATGGTCAGAGGTGGGATTTGCCGGTTCTCCAAACTACTCAAAATTTCTGCTACCGGTTTTCCAGAACTGGTCAGAATCTGCTGAATACCACCTCTGCCTTAGCAGCCTTTGCGATGAACATGATTATGTTCCCTCTACTTTTGCCAAGTAACTTCATTTGTGAACAGTTGCCATTGTAAAAATAATGGAAGTTGCAGGGCAGTTTTGGCCCTTCAGTGCTCTTCAGATAAGTAGTATTGACAGGATGAACTCAGAAATGACTGGGAAGGGGTATTTCCTTATGAAACATACCGCATCCCTTAGGAAGAAGTGATAAATATGAAGGGAAAATAGGTTTGTCCTTGTAACTTTTCCTTGACTTGCAATGCTCTTTCCCTGCAAGATGTCTTTTGAAAGTAGAAATGTTTTCCTGTGTGTTCTGTGTGATTGGACAGAATCTGTATCTTGGTGCATCTTAAAGGATATGGAAAAGCTTCCAGCATCTCAAGCCGATCCTGAAATTATAAGGCAGAAATTCTGGTGACTGACTTGCCTTGGACAGAAGACTGGGAACAAGCCACTGATTTGTAGGCTGTAAAGCAATTTCCCTTCTTGCAGTGTTGTGGCGCTGAGGGTAATCGGGCCCATTAGAATTCCTGGGGAGGCATGAGTTGAAGGATTTACTGTGAAACGTCTCTTTGTTGTTCTAGCTGAAGCCAGACTTGAACAGTGAGACAGCAGTCATCCTAGGTCATGGGAATGTGGCGCTGGACATTGCACGGATTCTCCTGTCGCCTCTTGAAATCCTTCGGGTAAGTTGTGAACGAGTCCTAGAGTGTTGGGTGATGGTGGGGAGCCAAACAGGGAGGGTTGCTATCGACCTGTCAGAAAATACCCTTTCAGGTAATGAAGGGGTATGGGCAGGATCCCTGATCCAAAGACCTATCAGACTGCAGCCATCCTGGAGTCTTGCCTTTCAAGGAGAACGTTTGTCTGTTTTATTGGAGGGGAGGGGAACAGTTCTTGCATCTCCTGCTGTAGGAGTGGGGATTGCTGCATGTGAATCATTCTTCCAAAGCCCTTCAGGAGAAGACCTCCGGTTTGCTTCATACTCTGCGGCCTTTCCTTCTTTAGGGCCATTACTCTCTCCTCTTTCCCTGCTTTTCCTCGGCCCTCCCTCTTTTTTTTTTGCCTTAAAAATATGGAGCAATTTTTTGTTTCTCTTTCTCCCTCTGATGCTAGAATTCTTGGGAGCTGGGAATAGTTTTTGTCTCTAGGAAAAGCTGCCATGACTTCCCAAGTTTCTTATGCCTTCAAGTAGAAGGGGGAAAAACTGCAAACCGAAGGTCAGTTTGACCTTTGCCTATTTCTCCCCAGACCTGAGGGTGCTGAGTCTTAGGCTGTGAAGGCAGAAAATTCATGAAAGTTATTGCCTTGAAGTTTTAGGTGTATCTCTTTGCTGAGCCTTCAAATGTTGGTTTTAAGTCTGCTTAATGTAGGTTGCTAGCTGCTTGAATTCTTTTTAAAACAGGGAAATGAGATTAAAATGTTGGTAATAAATGCATCGTGTTCAATTTGCTGTTATTTGTGCATGTTGATGCCTTTTCCCCCCTTACATTAATAACTAATTTCCATCAGTATTATTCCCTCTCCCTCTTCCTGCTCTCTCCTTCTCACTAGTTTCCCTTTCCATCACTTTGTTGATGTGTTGTCAACAGATGCAGCATCGTGAAAAATTGCTCGAAAATGATGCATGCTGTCCTACCAAACTATTCTATTCCTATGGCATTCACCTGAGAGAAGGTCTTTGCGATGAGTGCAATTTGTTTGAGCAGATGGCTGCTCATTCCATGTTGCCTGCCCTGATCCATGTTCCTCCCTCCCTTCTCCTAGAAAACTGACATCACTGAAGAGTCCTTCTCAGCGTTGGCCAGCAGTAAAGTCAGACGGATTTATCTTATTGGCAGAAGGGGTCCCCTCCAGGTGGCTTTCACTATAAAGGTAAAAGGAGGAAGGGTAGTTCAGTAACAGGTCTTGACTTCCAGCAAGATTGTTTGTGCTACAAGGACAAGTATTAAGACAGAAATGTGTAAGAAGAGGCCACTGAAGAGGCCAGTGAAAGCCCACCCAACTTCGAAGTGTTACCTTGAAGCCTTCTGCAAAACTGCTGTTGACTGATACTGTAATCTATATATGTAAAAGCAAAATACCACTCACGCATCATGACAAAATCTCCAGAACTGTAAAGCCTACAAACTTGAAAGTTGGCATGTACGTTCCTCTTGGCTTCTAGGTGCTCACTAAGAAAGCATTAGTATTTTGTATATTATTATTAACACGTTCTGATGCTAAGGAGTTCTACTCCAACTCACCACCTGAAAATCTGAAATCTGTTCCAAATGCAAAGCCCAAGCAGAGGAGTGGAGTTTCAGTTTTAGTTTCACAGCAGCAACCAGCTTTAGTACAGAACAGTTGAACTAAGCGACACTCCTTGGGTCTCTTTCTTGCTCACACAGCAAATACTGTTTCACTTTCCAAACAGCCCTCAACTCTCTCACACACTGACAGGACACTAGCCAGATGAATACCGATGGATGCTCGTAGGCAGAGGTAATTTTTTCCCCTTATTTTCCTCCCCCAAAACTAAGCCCGACCATTAGTTTCATAGCGAACCACGGGTATCGAACTAGTTGACAATATAAACATTGCAAAATACCTAGGGAAAAAACACATGCATGTAAGATAGACCAAACTAAGAAATAGATACAGTTCAGCGTTACATTTATTGTAATAACTATAGCGACAGATTCCGCAAGTCTGAATGTGCTTGCGCCTCACCCACTTTGTGTGAACTAGGAAGAGGTTTTCTCACATTACTTTCTTAGCTGAGCTCAAGACTCTGTTATTGATAGCATTGATAGCCGCTCTTCCTCCTGTTTGCTCAAGGTCTTTTCCTATACCCTCTACAAGATGACTATTAATTATTTTCATTTAATTTTTTAAAAATACTAAATTTATGTGCCGCCCATCTCCTTGCCTAAAGCTACTCTTTTTGGTTCTGTTTCCTCTCACTTTGGGGAGAGCAAGTGCAGCGTACCAGTCAAGGGACAAAAGAAACATCTACATTGTGGTCCCTGTTAAGATCAGTCACTGACTACGGTTTGGAAATTGAAGTAGCCCCATCATATTAAATGCTCAAGCAGGAAGTGAATGTACTGCTCTGAATCTAATGAAACTGGTTCATGGTTCTGAAGGAAGAAAGGATACCCAAGGTTCACCTCACACTTGTTGAGGTGATAGGAGTGCACTCTTCTTCTCAGGGTTGTTCATGGCATCTGTGCATCAGCTCACCTGATTGAAATCATATGATGGATGCCTACTATGAGTATCATCTTAATTGGTTTTTAGATGTTGTCGTATTTTGCTTTTTAAAGTTTTGGTTGCAGCTTCAAGGATTAAGCAGAGTTAGGAAACAATCTGGGTCGGTCACTGGAACCAGAGGTTTAGTCTTCTGAGCTTTCAAACTCATGTTGAAGCCCATTGTCAGAGGACTTCTCTGTAGCAGAGTATGTGCTTTGGTCTATTCCCTGGGTGGTATTTGTATGGTGCCTGGTTGTGTGTGGCTTTTTAGTTGTTGATTGGAGTATTGGCTGTTGACTGGAGTATTGGCTGGTCGTTGGCTGTTGTTTCAGGATTTAGTCTGGGTATATTGGATGCATTGCAACAATAATGTTGCAGGATCCAATCTGGGTGACTGACCCAGTTTGGATCCTGCAACATTATCCTGGAACACGTATATTTGCCTTGATTTATGGGAGATAGGAAAGCTTTAGATCCAGGCATACTATAATTCTCAGGAGATTATTCTTTTACTCTCAATAATACCTGCCCAGGTGACATTATCTAGCCAGGTTTGGCTGGTTTTGGAAAACTAAACCTATCACCCTCCCTGTATTTCAATGTTAGCCTTCCTGCATCACCTACATTTTTGCCTTGTGTTTCTGTCTCTGAAACCTTCAGGAGCTGCGGGAAATGATCAACCTACCCAGCGTTAGACCTTTCCTGGATCCTGCCGATTTCAGAGATCTTGGGGATGCCATTAAAGGTGAGAATCAGCTCATTAATAAAGACCCATGGTCCAAAAACAATTTCTTTTAATTATGTTCTCTAAGTGGGATTTGTTGTTCAAAAGCTAGGTGGGATTTTCCTTTTCCTTCTACTAGGTTGTTCACATCTAGATTGTTTTCACTAACATATTTTTATTCACAATTGTTCTATTACTTGTAAAGTGCCAGGAAGGTTTGAAAGACAGGATTGAAAGACAAATAATTGCAATAAATTCTCTACAAGGGTTTTAGGCTTCCCTAACTGAGATTGGTATGATAGATGGCTTAGCCCAACACATCGGAAGCAGGTCAGGTTAGGGAACAGAAGTGACATTATTTCATATCTAAAGAATCAGGTTGTTAAAGTAGAATGAGAAAGGTATAATGTTGAGCATTTTAAAAATCATTGTGGACAATTTTTAAAACTAGCCATCATAGGATTTTGATCAGTAACAAAAAAGCTAGGCTTTCTACTTTATACTTCTACCCTGTCTTACAGCAGGGGTTTAAAGAATAGCCAGTGAGGAGGAAGGAGAGAGACATTCAGGAAGAAGAGCAAACAGGGCATATAAGCACTTTCAGATGTGGAAATGATCAAGGAGACAGATGAAAGGAAGAACATGCTCCCTTTTGTCCAAGAGACTGGAAATTCAGTCCATAGATTTGCATGAGAAGAAAATCTTCCTTGCTTAAAATTAAACAGAGTGGGGAATAAAATCTGCTCATTGCTTAAGACAGTTATCTCCATACTACAGTCTGGGAGAAGAGTGAAATTGTCTGGCAGACTCCTCAAAGTAGTCTCCTGTCATACAGTGTATTTGGGCCTACATTTGTTACCTCAGAGCTATAGCATGAGGAGAAACAAATCCCCCAAATACTCTGAAGGCACAAAGAGAAGCTAGGTTCCCATGAATGAAGCAATTTGGATTTGGATTACCGTATATACTCGAGTATAAGCCGAGTTTTTCAGCACATTTTTTGTGCTGAAAAAAAAAACCCCTCGGTTTATACTCGAGTCAGATTCCCCTCTGAAAAAAAAATGGTGTGGAGCTCCGAAGCTGGGCAGCCGCTTCCCTGCTTCCATGTTTCCTTTGCAACTTTTAAGCATGGGAGGGGGAGGCTTTTCTGAGCTCTAGGCTGAGAAAGCAACGCGAGCCGAGGTCGCTCCACTCAGTTTCATTTCCTCAGCTCCAGCTGCTTTCAGTCCACTCGGGAGGAGGGGGAGGGGGAGGAGGAGGGGGAGGCTTTTCTGAGCTTTAGGCTGAAAAAGCAATGCGAGTGGAGGTCGCTCCACTCAGTTTCATTTCCTCAGCTCCAGCTGCTTTCAGTCCACTCGGGAGGAGGGGGAGAGAGAGAGAGAGAGAGATATATATCATAAGAACGGCTCTTGGTTTTTTCTTGCAAGGGAGAGAGTGACTCCTGCCTACCACTGTCATCATCATCATCTTTTGGGTTAGTGAATCAATCAAACCTTTCATGATAGTGAGATCGTTTCCCAAATTTCCCTTAAATCAGGGAAGAAATCAGAAACAAACCTTTGGGCTGAGAACAAGCTTGTTCCTATGATGCCATTTTTGTTCACTGCAGTGTGAAAAGTGTGAAAAAACACACTTCTTTTTCTTCATCTTCTTGTTCCCTATTTACTGGTCTCTTTCAAAGAGGAAATTGTGAACATCAAACTTATTCTCAACTGTCCTAGTGAAAGTTTTTATTGGCATCTATTTTTATTTTTGAAATTTACCAGTAGCTGCTGCATTTCCCACCCTCAACTTATACTCGAGTCAATAAGTTTTCCCAGTTTTTTGTGGTTAAATTAGGTGCCTCGGCTTATATTCGGGTCGACTTATACTCGAGTATATACGGTAAGTGAATTATGGTAGGGTTCAATAGGCTTCCATAAGTTGCTGAACCACAAATCCCAGAATCCTTCTCCACCAACCATTTATCATGGATTTGCTAAGTGTACTGTTGGACAATGTTGGAGAACAAAGCTTTTTCACCCTAATGTGGTTCTGATTTTCTCTTCACCCATTTCTGTTCTTGAACAAGCCATCAGGAACTTCAGATCTGTCATCTTGGTGGGAATTACTAATGTATTGAGGTAATTCAGCAGCCAGGGTGTTCAAGAAGGTGGGTATTTTATAATGTAACAGTTAGCCAAAATGATCTAGGCCAAATGAAAGCAACTATGATTTAGTCATTAGGCGTAATGATTGAGGGCAGACAAAAACTCATTTTGTCAATCTCTGGGAATTGTCCCTTTCCTCAAATTCCATGTGAGTTGTTATGAAGGGATAAATTTGTACAGCAGCCATTTTTGGAAATGATTCAGTGTCCTGTGTTTTACTGAGCCAGATGTATCTCCTAGTTTTCCCTCATTTTCCTTCAGAATAAATAATAATAATAATAATAATAATAATAATAATAATAATAATAATAATAATAATAATAATAATAATAATAATCTGCCACCTGTGTGGCCTGGTTGAATTGCAGTGTTTTGAACATGCAGTGCACTTTGTAACCGTGGGAGAGCTGGGACCCGTTCCCTGTCTGAGGTTTCTCCAGAAAGCGCAGGTTTTCTGCAAATTGAATGGAGGGACGTGAGGATCAGAGAGGTGGGAAAAGCAGAAAAGTATGTAACAAAAGGTACAAGTGTACAATGTAAATTAGAAGAAACTGTAAGTGGAATGTTTTTTCTTTTTCAGGAGGTTTAGGTAAATTCTATGCTTAAATTTGTTTTCAGCATTGAGCTGTCCTAAATTGCCTTTCTTCTTACATCAGTACAGTTTGTGCTAATTTATTCCTCCTAATTTCTAATTTCAAAAGCCAGGCTTCTTCTCTTTGCTTTACATGTAATAACCTAAGGAAGAACCTTTTTTTTTTTTTGACGCAATGGTTACATTCTCTTCTGGTGATGAAATGTCAGTTTACATGGTTTGACTGAGAGAGGGTAATCTGGGTTTTTTCACCACACCACCTCAGTGGACTTCATTCATGGTGACCATTCACTTTTGTATTCTGGATACATCATCCAGCATGCATTTGTCTTCTTAAATAATTACTTCCTAATGGGTTCCATTAATTTTCATACTTCTGCTGATGTCTCCAACTCTTTCCTATTGCAAAATAGGCAGGAATGAGCTCATATACGTGGCCATTTTTGCTCCATTCCACAAATGTTCACTCCTCACAACATACCATGCAATAGTCCTACTTATCTTACTAGCATTTGTTTGTCTTAAAAACACTTCCACTCATTTTTCTATCTTTAGTGCATATTTTGTCAAGATGTGCAAATTCATAATTTTTGCTGTTTATGTACATCTTACAATTGCTCATCAATTTTTTTTTCTGTCAAACACAACAACTTTGATTGTATATTAATACATTAATTTTTGGATCCATGCTCCTTGTTGCCTTGTGCAACCTATCTCACCTTACCATAAATCATAAAGGTTCCCAATCGACAGCACAAGAATCTTCTGCATATAAATGCACACATTCAAATTGCCAGTCAACCCAGCTTCTAACTTCACCACAAACATTCCTTTAAAAAAAAAAAAAAAAAGTTTGAAAAATAAAAAAAAGTTAAAATACAAAATCACAACACAAAGGGAAAAGTGGAGGAGGACAACGGGGAAAGCTTAAAAAGTGTCATTAAAAAACACACCAAAAAATAACATAGACAAATAAAAGGAGGGAGGGAGAAAAAGGAAATGGAAACCAGTGTCAGACCTGCCTCAGCTTGAATCTCTAAGTAAGAACGATCCTTAACTCCATTTGTTGAAAAAGGTATAGAAGTCAAGTGAATTACAGTCGTCGATTGTGAGAACTCCCCATATCTAATTTTTCCCTCCCTTAGTTGCCTCCCATCACTGACCTCCATAAGGTTCCTTTCCAAGCTGTTTGACTTTGAAGCCCATCTCAGAGTGATACAGTGAAGTTTGGTTTCCCTAGAAGCATCCTCCTTCCCATGCCTCCCCCCTTGAGTTCATGGCAGCTGATACTGAACGGTTGTGTAGTACAAGCGTGAGGTGGCAGCTGACTATCAGTATTTTTTCAGGTTATTCTGCTCAGCATCCCTCATACAGTGGTAAACTCTGCCTCCTGGGAAACCCCTTGTTTCCCAATACTTTTAAAATTTTCAGACATCCCAAGACCAAAGAAACGCCTAACTGAACTGATGACCAAAACAGCTCTGGAAGAACCACCTGAGGAGGTGGATGGCCACTGGGCTTCAGCATCCAAAGAGTGGAGATTGAAGTTTCTGCGCAGTCCGCTGGAAGTGTTACCCACCATGGATGGAAACAGAGCAAGAGCGATCCAGTTAGCTGTCAACAGGTTGGAAGTACGATCTCAAACTTTTTCTTTTCTGGGCCTTCAACCCTCTTAACTTTCCCCTTGTTCTTAATTTATCCCTTTAAGGTTGGCAACAACCTCCGCACAGCCACCTTTTAGCAATTAGTTAAATATAGTTTTATTTTCCCACTCTAATTAGGAGTATCAGGGTAACTGTCTGCTCTCTGCTTAAAAGAGAAGCTCTCAGGAAGCCACAAAATGTGCCTCCAAGGATTCATGCTCTGTGTAGCATTGTGGAAAGAAAGAAAAAACCAACCAACATCTTGGAGGAGAATTAGCTAAGAACTGAATTGCAACTTTTTTTTTTTGTTAAGACTCCATAGCATCTTAAGATGGGCTCCCATTCCATTCACACTTCCTTAACTGCTATTTAAAACAAGGGGGTTGCCTTATTATGCAACTGCTTTATAGGGAGTGGCCATCTTCATGCTGTCCTTCTCCGTTTTTCCTGTTCCTGGACTATGCAGGGGGCAGGAGATGCTGTGAAAGCAGTTCCCACTGGAGAAATCGAGGAACTACGGTCTGGCCTGATTTTTAGCAGCATTGGATACAAAAGCCTTCCAATAGATCCTGCAGTACCCTTTGACAGCAAGCGAGGTGTTATTCCCAACAATTCAGGCAGAGTTCTCGGGGCACCAGGTGAGCAGAACTCATGCTGTGCCACGTAGAAGAAATTGGTGTGGTAAAGACAATGGGGAATCGGAGAGTTCAGCTGAACAAGGCTGAACGATGAATGGCCAGCGTGAATTATTGGGACTCAGATTACATGTACACACCTATGCTGTCCACTAAGAAAGAAGAAGGATCAAGGTTTTCCAGACCTCATCTTGTATTGGTCTTGAATGGCTGCTGCAAGTATAACTGAATGATCTTCTTCCTGGCATTAGCAGAAGATTTTGAATGAATGTACCATAAGAAGTTACTTCAGATTCCTGGCCATTGCTTGGATCTGTTAAAAAATAAAGCACTAGGTCTCAATTGCCTGGTTGATCATTATGTTTTTCAGGGCTGTATTGCAGTGGCTGGGTAAAGAGGGGACCCACAGGTGTAATCATCACAACTATGAATGACAGCTTCGACACAGCCCAGTCTGTGCTAGAAGACCTGCAGTCTGGTGCCTTGCAGATCTCCAGTGCCAAGAAAGGCTCTGATTTAGTGAGCCACATCCTTCGATCCCGAGGTGTGTATGTGAGATACTTTGCAATTGCCTCTTAGTCTCACTAATACCCCGTTTTCCAATTCTTTTCGTACATATCTATTTAATTTTTATCTTCAAAGATAAAACAAAGAGAAAGAGAAAACAAACTAGCAAACATCTGACACCAACAACAAAAACAAAAGAAAACGTAGAAAAAAGCCCAGATATCAAACACATCATTGACAACTAATATTAGACATAAAAGTGTTCACCCTGCTGAATGGTGACAAATACATCAGAAATCTGATGTATTCTCCTCCCTTTACATAACAGTTCTTTGTTTGGGTATTTTCCCACGTCATTATAGTTGTGCTTTTAAAGTTGTAGCAATGTTTCGGCAGAATCTCCTCTGCCATCATCAGGCTTCTGTATTGTGTTCATCTGTGAGTCAGACTTTCACAACACCAATCAAGCAGAACACAGCAAACTCCAAGACCAATAAACACAGACCAAGACTCCCAACCAATCAGGATGAAGAAAAAACCATTCTTGCACAGCAGTAGGCTAGCCCCAAATTTAAAACAGAAATGGCTATGAAAGTCTGACTCACAGACGAACACAATACACAAGCCTGAAGATGGCAGATGAGATTCTGCCAAAACATCTCTATAACTTTACAAGCACAACTATTAAGACGTGGGAAAATACCCAAAGAAACCTAAATACCATACATACATACATACATACATACATACATACATACATACATACATGTATGTAAAAAAACAGTCAACGATAAAACAAATTGTCAAATCCCTCTGTTAACCAACTATATATAAAGTGTAGAAAGACCACAAATGACTTCCCCTCTCTTATAAACTTGTCTAACCCATTGTCTCTAATCAAAGCAGTTAATTTTGCCTTCTCTGCCAATTCAGTTTATTTTAAAATCCACATTTCAACATCCCCTTTTCCTTCCAATGCTTAGCATAAAGAATCCCATTTTCCAATCTTGTCAACTTTAAGGTGTGTGGATGTCAGTTCTCAGAATCCCCCCAGCTAAAGGTGGAAAACCTTTGTTCTTATGCATAGGTGAGGAATATGTAGCCAGCAGAATGCTACTAAAATAAACCACTAAGTCGCCCTCACCATTGTCTCTGCTGGTGGAAGCGCCTGAGTTTACATAACAACTGGAATGTGACAAGTTCCTCACTTTGCATTAGTATTCTATGATGAGTTGGAATACCCCAGCTAAGGAATGTATTTTTTTGAAACATTTTATTAGATGATAAAGTATTATAAAATGCAAAATACAAAAATAAATAAAAGAGCAGTGGAAGGGGGGAGAGAGAAGTGAGGAAAGGTAGGGAAAAGAAAAGAAAAAGCATTGATTTCCAATTCTCTTTGTTGCAATAGAATTAGGGCATTAATATCAAATCACAATGTATTTTTATGAACTGTAAAACTGAGTGGCACCACGTTTGCATGGCTATCTTCAATTTGCCTTTTCTGGAACCCAAATCCCTACCTGAAATGTTTTGGCAGGATCTCCTAGTGTTGTGACAAATGTCTTTGCATTCTTAGTCTGTGCTCACTGTTAAGCCTGGGTTCCCCAACCATTAAGGAGACAAGCTAAACAGAATGTGCAGCGTTCGTCAGATAGGCATACAGATAAATGTGTGAGATAAGTTTGTATGTTAGTTAACATACAGTAAAAATAACAGATACGCTTGTGTTATCAAAAATATAGTTTATTCCATTTAGAGTTTTATAGCATAATCAAAATAACAGTCCATTAGTCATGTATCATTTTAGTCAGTCCATTCAAGGATATTCAATTAGCAAAGTCTGTGTAGAATATCCAATGTCAGTTCACTTACAATAAATCAGTCCTCTCACCGTTGATAAATCAACAGTCCTTTCTCTCTCCTGTTCCAGTAGGGGAAAAACGCAGTCTTCAATCCATGCAGTAATTAGGGATCATCAAGCCAGAGAGAGCAAGCTGCCGTGCCTTGCTTCTTTTATGGTGCTTTTACAACCACTCCCTTAATTACATTCTTACAGTTAAAGTTACAGACACTTTAACTAACAAACCATGATAACATATTTATTATTTTACCTAAACCAGTTAGGGTAAACAATGTTATCCCTAACATTCTCCCCTTTTAGGTAATAATAATAATACTGTAACTATTTACATCTTTAAATCATATTTGTTACAACTCTCTTTAAACTTAATTACTCCTTGAGCTTTTGTAAATTGGTCTGCAATGTTTTATTCTGTCATGCAGTATTCCAATTTAATTAGCCCATTCTTTACAGATTCTCTCACATTTAAGTATCTTAAATCAGTATGCTTTGATCTAGTTTTTACAGCAATATTAGTAGCTAACTTTATGGCTGCCTGGTTGTCCTCGTACACAATAATGGAATCTTTAACAGTTATACCCATGTCTAATAATAACTGTTTGTACAAAATTAAGTCAGTGCATAGTAATGACAGACATGAAAATTCTGCTTCCATCGTGGACAAGCTGATATGCTGTTGTCTGATTGACCTCCACCCTATTAGTGTCTTACCAAATAATATAGCCATCCCAGATGTTGATTTTCTAGTATTTATGTCCGTTGCAAAACTTGCATCTGCACAGGCACTAAGACTCAAATCACCCTTTGGTTCTATATACAATGCATGGTTCATTGTTCCTTTAAGATATCTTAAAATTCTTTTCAATGATTGCCAATGACATTGATGTGGATCTGAATTAAAATGTGCCAGCTGATTTACACTATAAGCTATATCTGGCCTAGACCAATTGTTTATATATGATAAGCTACCAATCAAAGATTGATACATAGACTTATCAAATTTGGGACTTTGATCATCAGTTTGGCAAACTTCCTGACTCATTGGAGTCTTTGCTGGTTTACAAAGTTCCATTTTATACATTTTAATTAATTGGCAAATTTTATCTTCTTGAGATATCTTAAATCCATTTTTTGTTTTGTTAATTGTCAATCCTGGATACTTTTTAATTTCACCTAAATGCTTTAATTTTATCTTTTTAGCTAATAATGATATAATCTCATTAGCTTCATTATTAGTCTTAGTTATCAAAGCAATATCATCTATAAATAATAACAATAATGACACCGTTCCATTATTTTCTTTTTTAAACACATATGGATCTGCTAAACCAGATTTAAATCCTATATTGTTTAATTCTTTCACAATATATTGGTTCCACTCAAAGCCAGATTGTTTCAACCCGTAAAGACTCTTTTTGAGTTTCCAACAATCATTACTATTTTATTGTCTTTTATAATAACTGGCTTTTTCAAATATATAGCGTGCTGCAATGGTGCATGCAAATAAGCAGTTTCTATATCTAAATGGTTAATGACATAGTTTTCTTAGCTGCCCACACTAAAGCTGCTCTCAAAGATGTTGCTTTAAGACTTGGTGCGAAAACTTCATCGTAATCAGATGCAGTTTGATTAAATCCTTGAGCTACCAACCTAGCCTTATGGGTAACAGTCCCATCATTGCCAGTTTTTACTTTAAAGATCCATTTGCACCCAATGGATTTTTCTCCTGGAGGTAATTTGGCATCTTTATAAACTTTCATTACCTTTAATGAATTTAGTTCTTTTTCCATTGCCTTTTGCCAATTCTCCTGATCCTTAGCAGGATACATCCTAAGTTCATCTACACTAGTTGGAACTTTAGTTACTTGGCAAACTATACTGACTTGATACCTATCAGGAGGTCTAGTTACACGTGTAGTACGTCTAGGTATTTCAGGACTTACAGGTGGACTTTCATTTATTAACTTTTCTTGATTATCTAACTCTTTCTGATCAACAGTTTCCTCTTGTTCTGGTCCTATTTGTTCTTCGTGGACTTCTTCTTTAATTGCACTCTTCTTATAACTATTCTGATCTTTTTGCCTTTTGTAGGGTTCAATAATTACTTCATTATTTAAATCTTGCTCTAATCTATTCCATCCTACATGTTCTAGGAATTTAGCACTTGCACTGGTGTAAACTCTAGATGTACCTGGTTCCCAGAATCTATAAGATCTGTGATTAGATTCATATCCTACAAAAAATAATCTTTTAGCTCTATGCTGTCCTTTGTGTCTGAGTTGTGTAGGGATATGCACCCATGCTGGTGCTCCAAATGTGTGCATGTAACTTAAATCAGGTTTTGTACCATGCCACAGTGTGAATGGTAATTCACCTGTTGTTGAATTAACATTATTATTTAATATATGATTACCACACATTATTGCTTCTACCCATAAATTGTCAGGTAATTCTGAATCAGACAACATAGTACGTGCCATTGATTGTAGTGTTTGGCCTCGTCTCTATATAACGGCATTATGTTGTGGCCTATATGGTGCAGACTTTTTATGTTGAATACCAAACATTCTTAGTCTGTTCTGGAATTTATTATTTGTAAATTCCACACCATTATCTGTTATAAGAGTTACTAATTTCTTTTTAGTTTTTCTTTCTCAAAAATTTAATCCAATTAAATAGATTTAGATATGTTTCAGTTTTGCTCTTCATTAAATAGCAGAACCCATATCTAGAATAGTGGTCCATTATACTTAATATGTATCGAGCTCCTCCTACACTTGGTTTTTTCGGACCTATTAAATCGGCAAATACTACCTCTAAAGGCTCTTTGGTAGTAAATCCATCAACTCTATTTGCCAGTATGACCTTGCTTTTGCTTTGATTACAAGCAAAACATTGCAAATACTTCTTACAAGGTTTCAAACTTATTCCTTTAGATAGTTGAACAGTTCTCTTAAGCATTTTAAAATTTAAATGCCCTAGCCATCGGTGTAACAAGTGAATACATTCATCATGAGGTTTCTTATTATCATAAACCATGTTAGCCACCTCTAAACCATTATCATTTAACACATATAATTCACCTCTTAAAGATGCAGTAATTTTCTTATCTTCTTTTTCAATTATGCAGTTATCTCCCCTAAAGGTAACTACATATCCTAGTTTAACCAAAATTCTAACTGAAATTAAATTAAACTTAAGTTGTGGTACATATAACATTTTTACATTCTCTTTTATAAAAGAACAATATGCTATACCTTGACCTTCAGCTTTCAGTTTCCAGCCATTGGCTATCGATATCTGCTGTGTACTCTGGGACATTTTAATAAAATTTTTGTTATCATTTGTTATACAGTGAGATGCTCCACTGTCAACCACCCGGAAATTTTTTTTTACAGCTCCGTTAATATACATGGCTAACTCTAAATTTTTATTTATCTTTTGGTTACTTTTAGTATTCTGGCCAGCATTCTGGCGCTTTCCTTTTTTACAAAATCTTGCCAAATGTCCTCTTCCTCCACAATTAAAACACTTTTTAATTGCGTATGCAGTAGGAGATTCAATATCTTCTTTTTGAGGTTGCTCCCTCCTTAACTGATCTCTTTCAAGTCTTCTTCTTGCCTCTTCAATCAATCTGCCAGTTATATCAGGTATAGTTAGGCAAAATTTCAAGGGAAGTGACGTAGATATCATAACTTTCATCTAGTGAAGATAGAATTATGTAGACTTGGTGTAGTTCAGAGAAAATAAGTTCTTTCTTGTGCAGTTCTTGAAAAATGCTTTTTATAGTTTTCAAATGACTAAGCATATCACCATTCGTTTGGAGATGCGTCCTGAAAAGCTTCCGTGTTAGATTTATGTGAGCACCAACGTTATCTCGGACATAAATCCTCTTCAGCTTTTGCCAACACCCAACAGCCGTTTGTTCTCCGCGGATATGAACAAGTTGCTGGTCAGATAGTGTTAGTCCTATTATGCAAATAGCTTGTTCATTCTTCTGTTTAAAATCTTCTATCTTTTGTCTATCTTCCTCAATCTCTGGATCCCATTCCTCTACGTTTGGTGGATTTTCAATTATGTTCCACAGACCTTCTCTTTGTAGAAGTAGACTACATTTCATAGACCATAATACATAGTTTGTTCCATCCAACTTGGATATAAGGGACAAACTTTGTAGATTGACTTGTGCCATGTTTTCTTATATGGATATAAAACTATAATTAATAAAACACAGCTGTCTGTTTACTGTAACGTTTAACAACACAAACTCTCACTTTTTACATAAATCTGTTTTATCCTAGTTAAACTGACTTTGCAGCCTCTGGGCCCATAACCAGTGTTAAGCCTGGGTTCCCCAACCAGTGTTAAGGAGACAAGCTAAACAGAATGTGCAGCGTTAGTCAGATAGGCATACAGATAAATGTGTGAGATAAGTTTGTATGTTAGTTAACATACAGTAAAAATAACAGATACGCTTGTGTTATCAAAAATATAGTTTATTCCATTTAGAGTTTTATAGCATAGTCAAAATAACAGTCCATTTGTCATGTATCGTTTTTAGTCAGTCTATTCAAGGATATTTAATTTGCAAAGTCCGTGTAGAATATCCAATGTCAGTTCACTTACAATAAATCAGTCCTCTCACCGTTGATAAATCAACAGTCCTTTCTCTCTCCTGTTCCAGTAGGGGAAAAACACAGTCTTCAATCCATGCAGTAATTAGGGATCATCAAGCCAGAGAGAGCAAGCTGCCATGCCTTGCTTCTTTTATGGTGCTTTTACAACCACTCCCTTAATTACATTCTTACAGTTAAAGTTACAGACACTTTAACTAACAAACCATGATAACATATTTATTATTTTACCTAAACCAGTTAGGGTAAACAATGTAAGGCTTTGAGGTTGTCTGGAGGGGCTTGTGTGCTTCTTGAGTCTTCGAACTGATTTCTCTGAATTTTACCTGTTTGTCTCAAGGAAACATGCCTGCTTGAGGACTCATCTTCCCAAATGTAACCCCCAGCTTTGCTAGTCTCTTCAGCTGCCTGTTCAGATAAAGCGGTTGGGGAAAGGGGATATAAACAGAATATTGGATAGGAATGCTGTGCATGTGAGATTTTTCTAATGATAAGTTATATTTTTGGCTTTTTGACAGTTCCCTCCCCCCCTTGCTTTTATGTACTTATAGCAGGGGTAGGCAAACTATGGCCCGCAGGCCACATCCGTCCCGTTGGTCTGTCCAATCTGGCCCACCCCTGAAAAAAAATTGCTGCCATTGGTCTGTCCAATCTGGCCCGCCCCTAAAAAAAAATCGCTGCCATTGGTCTGTCCAATCCGGCCCGCCCCTGAAAAAAAAACGCTCGATGCCCTGTGCTGCGTGGCCCCCAAAGCTGCAAAACAGTGCAGAGCGATCTAGGGGTTGGAAAGAAAAGAGATTTGCAAAGGCCTCAGCTGGGAGTTCGAAATCACCTTCGAGTGCGACCTCTCCGAAGGTGAGTCCCCGCGGGCGGGCTGCTTGGAGGAGGTGACCCGGCGGCGCTCCGGGTTTCCCCTCTGCCGTGAGGCTCAGGGTGAGGTGCGAGCGCCCGCGAGTTAAAAGGAAGCCAAAAGTTGCTGGGAAGTTGCTCGGGTTTCTGGGGCTTCCAGAGCTTTGCAAAGGCAAAGTTTGCAGGCTGGAGCGTCTTCCTGCCGAGGAGCGGGAAGGGTTCCGCCCGGTGGCTGGGGCAGGCTGCTTGGAGCCACCTAAAGCTAGGCCACTGCTGGTGGAGCCTTGGTGCCCCGTTTCCCGGCTCAGCAGTCCTGCTCAGGCAGCACTTTAAAAGCCTGCTCCCAGCACCCAAGCAACTTCCCAGCAACTTTCGGCTTCCTTTTAACTCGCGGACACTCACTCCTGGCCCCGAGCCGCGCAGCGGAGGGGAAACCCGGAGCACCGCCGGGTTGCCTCCTCCAAGCAGCCCGCCCACCCACCGGGCGGAACCCTTCCCACTCCTCGGCGGGAAGATGCTCCCGCCTGCAAACTTTGCCTGTGCAAAGTTTAAGCTTGGAAGCCCCGGAAACCCGAGCAACTTCCCAGCAACTTTCAGCTTCCTTTTAACTCGCGGGCGCTCGCGCCTGGCCCCAAGCCACGTGGCGGAGGGGAAGCCCGGCGGACGGGTGGGCGGGCTGCTTGGAGGAGGCGACCCAGTGGCGCTCCAGGCTTCTCCTCTGCCACGTAGCTCGGGGTCAGGTGCGAGCGCCCGCGAGTTAAAAGGAAGCTGAAAGTTGCTGGGAAGTTGCTCGGGTGCTGGGAGCAGGCTTTTAAGAGCTGCGCCTCAAGGAGCAACTGGCAGCCGGAGCGGCCGGGACTGGCAGTGGCGGCAAGGGGCCGACCTGCGCGGGGGGGGCCCTGGGGCGGTTTTCTCCCACATCCAGCTTCGGAGTGGCCTGCCGTGCACTCTTGGGCATCTGGCTCGCTGCGTCCTGGGCGCGCCTTTCCCTCACCTCTCGGCCAGCAGCAGCAGCAGCAGCTCCACTGCCGCCTCCTTCCTCCCCTAATGCCCGCTGTTGTGATGCATATTCCCGTACATCCGAGCACCAGCAGGCGCTTCACACCTCCCTCCACAGCCTTCTCCTGCGGTAAGATGGGAGAGAACAGTGGTTCACAGTTTATCCGTGGGCACCGGAGGAGTTATGTTTTGGGTGATGGGCGTTTATTTATTTCTTATCTTTTTTTTTTTTTTGAAAAGAATTTTATTGATTTTCTACAAACAAACAAGACAAACAAAACATTAAAACATCAGCTCTCTTATGTACATACAGTGTGTCGGTTGGTTCATCAGTTTTGTGCATTCATTTTGTAGTCTCAATTACAGTTATGTTACATAACAACTCATATTGTCAATCCAAACTTATATATCCTAATATCGCTATTAAAAAATCATTTAACTATACTTTTAATCATTCATGCTTTTTAAGATAACAATACTTTAAATAGTTTATTCTATAACCAATCATATAATCATACCAAATCTATCCTAAAAACACTTTATAAATATAATGTCAAATAACAAAGGCGAAAGAAAAAATAAAGATATTCCTTGCTGTCTGACATTCTAAATATTCTATTATCGTATTTTGTCATCTAGCCATTGATAAAAAACACCCCAAATTTCATAAAATTGTTTATCCTCTTGCTCTCTAATTTCAAATGTCAGTCTATTCATCTCAGCACATTCCAATATTTTCTTAATAATTTCTTCCTCTGATGGTATTTTCTCACTCTTCCAATTTTTAGCAAATACAATTCTAGCCGCTGTTAATACATTTACAATCAGATATTTCAAGTCTTTACTGTATGTATCTGGTAAGATTCCCAATAAAAAGAACTCCGGTTTCAAATCTATACATTTCTTTGTCATTTTTTCCAACCACATGCGAATTTTAGTCCAATATTTTCTGGCGTCCTCACAAGTCCACCACATATGGTAATACGAGCCAGGTATCTGATGACATTTCCAGCATTTTTCAGATTTGTTCTTAAATATTCTTGCTATTCTTGTCAGGGGAAAGTGCCACCTGTAAAACATCTTATTCAAATTTTCTTTATATGCTGTTGACATTGTCATTTTATAATTTTGAGACCACAATTTTTGCCATTTCTCTAAATCAATCCCATATCCAAAATTCTTCCCCCAAACAATCATAGTTTCTTTAACTTGTTCTTCCTCTAATTTAATTCCCAGTAAATAACCATATGATTTTTTAATCATCTTCTCATCAGTACCCATCAAGATCTTATCTAAATCAGTCTGTTTATCACAGAATCCCTCCGTTTTAGAATCTTCATCATACCTTGAATGTATTTGCGCATATGAAAACCAATTTATCTTTATACCTTGTTCCTCTAAATTTTGAATCGATTTAAGTTCACCCTTTTCATCCAATAGTTCCCCATATCTAACTGTTTGTTCCTTCTTATAAATTATCGGATAGAAAAATGCTTCAATAGTCGATAACCAAACTGGAATTTTCAAATAACATTGTCTTTTTATCTTCTCCCAGTTTAACCACAAAGACTCTCGTATATAATGTCTTCTAAAGTAACCCTGTGTTTTAGTTCCCTTATACCATAAAAAAGCATGCCAACCCAACAGCAAATCATGACCTTCTAGTGTCAACAATCTAGTCTTTCTTAATGTTATCCATTCCTTGACCCACATCAGACTTGCAGCTTGATAGTACAATTCCCAATTGGGCAGGCCAAAACCTCCTCTAATTCTAGCGTCTTGCAAAAGCTTTAGCTTTATTCTCGCTTTCTTACCTTGCCATATAAACTTCAACATAATTTTATTTAAATCTTCAAAATAGTCTTTTCCAAGCCTAATTGATATTGTTTGAAACAGAAATAGAATTCTGGGTAAAATATTCATCTTAATTGTTGAAATTCTCCCTATTAATGACAATTGCAAGTTTTCCCATTTCTTCAAGTCTCTAGCTATCTTTTGTTTAAGTTTCATATAATTATTCTCTTTTAATGTGCTACATCTTGCTGTCAAATATATCCCCAGATACTTAATCTTATTCGTAACTTGGATTTTCAACAGGTCTGCCAGTTCTTCTCTTTGTCTCAGTAGCATGTTCTTTGTCAAAATCTTTGTTTTATCTTTATTTATTTTCAAACCAGCCACTTCACCATATGTCTCTATCTTTTCCAATAACTTTGGGGCTGTTTCTAGTGGATCTTCCAGAATAAAAGCTAGGTCATCAGCAAAAGCTTGTAGTTTGAATTCTTCCTTTTTAATTTTCATTCCTTTTATGCTTTTATCATCCCTAATATTTCTATTCAACACTTCCAAAGTCAACACAAATAGCAAAGGAGATAGGGGACATCCTTGTCTTGTGCCTTTTCTTATATTAATAAAGTCTGTAAGTTCTCCCTCCATCATTACCTTTGCTGTCTGTTTATTGTATATGGCTTCTATTGCTTGAATAAATTTTCTGGCAAAACCCATCTGTTCCAATAGTAATAACATAAATCTCCAATTCACGTTATCAAATGCCTTTTGAGCATCTAGGAATATCAAAGCCATTTGCTTTTCAGGATGAGCCTCATAGTATTCCAAAGTATCCAAGATTACTCTCATGTTGTCTCTGATTTGTCTCTTTGGCAGAAATCCATTTTGATCTGGGTGGATAAAATTATTTAAATATTTTTAAGTCTTTCTGCTAAAATTGAAGCAAATTTTTATAGTCTGCATTCAATAAAGAAATAGGTCTATAGTTCTTAATTTGCAGTGGGTCAGCCTCTTCTTTTGGAATAAGTGTAATTTAAGCCTCTGACCATGTTTTGGATATCATCTTCTTTGACATAACTTCATTCATAACTTCTAACAATGGGATGCTCAATGATTCTTGAAATGTTTCATAGAATTCTGCCGGAAGCCCATCTGGACCTGGTGTTTTCCCATTATTTTTTTTCTTAAGTGCTTCATTTAATTCCATCATTGTTATATTGCTTTCTAACATTTCTTCAGTCTCTTTAGGTATCTTCGGTAAGTTAGCATTCTGTAGATACTGCTTGACTTTTTCCTCATCAATATTCTCTTGTTTATATAGTTGCCCGTAGAAATCTCAAATAATTTCCTTTTTCTCCTTATTGCCATAACAAACTTGGCCTCGATCATCTATTAACTTCAATATTTTTCTTGATTCCTTCTCCTTTCTCAATTTATATGCTAGCCATCTACCTGGTTTATTTGCATCTTCAAAGTAATTCTGTTTAGCATTTCTAATTTTCTGTGCCAATTCTTCTTTCTCTATTAATTCCATTTTATGTTTAATTACATCCAGCTTCAATTTAATATCTTTTTTTCTGTGGCATTTTCTGTAATTCTTTTTCAAGTCTTTTATACTCATCTTCCAAGGCCTTAGAAGCTTGCCTTTTCCTAATATTCTTTTTTCTTGTATAATCTATTATCAAACCTCTAGCATATGCCTTCATTGTATCCCAAACATTCTGCGTTGAAGTATCTTCTGTTTTATTTTCTCTAAAGAAAAAAGCCAGTTCCTTCTCCATCCATTGTATAAAATCTTTTTCCTTTAAGATAGTATTGTTTAATGTCCATCTCAATCTTTTTTTTTTTGTCCCTTCCATTTAATTGTCATTGGGCTGTGATCTGCCCAAGTACTTGTTTCAATATTTGTTTCTTGAATATTAGATATTAATTCTGTCGAGATCCAAATCATATCTAATCTGCACCATGATAAATGTCTATTTGAATAAAAAGTATATTGTTTAGTTTTAACATTTTTTTCTCTCCAAGTATCTTTTAAAGTTAATTCGTCTGTCATTTTAAAAAAAGATTTAGGGAGAGTCTTTCTATTTTGCTTTGTTGTTGTTGCTATATAGTCCAATTTATTGTCCACAATTCCATTAAAGTCTCCCATCATAATTATATTAACATAGTCCAGTCCAATTATTTTCATGTGTAGTTTTTTATAAAACTGTTCTTGTGTACCATTCGGAGCATAAATTGCAATCAAGAGTATTTTTATATTATTGTCCATTATTTCCACCATTAATACTCTTCCATCTTCATCCGTGTAGATCAGTTTTGCTGGGATAGCCTCTTTAATGTATAGAACCACTCCTCTTTTCTTACATTGAGTCAAAGAAGTAAATATTTTCCCTAATTTTGGCTGTATTAACAATTGTTCATGTTGTTTTTTAATATGAACTTCTTGTAGACAAATTATATCAAATTTTAATTTCTCTAATTTATGAAAGGTTTTCCTTCTTTTAACAGCTGAATTGAGTCCATTTATACTCATTGTAATCAGTTTTTTCTCTTCCATGATTATGCTTTATATTTAGGTCTAACAGCTCTCGTGGATCTCACTTCATGCTGTTCTTTACTATCCACCTGTCCACCTACTGCACCTTTCTCTTCTTCAGTCTCCAATTGTTCCTCTTGAAACTCAATTAATGAGACCTCTTTCTCTGCCTCCTCTTCTCTCCTTCCAAAAAATTCTGCATGGAAAAGTTCTGCTTTCTCAATTGAATCAATTCTATGTCTCTGCTCTTGCCACGTAAACATTAATCCTTCTGGAATCAGCCATCTATAATTCACTTTGTTTTCCAATAGTGTTTTGGTCAGAAATCGATATTCTCTTCTCATCTCTCTCACTCTTCTGGGTATTTGTTTTAAAACCACAATCTCTTTGCCTTTGTATTTCAATGTCTTCTCTCTTACCACTTGTAGTATTTGTGTTTTAATGGATTTTTTGGTAAATCTAATATGGACTTCCCTTGGTAATTTATTTCTCATTGCATATCTTGTATAAACTCGATATACCTCATCTACTCCATCCATCATCTTTTCCTCTGTAATTTCCAAAGCATCCACCAAAATTTCTGTCATTATCGCAGCCAAATTTTGTCCTTTTTCTTCTTCTATATTTTGAAATCTGAGATAAAATTCTGACCTTTCCATCTCCCACCTCAACATCCCACTTTTATCTTGTTCAACCACTGTTAATCTATTGTCAATATTTCCAATCTTCTCTCTTTGTTTACCTTCTTACTCAATTTTTTGGAATCTCTCCTCATACTTCACCATCATTTGTTTAATATTTTCCACTTTTTCATCAGTCTTCTCTATTCTTTGTTCAATAGTGTCTGTTTTTATCTTGAGATCTTGAATTCCTTGCATAATCATCTGTAAAGTCACTTTTTCTTGTTCTTTATCTTGCTTCAACATTGTCTGAATTAAACGTTGTCCTCCAGCTGGTGGGGAGGCAGAGGTAGAAGTAGAAACGCCAGATGATACTGGTTTCCTGCTCATTTTAATGCTTCAAAAGCTTCAAATTCTTTTTAGCTTTTAATCCAACTGGTAGAATAGCCAATTATAATCCAAAATGGAAAAATCCAATAATAAAAAGCCCAAAACCAAAGAAGAAAAAGGAGAAGAAAAAGAAGAAAAATCTTCAGGTTCTTCTAGACCCTAATCCAATTACGAAGTAGTCCACCACAAAAAATGAAAAATAGAAAGAAAGAAAAAAACCCAAAAATAATAATATTGATTAAGAAGAAAAAGAACAAAAATAAAAAAAGAAGAAGAAATTCTTTCAGGTTCTTCACACCTTAATCCAATTGGGAAGTCTCAATTATCAAAAAGAAAAAACAGAGTGGTCCAAAAACATGGATAGAAAAAGCAAAAGGATCCCAGTAAAGATAAGGAGAAAAAAAGAAAAATAAAGAAAAGGCTCTGAGGCTTTCCCTTTGAAATAAAAACAAAAATAAGAATATTACTAGAATTAAAATTTACAAAGAGGCTGGTGAGTAGGAGTATCACAAGTAAAAAATAATAATAATAAGAAACTTTATTTAGTTTCACTTTATTTAGTTGTCCAAGGCTCTTATTATGACTCTCTCCTCCACTAGCTTCAAAGCCAAACCTCAAATGTTGAAATATTGATAAGAGTCCAGGAGAAAACCTGTAATAATATTTTGCTGTGCTCTCCCTCTATCTTATCACATTGAAATATCCCTGAGAAGGAGTCTTCTTACAGTTCTCTCCAATTCAAATAAAATATTTTCAAGCCTCTAGTTGGCAGTGTTACAAAGTTTCTTAATACTCTTCTCCCCCCAGCCAGAAAAAAAAAAAAGTAATTTATAAAAAGAAAAAATAGCCAAAGGGAGCCTCTGTCCTGAAAGAAAATTAAAAAATCAAAAGGAGCATAAAAATATATGTAAGAGAAAATTCAGTCCGGTTACCTACAAAGTCACACTAAAGTCCCAAGAAAAAAAAAGTAAGAAAAAGAAAAAAAAATCCAAGCCTCAATTTGACATCACTTTAAAAAATGCCACTCATACAGTTTTTGTCAAAAAAAAAAAAAATCTCACAGGTTTCTTCTCTATTCAGGGTGCCCTTTCAAATCTCAGCAAATTTACAACAAAAAAGAAGTTTCTCACCCAGCCGACACACTTTCACTTCCAGCCACTTTCTTTCCAGAGCTGTCCCGACTTCAGCAGCTATGGAGGCTGCCTCTCCGCCGCCAGCAAAAGGGCTTCTCCCAGATCAAACCAGGGGTTTTGCGATATCCCTGGGATCCTGGGACTATGCTCTTCACAATCACCATCTCTACAGGACGGTTTAGGTCCATTGGGACCGACCAGGGGCAAAAATATCAGCTGCGATCTCAGAGCCCCGAGATTGCAGCTGTATCGCCGAAACGAAGCTCCACCTTCTCCCTATTTATTTCTTATCTTATAAGTGGCCAATTTGTGTAAGCTGATGGGGTACATTCATACATACACACACACACACACACAGAGTCGTTTATTCGTAGGGGAAGAATCTATCTATCTATCTATCTATCTATCTATCTATCTATCTATCTATCTATCTATGTTATGTTTTTAATCGGAAGAATATCATGTCTGCACATTAGGCACAGTGACTTGATTTTGCAGAGCTGTGTGCTGACCCGGCCCATCTGTCAAATTTTAAAAGTCAATGTGGTCCCCGAGCCAAAAAGTTTGCCCACCCCTGACTTATAGCTTACTTTGCTTGAACCTCTTATGCCAAAGTATCTCCTGTAGGTTGCAATCTTAAATAAATATTCTAGGGATTAAGCCCCTTGCTTCCGTGGGGTTTATTTATTTCTGCAGATTTGCATAATAATCCAGAGATTCGAATACTAGAGGGACAAGGGAGTCCCTCAGAGCACACAGCTGATATTGCTACCTCGGTAAAAGACAGCAGAAAGCCATTGGCAGTGCCAGGGATTCCTTGGCACATGACAGATTTTCTGCCTAAGCCTTTATTTCCTTGCTTTTTTTTTTTCTATACAGGAAGGCACAGAAATGGTGCATTACTGTGAGAACT
Organism: Hydrophis major; assembly: GCA_033807585.1. Lineage (NCBI taxonomy): Eukaryota > Metazoa > Chordata > Lepidosauria > Squamata > Elapidae > Hydrophis > Hydrophis major. Next base: position 179,754,296 of record CM066329.1, read on the forward strand.
AGGTCTATATAAAGCAGCGGTTTTGATAGGCTTAGAAATGTAAGCAGATTGTCCTCCAGAGAACTCCCGACTTGATAATTTCACAGTGACATATGAAACCTGGAAAAAGCTCAGAGGAATAGGCTCTGGGATTGAATTTGAATCCTCTTTGCTGTGGCCTTTTCCTAGTATATCTGGAAACACATTTTAAAGCCCAACTGGTGTTTTTTTTTATAAATTGGCATTTTATTTAAATGCTTTCAATTAGTGTGTTCCCTCTAAATTGATTCAAAATGTTTAAAGGAACCAAAGGCAATTTGTCCCTGAAGATAGATAGATAGAGTGATGCTATTAGAAGAAACTTCCCAGAAATGGCTAAGTGATTTGATTTGACTGGGACTTTTGAGTCTGCCTAGTCCTTTGTGTGGAGAGTGTGTCTTTAATTCAGAATTTGATTCTGAGGAAGCCTCAGCATAGCCGAGGGCTTCTGAGGTGTGTGTGTGTATGTGTGTGTGGTTAATTTGGATTTTGATCTGTACTTCCCCTTTCTCTGCCAATTAACAGGAGTCCAACCTGTTTCCTTTTCGGATTGGGAGAAGATTGATGCTGTTGAAGTGGCAAGAGGCAAATTGGCCGGAAAGCCTCGGGAGAAAATAATTGATCAGGAGGAAATGCTAGAATTGATTGGACAATGAGACTGGACTTGCCCAAGATTATCGACACAATGCTCCTGCACAATTCAAAGGTTGCAACAGTTTGCGCAGTTCCCTTTCATTGCTCTACAGATATGCCACTAACAATAACAGATGGTTTTGAATGTCTGGTGGTTTTGAATGGGGGTACCAAAAACTTGCTGCTGTCCCAAGCAATGGATTTCATCTACAGTCTGGTACATCCATTGTGGTTTTTTGAACTGGGGAGCTCTCCCTTTCTCTGAAGATGCTCTAAGCAGCTCCCAAACAGGAGCCGGGTTCTCTCTTTATCTTGATCCCTGTAGAAAAGGGGAGGAGCAGCAGATAAAGTCTTTCAGAGTTTCATTTTCAAGGATTAACTGGTGTCAGTGCCTTATCTGCCTTTTGAAAGATTTGAGGTTTGTTTTGTAGGGTAGAGTGGGGATTGAGAGTGGTGGTCCTGTTTTGTTTTATCCCGATCTCAACTCCACATATATACAAACCAATTGAAGAAACTTCTGGACATGCACTTCTCCTGGAGTTTTGTCATTAGATCTGATGCCACAACAGCCTTCATAAAAGAGTCACAATTAAATTCACACAGCATTCCACATGCGTTTGACAGCCTTACAAAGGCTTGAAGTGAATTAAATTAAATGAATAAATGTTGTAGGTTGCTTTGAACATTCTGGATGTAAAAGTAAAAAATCAGCCTTACTCTAGAGGAAAAGGGGAGATAAATTTGGACTTAGTAATCATAAGTCAGAGAGGAAAGGCAATATCAGTCACTTTTCTTATTAGCTCTGGAATTCTTTCCTGTTCACATCCTGAATTTGCTGTCCAATTGTGTATTGTATAATCTTTTTTTTTTTTAAATAAAGCTCTTTCTCAAATGGTGAACCTGGGTCAGCAGTCTAGACTTTTCAGCTTTTGCCAATCATAAATCTTTTAGTCACAGCATATGCTGTTTATTCTACTGCTCTTGCAATTTAACGAGATAGAAAATGCAGAGTAGGGCTCCACAAAGTTGACTTGATCCTTGTCAGATTCCTGTGCACACTAATTTTTCATAAGTCCTGGGAAATCAAAAGAAATAGCTTCTTTTTATGAGAAATTCAAACTGAAGGCAGGTTATTATTAATAAATAATAACTTACATGCATATTTAATAAGCTCACTCCTAAGGAATAGCATAAGAAAAAATTCAATAAAGTAGAACTGAGCCAACCAGTCCATTCCACTACTGCAAGTGTGAATGTAAAAGTTGTAAAAGTTTTGAAATGTAACTGAAGAGAGTATGGTTTCACATCTTTCCCCACTTCTTATTTGTCTAAAAGAATGGTTCCACATCAAGAAGCAACAATTTCCATCCATTCTAGTTCAGCTACTTCTTAGTTGCAGCAATTAAGATGGAAAGATCTGGCAGGATATTTTTTATTTATTCATATTGGAAATTCAAGTTGAAGCTTGAGAGGGATGCTCATGTTGGAAGCAGTATTGGAAGAGCAGAAAGGCAATCTTTTGGGCCTCCAACCTGGCACATCTGGGATAGTTGAATATCATATAAATCCATTCAATGGACTTAAAACATTTGAATTACCCTTATATTACTAGTTGGGGCCCTCTAGCCATCCGAAAACCTGGGTGTCCTCTCTTTCCAAGATGAAATTCCTATGGTCCATCAACTTTCTTGTCCTGAATGTTCATTAGGTGGCACCATGAGGCCACACTATTACTTACAGCCAGCAACATTAGATGGCTTCTAAAACCTTTATGGGAATTTCTGAAGTTTACTTAAAGGTCTGCCTTCCTGCAAACCTGATACCCCCCACTTCTAACTTCGATAATTTTTGATTGGTATGATTTTTGGAACCAGGAAGGCACAAATTTGGGACTGATTGATTATAGACTATAAAGTTTTGAAAAATCCGGCCTGGCTGTTAAGTTTGGTCTTCAAGCTGCTTTCTGATTACAATTCCTGATACTGGAATGAGGATTCTGCGGTCCTTATCTATTGCCAGATTGAAGGTGCTTCTAGCTTCCTGAAGAAATGATAGTGTACCAAATTGAAAAAACAGAGCTAAGGAAGATGAGCAAGGGTCTTGAGGGATGAACGTTGGATATTTCTCCATTTGAAATTTACCGCAGAATCATATTGTCCTGATGACCTCAATCTTCTGCCTTGGTTACATGACACTCATGACACTTCTCTTTTTCTTCAACAATCTTAAACCACCAATTTTGTACTGGAATATAAATAGCCTCTCCCTCCTCTATTTTACATTGTTCCCTGCACGCTTCAAGATGTCAAAAAAAATTGTAATGTTTTGTCAACCATGATTTTGAAGACAATGTTAGGTGACCTTTTGTATGTGTGACCAGGGCTGTTCTTTGGAAAGCGCAGATGCTTCATGGCCCTTAGGGTAATTGACCAGGTGGCACTACAGTAATTTCTCTCCCAATTGCTCTTTCCTATAGCATTTTGTTTCTTCAGTTCCTTTCATCCCTATGCCGTTCCCTTCCTTTTGTCTCTTCCCCTTTCCTTCTGCCCTGGCTGTCTCCTTGGGTGTGTCTTAACTGAAGAGTCTGAATCAAATCTGATGTGTTGCATAGTTAATTTTAGAATTCTTTGAAACGCTCATGCTTATCATTCAGAGCTGTCTTCCCATATGGCTCTTTAGTTTATATTATTTTGAAAAATCAAGATGGGAGTGAGATGAAGTGAATGAGATGAAGACAAGCAAACTAAGGAGGCCCAGACAAAAGTCTCCATAGAGAGACAATAACATCTGACTCGCCCCCATTCGTTCTGCAAATGATGCATATTTACCCGCTGGCAGATGATGTGTTGAAGGGGATGACTGTAAAACCAGAGGATAAAGCTGATCATCCTGCCTCCAGCAATGTGCAAATCCCCAAAATCGGAATTATATAATATCATAGGGCACAAATGATGTAACTCAGGCAAGATAGGATTGAGGTTCTGCACAGCCAGGTTTATGATGGGATGTTTTGCTGCCAATGCAAGGAAGGCTAGATAATATTTTAACCCAGTAGGAAGGAAAGGGCCATAAAGAATTGGTTTTGTGGAACTGGTTTTGTCTCTGAACTGGGTAGCTTTTTGAGCTTGTTCTGGATGCATAATAGCCATGAAAGCAATGGCTTCCATTGTGCTAAAATCTGAGTATTTCAAGCCTTGGTTTATTTATGTATTAAAAAGCAGTAATGTAATCAACAAAGACTGGGTCAATGTGGACCACTTGCTATGGTTGCTTCTGAGAAATCTGAGGTGCTTCTATCTCTGAGGGAGTACATTCAGAAGTAAACCCACATTGTTTTTGTTTGAAAAAGTAAAGAATATTTCCAAAATTGATATTAATAACAGTATAGATTATGGCCTAAAGAAGTGGAACATCCAATAATGGGATATCAATAGTTTCATGTCTTAAAAATGTTAAACCAATTTCACTGGAATTAAGATTAAAACTGATTCATCAGGTTCATTCATCTATTCTGAGTACCCCAAAGATTGTATTTGAAAAGTTGTAAGTCAGATTTTCTTGGTTGACAATGTAAAAATTTGAGGGGGCCTCACATAATTTGGTCTTGTAAGCAACTGATATCTTTCTAGCATAATGTATTACTGTGAGTAGATTTATGGGAAAAATTGTAATATTAAAGATGTTACTATAATGTTAAACTATGTCCCAAATCTCTGGAATTTGACTATTCAGTAATTATGCCTGTATTGGAAAGATAATCATTTTGAGGAATTTGAAGAGTAGTATTTATTCCTGAAATGAAAGATTGGATTTAAAATATTTTTTATCTGTTTTGGAAAAGCTATTTCAACTACTGATAACAAAATAATGCAATATGTTTCTCTTTGGCATAGATTTCATATCATACAGCAATGTGGTATTATTTGTTTTCTTTAATCTAGAATTTTTAAAATGTTTGCTATTTGATGGATATGTCATATGTTTAGATACTCCTTTTTTCTATTTCTGTGTATCTTTTTGTAAAACCTGTTACGATTTAAAAAAAACTTATTAAAAAGCAAATTGTGAATTCCAATTTCGTATGTGCTCCCTTTCTTGTCATTTTTTTTCTTACTTGGCTATAAAGAAGGCAGCTGCTGCTTGTCAAGAAGCCAGAGTGGGTGGATTCATTCAGCATCTGCCAGAATCAGACAACTCACATTGTGCCATGGTTGAACCTCTTTAGCATGGCAATAAGCAAATTTCCATTTCCATCTGGATCTCCAACAAAAGAGTGTTTACTGTACACTCGTGGGCTTTTTGTACAATGCTAAACTGGTTTGCAAGCAAAAGACTTGGCTTCTGAGGCTTTGGTGTGTCTATTCTGTTCATGCCTGTGTGGATTTGATTATCAGTACAAGGCTGGTGACAAGATCACATCCCTCAACCTTTGCACTCTCTCTCCATCTCCCCCCAGTTCAAACCTAAAGTATTTTTAATTTTTTTCCTAGTGGGGCTTCTCAAAATAATATTTTAGCTTTCAGTCCATACCGGGAGAGGGGGGGGGAGAAGAATGGATAATGGGTAGACTTTTCCCCACAAGGAATTATCTTCCTTATTAATAAGTTCTTGCCCGAAGGTATTCATCTGACTTTTATAGCTGATCAAAGCCAATGGGCTTGTTTTCTCACAATGACATAATTAGTTATACAACTTATACAGCTGCTTATCTTATATACAGATAGTCCTTGATGTACGACCACAATTGGGGCCCAAATTTCTGTTGCTAAGCAAAACAGTTGTTAAATGAGTTTTGCCCAGTGGTGGGATTCAAATTTTGTTATTAGCAGTTCTGTGGGCGTGGCTTGGTGGGTGTGGCAGGGGAAGGATATACTGCAAAATCTCCATTCCCTCCCCACCCCAATAACCTGCTTTCCAGCTCCATTCTCCTGTGCAGGGCAACAAAAGAAGACCCAGCTGATCAGCTGGGATTCGGGAGGCAGAGAATAGATGGGGGCGGAGCCAGTCAGAGGTGGTATTTGCTGGTCCTCCAGACTACTCAAAATTTCCACTACCGATTCTTCAAAACTGGTCAGAACCTGCTGAATACCACTTCTGGTTTTGTCCCATTTTACAACCTTTCTTGCCACAGTTGTTAAGTGAATCACAGGGGTTGTTAAGTAACAAACTTATAAAGGGAATCTATCTTCATTGATTTTGCTCGTTGGAAGGTCACAAAGTGTGATCATATGACTCTGGAACACTGTAACCATCATAAATACATACCAGTTGCCAAGCTTCTGGATTTTGATCACGTGATCAGGCAGGGCTACAATAGTCATAAGTGCAAAAAATGGTCATAAGTCTTTTTTTTTCAGGGCTGTTGTAACTTTGGTCACTAAAAGAAAGTTTGCAGGTCGAGGATTACCTGTAGAGCTATCCTGGGCAGCCCAAAATAAAAAGCAATACAAACAATCATGTCACCCACTCTGTTCAAGTTCCCATTCATAGGCATTTGTTTGAAATTGCTTCCATTTGCCATTAAGGACTGATGGGCTTCCTCATGCAGATGGTTGACCACCGTGAGAAGAGATTGACAGACCAAATGAGCCAGGATTCTGATCCATCAGGGCACTGCCAATATCCTTATGCGGAAGAAGTTGGGTAGTCTCATATCTAATGGCAGAGGATTTGTTTTGCATGCATTAGCCCAGGTTCATTCTCAACAACCCATATAACACATAATCAGAGTTGGAAGGGACCTTGTAGGTCATCTAGTCCAACCCCCCGCCCCCGCCCCAGGCATGAGACCCTAAACCAGGGGTCTCCAACCTTGGCTCCTGGAAGCCTGGCGGACTTCAACTCCCAGAGTTCCACAGCCAGCTGGCTGTGGAATTCTGGGAGTTGAAGTCCGCCAGGCTTCCAGGAGCCAAGGTTGGAGACCCCTGCCTTAAACCATTTCTGACAAATGACAGTCCAATCTCTTCTTGAAAGTGACTTTGTCACCCTAGGTGACAAGCTGGAAAAATTCCTGCCTGAAACCAAGAGATTGAGATCAAGTCAGTCCTAACAGTACTGGGGTATATCAGTCTTTCTCAAGCCAGGCAACTTCCAGGTGTGTCACCTGCGATGCCCAGATCTCAGCCCAAAGGCAGCTTCTGAAGCATGAAAGCTGGCCTCCTGACTGATGTGCAAATTCTTCAGTATGGCAAATGTGTTCTCCTGCAACATGGAGGCACCTCATACAAGGAACTTGTATTTGTGCCATTGATTCTGCTTGTGCCTAAAAAGCACCAAGCTCTGCTGAACCTGAGCATGTTAATCTCCATTCATGAAGATGGCTTCCCTAAAAAAAAAAAAAAACTACTTTGATCAGACAGTGATCAAACAGCACAAGCCATTTTTAAAATGTTTTAGATTCTTTCTCAGACACATGAAGGTCAAGAGCAACAGCTAAAAAGTGTAATTGATTGCCATGAATTTCTCCTTGCACACATTTGGTGCACTTTGGAGATACATAGCTACCCCATAAAGAATTACATAGCCTTGAAAATAGAAATTAGGAAAGATGGTTCTATAAGACATTAGAATACTCTTCTTAAAAAGTCTACATTTCCCAATTGAGATAAAGTTTTTATTGCTTAAAAACATCAGCACCAATGCAAGCTTGCATTTCTTTAATTTGGTTGAATGCTCTAAGTATTATTAAGCAAACTATGCTGCCTTTCCCCATGTACTGCATTAAACACTGTAAAAGAAAAACTCTTTAAAAAACATGCAATAATGTATAAAACTGGAATTAAAAGGCCCTGTGTTTTCTGTTATCCAATTTGTGCACTCCTAAGCTTTAGCACTCCCTATAAACTCGCAGGTGGGTGAAATAGATCTCAAGGGAAATAACATCCGCAGGTAGTTTGAAAGCAGAAAAATATTGAGACACTATAAATGGAGGAACTTGTAACCATTTCTCCAGTGAGACTGACCTCTTCTCATTCCCAGCCCATAATTGAGACAGCTTGGAGTCATTTTGAATTACAGCCATGTTAAAAGTGGTGTTTTTCCCACTGTCCAAGGACAATCTCAACATATATGAAATTCTTAAGTTTTTGTTACCTTGGTGGGAGATGGCTACAGAACCTTGAGACAGAAAAAGGCTCAACATTGGGGGTAGCATGCTTCATATTCTGCCCTTCTGACTCAAGGACAGATGCAAGGCTGTTCAAATCGGCTCTGAGGATTACCATGCTGCTCAGAGGTGGGATTCAGCTGGTTCTGACCAGTTCTGGAGAACTGGTAGTGCTGTGTTCAAAGACTAGCAGCAGTCCTCCCTCTGGTCCGCTGCCTACGCAGGAACGCTGATCGCTCCCATTGGCTGATGCTGTTTGACAGCCGGCTATAAAAGGGAGCTGTCAAATGGCATCAGCTGTCACCGCCAGCTGGCTGTCAAATAGCCTCGGCAGCTGCAGTGACCCTTTATTCGCAAGAATAAAGCTGTTAGCTTTCAGCCTGGCTCCGTCTCTTTCTGTGACCGCCGCTCCACAATACTGGCAATGAGGGTGGGATACAGCAAAGACCTCCAGGCAAGACAATTGAGCCGAAGTCACAATAAGAAAGAGCTGAAGCCGCTACGAGCGGATCTAAGTCACCGCCGCTGACGCTCTCCTAAGAGCGCAAATTTTAAAGCTCCCTCAGCTGAGGAGCTGAGCGCCGCTGACAGGCGCAGCCAGAAACGCTTTTCTAAAAGCAAAAACTCAAATCTTCCTCAGTTGAAGAAACCAACGCTGCCACTCCAATGGCCTCAAATCCGACATTCACTCACTTCCAGCCGGGGGCAGAAACATGGGAGTCATATATGAATAGATTCGAATGCTTCTTAAATGCTATTGATTTGACTGAAGCTACGGACCTCAGGAAAAGATCCTATTTTTTAAGCTTCTGTGGGGCTACAGTTTTTGACACAGTCTCTGTGCTAGTGTCCCCACGTTCCATAAAGGCTATTCCATGGGATGAGTTGAGGGAAATTTTGTCAAATCACTACTCCCCCAGACCCTCTCAGATAGCTAGGAGACTGGCTTTTAGGAGGAGAGTTCAAGCTGAAGGAGAAACTGTGAGTCAGTACATGGCAGCGTTAAGATCAGCTGCCATACACTGTGGGTTTAGGGATTACATTGAGGACATGCTGCTTGACCAAATTGTGGGAGGAGTGAGGGACCTAAAGCTACAGAGGCGGTTACTGGCTAAAAAAGATTTAACCCTAGCCTTAGCTATTGAGGAAGCTCAGGCTGCTGAATTGTCAGAAGTATCAGCAGCTGAGATTCAGGGAAACACCCCTAAGCAGGGACAGGCTACAATCCACTATGATGAGGTCTCCCAAGAAGAAGAAGAAGAACCTTATGAGGTAAACCGCCTCACTTGTCCAAGACCCCCCCCCCGGCCACCTAAGAAAAACAACACCCAGACAACCAAACTACAACCCCCTTGTATGAGCTGTGGGGGCAACCACCATAGATCAACTTGCAGGTTCAGAAACATTATCTGTCTGAACTGCCAGAAGAGAGGGCACATAGCCAGGGTTTGTCAAGCCAAGCAGGCCTCCACACAAAGACCTCAAGTTTCTGCCTCTTTCCAAAGGCAAGTGGAAAATTGCTACACTTGTTACCACGCAAACAATACCACCCACGGGTCTAACAAAATTAGCATTTCTCCTTTTATAGAAGGTAAGCCCTACCGAATGGAAGTAGACACCGGGTCAGCCCTCTCCATCATTTCGTGGGCCATCCTGAAGAAGTTGCTGCCTTCGCTCTCAAGGAAGAAGCTGGTCAACTGCCACCTGACTCTTCGGGACTACCAGGGAAAGACCATTCCAGTCCTGGGTAAAGGAAAATTCCTCATTCAATTCCAAAACTTTAGAGGTCACTTGCCACTGGTGGTTGTAGATGGTGCCCTTCCTAGCTTGCTAGGATTAGATTGGTTCCTTGCCCTAGGCCTTAACATTACAGGGATTCACTCTATGGTAAATTCTGAAGTAGATGCCCTTTTTAAGGACTACTCTGATGTTTTCAGCAGTGACCTGGGTTGTTATGCAGGCACCCCCATATCTTTCGATGTAGGTCCACAAGCCACCCCAATTCGTTTAAAACCTCGGAGGGTACCTTTCGCCATTTGGCCTATATTGGATGCGGAATTAGACAAACTTATTAAACAGGGAGTGCTGGAGCAGGTAGATTTCGCCAAGTGGGAAACACCCATAGTCACACCCTTAAAAAAAGATGGCAGCGTGAGAATTTGCACTGACTATAAGATGTCCCTCAACCGTTTCCTCCAAATTAGTGCATATCCAGTACCTGTAATCCAACACCTGCTCCACTCTTTTGAGCCAGGCACACTTTTTGCAAAGTTGGACATGTCCCAGGCTTACCGGCAATTTCCCGTGGACCAACACACTGCTGACCTACCAACTATAGTTACACACAGGGGAGCTTTTAGATGTAAGCATTTACAATTTGGTATTAGCGTTGCACCAGGCATTTTTCAATCATTCATGGAGAGAATCCTCCAGGGCCTACCAGGGTTGGTTCCATACTTCGATGACATTTTGGTTTCTGCCACCAACAAAACACAATTGCTACTCAGAGTGAGGTCTGTCCTGGACAGGTTTAGGCAAAACGGGCTTAAATTGAAAAAAGACAGATGCACCATTGCCACCAAACAAGTGGACTTCCTTGGTTATCGAATTGATGCCTCAGGAATTCACCCCATAGAAAGTAAAGTTAGAGCTATTCATGAGGCTCCCACACCCTCTAACAAAACTGAGTTGCAGGCCTTTTTGGGACTCCTTAATTTTTATGCAGCGTTCCTGCCTCACAAGGCCTCTGTAGCTGAGCTCCTTCATAGGCTCTTAGATAAAAAGGCCCCCTGGCACTGGGGACAGAGAGAAGCCAATGCTTTCCAAGCAGTTAAGTCTCTTCTAACTTCAAACACTGTGTTAATCCAATTTAACCCAAAACTGACCCTGGTTTTTGTTGTGAATGCATAAGGTTTAATAAAGTTATCTTGAGCTTGGAGTCAAGTGCAGGGTTCTGGACCTGCACTTCTGATTGGCTGTTAATGGCAGGATCGGATTGGCCCGTTCCGGGGGATCTGATTGGCCATTAACAGAGTGTTCATATTGGTTAAGGGAGCTAGCGCTCCTGGATATTGGTTAAATAGTTATTGGGTTGCCTATATAAGGAGGGCTATAACTGCCATTGAGTTTGAGCTGTCACCATGTAAATAAAGAGTTGAAGTTCACTGTTCCAGAGGCTCGTCTCTGTTCTTTCTCGCCCATGCTCCAAACTTAACACTGGTGATGAGGATGGGATGTGGAGACATCAGAGCTGACTGAACTAAGAAGAAACACCGAGCACATGGCTGACAGCGCTACATGATGGAACCATGTCCGGCGTCGTTGTACCACCCACTCCGTTCGATCCAGTGCAAGAGGACTGGGAGTCCTACATGGATCGTTTCCAAATGTTTTTAGAAACTAACAATTTATAGGATGCCACAACTGGGAAGAAACGGGCGGTATTCCTAACGCATTGCGGACCAACTGTATTTAAGATGGCTAAAGCACTAGCCAAACCTGCAGAAGTGAAGGCGATGGACTGGGACGTTTGAACCCCTACTAAGAGCTCATTACGCACCGACCATGCCCACGCTCGTGAGATGGCACGAGTTCTATCAAAGAAACCAGTGAAAAGGAGAAAGCGTCACCAATTTCATAGCAGACCTCCGAAATCTGGGAGGCCTCTGCGGATTTGCCGATTTGGAAGAGGCACTGAGAGATCGAATAGTTCTGGGACTAGATGTGCCAGGCGTGCAGAGCAAGCTGATGGCAAAAGGCAACATCAGCCTTGCTGATGCCATCGCCGATGCTACTGCAGCAGAAGCAACCAGGAAGTCGGCTGCACAATTACGCCGCAACCGCGCTCCGGTACACCAACTAACAGGTGACATTTTACCCAAGTCAGAAGGGCAGCTTACAACGGCCCACCACGAGGACCTCTCTTCGTCGTCAGACAGTGACGAAGAAGAGGTCCATCGACTGCGGTCCAACCGGGACCCCTACCCGAAGTCCCTACACCCTTGTGCTGGCTGTGGAGCCAACCATGCCAGGTCCGAATGCAAATTCCGCGACGCGCTCTGCCATGAGTGTGGGAAGAGAGGCCACATTGGACGGGTCTGCCGAAGTTTCCAAGGACCTGGCCAGGCCTCAAAAGGGGCTAACTATCGCCAATCGACAGGAAACCATCCTGTAAGGCGAGAACCAGTAAACCACTCCTACAGAAACTGAGTTTTGAATCGCCCTACGAAGCGAGAAGAGGCTCACCAGACTATCACTATCGGTCACGCCTCTGCCTTAGATGCCAAGAAAATCCGAATTACAGTGGCCATCGAGAACCAGCCTTGCCAAATGGAAGTCGACTCGGGATTGTCTCTCTCGATGGTGTCCTGGAAGACCCTCAAGCAACTCATCCCCACGATCCAGCACCAAGACCTCCGTTCCCAAAGACTTATTCTTAAGGACTATCAAGGGAATCGAATCCCTGTCGTTGGATCCAGCCGAGTCCGGGTCTCATTCAAGAAGCACACAGCGTACTTACTGCTAACTGTGATCGACAAAGATCGGCCTAGTCTGCTAGGTCTCCAATGGTTCGCGCCACTTGGCATTGAAGTGCCAGGCATAAACCGAGTCAGCGGAAGTGACTGGGAGGAGGACCTCATCCATGAATTCAGGGACGTCTTCGCGGAAAATTTAGGCGAGTACAAGGGGACCCCAATATCCTTCAGCCTTAATCCAAAGATAGCTCCCATCCGCCTTAAGCCCCGTCGAGTTCTGTTTGCCTTAAAGCCGAAAATCGACGAACAACTCGATAAATTAATAGCTCAGGGGGTGCTAGAACCTATCGATCACTCCCCCTGGGAGACCCCAATCATAACACTAATTAAGCCAGATGGTTCAATTCGAATTTGTGGGGACTACCGGGCCACCCTGAACCATGCCCTACAGCAAAATGCATATCTGGTGCCGGTGGTGCAGCATCTCTTCCATTCCCTGGGGGGCGGAAAAGTCTTCACTAAATTAGACTTAGCTCAGGCATATCAGCAATTACCTGTTGATGAAAAGACGGCACAGGCACAAACGATTGTGATGCACCGAGGTGCCTTTAAATGTACCCGGCTCCAATTCAGAGTCAGTGTAGCCCCGGGAATTTTTCAGAGCCTTATGGAGAGGCTACTACAAGGGATTAAAGTCATGGTCCCCTACTTTGACGATGTATTAATTGCTGCACCTACAAAAAAAATCTTACGGGATCGTTTAAAATTAGTTCTACAAAAATTCCAAGACGCCGGTCTTAAAGTGAAAAAGAATAAGTGTAAATTGTGTACAGATTGTGTCGACCTTTTAGGGTACCTAATTGACAGTCAGGGTATTCACCCTACCGACAGTAAATTAAGAGCAATAAAAAATGCTCCCAGGCCTCGGAACAAGGCCAATCTCCAGGCGTTCCTAGGCCTCATCAACTTTTATAATGTATTTCTACCACATAAAGCAACTGTTGCTGAGCCATTACATCGTTTGCTAGACAAAAAAGCAATTTGGTTATGGGCCACCATTAACCGCCCGAAATATCGCGAGAGAAACCAGATTTGACCCCACCTTAGCGCGAATCCTAGGCTGGGTAGAACGCGGATGGCCATTGGACCAATTATCGGATAACTTCACACCATTCAAGACTCGACAAACGGAGTTGTTTTCTCAAAAAGGCTGTGTCATCTGGGGTGATAGAGTCGTTATCCCAGAATGACTCCAAAAAGCAGTACTGAGAACCTTGCACGATGGCCACCCCGGTATCGTGCGAATGAAAGCCCTCGCACGAAGCTACGCATGGTGGCCGGGCATCAACAAGCAAATTGAGAATTGGGTTAAAGCTTATCATAGATGCCAGGAAGTGAGCAACGCCACACCAAAGCCATCCCTACCGAATGGGAGACACCACGGGGACCCTGGTCCCGTATTCACCTGGACTTTGCAGGGCCGACCAAAGGCCACACCTTTCTTATAACCGTCGACGCCTACTCGAATTGGCTCGAGATTCACCGCATGACGAACACGACCACCGAAGCGGTTATCAAAAGATTGGAAAGACTGTTTGCAACCCACGGATTACCAGACATTCTGGTATCCGACAACGGGCCCCAATTTACCGCGCTGTCCTTCGAGCAGTACCTGGCTGACTGCAGCATCTGACATGCGCTCACCTCGCCTGTGCACCCTGTGACCAATGGCAGGACTGAGCGCATGGTCCAATTTGTTAAGAAAACTTTGCAGAAATTAGACTACGATAACATTGACGACAAAATCAACCAAATCCTTTTTCTACAACACATCACACCTCATAGCGTCACCAACAAAACTCCCGCCGAACTGCTAATGGGACGAAAGCTCCGCTCCCACCTCGACCGGTTACACTCAGCTTATGAACCGGAAAAACCACTAGGATCCAGCGGCCGATGTCGTACCTTCCAGATAGGCAATTTGGTATACGCTAAAAACCTATCGGGCAACCCGCTGTGGGTCGAGGCGACAGTAGTTCGTGTAACCGGCCCGAGATCCTACCTTGTACAATGCCTTGACGATAGACTATGGAAACGCCATATTGATCAATTACGATCACGGCTCTGGTCGGGCATTTCTGAACTCCCTTATGACCAAACTGAGGGGGGAGGAGATACAGAAGAAGACGAATTTCAACTAGAAGAAAACCCGTGCGAAGGGAACGATAGCAGAATAGAGACACAGGAACTGGAACCAGAGATGGGAATTGGTTCACCTCAGGGAGTTGCCGAAGATATTGGTGACGACGGAAACGTGAACTCTGAACCAGAGGCAACCCCTTCGCCAAACAACGATCTACTTCAGCGAGATTGCAGCCAAATGCAAAACGCACAGCGAAAATCAAAAAGACTAATAAAGCAACCGTCCTACCTTAAGGACTATGTAACTGCGCCCTGTAAACAGAAGCCAGGGGGAAGGGGTGTTGTGAATGTATAAGGTTTAATAAAGTTACCTTGAGCTTGGAGTCAAGTGCAGGGTTCTGGCCCTGCACTTCTGATTGGCTGTTAATGGCAGGATCGGATTGGCCTGTTCCAGGGGATCTGATTGGCCATTAACGGAGCGTTCATATTGGTTAAGGGAGCTAGCGCTCCTGGATTGTTATTGGTTAGATAGTTATTGGGTTGCCTATATACGGAGGGTTATAACTGCCATTGAGTTTGAACTATCACCATGTAAATAAAGAGTTGAAGTTCACCGTTCCAGAGGCTCGTCTCCATTCTTTCTCGCTCATGCTCCAAACTTAACAGTTTTAGCCTCAGATGCCTCGCCCTTTGGCATAGGAGCAGTATTGAGCCATAGGCTTCCTAGTGGTTCTGAGGCGCCCATTGCCTATTTTTCAAGGACATTCTCTCCTGCTGAGAGGAACTATAGTCAGATCGATAAGGAGGCCTTAGCAGCTGTGGCTGCTGTTAAAAAATTCCACGAGTTTCTCTATGGCCATTGTTTTCAACTTGTAATGGATCATAAACCACTATTGGGACTGTTAGCTGGTGATAAGCAAACCCCACAGGTGTTATCCCCAAGAATGACCAGATGGACCCTGTTCCTGGCCGCTTACTCATACACACTGGTACATCACCCGGGGAAGAACCTGTGCCATGCTGTTGCCTCAGCAGATGCCCCCTGCCAACACCAGTCGAGGACCCTGCTCCCATCCATGCAATCTTCGACTGCAACGAACTTGACCTGCCAGTCTCAGCTATGGATATTGCTGCACACTCTAAAAGAGACTATGTTATCTCCCAAGTCTTGGACTGGGTGGGGAGGGGGTGGCCTGATATTCAGTTCGCCCCTGAATTCATGCCATTTAAGACCCGCAGGCAGGAGTTGTCTTCATTACAGGGCTGTCTGTTATGGGGGACAAGAGTAGTCATATCCCCCACCTTGCAAGAACCAGTTTTAAGGGCATTACACGAGGGTCATCCTGGCGTCGTAAGGATGAAGGCCTTGGCCCGCAGCTACGTCTGGTAGCCAGGATTGGATGCCTGGATTGCCAACTGGGTTAACACATGCCAGCCCTGCCAGGCAACAAGAGCAGCCCCACCAACAGCTGGCCCAACCAAATGGGAGGATACGGGGGCCCCTTGGGTCAGGCTGCATATTGACCTGGCTGGTCCCATGCAGGGGAGGACAATTTTGGTTGTCGTAGACTCATTCTCCAAATGGACTGAAGTGGCCTTGTTACCCTCCACCACAACATTGGCTGTCACAAGGGCCTTGACCAGACTGTTTGTTACACATGGACTTCCTGACACCCTAGTTTCAGACAATGGCCCCCAATTCAGTTCTAATGAGTTTGCCATCTTCACAGCCAACTTGGGCATTAGGCACGCTCTCACAGCCCCCTTCCACCCTGCAAGTAACGGGATGGCAGAGAGGGCTGTTAGGTCTGCCAAGGAAGTTTTGGCCAAGCTGGGCCAAGCAGACTGGCACTCCAAACTATCCACTTACCTACTCACGCAACACGTTACGCCATGCCCCACCACCAACAAGTCCCTTGCTGAACTGTTGATGGGTAGACGCCTCAGTACCACCCTGGACAGGTTGCACCCCCACTACGCTCCTAGCACACCACTGGCTTCTGACAGCCATGCAAGAGAATTTGCCCTGCAAGACCTGGTGTACGCCAGGAACTATGCAGGGCAACCCTTGTGGTTGCCAGGGCAGGTAGTTTCTGTTAAAGGGCCCAGGTCTTACAGAGTCCTCCTGGAAGATGGTCGAATTTGGAGAAGGCACGTGGACCAGCTAAGGAGATGCTGGAACAGACCTACCGCCAAAATCCCAGTCTACCTGCCGCCGGATGACCCGGTCTACTCGCCGCCTGCCACAGCCAACCCGCCGAAGGACCCAGTCTACCAGCCGCCCGACAAACCAACCTACCGACCGCTGCAAGAAGACTCATCTGAGCAACAGCCGGACAGCAGGTCGAGGATGGCTGACGACCCTCTGGAGGCTCCTGTCGCCACCCGGGAAGAACAGGACTCGGAGCAGCCGACAAGCCCCTGAAACTTCGACGATCAGGCTGTGAGCAAAAGCGGATGCAGGACTACCGGATGCAGGACTACGCATGTTCGTGGCCAGGGGGAAGGAGTGCTGTGTTCAAAGACTAGCAGCAGTCCTCCCTCTGGTCCGCCGCCTACGCGGGAGCGCCGATCAGTCCCATTGGCTGATGCCATTTGACAGCCGGCTATAAAAGGGAGCTGTCAAACAGCATCAGCTATCACCGCCAGCTGGCTGTCAAATAGCCTCGGCAGCCATGGCGACCCTTTATTTGCAAGAATAAAGCTGTTAGTTTTCAGCCTGGCTCCGTCTCTTTCTGTGACCGCCGCTCCACAATAGGTAGTGGAAATTTTGAGTAGTTCAGAGAACCAGCAAATATCACCTCTGACTGGCCCCACCCCCTTCTATTCTCTGCCTCCTGAGTCCCAGTTGATGGGCTGGGTCTTCTTTTGTTGCCCTGCACAGGAGAACAGAGCTGGAAAGCAGGTTAGTGGGTGGGGAGGGAATGGGGATTTTGCAGTAACCTTCCCCTGCCACACCCAACAAGTCATGCCCACAGAATCAGTAGTACAAAAATTTTGAATCCCACCACTGATGCTGCTATCTATTGTGAGCGCAAACTATACCCAGCAGAAAAATACACCCTACTTGCTGATCTAACTATTGTTGTTATTTCCTCTTATTAACCCTGATGATTCTTGGACAGAGGGCCTTCCAAGACAGAGGGCATGGTGGAGGATTGGCCTTCCGGTACTTTTATTCTCACCAGGGAAACCAAGGGCAAAAGACAAACTTCCAATGTGTATTTTTACAGCAACAAGGAGAAGAACCTGAGTCAGTGAGTTACAACTTAATAACATTTCTTAAAACCTCAAAAGTTCCTTGAGATGGGCATGTCTCCTCCATTCTGGAGGAAGATTGGCCTTTAAAATAAGCATTTAAATTTGCAAAACTATATAAAATCTTGGTTTTATCCATGATTTTTTTTCTTTTTGTAAATCCAGTGTGGAAGGAAAAAAAGAGATCCTAAGTTTTTGACCATATTTGTTACTCCTTCTTGTTTAATTCCATCGTATCAAAACATTGCACTATATCTACAGAAACATTTCTATTTATGTTGGTCAAAATCCTTACATAAGATCTTCCCCAAACCAATATTTTACCTTCTTGCTGCCTCATTCTGTATCTTCCTTGACAATATGTGAGATTTCAATACAGACTGTTGTCAGGTGTTCCATTTCTTAGCTATATTTCTGTCTTGCTGTAAGTTTTTGAGAAAGCAACTATTAAATAGCTTGAAGTTCCACACATGACCCAGGCCAGAATAAAGCATATGCAACCTATATTTCCCAGAGCACATAATATGACAAACACACACAGATACAACCTGAGGGAATACAGAAATACAAAAGTGTTCTGTACGGTCATTAACATACTTGTAAACGCCGTGTAGCGATTGGTCAAGCGCACAGTGACCTGATTGGTCGAGCGAGCCGCACTGATTGGCCCGCTGCAAATCCCCTGCGATTGGTGGAAACTAATCGCGGGAGATTCAAAGCGGTGCCATTGGCTGCGGCCACCGCGGCCAAAGAATAAAAGCCGCTGTTTTTCCTTTGGAGCCCGAGTCGATCTCGGGACCAAATAAAGAACTGAAACTGAGTCACTGGCTCTGAGTCTCCTTTCCCGTGATGGACACGACACTGGCGACAAGGATGGGATCTCAAGACTAATCCCCATCAAGCACGTGTCCTGAGGAAGCGAGACCGACAAGATGGCCAGCATCGCACTGCCCACACCTTTTAACTCCACTACCGATTCGGATTGGGAATCGTACACAGACCGATTCCTAATGTTCCTCGAAAATAGCAACTTAAAGGATGCAACCGGGCAGAAGAAAAGAGCCGTCTTTTTAACACACTGCGGGCCCACAGTGTTCAAGATGGCAAAAGCTCTTGCAAAACCTGAGGACGTGAAAGCGATGGACTGGGCCGATCTCAAACCATTGCTCTGAAACCACTATGCCCCCGCCGTGCCCACCCTCATCAGGCAGTACCATTTCTACCGGTGGGACCAGAGACTGGGTGAGAGCATCAGCAAATTTGTGGCTGATCTACGGAACCTAGGGGGCATGTGCGGGTTCACGGACATGGACGAGGCTCTGCGAGAACGCGTCATCCTCGGGCTCAGAGACCCAGTCCTGCAAAGCCGACTGATGGCAAAAGGCGACATCGCCCTCGCCGACGCCCTCCCTGAGGCCACCGCAGCCGAAGCAACCCGGAAATCGGCGGCTCGAATGCAGAGACCGGACCCCGGACACCGCACTGCGACCACCGAGATGGGCACGGTGACGGAGGCATGCCCCGAAGCAAGTTGCTGAGAGACCACTGCCCACCATGGTGACTTCAACTCCGCCTCCAATACCACGGATGAGGAAGAGGACATTCATCGACTCCAGATGGGACAAGACCGGCACGACCAGCGGAGTCATAAGTCGGGACCCCAATGTGCCGGGTGTGGAGGTGACCACCTTCGATCGGAGTGCTGGTTCTTCGATGCGATCTGCCGACACTGCGATTAAAAGAGGCCACATCACCTGAGTCTGCCAACTTAAGAAAGCCTACAGCCCCCAACAGCGAGATCACAGCAACCAGAGACAAGACGGCACCCCCCCCCAGGCCCAGAGACCGCCAAGCCGGAAATCGCTGGAACCGAGACGGACGGGGCCGACGGAATGGCGAGAACCGACAGAGAGAGGAAACCCACCAGACAGTCGTCATCGGTCACTCATCCAGCGCAGACGCCCAAAAGGTATACGTGGAAATGGGCATCGCGGGCGAACCATGCAAAATGGAGGTAGACTCCGGGTCCTACCTCTCCATGGTTGCATGGCAGGAAATCAAGTGTTTGGTGCCTGCGATCCACGAAAGGGGACTGGAAACCCAGAAATTAATCCTTAAAGACTATCAGGGGAATCGCATCCCAGTAGTCGGAACAGGACTTTTCGAAGTAACCTTCAAAGGGCGCACAGCAAGGCTTCCCCTGACGATCATGGACTGAAACTGCCCCAGCCTTTTGGGACTACAGTGGTTTGCGCCACTCAGGATCGAAGTTACGGGCGTTGATCACGTCGCAGATGCCAACTGGGAAGAGCAACTCACAATCGACTTCCAGGAAGTGTTTGACGGCACCCTAGGCAAGTACCGAGGGCCCCTTATTTCTTTCAGCCTAGACCCCAGCGTTCCCCCGATACGCCTAAAACCACGGCGGGTACCTTTTGCACTCTGGCCCAAGATCGATGAGCAAATAGACAAGCACATCAAACAAGGGGTCCTAGAGCCAATCGATCATGCCCGGTGGGAGACCCCCATAGTCACCCCAGTCAAACCCGATGGGTCGGTGAGAATCTGTGGGGACTATAAGGCCACCCTAAATTGCGCCTTACAACAAAGTGCCTACCCCATTCCAGTAGTGCAGCACCTCCTACACTCATTGGGGGGAGGCAAGGTTTTTGCGAAGCTCGAC
This sequence comes from Hydrophis major, assembly GCA_033807585.1. Lineage (NCBI taxonomy): Eukaryota > Metazoa > Chordata > Lepidosauria > Squamata > Elapidae > Hydrophis > Hydrophis major. Next base: position 179,774,610 of record CM066329.1, read on the forward strand.
CTGGCACAAGCCTATCAACAGCTGCCAGTCAATGCAGAAACTGCAGAGGCGCAGACCGTAGTCACCCACCAGGGAGCATTTTGCTGTAAGAGAGTTTGGAGTCAGCGTGGCTCCGGGAATTTTCCAGAGCCTCATGGAGAGACTCTTGCAAGGAATTAATGGGGTAGTGCCCTACTTCGACGACGTACTGGTGCGGTATCTGCCATCCCGCATCTGATGGGCGGCTCATGAAAGGGAGCAAGGGAGAGAGAAACGACACGAGACAAGGTTTCCTCAGGATGAGCACGCCCAGAATGTCTTGGCACACGCTCTTTTATTATGCTTTTTCACAAGGGGGGTGAAATTTTTCAGCGCCCAAGTCAAACAGGATACACAAGATTTACAATGGTTCAGGTCAGTTAAGATATCAGGTTAAACAGGATGCGCGTGATTTACAATCGTTCAGGTCAGTTAGGATACCAGGTTAACAGGATGTGTGTGATTTACAACAGTTCAGGTCGGTTAGGATATCATTCTGTATTGACAGTTGTTTATCTTCCCGTCCCTTGTTTGTGCCTTGAAAAGATCACTGAAGAGACAGAAGTCTAATGTTTACACGTGAATGATACAATGTTGCAATGCTTGAATGATACATAGTTGCAATGATACATAGTTGCAATCACATGAATGATACATAGTTACAACATACTGGTGTCAGCAACCAACCAACAAGAACTAGAGGGTTGTCTAAGAGAGGTACTAACCAAATTCAAGGAGGCTGGGCTAAAGGTGAAAAAAGAAAAATGCCAGCTGCACACAGAGTGGGTCAAGTTCCTAGGATACCTCCTAGACCGGCACGGCATTCACCTGACCGAAAAAAAAATCAGAACCATTAAAGAAGCCCCCACGCCGAAGAATAAAATGGAACTACAGGCATTTCTAGGACTGCTTAATTTTTATAATGTGTTCCTGCCCCAAAAGGCGACTGCAGCGGAGCCTTTGCATAGGCTTTTGGACAAGGTGGCCACATGGACTTGGGGGAAACGCGAGGAAGCCACCTTCAACAAAACCAAGGACCTGCTCACCTCGGATGCCGTCCTTATCCAATACAATGAGACCCTACTACTAGCCGTCACATGCGACGCAACACCTTTTGGTGTCGGCGCTGTCCTCAGCCACACTCTCCCCGATGGAAAAGAAGTACCCATCGCCTTCTTTTCAAGGACCCTCACCAAACCGGAGAGAAACTACAGTCAGCTGGACAAAGAGGCCCTGGCTATTGTTGCCGCAGTGAAGAGGTTCCACGAGTACCTCTACAGCCGTATGTTCACCATCATCACCGACCACAAGCCGCTACTGGGAATCCTTGCAGGGAACAGGGCCGCCCCGAACATTCTATCTCCTAGAATGACAAGGTGGTCCGAATTCCTTGCTGCCTACAGCTACCGGCTCACACACCGACCCAGTAAGACGATCACCCACGCAGACACCCTGAGCCGCATGCCGCTACCAGACCTAGACACCGACCCAGCACCCACGACGGCCATCCTTAGCATAGAGACTCTGCCTGATCTACCCATAACCGCGTCAGACATTGCCCGCAAAACTAATAAAGACAAGCGTCTGGCACGGGTGTTAAATTGGGTAGAGAAAGGGTGGCCGGAAAAAGATGACAACAAATCATTCGGGACATTTCAAAATCAGCAAACAGAACTGTCATTACAAAAAGGTTGTGTACTTTGGGGGGATAGGGTTGTTATTCCGGAAAAATTACAAGGGAAGGTATTGGAGTTATTACACGAGGGGCACCCAGGCATAGTTAGAACAAAAGCCCTGGCCAGGAGTTATGCCTGTTCGCCAGGGATGGACAAACAGATCGAGACTTGGGTGGCAGCATGCAAACATTGCCAAGAAACCAGGCCGAGCCCTCCCGCCGCACCAATCCTGGAATGGGAAAACCCCAGGGGACCATGGTCCAGGATTCACATAGATTTTGCCGGGCCCACTAAGGGACTCATATTCCTTATCACGGTAGATGCTTACTCCAATTGGTTGGAGGTAAGCAACATGAAAACCACCACCACGGAGGCCGTGACCAAGGAACTCAGCAAGCTGTTCACAACCCACGGCCTCCCAGATGTCATCGTGTCGGACAACGGGCCCCAATTTACCTCGCTGGAATTCAAAAAATTCCTAGCAGAATGGGGAATACGGCACGCACTGACAGCGCCAGCACATCCGGCGGCAAACGGGAGGGTAGAACAAATGGTTCAATTTACAAAAAAAACAATCCAAAAAATTGAACACGGGGAAATCCAAGAAAAAATAAACAAAATGCTTTTTATACAACACATAACCCCGAACACGACAACCAACAAAAGCCCGGCAGAACTATTAATGGGGAGGAAATTAAGGTCTCCACTCGACAGGCTGCACCCCACATACAACCCAGAAAAAACCCCAAACTCCTCAAGCAAACACCGAACATTTACACCAGGCAACGCAGTCTACTCGAAGAACCTTACCAGGGATCCACTTTGGGTGCCAGCAACCATAACCCAAGTGACAGGTCCCTGCTCGTACCGGCTGCAAACAACCGACGGACGAGCATGGAAACGACACATCAATCAATTAAGATCAAGAACAACCACAGGAAACACAACCGACATGCAAACAGACACAGACAGACACTCAGAGTGAGAAGGGAACCCACATAACACAAACCAAGAGGGGAGGGAAGACCCCGGGAACCAACCACCAACAGAAAGAAACCAGCAATACTCACCGACAAGCAGCCAACTCAAAGCTTCACCAGGGGGAAGCAGCCAGGCCAGCTCAACCAGCCCAAAAAGACCAGGTGGGAGGGGCAACAACCACAGCTCAACCAGCCCGGGTAGACCGGGAGGGAGCTGCGACGAAAGGCCCGGCGAAACCTTCCAGGCGGTTCTATCGACGAGGCAGAGAGCAACACAGAACCTGACTGAACCAGCTGGGAGCCAAGCACCAACTAACCTGCGCAGGTCAAGTAGGCAAGTACGAAGCCCCGCCTACTTATGGGACTACATTATGTAGGACCATACCAAGAGGGGAGGGGTGTTCTGTATGGTCATTAACATACTTGTAAATGCCACGTAGCGATTGGTCAAGCGCACGGTGATCTGATTGGTCGAGCAAGCCACACTGATTGGCCCGCCGCGAATCCCCCATGATTGGTGGAAACTAATCACGGGAGATTCAAAGCAGTGCCATTGGCCGTGGCCACCATGGCCAAAGAATAAAAGCCGCTGTTTTTCCTTTGGAGCCTGAGCCGATCTCAGGACCAAGTAAAGAGCTGAAACTGAGTCACTGGCTCCGAGTCTCCTTTCCCGCGACGGACACGACAAAAAGGACACACAATTACTAAATGCATCTGTGTTACATAGAGATGCTTCCTACAACCACTGCTGGTAAAGATGTTGGGAAGAATCCCGGAAGCCATTTGGGAATTTTGTTTCCCTCCGTTATTATATTTTCCAAACCAATGAACTCAGTCCCTCAATGGAATAGTTCTCTGAAAACAGAAGTGGACCAAATTTAATTGGCTCTGTCTTACTGCATTCAAATAAAATAAAAATCAGTATTCACTAACTCTTTTGGGGAGAGGCAACACAAATAGTTGCTATTAACTGAAATCCATTGGCAACCATGATCCCTCCAAACTACATTACAACTCTCACACAATATTTCTAAGCTTTTAATAGAAGATATTGTGCATGATTTCTTTTTTTGTACTTGAGTTCCAGAAATTACCTGCTCTTCTTTTGTGGGGAAGAAGGGCAAAGGAAGTTTTCTGGTGGATTCCTTAAAGGCTTCTCCTGTATGTATATTTATCTTTACCATGGCAAGAGAAAGGATTTCTTCCATCAGTTTTATTCATTCATCAGATGTCAAATGTTTCTGTCTCAATAATGCGGAATTGTTGTTGTTTTGAGCCAGGAGCTGACAAGTCAATGGTTTCAAAAGATAACACAGGTCTGGCTTTGTGGTTTGTTTGTTTAATCAGGCTTTGGCTGGGAAATCCTGTTTGAATAGCCCCAGCCTATTTTACTATACCACATAGTCAACAATCTACAGTTACCTTGAGGTCTACATAGAATAGTGACCACCATCAGACTTCGGTGACAAAAGTACTAGACTCCTAGCCAGATATTGTGAAATCCCATTTAGACAAAGTTCGTTGTATTTGTTCAGTCAGTCAGTCAGTCATCTCCCAATGACCCTTAGCCAGCCATTTTCTTTTATGGGGGCCTCAGAGAAGCTTTAGACCTGTATTTTGAGTGTGCAAAGGTCTCAGAGATGATCTTTGTTATCACTTGTTAGAAGAAGACAAGAGAAATAGGATAAGGAACATCCCAAAGTGCACTTGACACTCTGGCTCAACAATACTTGGCATAGCTGGCCCAGGAGTCAAATATAACACAAACAACAACAAATCAAATACAAACAACAAACCAAACCAACAACTCTACAAGCATAATTTGAACAAATCAGTTGATAACATCCAGCTAATTGAAACTGATTAAACAATAACAACAATATAGCAGCCACTTCCTGTAGTGCAATATGCAGCTTAATGGAAAGGGGAGAAAATAAAAATACATTAGATTCTGAAGCACCCTTGATAGTGCCAAAATCGCCCACTCTCCAAAGCAAATGCCCATTTTATTAGTTGACTCCAAAGTCTGCCATTTCCTTCCCGTTGTGTTTCTAAACATGTTGTCTGTGGAGGAGCAACAAATGGCTGGTGCTCCCTGTTTAACTCCTAACCTCTTCATTGCCTGCATTTTTCATCAACGTATACCTGGTAGTGTCCCAGGAGTCAGACTGCTTGGTTTCTTGGCTATTTTAATGCTTAGGAGAGCTGGAAGAATTGAGGTTCCAGTCTCCACTTAGGATCATCACATGCATCAGGGTGATTCAGAAGGAAACGGGAAAGGGAAGCAGCAAGCCCTTTCTTTCAAAAGTGATCTGTTTAATTAAATTGTAGAAATAAATTTGCTAGATTACCCCCATCTGCTGGGGTGAAATCCCACTTTAAAAGTTCCCTGACATTAACTTCCATGAATCATCAAGCCAGCAGCCGGTTGGTGCACGGCTTCATGGTCCTTTGTTTAATGGCCCTTCATCTGATGAACAGATGGCTTTGAAGGCTGCTGGCTCCAGAGGCTCCATTCCACTGCCAAGTTGGCCTGTGTGCAAGACCTGCCAAGGCTCTTGGAAAAGTGAGTAGAGTTGAAGGGAGGGAGAGCATTGCCTAGACCTCCTTTCTGCTATTTAACAATTCAAGGAATGCATGGCCTGGGTTCACATGGAGGTCAAGTCTAAATGGGATTTGTTTGGTTTGGGTTTAGCAAATTGTAATGGCCTATCCCTTTGGTCTGTCAGGTTTATGGCCTGATATGTTGCCAAACCAACCAACTATAGCTTTGTCATTAAATAATCCATGGGAAAATTAACAATGGTTTAATTGTGAGGTGTGGAAGTCTGCAGGGATTTAAAAAAAAGAAAGAGGAAACACACATCACTTAAACCTATTACATTCTAAAGAGATCTAGGCAATAAATTGCAAAATACTTTTTATTTCCTTGATGTTAAATATCCATTTCTTTATCTTAGCACAAATATATAAAACCAAGCAGCAAGTTGCTAGCTTTAGTGTTGCTTTTGAAGTGCCTGGCAGCAGTTAAACGAGCTTTCACTAATAGGTAGGTACTCTGTAAGTGGCCTGTGTATCAGAGATAGTACTCAACTGGATGAGATGTACGGTAATCATTGAAACTTTAAGTTTTTAGAACTTATAAATACTGTATAATGACTGACTGGAAATCTACTCATGTTTTTTTTTAAGAAAGCTTTTTGTTTCTACAATGATCGAACCCAGATGGAGTGATGATGATGGGACTTAAGATACATAAGGCTGCTGCCCCTTGAACTTGTTTCTAACCTCATTTCATTCTTGTTCACAACACAAATACAGGCTGATCTCCCAATCTTTCTTCTGCAGCAAACAGCATGATAATTTAAAGGATTGTTTGGGAGCACCACCATTTGCAAGCACTGATGATAGCAGGTATCTGTATGCAAAATTCTTTATCTCTTTCTTCACAGTTGATTGCTGCTATCTTTTTTGTGTGCTCTGACTTAAGCAAATAGCACTAAGTCCATCCTTACTGATCTCTGTGTATCTCCTCTCCTCTCTTCTCGTCTCATCTTTCTCTCTCTCTTTCATGTTTTCTAAGACCAGAATCCATGTAACAGCCCTGCTGTTGTCAAATCCCTTAGACTTTAGGATTTCTTGTTCTTCAGGATTGTTTGCTGGAATCATCTTATTCCTCTTTGTTTTCTGTTTGTCTATTTTACTTACTCACACTTTCTGAATTCAAATTATGTGTGTAGAGTGTGTGTGGGTGTCTTTTATCTTTCTTTGAGCGTACATTGCTTTGGCACAACCAGAACATATCAACCGGCCTTTAAAAACTTAAAAAGGGACCAGAACCACATATGTGCAATAGCTGTATGGTATGTTTATCAGAAAATGTCCCCAAAGTGATTTTTCAAGAGGCAACTGGACTTTTTGGTTTTACTTTGAAGACGTTTAACTTCTCATACAAGAAGCTTCTCCAGCTCTGACTGGATGGTGGGGAATAGAAGGATTTATACTCCTTGCCAAAAGCTGGTCATTTGCATACTTTTAGCAGGTTGTTAAGGTCACCTGGAGGTTTATCTGTGTCCTCAGGGTCAAATGGATGTGGAACTTTCTTGGAACTGTTAAAAGGACTGTGTTGTAGGTTGGAGACAGATGGTGCTGTATATTGCCCACTCTGTTGAGAAAGGGCTGTTCAAACACAGTCTTTTCAACAGTTCCAAGAAGGCTCCACACCCATTTGCACTACACAGGTGACCCTGATGACACAGATAAAACTCCAGGTGGCCTCAATGACTCTCTAAAAGAATGCAAATGACCAGCTGTCTGCAAGGAGTATAAATCTTCTATTCCCCACCACCTAATCAGAGCCAAAGAAGCTTCTTTAATTAGAAGGGAAACATCTTCAAAGAAAAACCAGAAAGTTTAGTTGCCTCTTGAAAAGGCACCTTTGGTGCTTGTAGAACCTTGACGTGGATGACTGAGAATCTCCATAGGCATTCATTGGAAAATCTGCGTGAAATTCAGTTCAGATGAGGCTGTTTATTTTTCATAATTAAGCAGCTTATCTCTCAATTATGGGTTACTTCCTATACTACTATCAGAGGATTTGAACTTCACAAGGTATACTTTGGGAGAGTACTTCTCAATCTGAAAGTGTGCCCATTTAAAAGCTTGTCAAAACTCATGCCTGCAGCTTGTGTCTAAAGCAATCTGCTCAAGAGACTGGCTAAGCAGCAGATGGACTCAGTTCTGAAAATGATTTTACAAAGGCTTCAAACTGTTTCAAGACAGATTCCCCTGGCGTGCTTTGCTTTCTTAGATCATCCTGTGATCCAATGAGCTGTTCATGCTGTTATAACCCTATTATGGTGAGTTTAGGTTTCAGACAGTAAGGCAAGAATTATCATTTTAGCTATTGTCTATCCACTGCAGGACGAAGGCCTCTTCTGCATGTTTCTATACGGTCCTATATATATAAAACCTCTAATAATTTCTAACATTTGCTATCTTGTTCTACTCACAATACTTGCTGATGTGTTGATCCGTTTTGTTTTAGGTCTCTTTCATGGACACTTTTTTTAAAAAAACAAAACAAAACAAATTTTATTAATTTTCAAAGACAATACACAAACAAAACATAAAAACATAAAAACATAAAACATCTTTTCTGAAAGCTGCTTGATTCTGGGTTGCATCTCTTCATACAAACACAAATTCGAATTCTTGTTCATTTTATATACCATTCCATATCTTATTACCATTTTCCATTTTCTATATAGCTTCTCACCTCTTTTAACTTTCTTAGTTTCATGGACACTTTTTATCAAGGGGGGAGGGCTTTCCATTCTATGACTGCCTTGGTTCTTGCTGATTGTATAATAAAAATTATGGACCGTGGGGGTGTTTTTGCCTCAGTTTCATTCCTTTTAAATAGCTGCTAAAGTATAACATTAAGACAGCTTCCCACTGTGTTTCTAATAGCTCTCTGACTGCTAGGATGTATTTCTTTTTTCCTGATTTAAACATATCAGGATTTTGGGCTATCCCAAAACTGAAAGATCAATTCCTCATTCCCCCACCCTCACCCCAAATTTATTGCTAAGCAAGGTGGGTTTAAGGAAATTCAGATTCTACCACTGACTTTCCTTGTTGGAATCCAGATGGGAAAGGTACAAACATATGTATTTATTTATATTATCCTGACTATACTTATTAATTTTACAAATAACTCAAGGTAGTGGACCTGTCCAATGCATCTTCCTCCTCCTATTTTCTCCACAGTGACCTTTTGAAGTGGGCTGGGATGAAAGAGAGAAATTGATTGTCCCAAAGTCACCCAGCTAGCTTTCCTGGCGAAGGTGGGGCCTGGCAAAGGAAGAACATAGGACCCACCCTGGGATGCTGCAAATGTAATAAATACATTTGCCAAGTGTCCGAATATGGATTGCATGACCATGGGAATGAGGTGATGGTTGTAAGTGTGAGGACCAGCATGTCCTTTTTCAATGCTGTTGTAGCTTTGAATGATCACTAAATGAATGGTTTTAATTTGAGGAGTCCCTGTATTTAAAATAGAGATAAATATTGCAAAGATAATGTATATGTATGGGCAGTCAAATAAAGAACAAAGAGTCCAACATTTTGGGAGTAATAACACCATAATGCACCATAATACACTTCTCTTTTATAACTTTGCTTTATTGATTAGCCCTTGGGTTATCAAAGTGCAGAGTTCCAGACACAAATCTGATAAAAACAATTCAATACACGGATGTCAAACTCACTACTTCACGTTGCTGTCACATGATGTTTCACGATGTTTTTTGCATTTGCAGAGCTGGGGTAGGTGTAGCCTGCGTGTGACACAACTGCCCTGCGGGCAACCAGTTTGACATCCCTGCCATAATAGAACTGTTCTGTCCTTAATTAGCATTCTTGAGATCCCCGCGCTTTGATTGGCCAAAGCGCGGGGCTCTCTGATTGGTCAGGTGAGCCGCGCCGATTGGCTCGCTGAGAATCTCCCGCGATTGGTCCATCCGAATCGCGGGAGATTCAAAGTGGTGCCATTGGCCGCGGCCGCCGCGGCTAAAGGAATAAAAGCCGCTGGCTTTTTCCTTTGCGCCAGTTCGGTTCCAACTTTAAATAAAAGAGCATGATTTGAAGTCACCGACTCCTGGCATCATTTCGCGGACACAACACTGGCAACGAAGGTGGGATCCAGACCCTGAACCGAACCACGTGTCCGACAGAAGCCAGACGAACCACCACGATGGCGAAAATCACACCCCCCGCACCCTTCAACCCCGCCACCGAGGACTGGGAATCGGACTCCGACTGATTCCACATGTTCCTCGAGTGCAGCGACCTGAAGGACGCCACCGGCCCCATGAAGCGCGCCGTCTTCCTGACCCACTGCGGGACCGAGGTCTTCAAGATGGCCAAGGCGCTTGCCAAACCTGCCGATGCGACTGCGATGGACTGGGACGTCCTCGAGCCAATACTTCGGCGGCACTACGCTCCAGAGGTACCCATCCTGATCCGACGCAACGAATTCTACCGTCGGGACCAACGGTTGGGTAAGAGCTTCAGCGACTTTGTCGCTGAGCTGCGGCGCCTAGGGGGGCTCTGCAAATTCGACAACCTGAACGATGCCCTGCGAGACCGAATCGTGCTCAGGTTGTGGGACCCCGTTCTTCAGAGCCGGCTGATGGCCAAGGGCAACATCAGCCTAGCAGACACCCTCACCGCAGCCGCAGCCGCCGAAGCAACCCGAACTTCCGCCGACCGCATGCGCAGACCGAACACTGGGGACCGCAGCAGAAACAACAACCCGGCGAGGTCGACCGAGGCCCAACCCGAGATGACCACCCACCAGGGTGACTTCCACTCGGCATCGGGCACTTCAGATGACGAGGAGGACATCCATCGCCTCCAGACAGGCCGCGACCCACGGAACCGGCGGGGTCGTAAGTCGAGGACCAACTGTGCCGGTTGCGGTGGTGACCACCCCAGGTCGGAATGCCGGTTTTTCGAATCGATCTGCCGGCATTGCAACAAGAAGGGACACATCGCCCGTGTCTGCCGCCTAAAGAAGAATCGCAGCCCGGCACGATGGGACCAGAGCAACCGGAGGAGACAGAGCACCACCCCGGACCAGAGATCACCCCTCGGACAACAGATGGGACCAGAACGGACGATCCCTGCGAAGCGGCGATAACCGGCGAAGAGAGGAGACGCATCAGACGGTCATCATCGGCCACGCCATAACCAATGACACCCGGAAGGTCCACGTGGAGGTAGGCATCGAGGGCCAGCCATGCAAAATGGAGGTGGACTCCGGGTCCTACCTCTCCATGATAGCATGGCATGAAATAAAGCGCTTGGTGCCTACCCTCCAAAGGAGGAACATAGACAGCCAGAGACTCATTGTAAAGGACTACCAGGGAAACCGCATCCCGGTAGTCGGAATCAAACACTTCAACATCACATATAAAGGGCACACCGAAAGACTTCCCCTGACAATCGTCGACCGCGACCGCCCAAGCCTACTGGGACTGCAATGGTTCGCCCCGCTCGGCATTACAGTCACGGGAGTCAACCACGTCACTGACGACAGCTGGGAGCAGCAACTGGCCCGGGAATTCCAAGAGGTCTTCGACGGAAACCTAGGCAAGTACCGAGGGCCCCTTATATCTTTCAACCTAGACCCAAACGTCCCTCCAAAATGCCTGAAACCAAGGCGGGTGCCATTCGCACTTAAACCCAAGATAGACGAGCAAATTGACAAGCTCGTCAAGCAAGGGGTCCTACAGCCCATAGACCACGCCCGGTGGGAGACCCCCATAGTCACCCCGATCAAGCCAGATGGATCGGTGAGGATCTGTGGGGACTATAAGGCCACCCTAAATGGCGCGCTACAACAAAGCGCCTACCCCGTCCCAGTAGTGCAACACCTACTGCACTCACAGGGAGGGGGCAAGGTTTTCGCCAAGCTCGACCTCGCCCAGGCATACCAACAGTTGCCAGTCGATGAGCAAACGGCAGAAGCGCAAACCATAGTCACCCACCGGGGGGCATTTAAATGCAACCGACTCCAATTCAGAGTCAGCGTGGCACCGGGAATATTCCAAAGCCTAATGGAAAGACTACTGCAAGGCATCAAGGGGGTGGTACCTTACTTCGACGACATCCTAGTGTCGGCAGCCAACCAAGCCGAACTAGAGGGTCACCTAAGGGAGGTCCTAACCAAATTTAAAGAGACCGGACTAAAAGTCAAGAGGGAGAAATGCCAGCTATGCACGGAATGGGTAGAATTCCTAGGATACCTCCTAGACCGTCACGGCATTCACCCCACAAATCAAAAAATCAGGGCCATCAAAGAAGCCCCCACACCCAAGTCGAAGACGGAACTACAGGCATTCCTGGGGCTACTTAACTTTTACAATGTTTTCCTGCCCCAAAAGGCTACGGCGGCGGAGCCCTTGCATAGGCTTCTGGACAAGGCGGCGACCTGGACTTGGGGGAAACGCGAGCAAGCCGCCTTCCAAAGAACAAAGGACCTCCTCATTTCAGACGCCGTCCTCATACAATATAATGAGACCCTACCTCTGGCCGTCACATGCGACACATCACCCTTCGGCGTCGGCGCTGTCCTCAGCCATACCCTCCCCGACGGAAAAGAAGCACCCATCGCGTTCTTTTCAAGGACCCTCACCAAACTGGAACGGAACTATAGCCAGCTGGACAAAGAGGCTCTGGCTATCTTTGCCGCCGTAAAACGATTCCACGAGTATCTCTACGGCCGGACTTTCACCATCATAACCGACCACAAGCCGCTGCTGGGAATCCTTGCGGGAAACCGGGCCACCCCGAACATTCTGTCTCCCCGAATGACAAGGTGGTCCAAGTTCCTGGCAGCCTACAGCTACGGACTCATACACAGACCGGGTAAGACGATCTCCCATGCAGACGCCTTAAGCCGCTCGCCGCTACCGGAACCTGACACCGACCCAGCACCAACGACGACCACCCTCAGCATAGAGACTCTACCCAACCTGCCCATAACCGCGTCAGACATTGCCCGAGAGACTAATAAAGACAAACGTCTGGCGCGGGTGTTGCATTGGGTAGAGAAAGGGTGGCCGGAAAGGGACAACGACGAGTCCGTCAAAACATTCCGAAACTGCCAAACGGAACTCTCGTTATTAAAAGGGTGCATACTATGGGGGGAATAGGGTGGTCATTCCAGAAAAGCTACAAGGGAAGGTTCTGGAACTGCTACACGAGGGGCACCCTGGCATCGTTAGGACTAAAGCCCTGGCCAGAAGTTGCGCTTGGTGGCCAGGGATGGACAAACAAATTGAGGCCTGGGTAGCAAGGTGCCAACGATGCCAGGAAACTAGGCCAAGCCCACCCACAGCACCCGTCCTAGAGTAGGAAACCCCAAGGGGACCTTGGTCTAGGATTCACATAGACTTCGCCGGGCCCACAAAAGGACACACCTTCCTTATAACAGTAGACGCTTACTCCAACTGGCTGGAGGTAAGCAACATGAAAACGACAACCACGGAGGCCGTGATCAAGGAACTCTGCAAACTCTTTGCAACACACAGCCTCCCAGACGTCGTCGTTTCCGACAACGGGCGCCAATTCACCTCGCTGGAATTCGAAAAATTCCTAGCGGAAAGGGGCATCCGCCACGCGCTGACAGCACCGGCGCACCCGGTGGCGAACGGTAGGGCAGAACGGATGGTCCAATTCACTAAGAAGACCATCCGGAAAATAGACCACGGGGAGATCCAGGAGAAAATAAACAAAGTACTCTTCACCCAACACATAACCCCAAATACCACAATGAATAAGAGCCCAGCCGAACTTTTAATGGGCAGGAAACTAAGGTCCCCACTCGACAGGTTACACCCCATGTATAACCCGGAGAAGCCCCCAGACTCAAACAGCAAACACCGAACCTTCTCACCCGGCGACCCCGTATACACAAGAAACCTGACGGGAGACCCACTATGGATACCGGCCGTCATCACACAAATAACAGGCCCACACTCATACCGGCTACAAACAGCAGACGGACGAGTGTGGAAACGCCACATCGACCAACTAAGGTCGAGGACTACCAACCAAGAGACCACCGACGCACAAACAGGCGAAACCAACCCCCACAACACAAACCAAGGGGGGAGGGAATACCCAGGGGACCAAAACCAAAGAAGAATAAACCAGCCGTACTTACCGGAAAGCAGCCATCACGACCCCTCGCCAGGAAGAGACAGCCAGGCCCGCTCGACCGACCCGGAAAGACCGAGCGGGAGCGGCGAAACCCGCAGCTCAACCAACCCGGAAGGCCCAGGAGGGAGCTACGGAGAGCGGACCGGCCCGACCGACCAGCCGGTTCCCATGACGGCATCAGGAGCAGCAGAGATCCCGACCGAACCGGCCGGGATCCAACCTACGACTGAGCTGCGCAGGTCCAGTAGGCTCAGACGGAGCCCCGCCTACCTACGTGACTACGCGACGTAAGGACCGAACCAAGAGGGGAGGGGTGTTCTGTCCTTAATTAGCATTCTTGAGATCCCCGCGCTTTGATTGGCCAAAGCGCGGGGCTCTCTGATTGGTCAGGCGAGCCGCGCCGATTGGCTCGCTGAGAATCTCCCGCGATTGGTCCATCCGAATCGCGGGAGATTCAAAGCGGTGTCATTGGCCGCGGCTGCCGCGGCTAAAGGAATAAAAGCCGCGGGCTTTTTCCTTTGCGCCAGTTCGGTTCCAACTTTAAATAAAAGAGCATGATTTGAAGTCATCGACTCCTGGCATCATTTCGCGGACACAACAAGAACCACCACCTGAAATTTATCCAAACAAAACAAAAGCATTTCTTAGGGCCCTTTCATCTGTTCCTTCCTTCCTTCCTTCCTCCCTCCCTCCCCCCTCCCCCCTTCCCTCAGAAAAGCATTTTCAATTTCTGATCTGTTTGTTTTCTAGACATCGGCTGAGCAATGACTGAAAAACCTTGTTTAGAAAATTGGTATCACTTTTAGAATAATCAGATACAAGACAGTACAACAGCAAATATGCTTACCATGAATCAATCACTACTGAGGTAAATAGAATTGCTTCCTGATGTATATGTTTAAGAATATAGTTGAAGACGTGTTGAGTAATGATTGGGGACAAATACTTATAAAGAATAGAGAATTCGGCAGCAACTCCTCTAAACTTTAAAAATAGGGCATTTCTGTTTCTAAGTACCAAACTGATTAAATTTACAAATTAGATCACACATTGAATAAATTAAAAATATAAATAACAACAGAAACAGCTTCTGAGATATAACTGCTCTGCTGCTCTTGGTGATAATTTAACAACAGTTCCTCCCTGGAAAGTGGCTTTAGAGGTCAATATTATATCCCATTATCATTTGTTATTTCATTGTAAATGGTATGAAGTATGCTTAAAAAATTGGTCTTTTAGTTTGTGACAATATGATCAGTCTTGTGTCTCAGAGGAAAAACTAGAGGTCATCTTTCTGCTAAAAATGTTTGTTTAATTTGTTCTGTCCAGATAAATAGATAGATAGATAGATAGATAGATAGATAGATAGATAGATAGATAGATAGATAGATAGATAGATAGATAGACAGATGATAGACAGATGATAGACATAGATACAAATATAGATAGATGATAGAGAGACATTCAGACATATAGAGAGAGAAAGAGCGAGACATAGATAATAGACATATTTAGATATTTAGATAGATATTTAGATAGATAGATATTTAGACAGACAGACAGACAGATACCGTAGATCAGGGGTCTCGAAGATTCTATCTTTAATAGAATCTCAGTTCTGCTTATAATGAAATAAGGAAAGAATGGTTCTTATGTGGAAGCTTGAGTTCTCTTCAGCTGCTTTCAGCTTTGCTTCCATCTCCATCTGCAACATGGAGATAATAGTACAGTGAGAGCTCTCCTCTCAGAAGGGTTCCAATAGTGAACAGGATGATGAGATGCAATTTTTAATAAAGGTCAATCAGATAATAAATATCTACGATAGGGGCTTTTATAGTGAGCCACTCTTGTCCTGAATCTCATTTTCTTGCATACAATGAGATGCTACAAATATTTTCATCTCTTTGCATAAATCCTCATCTCGGGGCTGACACTTATTTATTTATTTATTTGATTGATTGATTCAATTTGTCAATCACTTACAAGATAATAAGTATAAGGATAAACATAGTTATGAATACATGAAATGAATACATATAAGAAAAATAAAAGAAACAATAGGAAGAGACAGTAGGCACGTTGATGCACTTATGCCAATTGTTGGACTGTAAATTTTCCTGCAAGTTCCTTAGACTGCAAGGCGATCAATCTGGTCAGTCTTAGAGGAGATCAACCCTACTGCTCTTTAGAAGGCCAGATCCTGAAGATGAAACCTGAATACTTTGGCCATCTCATGAGAAGGAAGGACTCACTGGAGAAGAGCCTAATGCTGGAAAAGAATGAGGGTAATAGAAGAATGGAACAACAGAGAATGAGTTGCCTGGATGGAGTCACTGAAGCAGTAGGAGTAAGCTTAAATGGACTCCAGAGAATGGTAGAGGACAGGAAGGCCTGGAGGAACATTGTCCGTGGGGTCACGATGGGTTGGACACAACTTTGCAACTAACAACAACAAAAAATTTCTGAGGCTGAATTTTATAATCTGAATGTTAACTTACACTTTATTTTCTTGTTATTGCCATTTGCCTGACTTTCTTTTATGGAATTATATATAAAAAAGGGGGGCAGTGACATCAGCAGCACAGCCCCACCCAAATTATAAGGATTACAAAGAAGTAAATTACAAGAATTGTGTTTCTGATTGAGGGGTTACTGTCTCCCACATCAGTGAGAGAACTGTCCCCAACATACAGTACTTGCCGCTGAATATCTCAGATCTTTTAATTACCCATAATCCCTTGGCATAGTCTGCATCAGGCATTGTAGGAAATTAAAATAATTCTCTGGAGCAAATCCCAGATACTACTGCAGGAGCATCAGGGCTACCATAGTGCCATGGTCCTGGTGCCTTAGCAGGAGTGGGATTCTACTAGTTCGAACCTATTCGCTAGAACCAGTTGTTAACATTCTAAGCAGTTTGGAGAACCAGTTGTTAGAAGAAATTACTGGCCTAATCCTGTAAGGAAGGCAGGAAGGAAACATTCTGGTGTTGCTTACAGAAACTGCCTCTCCATTAACTCTTATTACATTCTTGGCAGGACTAGACTTTCTGTCTCAGGAACTTCTCTGGAGTTTTTTCCCCCTCCTTTGCTGGTACTTTGCTTCTGTGGAGTGACCATTCAAAGTTACAATGGCACTGAAAAAAGTGACTTATGACCATTTTTCACACTTATGACTGTTGCAGCATCCCCACAGTCACGAGAGGCCACGTGAGGAGATGTGTGCCTCAATGTGAGTGATATTGAGTTGGCCACACCCAGCCAATAACATGACCACCAAGCCATGTCCACCCAGTCACATGAGCACCAAGCCATGCCCACAGAACCAGTTGTTAAAAATTTGAATCCCACCCCTGTGCCTTTTAGCAGAACTTAGCAGAACAAAAACGTTTCTAGCATCTTACTAAAATCCAGTTGGGGCCTTTGCTTCCTGGATGGGAAATCCCCAAATATACAGTAAGACTGTTGTCCAAACTTTAAAAAAAAAAAACTTTTTTGTGGAAGAAAGCAAGGGTAACTACACCCAACTTGCTACCCAAAAAAAGACTACACACCCATGAACTCCTGAGGAACTGAGTTGACTTGGAGGAGAGTTTATTTTTCTACTTAGCAAAGGTAGCTTGTCAGAGATGGCCAGTTTCAATGCTATAAACTTCTAATAGTCACTAATGTTACATTCACACCACTTAAATTCAGATCAACATTTTTGTCCTTTGTTTACTCAGTCATTTCTACAACATCTACAGGTGATTTCTGCCCTCCACCCCCACTGGCCATTTGCATTTGTTCACCTACAGTACATGAATTAAGAAAAGCTCCTATTTTATTTTTGTAGGCTGACATCCTCGCCATCCATCAAATTGTTCACTTTAAGGTACAGAATAGAGGAGAGATCACTTGGTCTCCTGCTTTCCATCTCTATTTTTCTGCTGCTGTGCGTGTAAAAAGATTAAAGCTGGGATAACCAAAGGCCTCTCCCTTTGGGATCAACTATATTAACAAACCACTGCATTGTTTCCAGTAGCTCTGCAAAGTTTTGTATCTTTTGGTATAAATACGGATAACGTAGATCATTGCTATTTAGATTGCTGCCCTTTTATCTGTTGCTTGTTCATGTCTCTTTCCCTCACCCTGCTTTTGCCTGCTTTTGTTCCATTTTTGCCAGTTAATGTTTTGGGTTTTTGTTGATGTTTAATCTCTCTCTCTTTCTTTCCTCTTCCCCTCCCTCCCTCCCTCTCTCTTTCTCTCTGTGTGTTTTTTAGCTAGTTGAACTGAGTGGTATGGAGGCTTCCTCTGGTCTGGATATAGGAGCATGCTGGGTGCAAAATAACATATATTTCCCACTCTTCCAACATCTTTCATAGCCACAAGCCAAAAGTCTACCTAAGGAGAATGGCAGGAGGGGCTATTCCCATTTCAAGTCCCTGCCCAAAATTGTTTTAAGAGAACACCCTTTCAGCCCCCTTGTGCACGTATCTCTTCCATGCCAGCCTCAGTCGTTATTTTTTATCAGTATGTACCTGGCACTTTACAAGCTCTCGTGAAACCTGTTCCTTCTTAAAAGTTTACAGGGACGTTCTAGACTGAAATGAAATCACTGCTGCTGAGAGAATAATAAGAAGCAGATCAGCAGCAACTGGAAACTCGATTTGCATTGCAATTTTGAGCGGGAAGAACAAGGTCAGATCAATGTGGAAGCATCAGAAAAGGCTCTTACACAAACAGCCCAAGTGGGGTGCAGGAACAGGAGTTTTCCTGAGAACCCTTTTGGGCTACAAAGAAGGCAGATGTGCAGCTTCACATAGGACTGCTCCTGTGTCATAGCAGTTGTCTTCCTGCAGATATAAGCTGGCATGTTCAGAAAATACTCAGTGGTCTTATAACTCTGGTCTCAGGTTCACCCTGGCTTTCCTTTTATCTTTGTGGTGTGATTGTAAAAGATTTACCTGTTTCCCAGCCCTGTACATATGTCACCTGCATCCATTAACAAACCTCTGAGATATCCCTCCACCCCCCCACATAGGAATAAACCACTGAAAGTGTCCTTGAATTGACCCTGACGAGCAATAGAGATAAGACTCAGGTAGGAACCTGGGGCTCAGTTGCTTAGCAACCATCTGAAGTTGTGATGGACAACCCCTCCCCCCAAAAAGCGACTTACAACCTGGTTTTGAACTTATGGCTGCTGCAGTGTCCTTGCAGTCACATGCACAGAATTCAGGAGGATTTGCCCTTATCACCAACTGCAGGGACTCTGCCGCACCCCCTTTGCCTATCTCTCCCCCCATCTCCCCCTATCAGGTCCCTATAGGCCCCACCCCATCTCGGAAGCAGTTGCCATTTTGGGGGTGGCTGCAATGAATTATGGCTATTCCAAAAACGATGCTCACTTCTGGGAAGCAGAAGCTGAGGGGTGGAGTGGACTGTTCTTCTTCTCCAATATAAACTCTGGAGGTAAGGTAAGGGAGTGATTGGAGGGCAAGAACGAGGAAGTGAGGCCTGGTGAGGTGGGAAGAAGACTGTAGGCCTATGGAAACCCCAAGTGGCAGAAGATTCTGATAAACAGAGTTGGAAGGGACCTTGTAAGTCATCTAGTCCAACCCTCTGTCCAAGCAGGAGACCCTACACCATTCCTTTCAAGTCTCTTCTTGAAAGCTTCCAGTGATGAAGCCTCCAAAACTTCTGAAGGCAAGCTGTTCCATTGGTTGATTATTCTCATTGTCACAAAATTTTTCCTTATTTCTCGGTGGAATCTCTCCTTGATCAGTTTCCATCCATTTTTTCTTGTCTGACCTTCAGGTGCTTTGGAAAACAGCTTGACCCCTTCCTCTCTGTGACAGCTCCTCAAATGTTGGAACACTGCTATCATGTCTGCCCTGGTCCTTCTCTTCATTAGACTAGCCATGCACAGGTCCTTCATATGTTTTAGCCTTCAGTCCCTTAATCATCTTTCTTGCTCTTCTCGGCACTCTTTCTAAAGTCTCGACATCTTTTTTGTAGTGTGGTGACCAAAACTGGATGCGGTATTCTAGGTGTGGTCTAACTAAGGCTTTATGGAGTGGTATAAATACCTCATTTGATCTTGATTGAATCCCTCTGTTAATGCAATTTAGGATTGCATTGGCTATTTTGACTGCCGCCGCACACTGTTAGCTCATATTTAATTAGTTGTCCACTAAGACTCCAAGATCCCTCTCACAGTTACTGCTATTAAGTCTAGTTTCACCCATCAGGGAGAGGGGGGATGGAGGTTATTAAGTGAGACAGTTACATGGTTGTCTCATTTTATGATCATCATGACTTGTGACTGTGATTTGCAGGCTCCATTATGGTCATAACTTGAGAACTACTTGGAATAAGGTCACACAGATGGGATTTATCCAAAATATTCTACCATCATGCTATAATGTCCACTGTGTCTGGCCTTTTCTTTTCCACTTTACTGCAGTGAAATGGGCCAAAGGTATATAACCCCTGGTTCTGCTTTTTTTTTTCCAAAAAAGTTTCAAAGCTGAGTCCAGTATTGACCTCCAGTATAGTGTATTATTTTTGCATGCATGCAAATAAAAGTATGCTGTATCCTCAGAGTGATTGGGTTGCTTTAGGTGAGCTAGGTTTTCCACAACAGGGTGTTTTATGTGTGGGGTAGCATTCCGATCTACAGCTCTGCGACTTTCACTTGTACTCTAAAAAAAATTCAGTGCAAAATTTTACCATCTGATTTTTTTCCAAATATATAGAATGGATCTTGTCTATTAAACAAGACAAGCCCTTCAGCTGTTACATGAGAATGAGATAGGTCCACATAGATGCTGATTAAGTCATTATTCCATGTCAAAAGCTCATTCTTTCAAAAGATAAAGGAATGTCAATAGATAGTGTAGAAAGTCATTTTCCATTTTCTTTGTAGCTTATAATGGAAGAGTCACATCTTCTTAGTCCTGGGAACTGTCTCTGTTGAACATAATATGTTCGTGCGATATTTTTAACCTTTTTTATTTTAATAATAGATTTTTAAATTTATTCTTTCATGGTTTTTAAAATAGTGACAAAAAGAAACAGAAAAAAGAACAAAACACAAAGATAAGAATATTTTATATGGACAAATATAATGAAATATGGGATTCATTTATACAAAATACAATATATTAAAAAAGTATTGGCAATTTATATGTATTTAATAATTGCATTATATAACTATGTATAGAATTGTAACTATTTACTGTTAAAATGATATACTTTTTATATTGTTGCAATTTACTTTTCAAAAAAAAATGCATTTTAATTCTTTTTTGCATTTTAGCCATAATTCAGGTTAAACCCATGTGTTGGAATTACACATTCCAATATTGTAGCTTATGCATGTGGATGCATATATTATGCAGCACACTATGTGAATGTGGCTTTTTACCCAGAGTTTATCACACTGTTCTATAAATACCCCAGAGCTGCACTTACTCTTACTTAAAGAAAATTGCAGTTTAATACCTATTGAGAACCAAGCCAATATCAGTCTCTCACATGAGCAACTACAGCTGTCTTACCTAATGCTGCTTTGTTTGGTTATAAGTTTACATTGGGGAACAAAAGAAGAAAGCCAAGGTGTTATGGACTAAGCCAACACATCAGTAACAACCCTAATAGCTTTACTTTTACAGCAGGCTCGTAATCCTGCACTTCTCATTGGCCCACGAATAGCGAGTCATGATTGGTCAATTCTGGCCAGTCCGATTGGCTGTTAGCGGGTCTCTCTGATTGGACACTTGTTAGAGTGGTAAACTCAAATCATTGGTTGTTTTGACAGCAGCCAGCTCTATAAAAGAGCTGCTGCTGCCCAAATATTTGCTCTGTTCTGAAGTCACAATATAGAGTTGAAGTACAGTTTGATGTCTTGTCTCCGTTCCTTGCGCCCATGCTCAGGACATAACACTGGCGACGAGGATGGGATGCGGAGACGATAGAGCTGACTAAGTACTCATCGAACAAGACAGAGCACGTGGCTGAAGAGCGCACGCAACAAACGGCAGAATGATCAGCGGCGCCATACCACCCGCTCCATTTGACCCAGCAAGCGAAGACTGGGACTTGTATATAGATCGTTTCCAGATGTTCCTAGAGACTAACAATCTGAAGAATGCTACGCCTGCCAAGAAACGAGCGGTGTTCCTGACCCAATGCGGCCCCGCCGTTTTCAAAATGGCTAAAGCACTTGCCAAACCGGCGGAAGTGAAGACCATGGATTGGGATAACCTCGCGCCAATCCTCCGAGCCCATTACGCACCCACAGTACCTACACTGATACGAAGACACGAGTTTTACCAGAGGGACCAACGGAAGAACGAGAGCGTTGGGTACTTCGTAGCCGACCTCCGGAACCTAGGAGGCCTCTGTGGTTTTGCAAACCTCGAGGAAGCCCTGAGAGACCGCATAGTTCTGGGATTAGATGACCACACAGCGCAGAGTAAACTCATGGCGAAAGGAGACATCAGCCTTGCAGATGTCATCGCTGACGCTACTACTGCAGAAGCAACCACCAAGTCAGCTGCTCGAATGCGCCGAGTGAACGCACCGCCCCACCAACTCACTAACGATAGTCCGTTCTCCTCTGAGAGGCACGCTATTACCGCCCATCACGAAGACCTCGAGTCACCCTCAGACAGTGAGGAAGAGGAGGTCAACTGGCTCCACTCGGAACGAGAGCAAAGGAACCAGACACTTCCGCGCCAACGTGCTGGTTGCCGGGCAAACCACCCGCTATCAGACTGCAAATTCCTCGATGCACTCTGCCGTTCCTGTGGGAAAAGAGGCCACATCGCAAAGGTCAGCAGAAGCAAGCGAGAGTCCAATCCAAACCGAAGGGAGAACAACCTCCGTCGGGAGACAGGCAAACCACCTGGAAATCGGGACCACTTGAACCACCAATGGAACAACCACTTCCACTACAGAAATTGAGCACCTGCCTCTTCAACGAGATGAGAAGAGGTGCACCAAACTATTATTATCGGCCACGCTTCATCGCTAGATGCAAAAAAGATCTGCGTAAGGGTTACTATTGAGAATTGATCATGCGTGATGGAAGTCAATTCAGGGTCGTCCCTATTGATGGTCTCCTGGAAAACCCTCAAACAACTGATCCCTGCCATCTGTCACCAGGACCTCAGCACTCAAAGAATCATCCTAAAAGACTACCAGGGAAACAGAATTCCGGTTGTCGGTTCCAGCCACGTCCAAGTATCCTTCAAGGACCACACCGCGGCGCTTCCCCTGACTGTCGTTGATCGTGACCGGCCCAGTTTGTTAGGGTTACAGTGGTTCGCCCCACTCGGAATTGAACTAGCAGGCATACACCAAACCGGAAGCGACGACGAGGAAGAGGCCCTCATCCAGGAATTCCAGGACGTGGTCACAGAAACACTAGGCAAGTACAAGGGACCCCTATATCATTTAATCTCAGCCCCGATGTAGCTCCCATTCATCTTAAGCCTCGTCGGGTGCCTTTTGCCCTCAAGCCAAAGATCGACGAGCAGCTAGATAAATTAATAGCCCAGGGTGTGTTGGAACCAATTGACCATGCCCGTTAGGAAACTTCAATAGTAACACCCATGAAGCCAGATAGCTCATTAAGAATTTGTGGGGACTACCGGGCCACCCTAAATCATGCCCTTCAACAGAGCACTTACCCAGTACTGGTGGTCCAACACCTACTTCACTCCATGGGTGATGGAAAAATATTTGCGAAATTGGACTTAGCTCAGGTGTACCAACAGCTACCTGTAGACGCAACGACTGCAGAAGCCCAGACAATAGTTACACATAGAGGTGCCTTCAAGTGCAATAGACTCCAATTTGGAGTAAGCGTGGCACCTGGCATTTTCCAAAGTTTGATGGAGAGACTATTACAAGGCATAAAAGGCGTCGTGCCTTATTTTGACGATGTCTTAATAGCTGCCCCTACTAAAGAGTTATTAGTACAATGACTCAGAAAGGTTCTTCAAAAATTTAAAGATGCTGGCCTGAAAGTAAAAAGGGACAAGTGTCAACTTTGTACAGAGAGAGTGGACTTCCTGGGATACCTTCTCGACAGACAGGGAATCCATCCCACCGAAAAAAAACTAATTGCAATCAAAAACGCCCCAAGATCTAGAAATAAGACAGACCTCCAAGCCTTCCTGGGACTCATTAACTTTTATAACATCTTCTTGCCCCAGAAGGCGACCGTAGCCGAACCCCTACATAGACTTCTCGACAAAAAGGCTTCCTGGGTCTGGGGACGGCGTGAAGAACGGGCATTTCAACAAGTAAAAGACCTCTTAACTTCCGATGCTGTATTGATGCAATACAACGAGACTTTACCCTTAACGGTTACCTGTGACGCCTCACCATTTGGAGTGGGAGCCATTTTAAGCCATATCCTGCCAAATGGGAATGAGGCATCTATTGCGTTCTTTTCGAGAACTTTGTCTAAAACTGAAAGGAACTATAGCCAACTTGATAAAGAGGCTCTCGCCATTGTATCCGCAATTAAACGTTTTCATGAATATGTGTATGGGAGACCCTTTGCCATAATTACAGACCACAAGCCGCTACTTGGTATTTTGGTGGAAAACAAACCAACTCCCCACATCTTATCACCAAGAATGACACGTTGGTTGGAATTTTTAGCCACCTACGACTACCAATTGCAACACCGCCCAGGGAAAGCCATTCCCCACGCTGACGCTTTGAGCCGCTTTCCACTACCAGATGTCATAGAGGACCCAGCTCCAACCCTAACTATATTGCAAATCGAAACTCTTAAATCACCGCCGCTGACCACTCGAGACATCGCCTCAGAAACGAAAAAGGACCCTTCTTTGGCACGAGTCCTCAGCTGGGTGGAATGGGGTTGGCCAGACAACGCACCCAATGACACTTACAAGCCATTCAGAAATCGACAGACAGAACTATTCTCCCAAAAGGGCTGCATCTTGTGGGGAGACAGAGTTATAATCACAGAGAAATTACAACATAAAGTTTTAAAAATGTTGCACGATGGACATCCAGGCATCGTGCGGATGAAGGCATTGGCCAGGAGTTACGCATGGTGGCTTGGGTTAGACAAGCAGATAGAGACCTGGGTAGCGACGTGCAGTAAATGCTAGGAGACTCACTCTGCTCCTCCAAAAACACCCCCAACTCAGTGGGAAACGCCTCGAGGTCCCTGGTCCCATATCCACATTGATTTTGTGGGACCCACAAGAGGACACACTTTCCTTCTAACCGTGGATGCCTATTCTAACTGGCTCGAGGTCCACAAGATGAAAAGCACCACCATGGAGGCGATCATTAAAAAACTGAATAAGCTATTTGCTACCCACGGATTGCCGGATGTCCTGGTCTCCAATAATGGCCCCCAATTCACTGCCCTGGCATTCGAACAGTACCTAGCAGATCGGGGCATCCGCCATGCCTTAACATCGCCAGCTCACCCTGCGGCCAATGGTAGGGTGGAGCGAATGGTTCAATTTGTAAAGAAGACTTTACACAAAATGGACCATGGTGACATTGACGACAAAATAACCCGGATGCTTCTCCTCCAACATATTACCCCAAGCAGCACCACAAACAGAACCCCAGCTGAACTCCTGATGGGCCGGAAACTTCGCTCGCATCTCGATTGCCTCCACCCAAATTATACGCCTGAACAACCCCCAGGATCCAGCAGCAAGTGTCGGTCATTCCGGGAAGGTGACCCCGTTTTTGCGAAAAACTTCTTGGGCGACCCATTGTGGGTCCCCGCTACCATAATGCAACTTACGGGACCCCGATCCTATCATCTACAAACTGCGGATGGTAAAATGTGGAAGCGCCACACAGACCAACTTCGTTCCAGACTAGCACCTACTCCCATCTCATCCCCTGAATCTCCAAATGGGGGGGGAAGGGACATCGAGGGACCGAGAAAGAAATAACAGATGATTTAACAATCGAAACCCAGCATTCCCCACAACCAACCATGATATACTCACCGCCAGAAGGAGAACCGAGCTGGGAAGTGGCCTCACCACATGACAGCACTGCAATGGAAACAAATCCAGCGAACCCGGAGGTCAGCATTGGCGAGAGCAGAGAGAACAGCCCAGAGCCATTCGATGAAACAGCGGGACCGTTTTTGCCATCCAGCTCAGCAAGCAGCCCACCGGAATCAGAGCCAGGACAGAAACCGGTGGAACAGCGCAGATCAAGCAGACAGGTGAAGTGATCTGCCTACTTACGAGAATACATCACCCCACCCCTCAGACGGAATTTAGGGGGGAGGGGTGTTATGGACTAAGCCAATGCATCAGTAACAACCCTAATAGCTTTACTTTTACAGTAGGCTCATAATCCTGCACTTCTCATTGGCCCGTGAATAGCGAGTCGTGATTGGTCGATTCTGGCCAGTCCGATTGGCTATTAGCGGGTCTCTCTGATTGGACGCTTGTTAGAGCGGTAAACTCAAATCATTGGCTGTTTTGACAGCAGCCAGCTCTATAAAAGAGCTACTGCTGCCCAAGTATTTGCTCTGTTCTGAAGTCACAATAAAGAGTTGAAGTCACAGTTTGATGTCTCGTCTCCGTTCCTTGTGCCCATGCTCAGGACATAACACAAGGAACCACAATTGCTAAATTGCAATCAGTAAGAAAATAGCCTAGAATTTCAGCTGTAATTTTTACTATGATGCTGCAAATCTAATGATCCCCTACCCCATGGTACTATTTTCTGCTTTGGTTGATCTCTTTCTTTCAAGAAGCTATCAGATCTGGCAAGTAGCTATGGGATCTAGCTTTTAAATGAATCCCTGCTCTAGTCTTCCTCAGCAGGAGGGTTTCCAGGTATTCTGGGCATTATAGCACTAGCACCGCTATACAGTGCTTTACAATCCTAAGTGGTTTACAGAGTTAGCGTATTGTCCCCAACAATCTGGGTCCTCATTTTACCAACCTAGTACAGTTTTTAACAGCGTTTTAATCTGTTTTGTTTTAATTTTTAACTCGTTCTTACTTGCTTTATAACTTTGCAAGCCACCCAGGGTCACATTGTAGGGGAGACGAGTGGCATAAAAATTTAATAAAAATTAAAAAGAAAGTTGAAGTGTAGCATCTGGTTGAGTAGCTATCCAGAAACCCAAATAGACATCATTCTAGTTATAACTGATAAGTAAAAGGGGAGAGAGAAAGCTAGCTTAGTTTGTCACTGAAAGATTTTTCCTAGAGGTTAAGGAGGAGGCAGCTACCAAGCTGGTAGAAGTGGACTTGTGGGAAGAAGGAACTTTTAGAAAGAGATGGGGAAATGGAAACCAGGGTAGATTCCAGACAGATTTGGTGGTTAAAGCTTGTTGATTTTAAGGAAAAACAATGGTGGTTAGAGACGCAGAGATAGATTCTTGTTGTTTGTGGGGTGCCCCGAGGAAGACACCTGAAGCAGAAGAGGGTACAAACCAGAAAAAAAGCACTGAATCATAAGTTGATAAGAGGGACAAAACTACTGAGACAAATGGTATCTGTGAAGGAGATTAAACATTGAGATGAGAGAGACTGAATTCTCCAAGTCAAATACTAGAGCCAATGAGACAGAGAGACAGAGATAATAATTAACCTCTTTCCTACATTTAAATCAAAAAGTTGGAATAACACACAAGTAAACTATTTAGATTTGACTGACATGCTAGGCTAAACACATAATGAGATAGACATGGCCCGAAGCAGGAAGCTTCACATATCTATTAAAGAATGTTTTGTTTTAGAATGATATCCTTCCTGCCTCTGATTTATTATTATTACCTTTTCTCTCCTGTTTATCAATCATGTGGCTGAAGAGAGCAGAGATAAGACTTTGGGCTTATCTAGTTATAAATAACTCTCACAAAGAAATGCTACCTAAAAGTGAAAGTGCAAGACTATCTTTGGTTGATATTGATTGCCGAGGTTATCAGGGAAAAAAAAAATCACAAATGATGTCTGATCTGCTGTATCCCAGGTCAAATTCTGAGAACCTGCAATGGCTTGTGATAAATCTGAAGATCAATAGATTGAGATAGACTTCCCCATTTCTCCTTTGGGTCATCCCAGTAAACGGTTGCTTTATTATTTTCAGCTGCTGGGAACGCCTTTGCTAAATTGGTGGTTAGCGAGAATTAATTTCTCCTCAAGAGCAGCCTGCTTCTGTAACCCGCGGAGTTGCAGACTGCTGATTTATACCTGCAAAAGATGGTCATATGGATACATAGCTCCATCAGTCTCTTTCTTGGAAGGGAGAGGAATGAATGTAATCAAACTTAAGTTTTCAAGGTTCAAATGACAAAGTCAAAGAAATCTGTGTCTGAATCTCTGGCTTGGAAGAAATGGATACAGGCAGAGGGGGTATTCAGCAGGTTCTTACTAGTTCTGGAGAACCGGGAGCGGAAATTTTGAGTAGTTTGGAGAACCGGCAAATGCCACCTCTGACTGGCCTCGCCCTCATCTATTCTCTGCCTTCCGAGTTCCAGCTGATGTGCTGGGTCTTCTTTTGTTGCCCTGCACAGGAGAACGGAGCTGGAAAGCAGGTTAATGGGGTGGGGAGGAAATGGGGATTTTGCAGTATGCTTCCCCCGCCATGCCCAACAAGTTACACCCACAGAACCGGTAGTAAACTTTTTTTGAATCCCACCGCTGGATACAGGCAAACTTTGTCTTCTGAGAAAAGGATAGTCATGGATGGGAGGCTGATGGTGAGGGATTTGTAGAAAGATCAGGGTCAAGGGACGTCCTGGAATTTGTTCTGAAATCTAACAGTGTCATGCATGTCGATTCTTGCATATTCTATTTTTGTAAAACCAAGGCCGTGTATTCTTTCCAGTATGACTACATGCTGTGTTGGCCTTTGATTTACTGTAGAATAAATACAGGAAGCGAAGTAAAATGTATTGTATATATCTCACCACACAAACTGACTTCTCATCACAGTTTTGATAGAAAAAGATCTGACCTGATTGTATTTTTTGGCTCTGAAATCCTTACTTTTAGGTATCAATGTTACATTTGTTACAATCTGTCCCAACCTGAATAATGATCTTTAGTTTTCCTAGGTATTGTTTTAGTTTAGCTTGAAGATTTTAATTTTAATCAACTTTGATTTCTGGTTCATAATTTTTTAGGATAAAGTAATTTTAAATTGTTTGCTACTCTGCAACCTGATTTCCTGAGTAGGGCAAAAGGTGCATGCACATATTTTAAATAAATGGTGTAAAAATAAATCTAAAAGGCAAAAGAGTAAGTTACTCTTAAGCATCCCTGTTTCCAACAGATGTTCCAGAAATGTATTGTCCATCCAGCCACATTATGGATCTATGATGGAAGATAGTGAGAATGTTATGCTTAATATATATGGTGGTCTCCCATGGAAAGAATGAGACACAGAGGCTGGTGTACTCGGGATGGAAGCCCAGAGCAAATTCTAAGTGCTCCCTTTTATTGAGAATTTCGTACATAGTAAGCATTCACATTGTGGATTACAATAATTAGATATAGTACACAGAACTGTTTACAATTGTCTGAGCTGCTTAATTGTTCCTGGTGTTTGTTTTTAATTTCCTTGCTTATCTCAGTGACCCTTAGGCAGACATGTATGTAAAAGGTCTTAAACTAATCATTACCCAATACTGAAGTCAAAGTTTATTCCCACATCTCCCCTGTTTTAGTTTTTTGATGATCACGGATGCCTCGGTAGCTTTTCACCATCTGCAACAACAGTTCTCCTTCCGTAGGCTTCACCCGACACATTCCTAAAAGTCCAGGGAGACATTGGATATAACAGCATACACAAAGAGAAAGTATAAAAAGCAATATCATTCCAACAATTAGGTGACGAATCCATGAACCATCTGGCAACCAGGACCAAAGTGCAGACCACACGTCCAGACCCTCGTCCTCCGATTGTAATGGATTCTCACTCAGGGTTTGTTCCATATGCTGTATAGTAGCTGTAATGTTTGGAGAATAATCAGAGATATACATGCAACAATGTGTATGAATCACAGCGCAAACTCCCCCTTGTGCAGCCAAAATAGTGTCCACCGCATATCTGGTTTGCAGGATAAAGTAAAGGATTTTTCCTTGCTCTTCTTCAAGCAGCTTTAGAGTTTTAATGGTGTCTTTAAACATAGTAACCATCCAATTGTTTAAACGATGCAAATCTCTATAGTTCATCATGACTCCTAAAGGAGGAATAACTCCCCTTGATATCTGTGTCCAGAAGTCATGATTCAAAACAGAGTTTACTTCCGTTGCGGAACATGCATTGCGGATATGAGCAGTCCCCAAAGATTTTAAAATGACATGAGATGGGATTACTTTCCCAAAGGTGCAGACTCCTTTCCATCGTGCTGGCATGCGATCATAGGCCATCCATCCACACAGCAACCATAGATTTGCTCTCAGGAGATGACCAACCGTATTTGGTTCAGCATAGATTAATCGTACAAAAGATTCCATTAACATAGCCAAATAAGTGGGCGGTGGTGCGTATTTCCCATTTGCACATTTGGGCAGCTGGTTTTCTCTCATGATGGGACAACATGTGGCAGGAATAAATGGACACCCATTTTCATTGATCAAAGATATGACATCAAATTTAGAAATATTATGTACAAAGTAAGTGAGATTTTTAGTTTTCATGTCATCTGGATAAACCCGACTTCCATTGTCAATAATAATTGTTTTGTTACAAAATGGATATGTTCCCAAGGAAGTCATATTCTCTACTGTCTCATTGTGGGTCCAGCAGATACCCGCCACCTCTTGGATTCGGCTTCCAAGATGCAATGTATTTATGTTACTTATAGTCCAACTGTTAGACCACATCCCTGAACAACCATAGCATTGTCACCTTCGGCCAGAGGTACTGCAACCATTGGAAGCCCTGATGTTTTGTGAGTTGGCATGTGCATATATATCCAACAATCAGTTTTATTATGAAAGTTTGCTAGCTTCCCCATGTCCTGGATCAACATGTTTCTTTTCCATTCCCCCAAATCCATCCCCTTGCCCCTTTGGCTGATGATAAGGACGCACACAGCGAACAGGAACCCAAACAACTGTCCCCTCATCTTCAACAGCAGCATATCCTCGGCCCCAAGTTATCAGCGGGACAGGTCCTTTCCACGTTGGATCTGGTAGTCTCTTATACCGAACTTTCGGTCTTGGCATACCTGCAGAAGGGGAGGAAGCTAAATGCCTACACACACACCCCGGGGCACGGCACTGGGCTTTAAACTGGCTAGGCTTTCCACAATTAAAACAATTCCCTGTAGGTTTCATCCATTTTTGTAATGCCATAGCCAAAGTCTCCATGTTGTAAGCCTGAGAACCCATCACTGCACATGCCTTTAACAGATCAGCCAGAGTAACCTCACCTCTAGCCACCAAAGGCTGTAAGATACGCTTGCAGTCAGCGTTTGCATTTTCAACTGCCAATTTCAGCAAAAGTTCTTTTGCAGCTTCCTCATTAGAGATTTGCCTGGTAATAGCCAATTGCAACCTTTCCACAAAATCATTATAAGACTCAGATGCTGTTTGCTTAATTTGAGAAAAAGACCGTGCTGGGGTTCCCACATCCTGGATGCGGGACAACGCCCCAAGGATAGCTGCCATAACCACTGGAAATACGTGATCAGGCAAATTAGCAGCTTGATCAGCAGTGGATTCAAACAAGCCTGCCCCATAGATTTGGTCTGGCGTATACAGCCCCCCTGAATTCCTTCCCCTAGTGATAGCTTCCCTTTGGTATTCTGAGTCAAAGACCACAGGTCTTAAACTAATCATTACCCAATACTGAAGTCAAAGTTTATTCCCACAAATATATAAATTCCAGGTAGGATTGTTGCAACGTACAAAGGAGTATACATTTTATTTTGATATATTTCCACTAATCTATGGCAACAAACTTGATGTTCTTTAGGGATGTCCTGAATTCTTCCTCCCAAGCCTCAAAATATGTGTATCAGAATTTGCATCTTCAGTGCCTGAAAGACCGGCCATGAGCAACAGGTCCTCAGGTTCTTTTATTCTGTCTACCACAAATAAGTGTGTAAGCTACATGACTGAATTTTCTGCATTGCATTTCTTGTCCTGGTCCTTTCTTTCTCTTCTATACTTTTAGTCTTTTCTGTAAATCCTCCAGATTTGCATTACATACTTCATTGGGCAGATTTTTTTTGTCTTTATTTCAATATGCACATTTTTGTATGCATTGCTGGTCATCCGCATCGCTACCATCAATATCAGTGCAAGCTGGACTCCTATTGACTGCCTCTATTCAGGAACATTATTCTCTACTGCTTCCTGGAATGTGTTTTTCAATGTCCCAGTCTATTACATTCTAAATTTACACAAAGCTAATGCTTGAATTACATTTCCCCAAATATCAAAATAACCATTAGAATGATGAACTTTCCTTGGAACGCATTGTCAAAATATGTTCATAGGGTAAAGTGGCTATGCTACCCATAACTCTCTACCTGCCTCATTTTTCATGGGGTTTTTTGAAGTTTACTCAGCTGTGCAAGCAACCCTATCCACAGGACATACCATTATTTACAATGACAATCTGCTTCTAGAACATATTTATATCAACTAAGTCCAGCACATTTCACCAGTTTTCATGATAATATACCTGTGAGATAAATTAGATATGAAAAGGGTAATCTTATTTTTGTATTCATTTATGTCTCACCTTTATTATTTTCAAAATAACTAAAGGCAGCAAATATATTTAACATACCTTTCTTCTCCTATTTCCCTCCACAATAACAACCTTGTGAGATGAGCTGGGCTGAAAGACAGTGATTGGCCCAAGGTCATTCAAACAGTTTTCATGGGACTTGAACTCACACATCTCTTACTTTCTAGCCTTGTGCCTTAATTGCTCAACCAAATTGGCTCTAAAGACATCTCCTTGGTCCATTGTATGGTTTAAAAAACACAGTTTGACACAGCTAGAACACTGGAATGGGATTAGACAACAGGATGAAGGAATAAGTAGGCAGCAGACTTAGCTAGGAGTTTCTGGAATTTTCCTCAGGGATTTTCTTTCAAGGATTCAATTTGATCTAGTGGGAGAACCAATTTGGTCTAATGGTTAAGGCATTAGGCCAGAAACCAGGAGTTGTGTGTTCTAGTCCTATCTTAGGCATGAAAGCTGGCTGGGTCAATTTGGGCCAGTCACTCTTTCTCCCTCCAATTCACCTCATAGAATTGTTGCTGTGAGAAAAATAGGAGGAAGGAATGTTAGGTATGTTTGCTGCCTTGAGTTATTTATAAAAAAATAGGATAAAGTAAACAAATAACTACATAGGTATACACAACTCAGTGGCCTTACTTCTAGGCTGATATAGAGTAGTCAATATACAACAACTTGTCCTCTCCCTTCAAATCCATCAGATTATCTCTGACCATCTGAAGTTGAAACCACTACCAGAACACTTGATGGGAATCTCCAGCAGCTGACATTCATCTACTTTTTATTTATTTATTTAATTTGCTTTGTCAATTGCTTACAAGATAATTGGTATAAGTAAAAACATAGTTATGAATACATGGATACATATAAGAACAATAAAAAAAATAAAAGAAACAATAGGACAGGAACAGTAGGCACATTGGTGCGCTTATGCATGCCCCCTACTTGTGTAGATACTTGTGTATCTACTTGTGTAGATAGTAGTGGTAGCTAAAAGATAGTGGCAAATAAAAGTGATAGTTTGGGATCAGGAACCTTTTGTGTGGGCATGTGAGTGAGTGCCTTAACATGAGTGCTCTTGAGTCAGTGTTGATTCCTAGTGACTATATGAACAAGTCCTTGCAGTTCTCTTGGCAACATTTTCAGAAGTGGCTTTCTCTTTCCCACTTTCTAGGGCTAAGAAAGAGTGGTTGATCCAAGATCACCCAGCTGGCTTCACATCTAAATCACGGCTGGAATTTGTAGTTTTCCAGTTTCTAGTCAGTGGCTTTAACTACTACATCAATTTGGTCTTGGGTCAGGAATTACCCAATCTGAATTTACCCTCTACCATGAACTAATCCAGAGGTCTCCAAACTTGGCAACTTTAAGACTTGTGGGCTTCAACTCCCAGAATTCCTCAGCCAGCTATGCTGACTGGAGAATTCTGGGAGTTGAAGTCCACAAGTCTTAAAGTTGCCAAGTTTGGGGACCCAAAAACTAATCTAATGGATTCAAGAAAGCCAAACTTTGGCAGTCTCAGGTTTCTTCTACAGCTACCTGGAATATGAGGACAGCTACACTGATTCTTTCTATCATGGACAGCTTGCTGAATTAGACTTAAAATTGGAGGGCAAACGCCACAAACATATGTACACTTCCAATTGGCCTCATGTGAAAAAACAAAATAAATGATAAAGTAGGAATCTCTACCTTATATTTAGAAAACAGAAGTATCTGATTAGCAGGTTTACTTAACAATTGGCTGCAAATGCTAGATTAAAAAAAAAAAAATCAGAGCCAGGCAATATGAATATAAATGTT
Source organism: Hydrophis major (assembly GCA_033807585.1). Taxonomy (NCBI): domain Eukaryota; kingdom Metazoa; phylum Chordata; class Lepidosauria; order Squamata; family Elapidae; genus Hydrophis; species Hydrophis major. The sequence goes on from CM066329.1 coordinate 179,808,555, forward strand.
TCAGCTATACAGCATGGACTGCAATTCCTTAGTGCAGTCCTCCTTTTCCTGAGATTATGTGGCTGTCCTTTGAAGCTGCCCTGTGATCCATAAAAATATATATATTGGATTTAAGGAATCACAGAAATGTTCTATGTGTTTCAAAGAATCTTTTTCACCATTGAATTGAAAGTGCCACACAGCCTAATAAGAAATTGGCCCATCTTTTCATGTTCTGCATGATTTAATGAAAGGAAAAGTAAAAGAGAGAAGATTTTTCCAGAGCAAAATGAACCAGCCTCCTCCAATGTAGTACTCTATAACATTCAGAATTCTCATCCTGAATTCCCATTTCCCATGCTGGGAATCGTGGATGTTATAGCTTTATTGCATAGGAAAGTCTGTAGGCTAAGGGAGGCAGATATCAATATTCACAAACTCCTGGAATAATAATGAGATGGGATGGTGCCCACAATGCTTGCCTAACATGAAAGCAAGTCCTTTTACTTAAAGAACTTAGGAAGAATTAGAAATTGTGATCCAAGAGCACTAGATATGAATTGCTATGGAGGGAGGATGGTGGTGGTTCTTTAATAAAGAACTGCCCTAAATTGTGCAGGCGTTCAAAATAAAGTAACTAGGAAGGGTGACCATCCAAACTCTCCTTGAACACATCCAATACAAGGGATCTTATCACATCTCTCATGGATCAGTTCCCCTTTGAAAAGGTCGCTTACGATTAGGACCCATTTCTGACATTCAGATGGAAGAATCTTTCTGTTAACTTCAGTGCATTGCTCCATGTCTCACACTCTTGGGCACAAAGAAGAGGTTGTGGTTTTCTTCTATGTGGCAATGTCAAGTACTTGAAGATGCTCCCATATATTTCAGTTGTCTTTTCTCCAGGCCAAATTTATCAGCTTAAGCAACCATGAACAGTTTCTAATAGAATAAAAAGGTTTCCCACATATTGTCTTATTCTGTCAATGGAGAAAGTTTTCCAGTGACCGATTTAACAAACACAAAGTAAGCCAAAATGCTAACCCTAACCTTAACTTCTGTAGCCCATGAAGGAGTCTGTTCTCCACGGACACAAGACAACAAGTGAAATAAATTTTAATTTCCTCTCTGCCCCTGAAGAAGAGTTTTCACATTTTCCAGCATCTGGGATTTGTGTATACACTTTTACACCAGATCTTCTCCTCTTCCTCACTGCACTTCTGAAAACAAAATCATTATCTTGTTAATAATGTATGCTCTCAGATACTTGAAAGGAATTTTGAATACATGTTTACTGTTATATTACCAGGGATCTGCTTTGTCCAGAGACTTTAATTTTCTTATTTTTTAAAAAAGCTGCAATTTCTCTTCCTTTGTTGTCACATCTGAAAAAAACAAAATAATTTGGAGGTATTTCAAATGCATAACGATTCGGAAAGAGGTTTACAATACTTCAGAGTTTTTAATCCCTAACCATACATGTTGCCCTTTTCTAAAAAGATATTACCTCATCTTGTTTGAATATTTTTTGAAGTATGATGCCCAGAACAGAACATAGGGCTGAAAGTGGAATCTAATCAAATACAATTGAGTGGAACTTTCATTTCCTGTGATTTGGCAATTAGTTTTCTAAGCTGCTGTCTACAATTATGCTTAGCTTTTGTGCAGTCATGTCACACTGCTGATTCGTAGTCTGCTTGTAATCAGCTTTATTTCCAAGTTGCTTTTCATAACTATGATTATCAAGCCTGATGTACCCATTCTATGCCTGTGAACTTGATTTCTTTTCTTCTTTTTTCAACTCAAGAACTTTACATTGAACTCTATTAAACTTTGTTTGGTTATTTTCAATCAAATTCTTGAATCCAACCTGATAGATTTGAATATTGTTAGGTATTAACTAATCTATCCTTCTTTTATGTTGCCTCTAAGTCTGATGAATATTCTTTCCAGCCTTGAATTTAAAATGTTGTAAAATGTCAGACTCATTGATTGAATCTTGCAGTGTCTCATTCGGTATCTCCTACAGTTGATGAGAAACACTTCATAAGCACTCTTTAAGGATGATTTTCCACCGAATTGTCATACCACCCATTCCATATTTAGCTGGCTTGCTAATCAGCCTGCCAAATGTTTTGCTGAAATCAAAGTATATTATGTCTCCAGACTTCACACAATCTACTAAGGAAACACTGACATCGTATAGGATTTAATGTGATTTGTAGTTCTATTAGTCTGAAGAAAATGATGGGAGCTATGGCCAGTTGGGAAGCCAGTTGGGAAGAGTGGCCTAAATCTACTTCACAAGAATATTCTGGGAAGGTTTTAAGGAAATTCTTTGGATTGAAGTCCTGGGACTCTGAAGAGGCCTCCAATCCCCAGTTTGTTGGACTACAAAAATTAGCACTTGGAAGAATATATTGGTATTTGTGAAATGGGCTAAATTAAGAAGGTTGATTAGAGAAAATGTGAAATAAGTATTATTAGAAAAAAATATCAATTATAGAAAAAATGATCTTTATAACCATAGAGCAAGAGGCTAATTTACATTTACAAACTGCTGTAAAATAAAAGTGGAAGCAACTTCTATATTCTTTTCTTTCTTTTTTCTGCATTTTGGCCTTGTCTCTTTTTTTTTTATTTTTTTCTTTCTTCTACTCTAAATATCAGTTACCAATACACACACAAAAGACAATAGCACATTGGATAAAAAGTCAGGCCTATACAACTCAGGATAGTTCCCAGAAGGTGATTACTGAGCTTGCAACATGGCATTTCAATTTCAACATGACTATTTTAGCAGGAAATTTTGGTGAACAAAAAGCAACTTTGTCTGCCATGTAATAAAAATTGGTCATACGCGGATCACATTCTTGGCACTTCTTTACTGAAGAAATAGCACCTGGGAGAGGATTCAGTGTTCCTGTTTTACTTTATTATAAACTGGATTTGTTGCAAGCACTTTAAATGCACAGACCCTGCTAAGATTTATTTTATACTCACTGGCCCATCTTTTTTCATATTGAAATAAAATCAGTGATGGGATTGAAAATTTTATTACTGGTTCTGTGGGCGTGGCTTGGTGGGCGTGGCAGGTAAAGGATACTGTAAAATCTCCATTCCCTCCCCACTCCAGGGGGAAGGTTACTGCAACATCCCCATTCCCTCCCCTACCCACTAATCTGCTTTCCAGCTCTGTTCTCCTGTGCTGGGCAACAAAAGAAGACCCAGCCCATCAGCTGGGACTTGGGAGGCAGAGAATAGATGGGTGCAGGGCCAGTCAGAGGTGGTATTTACTGGTTCTCTAAACTACTCAAATTTTCCACTACCAGTTCTCCAAGAACTGGTCAGAACCTGTTGAATACCACCTCTGAATAAAATCCATTATGGAATAAATAATAAAATGACTTCAGAATTGTCTTTTAATTAGCAGCAGTGACAACTTTCATTGAAACATCTTTGTTATTTATTCTCTTGTCCTGGATTGTTTATAATTTTCCCCTCAGAAGTTTAAATGGGGAATTTACAAATCTAGTGAAGCGGGTTCAGCATGCGGATTTTCTGTAATAATTTGCTGTCAATTGTTTGGACCAGAAACATTTTGGCAAAGTCAAATCAATTATAATAGGACTATTTTTACAGAACTTTGAAATATAGCATCAACTACCATGATCAAGATTTGATGCTCTTTCTTTTCTTTGGAAGCTAGTAAAGAAAGATAGAAATTTCTTCGGAAGTTAGAAACAAAACACAATTCCAGTTTGGTATGAGATAAGAACCATTGTGATCAAATTATATCATGATCAGGAGCTTGCAGTTGAACTAAAATCTAAATATGTTCATTGTTTCTGTAGATGTGAAACTTCCATTTCAGAGCCCTTCAGAAAATTAGCCTCTCTGTCTCTCATCCTTTTGAACTGACTTTAAAATTCATCAAGATTGAACCAGATTATTTCCCAGTCTTTGAGAGTACCAAATCACAATGAGGATGCATGTATTTATATATTTGCAAGTACGAACCGCAAATAAACACAAAGTCACTACCTTATTAAGATGTGAAAAGATGTGAAATCTCAATACCCCATTCAGATGTATAATAACATATTACAATACAATCCATCTCTTGTGTATTATACTCAGCAAAGCATCAGTCAGTGTTGGAAGTATATTTTGTGTATATTCGTAGATATTATACTCTCTAATTGCAAATGGAGACGTGGGTACTCTATTTTTCTTATCTTCATTTTTAAGCGCTTTGGTTTTATTGTATTGTGAACAGTTGCTGGGGTGCATCCACAGTTTCGTTGTACTTGTACAATGACAAAGTTGTTGTTGTTGTTGTTGTTCTTCTTCTTCTTCTTCCACTACTACTACTACTATATTCAGACATGCCAATTCACCAGTATTTGTTCTTTTTGGCAACAGTAAGAACTAAGAATAAAGGGGTGTTACCACTGAGTAATCAGCAGCTGTCCAGGAACTAATTGCAAGGCTCACATCCTTTTCCCCTTCTTCCTAAGAGAAGGAAAAATGTGGGGACAGGCAATTTTGAAGGGAACCGTGTTAAAAAATGTCTTTTTAAATCAAAATGCCTCTTGCTGGACAACAGTTGGGAGATAGTGTATGGCTACTGAGATTGGCTCTTGAAAGCAACGCACCTCCACTTTCCTTCCTCTGTAGGAGTGGTAACTACTCCCTTAAAACTGTTTACTCCTTTTCAGAAAGACTAAACAAATGAAACATTTATTGTAACTGCATATGTGCAGTTACGAGAACATCTAATAACTAAGGGGTTCATCTTGCTAGAAAAACAGATCTACACCTTTGTCTAGAAAAGGCCTTCCTCTAAAACTGACATGCCACATAAAAATAATCCTGGGTTAACAAAGTTTCATCTTGTCTATTGCCAATTAGATCAATGTGAGATTTGCTTACTTCACCCTGGCTAAGGTACTATATACAGGAAGAGTTGCAAGAGAAGAAAGACAACAGACCTGCAAATGGTCAAAAACAGCTCAGATCAATCTTGGGTGAATTTTATACTGCCATCAGAAAGGAGACAGAAAACTGGGTTGTATGGAAGTTTCCTTCTCGAGTTTCATGTCATATATTGCATCTCAGTTGTAGCCAGAGCTACAAATAAATTTATATTCTTAAGTATATGTGAATGTGAGGAAAAACATTTTATGATGTGATAAAGTGTAAGAGTCAGTGTTAATTTTCACATTGATCCCATTGCACATTTAAATTGCATTTTTATAGCATTTCTGCTGTAGCCCACATATATTCCAGTTCCTTTACTGGGAGCATGCAGTACCCAGCTTGGGATCTAGTTACCTGCAGGATTGTATGGACCAATTGATTATTGAAACTGAGAGCAAATTTATTGATCCCACATTTTGAGGAAGTTCAGGGAGAGAAGAACGAGAAGATGCTGGCAGCACCAATGCTGCCAAACAACCTCCAGTAGAAAACAAGGCAATTTCCCCCTTTTGGATGTTCTAGTAGTTATTATAAATAGGATGATTTCAAAAATTCTTCCTCTAATTTCATCACTCCACTTTTAACTACTTTAGGTTTGGTTGGTGCTGTTTCAATGAAAGTTTGAATTATTTTAATTGGTTTTAATATTTTATGTAAATTATTAAAAGTCTTTCAACTGCAGGTTCAATAGAAATGTGTAAAATACATTAATAAAGTAAGCAAGCAAGCTGGTAAGTTATGCTAAAATAACCTTTTGGTTTAAGTTCAGAGTACATATCATCAGCTATTAGCTTCCTACTCTTTCTTACTGGATCTCCCCGGCCCACAGATATACCCAAGATTCTCTTTAATGTCAGAAACCTAACAGAGTTCTTGTTAGAAAAATGAAATGTAAACCTTAAAATACACCAATTTCAGTTAAGAGAGAAAAAAATCTCACAAATCCCCCCCACTTCTTCCCACTAGGATCCAGATTGTTGGGGGCAATATGCTGTCTCTGTAAAACTGCTTAGAGAAGGCTGCAAAGTACTATAAAGCAGTATATAAGTCTAAGTGCTATTGCTATATACTTGTTATGGGATTGGATGTTTATTAATCTGCCAATATCTCAATCCAACTGCTTTAAGACAATACATAAAAACACAAATAAAATTTAAAAACTTGTCATCTGAAAAATATTCAAATCGTTACAGTTTAGATGTAAAATGTAATTCCCACATTAAGCAATAAAAAATTATAGAGTAATTTGTATGGAATAAAAGCAAGAGGTTCTTAATTTCCATTGGGCTGTAAAGCATTTAGTATTTTAGTTTCTAGTCATTCCAAGCAATTCTCCAATTTGAGAATTGGGACATTTATTGGGACTTGCAACTGATCAGATCATAGAATCATAGAACTGGAAGGGACTTAACAGGTCAACAAATCAGCCCCCTGAGTATAGGTAGTCCTTGACTTGCAACACTTTATTTAGTAACTATTTGAAGTTACAGTGGCACTGAAAAAAGTGACTTATGACCGTTTTCACACTTATGACCATTGCAGCATCCTCATTATCATGTGATTTATATTTGGATGCTTGACAACTGACTCACATTTATGACAGTTGCAATGATGTGGTATTATGTGATCACCTTTCACAACCTTCTGAAGAAACTTAGCACCCACCCCTCTCCTAGAAGAATGAAATATTTTGAGAAATATTAAAAAGGCAGAATATTATATTTCCCTGGATGAGAAATGGAGAAACATGCTCTTGGAAAGCAGCCCCCACCTTCCTTAATAGCCTACAGCAGATGCCATCACTTAAGAGCTCTCTTTATTTGCTTATTTGCACCCGAGATCTAACAGAGGTAGGATTAGCCCTCCTCAGCCACAATAGGAATTTCCCAAAGCCCCTTCATTGCATCATCTCAATTGCACACACACACCCCCAGCAGTTCAAACTTCAACCAAATTTAGCTCAAACTCCTAGGATTTGTACATGGTCCCATGCAACAACCAATAGAATATATGTTCTTGCACAGGAACAAGAAGTTCAAGTGCAAAGCCTAAGAGACTATATAAATGCTCCCCACTCTCATGGTCTCACCCATGTGTTTCTGCTTCATCATTAAAACCACCTTTCCGATCAGCCTCCATGTTTCTTCCAACACTTCTGACAGCCAAAGTCAATGGGAAGATGAGATTCACTTAACAACCATGTTACTAATTTAATAACTGCAGTGATTCACTTAACAAATATGACAAGGAAAGTTGTAAAATGGGACAAAACTCACTTAACAAATTTCTCACTTAGCAATATAAATTTTAGGCTCAATTGTGGTTGTAAATCAAGAACTACATACTTTAAAATTCAGTACACTGTCCCCAACAGACAACTATCGAGTTTCTATTCAAAAACCTCCAGTGAGGAAGAAAAAAACCAATCCCAGAAGTTGCTCCCATCCTCTACCCAATCATCACCATCTTTGATTTGAAAGAACATTTATTCTGATTTTTAAAAAGCTGCATAAAAAAAAGCACTTGGCATTAGAACTTTACCTTGTTATTGCACAAATCTTTTCTTTAGCTATTCTCAATGAGCTTCATGCATGATTCATGGTATTTTAAAAATGGGTGTCCTTATTAAACATCCCGTGTAAATAATGAATGGATTTCATACTATCGAAATAATGGGGAAGTTCACTCGGCTGCTTAACATTTAAGCCTGGGAGAAATGGGAAGCCTGAGTTATTTTTTTATTTTTAGTAAGCCAATGATTCCACCAGCATTTCTGAAATCATGGCAAAAAATAACATTTCTGGTGGCCAAAACTGTTAATTGGGTTTTGCTGAAGAATCTGGGATGGCCTCTTTAATGAAGAGGATTATAGTTCTCAACTGTACCAGCGCTAGATAAAATGTCCAGTTTATGAGCTTCTGGGATCAAATTTTCCCTTTCAAACTAAAAGTCAATACTATGCAAGTAGTAGCCTATCTTCTGCCTTTGTTATGAAGCAAAAGAACTTCAGATTCTTTTTATATATAATGAGCCACATATGTTGAGGACTTAGGCACAGCATTAGAGAAAAGCACTCTAAAAGTATTGGCAGGTCGTTGGAACAGAAATAGCTTGGTGTTCCAGAAACTCAAGATAAACTTTTGTACTTTCTCATCACCTTTAGACAGTCAGATGTCCTGGAGCAGGAATGTCAAACTGGCGGCCCGGATGCATCATGCACAGGCCACACCCACCTCAGCTCCTTGAAGGGAAAAAGTGTCATGATACGTCACATGACACCACGAATTTAATAACACATTAAGACAATCTTTGTGACCTCTCAACACATGGAATTAAACAACATAGGAACACTTTAGCACTTTCATTCACTCTCTCACATTTCTTTTTTAAAAATCCAGGGATCTAGAAATCGATTTCATCCCTAAAACATTCATGTGTGTGAGATTGTTGGGTGTTAAAGTATTGGGAACATTGCATTTGAATAGAACCTATGGCTATATCAGTCTTTTTATATTGGCTAAGAAACATATTTCTTTACCTTCTTGGTAAAGGCAAAGCCTCTTTCAGGTTTCACACAGTGCATGCTGATTTGAATGATACACCCATGGTTTTCTTGGCATCATTATGGAAGTGTTTCTGGGACTTATTTATTTTTAAGCTTCTCAATATAACTACATCCCTACTATTATCTAAATAAATCCATTCAAATATTAACTAGGCCCACTTCTGCTTAGCCTGGATCCAGGGGCTGCATCTAAATACAAGGGTAAGCAAGAAGGCAGAAGAAGGCAGGAATGCAAGAGGATGGGCAGGTTGCTCAATAGCAATTTGCTAAACAGAGCAGTGGCCTTAGTGAAGCTGCCCTAATTAGAACTGCTGAAGTTTAGAAAGGGGGATGGTAAATCCAAAGAGCGCTTGGTTTAGGAGTATTCATTTTTAAACTTGTAAAAACCCACCCAACTAGTTCTGAGCACCTGAATTCTGAAAAGAAAGTTTTAGGTTATGGAAGGATGTAAAACATTCTTACTTTCCTCTAACACTTCCTGAACTCCACCATCCGCGAGCAGATACAATTCACTGCAAATTGTTCCGTGAACATTCGTTTCACTTCCCCCTCCCTCTCGTTCTCCACCCCTCAGAATGCTTCTCCTCCTCCAATTTTGCAAATTAAAGATCTCATTGGAGCCCGGGTCCCGAAGTTACCTGAAGGTTTTGGAATCCGCGGTTTTTTGCCGCTTTGCTCCTCTCTTCCCTCCCCACCCTATTGCGTAGCAGGGGAGGGGGCAATCGCCTCTCCTCAGACCCCTCCCACACCCTACTTCTTCTTAAGCGCAAGGGTCCGAGTGGTCTTAACGCAGCAGGCAGGCTGCGGAGCAGGGAGCAAAGTGGGGCGCTAAGTCCTTGATGTAGACAGGGGCGCGGGGGGCGCAGGATGGTCGCAGGAAGAAGGATGGGAAACGGGCAGCCCAAGGGCACATTCGCGCTCCTGGAGACCAGAGCCAGAGGAAAGAGATACAGGCGGCTGAGTGGCTGGATCCCAGCTCAGGGCGCCTGCAGATCTCCGGTGGGATACCAAAGCCATTCCACTGACTAGCTCTTCCTCCTGAGAGACCCGTCCCCGTTCCAGGTAGGGCACTACTAGTAGCCTTTGGCGCTCCCGTGCCGAAGATCTCAGCTCGGGAGTGATTTCATCCGGCGACCATCCGGACAGCTTGTCCTTTTCAAACATGGGATAATTCTGCCTTCCCGGCCCATATGGTTCTGGAGAAGGGGAAACGCGGAAAGATCCGCGGCGGATGGAGTGGCCCTCTTGCAGACAGTCGGCGGTCAAAAAACAAAAATAAGAACCCCGTTACGCGCTTCTTCCACCCTTCCTTTCCCCCCCTCCAAACCGGAACAGTTGGCCGGGCAGAAATGGCAAGGTGGCCTTAATCGGAACCACCTGTCCCTCCCGGGGACTGGCCGAGAGCCGAGGCGCCAAGTTGCTGAAGGGTTCAGGCAGGGTCAGAAGGGAGGAGAATGCCGCTCGTTCTGGCAGCCTCCTGAGCAGCTTTACTGTCGAAGTTGATGGCTATTATTTTTATTATATTATTATATTCACTTCCTACTGTCCCGCCTGCCTTCTCCACCTCGGCCGGCCTGATGGATGGCTTGGGAGGGTGATGAAGGGTGAGGGAAGGAGACACTTGCTGGAATCCAGAGCACACCGCCCGCCCGCTGCTTCCCGAGGGCAACTCTCGACGGGTGCCTCGCGTCCCTTTGCTCTTCCCCCGGCCGCCTCGGGAGGTTGCCCAGGTTGGCTCGTCCTCCCCTCCTTTCCGGCAATCGGGAGCTGTCCGCTAAGACAGCCGCCTTCCCCTCCCCCGCCCCCCCCCCACCGCCAACCCTTCCAGGATGTGCTTCTGCCATGCAGCCGCGACCAGCCCTGCGCGCCACTCGTCCGCCTCCGTGGTATCAGCGGGGGAAGGAAAAAGGACGACTTGAAGGAGTTTGGGGTCGCGCCAGGCCGGGAAGTTGCTGCAAAACGTGCAGGGCCGGGGTGTCCGCCCCCCTGCGCCCCGGATCACCTTCCCCTCGGAACTCCGGAGGAGCCGAGCCCTGCCTTGGAGCGCAGGGGATGCAGCCCGCCGTGCCAGTTACCCTATAGTAAGTAATCCCGGTTTGTTTACTTCTTCTGCTGCCGTCGCCGCGGTTTCTGATAGGAAAGGCGCGAATTCGGCCGCCTCGCCAATGTCACGGCTTGGCGCTCTCGGTTGCCTTCGAGGAGCCGAGGCTCTTGGCGCTTCCTCTTAAGTCCTCCTCCCCCCCCCGCCCCCCCAAAAATCCCCAACCTCGTTCCAAGGAAGAACTTTTATGCTTTTATTTTCCCTCAAAACACCACAGAAGCTTTCGCGGTATCCTTTCCAAACCCCCCCCTTCCTCCCCCTCGGGCTCAGCTCCTGAGGAGTTCACCCTCTGGATCGCCCTGAGGACACTGCGCTGAAACTCGGCCGGGAAAGAAGCGAGCGGGGCCCTAAATAACATACAACAGTACAAAAAACAAAAAAACAACAACAAAAAACCCATCCCATCCGAGCTCCGTTTCCCTCTCTCTCCCCCCCCCCCCATACACACACCGTCTAATCGCTGGATGTTTCCACGTCCAATCTCTTCGCTCACCTTGAGCAATACCGCAGAAGGCACAAGGTTTTCCTAGTTTGCCTTTATTTTTCGATAATCTCTCTGCGACCATTTTAAACTCTTTTATTTTGCTTCTCCTTCGCCAGAGTTTTGAAGGGGGGGGGGAGAAGATGCGTCCCGGTGACCAATATTTCTAACCTCCCTCCCTCCCCCCCCCCCACAAAAAAACTGCTCCCACTTTCATGTTGCTTCCGGTTTGGTGATCGCCCTTTCCAAACGCTTAAGGATCGAATAATTGGAATCTGTGATTTCCCCTCCCCCCCCCTCTTTCACACATCCCGACCTCAACAGTTGCTGCGGGAAGAAGGGAAAGTTATAAAATAATAACACCGTGACTGATACTGGCATAACTTGTGATGCGGAGGTACATTATAGTGTCGGTGCTGAAAAGAAAAAGCGAATGGCGGGAAAGGAGATTGAGAAGTTGGAGTCTTCTAGATGGGTGGAGAGAGAGCAGGACCAAATCCGAGAGGACGAGGGGCAGCAACAGGGAAAACAGGGGCTAGGGCGGGATAAGGAGAAAGAGAAAAAGGGAGAGGGGGAGGGGGGTTCCTTCCTTCCTTCCTGTTGTCAGCGCATGAAAATTTGCACCAGCAGTCTAAATTGGTCCTGGGATCTGCAAAGTCTCTATGTAGGGGTTGATGTGAAGATGTATACTGCGAGATTCCTTCCTTCCCTTTTCAGTATTAGAGTATTTTGTGGAGGCTTTGCTCTTTGAAGGCACATCAGGGAAAGAGAGAATGAGGAAGGAGAGATGGGCACATTCTAAAGTTGCCAAGGGTTGAAGTTAAAGAGCAAATAACCCCAACTGAATTGGTTAAATGAGTGACAGATAAAACACCAAAAAAGCTGTTCTAAATCTCTGAGACTATTCAGAAGCAACACTAGTCTCTTGCACCATTCATTGAGATAAATATTGAACCTGAGATTGTGCCTAAGAGCTCCCTGAAGGAGTAGCTTCAAGATTCTCCTCCACCAACTTTATTTTACCCTTTTGGGGTTCTTTTCATACCCATCTTTGGTTTGATTTATATGGTAGCAAATGCAAACTTACAGCAGTACCAAAACAATTATGGGAGCAAGCTAATGGAGTACTCCTTTAAAAAAAAAAAGCTGCAACAAATATTTTCCCAAAAAGCAAACAAATGACCTTTGCATGGGTGAAATATTGAGACAAGTAGATGTTAATGACACTTTCACTGCAGAAAATAAATGTTCCACAAAATACACTACCGGTACTATATGGGATGAGTTTTGAAATGTCAAAACTCTATTTTTATGTTCAGTAGATTCTGGGTTTGTTCCCCCTTTTTCATTTTTTGCTTTTATTTTTTGCAAAGGTGAGTGGCTCATAGCCGATTTCTTTCCAATACTTTGACATTCTTTGAGAAGGTAACATATTTAAGTTTACCAGTATTCTACAAAAGTCTCTGGAATTTCTTCTTGCTTCCCGATTTCCTTTGGATAAAACTATTTGAAATATTTGTCTACTTTTAGCATAGGAGCAGGTGTTCCCTCTCCATTATCTCCCTTTTAAATATTTTCCCACCAAAGTGATGTGACATTTTGGGAACTATGGATTAAAGAAGCTGTATTGCTTCCCTATTTCTCATATCATTTTAAGAAGTACGATCAGAAAAAAAGTGCAACCAAAACCTAGTAGTCAGACAAACAAAAGCAACCCTTTCTTCCTTCCCAAAACTTTGTGTTTCCAGAAAAAAAGAAGAAGAAGAAGATCTGGCAGAATTAATGCAGCACTATTTAGTCACCTGCAATCGCTTGAAATGAATTGATGGATGGCAAAACAATTGAACAAGACATAAAATCAAAGGTTCCTAATGAATTAAGGTTATGATTCTGCCATGCACACCTCTGTATTTCTTGGATCTGTCACACTCCACTTGATTTAAGAATGCTTTTATCACTCGATCTATCACAGATACATATGATGTTTGAAATATAAGTATAGATGATTTACAACTGAAGACCTTGGTGATCTAGTGTGCAATCATATGACATAGCCTCTATTTGGAAACCAAGAGAACTGGCATACTTTAGTTTTAAGCTTAGCCGTAACTTTTCGTTAGCCCTAGATAATTGACAGGACCTATACTTTTCAACATTCTTCTTCTGGTTTTGCCTACTGAAGGTAATTAAATCCTTCTTCATCTCCACGCTCAGTGAGTTAAGTTGAAACAATTCCATTTACACTCACTGAAGGTTGCATCAAGCTCCAGGCAATCATAACTCCTTTACTACTTCTTTATTAATAATAATGTTTTTGCAAAGGGACCCTTCATCATCTGGCGGAGTGCTTAATAACATCCTTTGCTCATCTTTTGCTCCTCTTCTGAAGGACCATGCAGCCTGTGTTGGAGGATGGTTTATACATCCTCCAGATAAGTGGATGCAAGGCAGCAGGCAGGGCAAGTTATATACTCAGAAAGACAAACTAGTGAAATCTGAAATAGATCAGGGAACGCAGAACTTTGAAAGGGTGCTTTCAAAGGGTGATTCCAAGGAATGGACTTTATCAAAGTAGGTTTGTAAACTGAAGAAGAGATGTTCTGTGATGCCATAAACACGCATCAGCTCTGCAAAGCATTTTGAAGACCAAATGGCTTTATGTGATGATTTTAGAGTGATTAATATTAATACGTGCAAATATTTAGTACTTTTAAGAATAAGAAAATGGGATGTCTGTGAACGCCATTTTATTTGTGGCTTATCTATCTGTGGAATAGGTATTATATGTGTTTGCTGCTTTTGCTACATAATGTAGAGCAGGGATCTCCAACCTTGGCAACTTTAAGACTTGTGGACTTCAACTCCCAGAGTTCCTCCGCTTTCCCAGAGGAAGGAGGAGGAATTCCCAGAGGAATTCTGGGAGTTGATGTCCACAAGTCTTAAAGTTGCCAAGGTTGGAGACCCCTGATGTAGAGTATTCCCCACACTCCACAACCTGGACAGAACTGAGTCCTATCTCCTTAGGTTGTTCAACCCTGTTAGAAAGAGCGATGTGGCTTGATAAAGTGAATCCATTTTTGAATCATAGATCAACTTTCTGGAATGTGTAATTCTATCAAGAATGTTGGATCTGCAAAGCATGAGGGTCAGTCAGCAAAAAAAGTACAACCCATGGACTACAGTCTTGGATTGATGATATAAATTCTCCGCCCATTTATGAATCAGCTGTCTGTCTAGTACAAATATTGATCAATATTATTTGTATGGTTAAGGTTTAATCACCTGTTTAAAAATTGGGCTGAATGATTTTTACTTATGTAATTTAATTTGGTTTTGTGATTTCCTTTCTCTTTTTTCCCTTGCTTCTTTTTTTTACTTTTACTATTGTTAGTCTTTCATTCTACTAATACATAATGTAAATAATAGTGTGCATAAAACACCAACAGCCAAGTGCTACACAGGAGAAGTCAAGCTTTGTCAAAGTGTCCATCAGGCCTAAAACTTATGATGCTAAGGGTTTTTTTTTTCCAGAAGGGCCCAAGCTTACTCATATCTTCTGGCACCCAACAAAATCTTGTGCTCAGCAGCAACACAGCCAGTGGGCATTTTTCCAAGACATGCTCAGCCTGCCATCTGAGAAAAACAAGTAAAAAAAGTAAAGGCCTTAATTTTTAAACAGTTTTTCAAAGTTTTCCATTTCTAGGGGGAAATAGAATACTATCTGCAATAGTTTAGCACATCTTGTCTACAGGATGTTTGGTGGAGAAACTGATGTGCTGTCCTTTTCACAAACCTACCACCTTTATCACAAAAGACAAGTAGAATAATGTATACATACATACAGTACGTACATATGTATGTACATATGTGTGTGCATATATGTAACACACACACACACACACTGAGTAACAGAGTTGAAATGGACTTTGGAGGTCTTCTGGTCCACCACCAGACTCAAGCAGGACACCCTATACCATTTCAGATAAATCATTGTCGAACCTCTTTTAAAAACAAAAACAAAAAAATTCCAATATTGGAGCATTTACAACTTCTGGAGGCAAATCGTTCCATGGATTAATTGTTCTAACTGTCAGGAAATTTCTCCTTATTTCTAGCTTGCTTCTCTCCTTGGTTAGTTTCTATCCTTTGCTTTTTGACCTGCTTTCAGATGCTTTGGAGAATAGCTTGACCACCTCTTCTTTGTGGCAAGCCCCTAGGTCAGGGGTCTCCAACCTTGGCTCCTGGAAGCCTGGCGGACTTCAACTCCCAGAGTTCCACAGCTTTGCTGGCTGTGGAACTCTGGGAGTTGAAGTCCGCCAGGCTTCCAGGAGCCAAGGTTGGAGACCCCTGCCCTAGGTATTGGAAGACTGCTATCATGTCACCCCTAATCCTTTTAATTAAATGAGACATACCCTATTCCTGCAACTGTTGTTAATATGTTTTAGCTTTCAGTCTCCTGATCATCTTTCTTGCTCTTTTCCTCATTCATTCTTTGACTGAAACTGGATGAAGTATTCAAAGTGTGATCTTACCAAGGGAATTATAAAGTGGTACAGACATTTCATGTGATCTTGATTCTATCTCTCTGTTGATGCAGCCTAGGATCCTTGTTGGCTTTTTTGGCAGCTGCAGCACACTGCTGGCTCATATTTAAATGATTGTCCATTACAACTCCAAGATCCCTCTCACAGTTAGTGCTATTGAGCCAGGTACCACCTATTCTATACCTACTCTATAGTAGATCTAAGAGATGCAAGACGCCGAGCTTGTCGATCAGAAAGGTCTACAGTTTGGTGGTTTGAATCCCTAGTGCTGCATAACGGAGTGAGCTCCCATTACTTGTCCCAGGTTCTGCCAACCTAGCAGTTCGAAAGCAGGTAAAAATGCAAGTAGAAAAATAGGGACCACTTTGGTAGGAAGGTAACAGCGTTCCGTTCACTTTCGGCATTTAGTCATGATCACGGAGGCGTCTTTGGATAGCACTGGTTCTTCATAGCAGAGATGAACACTGCCCCCTAGAGCCAGAAACGGCTAGCACATATGTGTGAGGGTGACCTTTACCTTACAGTAGATTCTATACCTATTTTGAATGTGTGCTTGTAGTAGTAGTAGTGAAACCTTTGAAGGCATATCCATCTAATCAAGGCAGACTTAATGTCCTCTAAAGGGGTTACATTTCCTGTTATTTCATTTTATTCTTTCAGAAACAAAGCAGCTGGGAAATGTTTCAGTGCTTGTCCATCATTGCCTATGGACGATATTTTAAAACTGAATCTTCAAATGGCATGCATCAGGGCAGTTTGTCTTTGCCTCTTGAATCACAAACTTGATTTCAGCCACACCCTTTCCAGTCCCCTAGGCAAATAATCTCATTGTTGATTTTCACAGCTCTAGAATAGATATCACCATACAGTGCCTTGAAGTGATTGCTATGCTCCTTTCTCTTGCTTGTTTGAACGTAGCACAATTCATATTTAGATCATTGTATGTCTATGCCCTGAGAAATATCTTCATTGTCTCTGACATTCAACTGAGTAGTTTTGACATTTCTTATTTCTACTCCATTCAGAGTATGTAGCAACAATGTATCCATTGTAACTCTTTAAAACACACAGTACACTGACAAAGATGGATTTTTCTTTCTACATTCATTTGTTTGAAGATATCAGTTGGTGAGTGCTCTGTTTCCCTTTTACAGGCCCTAATGGGATATTTTCAACTAGCAAACTTGGTTAGTAGTATCAGGCCAGAAATTCTACATATTAATACGACTAAGATCTCCATGCTTTGCTTCAAAGGTTTGATGGTACACCTCTTTAAAGCTCTTTCATGCACTAAATTGTTGTTCCTAAGAGGGAATGCTGCTTCTGTGTTCGGCTTTGGATTCTCTTCAATCCTCTTTTGCAGAACTTGGGTTTGTGCAACTGTCTAAGAGGAACCTGGTCTGGGTTCCCACAATAGGCAGTGATGTTTCAGGAAAAAGGAACAAATGAAAGCATTAGGCTGGAGTATATTTCTTTTCTTTATTTATGAAGTTTATATTCAGATTTTTCTAAAAAATCAAAAATGCAAGCTGAGATGGCTTTATCAATGTCACTTTCTTACATTGTTTCCACCTTCTCTTCACCCATAGCCTTAACTGTCTGCTTAGTATTTCATCATCATCATCATCATCATCATCATCATCATCATCATCATTATCATCATCATTATTATTATTATTATTTTATAAAAGGTGGAAATCAAATTGGTTGATGATCTTAACGGATTCATTGGGAGAGAGATCCTGGTTTTAAAAAGGGTAAATGTTCCATGAACCTGAATATAGGCTGTCATTCGTATATATAATTTTCCCACGTCATTGTAGTTGTGCTTTTAAAGTTGTAGCAACATTTCGGCAGAATCTCTAACCACTGTAAAAGTCTGACTCACAGACGAACACTATACAGAAGTCTGATGATGGCAGATGAGATTCTGCCGAAATGTTGCTACAACTTTAAAAGCACCACTACTATGATGTGGGAAAATACCCGAACAAAGCTGAATAACACACACACACACACACACACACACACATATATATGGCATTCAGCTTTGTTTGGGTATTTTCCCACATCATAGTAGTGGTGCTTTTAAAGTTGTAGCAACGTTTCAGCAGAATCTCATCTGCCATCATCAGGCTTCTGTATAGTGTTCGTCTGTGAGTTAGACTTTTACATTGGTTTCAGATTTAAATTTGGGGCAGCCTATTGCTGTGCCAGAATGGTTTTTTCTTCATCCTGATTGGTTGAGAGTCTTGGTGTGTGTTTATTGGTCTTGGAGTTTGTTGTGTTCTGCTTCTAATATCTTCTGTCTGTTTTTTTGGCTCTTTTTGTATCTTGATTGGCTGGAAACATTGTGTAAACTTAAGAAAACACACACACACACACACACACACACACACACACACACATATATATATATTTGTTTTCTGAGGTTCTCGCGGGTATTTGTATGTGGATCTTTGGTTATTCGGGTTTTCTCCCGCGTAAGATTGGAAGTATCTAGGCAACGTTTCGATGAAGTCTCATTCATCATCTTCAGGCTTGGTCTTCAGAGAAGCACAGAGCTGAAGACCAAGCCTGAGGATGATGAATGAGACTTCATCGAAACGTTGCCTAGATACTTCCAATCTTACGCGGGAGAAAACCTGAATAACCAAAGATCCATATAGATAGATAGATAGATAGATAGATAGATAGATAGATGGATGGATGGATGGATGGATGGATGGATGGATGGATGGATGGATGGACGGACGGACGGACGGACGGACAGACAGACAGACAGACAGACAGACAGACAGATAGATAGATAGATAGATAGATAGATAGATAGATGGATGGATGGATGGATGGATGGATTTATAGATATAGATATAGATATAGATATAGATATAGATATAGATATAGATATAGATATAGATATAGATATAGATATAGATATAGATATAGATATAGATTAGATATATAGAGAGAGAGAGGGGGAAAGAGGGGGAGTGTGTGTGTGTGTGTGTGTGAGTGAGTGAGTTTGGTGCAGTATCTGCCATCCCGCATCTGATGGGCGGCTCATGATAGGGAGCGAAGGGAAGAGAAACGACAGGAAGCGAGGTTTCCTCTTGATGAGCGCGCCCCAAATGTCTTGGCACACGCTCTTTTATTGTGCTTTTTTATAAGAAAATGATTTAATCAAAGCTCAAGTCAAACATGGTAATCTCATCAGGATGTGCATGTTTACAAAGCTGCATACCGGACAGATTATTTACAATGTGGATAAGCTTATTAACAACCGTCTAGCTCCTTGTCCCTTGTACGTGCCTTGCAAAGGTCACTGACGAGACAGAAGTTAATGATTACACGTGAATGATACAATGTTGCAAACACATGAATGATACATAGTTGCAATGATACATAGTTGCAAACACATGAATGATACATAGTTACAACATCTCCTCTGTTTTTATTATTTATGACAAGTCTTCTTCCTCGTCCAAGAAGACAGGAACCATTTTTCTGAAATGTTCGCCATCCCCGTCATCTAGGCAAGAGTGCGACCTGTCAGCATCAGGGTTGTCCAAGGAGCGGTAACTCAGCAATGACATTTTTTTGTCCAGTGTTGAGGATATAACATGAACTTGCAATAGCACATTAACATCAGCAGTTATGGAGGATAATTAATTTTTTTAAAAAAATTGCAATATTCTATTAAAACAACAAGGTCCTATAATACATATCAATATAGTGATTATTAATGATCCTGCCAATGCAGTTAAAAAGGTTGTAAACCATGGTGAAATAGAAAACGAACCCCCACCCCCCCCGCCATCAGCATAAAGACAACATTCTTCTTTAAGCATAGCACACAATCCCCCTTGTTTTTGTTAAAAAATAACAGATCTAAATCTTTATGATTTTGCAAAAGAGGGGTATTCCATGGGTACCTGTAGGGATATAAAATCATCAGAGTTATACACACAAGCCATACTTGAATGCAAAATGATTTGGATTTAACAATTTCATCCCCGTGGACACATGCCATGAAACCGGTGGAACAAGTCCAAACAAAATTATTGCCAGGGATAAAATACATTCCTTTCAGGCGTGATGTTAAAGTTCCTCCTGCAGTGGTGTAGATTGCAGAATATCCCCTGGTTGTGTGGGTGCGTCTGTCAAATCGAATTGAAGTGGTGGGTAGAAGTCTTCTATGCGAGAAAAATTGGTTGTAGAACTTAAACGAACTCCTTGAAAGTCAGTTATAGTCCAAGCAATATTATATCTTCTATGAGGCTTCTGCGGATCGTCATGGACAGTTCTTTTGAAGCGTCGTTTGTTGACAGGATCAGAGTTCAGGTATATAAAAACATGACAAGTAGGAGAGAGGGCTATGGACAAGTTAGTTGTAGAACATTTGCAAAATGAGGAGGGAATTCAATTAGTAGAAAAAGGATAATAATTGCAATAATGACAATAAAGATTAATTTGGTAATTCATCAAGGATGTTAGTTGGGGTGGGGAAACCCATAATACAATAGAAGGACATCTAGGTCCCCCTATGTTTAGATTGAATAGAGGAAAAGATTTTAAGGTTCCTTTTCATAGGAAGAGTAAAGAAGGAACAAAAGAGTGAGAGGTAGAGTATTCTGTAAGTAGGATACGAATAAGGTAGAAATTGCAAAGAAGATATAGGCAAGAATATCAGGAAGAGTTTTAAGATACAGATGTAGTGGAGGAATTCCCATGATAGGGTCTCACTGCCCGACCAGGGACCCAGCAAGTGGTTTTGTCTGGCAGTAAGATCGCAGCGTAGCCTCGTCCCCAAGTGAGAAGCTCAGCGGGACCCTGCCAGGCAGGATCTGGCAATCTGCAATAATATACCAGAGGTCTGTTAGGTGGGGGGGGAGGGGGAGGAAAAATGACGTGAAGCAGCAGAAGTGGGAGGAATGCCAGTCAGATTAAGAAAGTTTAAAGTGTAAAGACAAATATTAAGAGAATTTTGCAATGCTGGGAGGTTCGGGGTTTTTTCCCGCAACGAATATCGATCAAGAGCACGTTTCAGAGATAAGTTCGCTCGTTCCACAATAGCCTGCCCCTGGCTGTTGTAGGGAATCCCAAACTTGTGGGTTACATCCCATCTGTTACAGAAGTCCTGGAAAGCAGAACTTGTATAGGCAGGTCCATTGTCAGTTTTGATTTCTTTTGTATGTCCCAGCGAGGCAAAGGTACGAATTGAATGATTGATGACATGTTTTACAGTTTCTCCCCTTTGAGGAGTAGCCAGAATAAACCCTGAATATGTATCTATGGAAACGTGCAAATATTTCCAAGGGGCAAAAAGTGGATACTGAGTTACATCCATTTGCCAAATTTCACAAGCTTTTAATCCTCTAGGATTTACTCCTATGGGAATGGAATGTCCTTGCTTACTACATGTGGGGCATTGTTGAATAATGGCAGCAGCTTCTGCCTGAGTTAGGGAAAATTGAAAAGTTATCATAACTTGGCGGGGGAGATTCAAACACACTCCCTGCTTCTATTTTATAATGGACTTTTAAAGCCTCCATAATTTTCCTCCAAGTGATCAAAATGCCAATAGGTGCACGAGGAGGATTATGGAGATGTTCACCAATTTTTTGCCAAGTGGAAATTTTTAAGGACCTTTCCTCTGAATAATTAGGACAATGTTGCCACACATAAGCCAATAATGTAGCAATAGGTTTCTTTTTTACAGGCGAGCCCTTTAAATTAGCAGAATATTTAGAAGAAGAAGCGACTAACTCCCTCAATTCCTTCAGATGCTGCGTCTGTTGTTGAGAAAAGTTTCCACCCATACTTACGAAAGTCAAGACCGTGTTTCAGATCCGATGATGTGCAATTCGCTTCAGGCCTGGCGATGCACAGCTCCCATCGAGCTGATAAGATATGGGCGCATCGCTACGTATCCCCCTTAGGGAATCACGTCGGGGTCACCAGAATGCGGTATCTGCCATCCCGCATCTGATGGGCGGCTCATGATAGGGAGCGAAGGGAAGAGAAACGACAGGAAGCGAGGTTTCCTCTTGATGAGCGCGCCCCGAATGTCTTGGCACACGCTCTTTTATTGTGCTTTTTTAACAAGAAAATGATTTAATCAAAGCTCAAGTCAAACATGGTAATCTCATCAGGATGTACATGTTTACAAAGCTGCATACCGGACAGATTATTTACAATGTGGATAAGCTTATTAACAACCGTCTAGCTCCTTGTCCCTTGTACGTGCCTTGCAAAGGTCACTGAAGAGACAGAAGTTAATGATTACATGTGAATGATGCAATGTTGCAAACACATGAATGATACATAGTTGCAATGATACATAGTTGCAAACACATGAATGATACATAGTTACAACAGTTTGGCTCAAATAGATGAACTCTCTACTGTCCATGGCTACTCCTCTGTGCGAAGAACTTCCCTTTTGTGCTTCATAGAAGCTAATTTCCATGTTCAAGAAACTGTTTTTGGCAAACCCAGCCTGGGTGCAATTTCCATTGTCTTCACCTGGAAGGCTTCAACTGGAACAGCCTATATTAAGGTATGAGGAGGTCTGGGGTGAGTCCATTCCTGAGAACATCACAACCATTTGGTGTGGTAATACTTTGATGTTCTGCATGAGTTGTGACAATATGACATGCCCTGTTAGAAAACAGAACTCTTTTTTCTGTGTGGAAACGGGAAATCATTTCAGAGGTAGTATTGCAGTGAAAGTCTAAATTAGTTCTGCTTTGTCCCAAGGACTGCAAAATGAGATTTGCTTGTTTTTTTCCTGCTGTAATCTAGCTTAAATTTCAGAAGTTTGAATTTAAAAAATGATAATCTGTCCATGGACTAGAAATTGCATTGTTTCCCAGTTAGAGGCAATGCAAAAGGGACAACCTTCAGTAAGCTTGAATGATTTTCCTTAAAGCAAAGCCATTGAGTAAATATGCACTACATCTTAATGGTTCAAGTGCATTAAAGCAACCAGTTTTTTTACATTTTACTATGATACTTCTTTTTTTTTTTTAAACAAATTTTATTAATTTTACAGAAAACACAATACACAAACATACAAAACACAAAACATAAACAAAACTAAAAGATCTTTTCTGAAGGTTGTCTGATCCCGGGTTAAAACTCTTCACACAGACACAAATTCAAACATCATATTCACTTTATATATCCTTCCATATCTTATTATCATTTTCTTTTTATATATATATATATATATAAACCATTTTTATCAATTTTATAAAAACAATGCACAAAGAATCAAGGCATAACAGCTTATAAATTCTTTTCTAGGAAAAAATAATAATAAAAAACCAATAGAACATAACAATTCCAAATTATAGTATCAATACTTTATCTATTTAACTTCATATCTTATCCCTACTTCTCCTTTTCATCCAAATTATTTCTTGTTAATTAAAATTTTATTGCCTTTTATCAATATACAAAATCCAAAAAAAAAACCATAACAAAACCTTTATATATCCTTTCATATCTTATTACCATTTTCAATAACATTCTTTGTCTGTTCTATTTCCAACTATCCATTCATCTTTTTTCTTTTACTATACTTCTCCTATACACCAATTGGAGTAACGTCTATAACTCATTACCCTAACTTAAAAGTACTTCGTATAACAATTTTTCTTGGGATTCTGTTTAAAAGATTCTAAAATTACATAATGAATTTTATACTCTAAATACACATATAAAAACACAATCTTATGTACCCTCCAGAATCCCTCTTTTATCCTAAATTAAATTCACCCATTGTCTCTAAATAAACTTTTTTTCTTTAAATCTTGCTTCCCCCCATTGAGGCTTCTCCTCCCCCCCTTTCTCTCTTGCTTATTCTTCTCCTTGCCCTTTTTACGCCTTTGTTTTTCCTCTTCCCTTTTCTTACTCCTTTTCCTTTGCTTTCTAACCTTGCCTCCACCTTTTCGCTCATTTTTCTCTTCTTTGGTTGTTTTTATAATTCTTAAAATCCTCTTTTTCTTATCCTTTTTCTCCTCCTCTCCGGAAAGGACCCATTGTTCATCAAAGATGGCTTCTTCTTCGTCTTCTTCCTTGTCCCAGTCCTTCTGCTGCGTAATCAACTTTTCATAAGTACATAACGCCATTTCTAAGAATTGAAACAAAGCGCCCAAAGTATCTTCCTTTTTATATTTTTGATATTCAGTCTTTAGTTCATCCACAAGCGATGCCATTATGAAAAGAGAAACTTTTCCCAAAACAACCACAAGTATTTTTAATCAAAAACAATTCAAAAAAAGTTCCAAAAGTTAATACTTTTCTTCCTTCTTCTCTTTCTCTTTCTGGGGTTAATGTTTAATCAAAGAGGTCCAATTACCATATATCTTTCTTTGGGATTCTAGGCAATCTCCTCCTTTTTCAGCTTCTGCTCCAATTTTTTTTCCTCTCCCTTCCCACTTGCAATATCAATTTTAAATAATCAGAAATCCATACCTCCAACAAGGGTTTTCCAATTTCTTAAATTTTTCAATGTCCAAGAATCCTTTTGTCCCTTAGCTTCAACTCTCAAAACAATTCACTTTCAATGTCCAATATATCCAAACATTTCTGCTGTTTCCATGGGGTGGGAGAGTGAAGAAAAAAAAAAGTTCCCTTTAACAGCTTCTCCGCCGCTTTCGCTCTTCTTAGGGATACAATGTATCCTCCAGCAATTCAAACAGCTCAGTTCCAAGTAATTTAAAAGATGTTACTTGACCCGGCTCAGACAACACTTTCACTCTTCTCATTTCCTCCAGTGCAATCTTACCCGGTTGCTGGCTTCTTCGTGGCGGCCATTGCTGACCGCCGCTCCACCGCCTTGGGAAAAAGGGGTTTTTCCGGAGAAGGGGGGGTCTGCGACACCCCCACCCCCCTGTCCGACTCCCCTCTCTCTTCAGCTGTCCCTACAGGGCAGCCATATCCCCCTGACCCATCTGGATCGGGGGTACCTCGACGGCTAGCACAGCAGGAATCGCGAGCTGTCGCGAATTCCTGCTGCCCCGAAGCCACGCGAAACCGGAAACCATTTTACTATGATACTTCTGATTGACCAAAATAACAAATACCAATAGCAATAATAATTGGATGTTACAATACTCAGACTAGAAAAGAAAGAAATGGAGAAAAACTACAAAATATAAAGACCTACTAATAGAAATAGAGTGACTGTGGCAAAAGAAAGAAAAGGTAGCACTAATAATAAAAAAGGTGCTTTGGATACAATCCCAAAACATCTGCATCACCACTTGAACACCATCAGCATTGACAAAATTCACCCACAGTTAATTGTAAAAGGAAGCTTTACTTGGAACAGCTTATATCCTGCGATGATACTTTTAATACCATCAGACAACATCAGACTGTCCCAGGTCCTTGGGAAGGACTCAGTAAGTGGGTTCATGGATAAAAATGCGGAATCCAGTTTAAACATCCGGCTGATTACTATTAAAGAGACCATGGCAATTTAGAGGAATGTAGGGGAAGTGGTGCAGAATTCACCTTTTTCCTTTTTGTTATTTCTTTTAAATAACTGATGGTCCTGAATTTAGAATCTACCCTGTGATTCTTGTCTTCAGCCTCAAAGAATAGGATAGAGGCATGCAGTATTTTTTCCATTTTGGGTATTCCTGATCAACCTGACAAGTCTTGAATTTTGCTATTTCATGGCTTCTTTGGATAGCTTAGTACCTGGCTCTGTGCCAGGTGGGGAAAAACAAAACTCCAGCATCCTTTGGATTCCAAGAAACAAGGGCAATGAGAAGAAAACAAGGGAAATGGGTGCCTTGTTTAGACATGACTGCTTTGGAATCTTCCCACCCTCACCATCCTTTTCATGAAGCTATGGTTAATTCTCCAAAGTATTGGATTGGCAAGTCTTGTTACACCCAAGGGACTGGGGGAAGGAGAAAGAATTGTTGCCATGAATGACTCCTTCCATACAGCAGAGCTAACCTGATTTTGAGCTAGTTGAGGGTGCCACATTGGCTGGAGCATGAGGTACAAATTCTGGTATGTAAGTAAAATATGAACTCTGTCACATGAGGAAAGTAATAGAAGTTGGGACTGATGCAGCCTTCGATGTAGTTCAATGGCCTTGAAAAGAAATTAAGGCAGGCAAATCATAGATGTAAGAGTCTCTTGTGTGTGTTTTTTTCTCTCTCTCTACAGCTCTTGGGTAGTTGATGCTATATTCTTCATGAAATATTGATGACGGAACTAAAAATACTTGAAATTTACTGCAAACGTGAAAGAGATTCTTTCTCCTAGCAATTTGGGTAGATGGAGATTGTGATTAGTGTGTGTGTGAATATGAATATGTATCTTCTTTTCTTTGTTACTGTTTAAGTCAATTTTAGTGTTTTTATTGTTTTAATGTTTTATTGATTCTAAGCCACCTTGAGCTACTTCTAGGTGAGATAGGTGGCATATAAGTTTAATAAAGAAATAAATAGGACAGGGGAAAGTATCAGCTTGCAAGTTCAGTCCAAATCAATGCACATCTGAATATCACAATAGTTAAGGAGGGGAAAGTTGTAAAAAAGAACCCAGCATATGTAACTATGGTTCTCTCTATCATATCTACTATCTGCCCCCCCCAAAAAAAACCCACATGAAAGGGACCTATGCTGTATTCAATATATGCAGGGTTTAAGCCCTAGAGTTGGATGAAATGCCATCTTCAAATCTCAACTGAGATAAACATCAAGATCTTGCAAAAAAAGACAGAGCCTTTGATACAGGGAAAAATGTCAAACGAATAAACCATTTTCAAATCAGATAGCTAACAGGAATGGAGAAGATCTGATAATTTTGAGGAATCGTTACAATAAGCAAGAAGCTAATGTAAGAACTTGAATTTGGAGAAACTGTTTTAGAATAGGGAAGGGGTGGAACAAAGGCACATATTTTTTCTATAGTTGTTTAATGTATATCTTGACTTTATCATAAAATTGACAGGATTGAAAGATATGTGATAGCTGGAGTTGGTATTGGAAGCTGAATCACTGGAATGCACAGTTGATACTATTTTGTAAACTGAAAGGAAGGAAAGTTAAAAAAAGAAAAAGAAAAATGAATAGTCTGGGTAATGACAGTTATTAAGACAAAGTAACATAACCAATATGCTTCATGAATTTATATCTGGCAGTGAAGATACAGACAGATATAGAAGATAGATAGTTTTAGTGTCTGGGGTTCAAAAATAAAGATGGACCTTGTGAAGAATGAAACTGAGGGAGGAAAGCAAAGACCAACTTATGGTAGGTAAAGCCAAAAAAGGAAAAGAATATTTCAAAGACCAGAATAATTACTGCAGTGGTCTTTCCAATGGTAATGTATAGCTGTGAAAGCTGAAGAGAAAGAAAAAAGAAGAAAAGAAAGAAAGAAGAGAGAGAAAGAAGCATTTGAATTATTGATTAGGAAACAATTAATAAGAATGTCATTAACTCCAAGAAAAATTGGTTAGTCCTGAATCAAATTAAAGGCACACTGCTCCCTTGAAGCAATTATTAGCAAACAGAAACTCATATATTTTGAGCATGTGACATGGACAGATAATAACCTTGGCAAGATTCAACAAAGTAGAAAGGCGGACAAGCCTTAAGTTGGATAGATGGGATCAAAGAAGCCATAAGATTGTCCTTGGACGAACTACAAGATATCCCTGGATCCAGACTGGTGGCAAGTATTCGTCCATGCTATTACTAGAAGTCAGACTTGATGCAATAGCAACTAATTATTTATTTTATCTCAAGGGTTATTACCTTCCCTGATATCAGAATATTCTGTATGGGGAAAATAACAACAATAACAACAAATGATCAAGTTCCTAATAATCTGCAGAGAATCTTTACCGTCTTCTTCCATTAGGGTTGATCTACTACATTTATTTTTCACCCCTCCATGGTTCAATTCTCATTAAGCATCTCTTGTTGAGTGCATATGGCTATTACTTTTCTTCAGAATGCATTATTACTATAAAGTACAGTGATTTCTGGGTTTTCTTCACTGAGCTGTACCATTGCCTTTCCATGGGGACAGGTAGCAAGTGATAGTTGTTAACTCCTGCTCTCTGAGTTGGATGCAAAAAATAATAATAATAGCATCAGGTAAATTGACTCTCATTAGCCAAAGAGGGCTAAGGTGATGAGAGCTGTCTGCCTTGCTTGGGCAATAAAGGTGGCAAAGGAAAAGGCAAATGAACCATGACCTGAAAATTCTCTTGTGCCTCTTTTAAGGATCTTTCTATGGAGCATCCAACAGAATTGAATTGGGGCATGTGCTAATTATGTGCATCACCAAGAATTTGATAATTCACCCTTTTAACTCATAATTCACAACAGAAGCTCACTATAAATGTCATAATGTGAACAGCATATATGTAGGAGAAGGTATGACAGAACCTGGGGGTGGAATGAAAAGGGGGGCTAGCCTTAGAATCCTTACCTAGTCGCAAGAGAATTGAGTCCAACCCCCCCCCCCCTTGTGTTCTGTTGACTTGTATCGTTAAGCAAGTGCCCATCACTAGTTGAGATGATTCCTGTGCATAGGCTTTTAGGAATAAATCCATTTAATTGAACCTTCATGTGTGAACTTGGTCTTTTGCGCCTGACAATATGGAAGAGAAAGGAAGTTTAGATTTTGTCCACTGTGGACATAAACACTTCCTCTGTGGACATAAACACTTCCTTTTGTCCACTGTGGACATAAACACTTCCACTTCATCTATTTTCTGAGCATTACCAACTCTTTCAGAGTAGAGAGGGCTATGGGCACGGAACTCTGATGGCTTACCCATTCCCTTTTCCTAAACATAGCACGGACAGTTTTGTAAAGGATTAGGCAACATTTTGGAGGATTATGACTCCTAATTGTGGTGGCTAATAGGACTTTTCTGTGGCAGAATACTAACATGTGCTCATGCTCACCTAAGTTAATGATTTGTCTGTGAAGAAATGCACAAGCTGAAAAATAACTATCGTATTACATAAATGGGGTGCTGAACTAGAGAATCGTCTGAGCTAAACAGGACTCTTAATAAAGTAGAAATGAAGTGAAGCATTGAAGAGAGTGGAGATAGTCTGACAGCCCTCTTTCATGGGGTGGGCATAGAAGAGGTAATGAATGCTTTGGGATGGGGGGGGAACCTAATAATTTCCTTCTTTCTGTGGGAAATTGTATGACGTCTAAAAAAGAAATAACTGTTTATGTTATGGAGGTATTCCTGTCCTAAATATTTTTTCTTTGAAATAAGTCTGATTGGTTTTAATGGACTGAATTAATATACTGAACATTGAATTCTGTGTCGGTGCCATTGACCTTGAATTAAATATTCAGTTAATTCATTCAATTATAATTTAAGATATATTGCAGGGATGATTAAGAATTTGTTTATTTTATTTTCTTAAATGTACAGAACCAACCCAAAGTGTAAATTTCTTCATAAATGGAATCAAAAATTGTTGGGTTTTTTTAAAATGCAAACTTGGAAGAAAGAAAATAACAGCAGCATCGAAGCTGAGAGCTCTTAAGCAGTCTTTGGCCTGTGCTTTGCTACCTGATTCTAAGAAAATTATGTCTAGGCTGATACACTTCATAATAGCTACCATATTCTCCCAGGAGACAATTTTTCCTGCTCCTGTGTCATCCTATCATCAATAGTTTTCCTTTCTATGGATATGTGTGCATGTGTGTGTGTGCATGTGTGTGTGTGAGTGTACATGCATGCATTCATACATGCACATAAATAAATAGGTAGATACATATACACAAAATTTATGCATTGAAAGTACTACAAATTGATTTATACTATATTAAAACATCAAGAAGCGTGTGCAATAATTAGATTAACATTTTAAAAAATCCTTTCTTATCACCCTGCTGTTCTATAATCTAGATTTACTCTTATCCATTAAATTGCAATAATATAATACTTGCCTTGCAAAGAAAAAGTTGTTGATTTGAATCCTAGCTTAATATTTATTACTATTTTTTTTTATTCTTGAGTTACCTCTTGGACTTTATTACTATTTTTTAAATGTCTTGTAGTGAACCATTTCATTATTTCTCCAATCACTTGAGGTGAAAACCGAGAGGGGATGAAATCATGTCCCCTTAAGTGACTGGTGAAATGGTAAAATGATCCACAACTGGTTAAAATAAAATAAAATAAAAGCCCAGGGGAAAGTGGGTCACTCAAGGCGGGAAAGATACTATTTTTGAAAAAAAAATCTGCAAGGTTTCCAAACAGCAATCTTCTATTTACAAAACAAAACTTACAAGCCTTGTGTTATGATAGCATTACTGATAAAAGTAACTCTAGAAGCTCTGAACCATTCTGAAAGTTTTGAAATATCTAAAATATTAGAGAACAGGGAAACTATAGTATTGATTCAGTTGAAGGGGCATTTTTGCCTATGTTAAGGAGCCAATAAATTGCAGGGCTAGACTGCAATGAAGCAAAGCATGCAATATCCCAATTAGGCACAAATTTCAAAGCAACATAAAAGATAAAACTGTACTTTAATGACACTAAAAGACACCTGGAAGGCACATCTGCAATTGTGTAAAGCAATATCATCTGTTCCAGAAACTTCCAGAAAAGTTTCTGACCAATTCTGGTAAAAGAGCAGCCAGGCAGTGTGGATAAGCTGTTAAGAGGAGAAGGATTTGCTTAGTTTGCCACTCATTTGTCTTTTTCAGCAGCTGTTTATATTTTAGGTTTTATTAATATAAATCGTTTTATTTTAAAGGGAGTTTGTCCATATATTTAATTGGCATAAGCCATTTCTCATAAGGCATCCAATCAAATGGAAACAAATAAATTTAACATGAGTAATGGGTTATGTTACTACTTGGTAATAGAGGACATGTTTCGCATGCAGAATGTTCCAAATTTCCTTTCTGGCCTCTTTAATTACAAGGATAACAATAAGCTGCCATGTCTCAGACTTTGAAGTTCTGCTGCAAGTCCAAGAGGACCATATTGGTTTGTTCGGTTCATAGGAGGAATTGTAAGTTGTGTGTTGTAAATTAACCAATGAGAGGATTTATTCATTATGTAAACCATTGTGTAGGTTAGTCATGGGTTTAGTTGAAATCACAAAGCCTAAACAATAGTGTTTCGTCCACAGCTAATTCCAGGCCAAGCAAACTACATTGTGCAGTAATTCATTATTTCAACTACAGCTAATCTTATATGATATTTAATAAGTTTATATTTGTTTTCCTAAGCCAGGGATAGAAAACCTGTGACCTCCAGATATTTCTGAGCTATAGATGTTGTCATTCCTAACCTTTAGCCGTGCTGATTGGGCTGGGTGGGACTTGTGGTGTTAGCAGATGCTATTACAGATTCTCATGCTGGGGAAGATCTCGGGCAGGAAAGATATTCCATGCTGGGACATAAGAAGTGGTATTCATGGAGAATCTCAGATATCCAAGTGTGGTCCTTCTTCTGTTGAAAGACAAAGGTCACTCTTTTGAAGATAACGAAGTCCACATTTTGAATAGAGAGGCCCACTGTTAGAAACAGAAGGTGAAAGAATCCATCTGTGTTAGAACTGAAGTGCCCTCCCTCAATGGGGAGAGGGGGATAAGTCATTATTATCTCCAATTTACAGCACAGATCTTGCAGCAGTTCTAAGAAGATTCCAAACCCAACTGCACTCTGATACAGATGACCCTGAGAGTACAGATGAACCCCCAAGTGGTCTCAACAGCTCTCAGAAAGTACTAACAACCAGATGACTGCAAAGAAATACAATCCTTCCATTACCCTACCCCATCCTATCAGAACTTATCCTTCCATCTCTCCACCATCAGAACTAATAAAGCTTCTTGGATGAGAAGCGAAATGTTTTCTGTTTCTCAAGGGGGAAAAAAACAGTCCAGTTGCCTTTTGAAGAAGAAAAAGAGCAATTTTGGGATCAACAGTGGTGGTCGATGGTAGGAGAACCCTCAGAAGATAGCACTAGCACTAGCACTTAGATTAACTCCTTTGTTTATTTTAAAAGCAGAGGGATTCTCTTGTCTAAAACAATTTGCTTTGGATGCCATCTGAGGCTTCCTTTACTTCCTTCTTCTCTTCTACAAATGTTCCCATTTCAGTTCTGACTCTGACTTATACAATTTAAAGATTGACTGGGATTTTTTTCTCCATAATGAAGAATAGCACACTAACACACTCTTAGAGGTAGAAACATTTAAATAATCTAGGCTTTCCTATCACCATATTGTTCCCTAAATACAACTGAGTCTTCATTTCTTTTTCACACAAGCAGCAGTTCAAAAATAATACACTCCTAACTTTGATGTTTCTCTCCTCCTGCATTCTTTCTCCTGCTTAATTAGCTATATTATAGAGCACTTAGAACGCTATACGAACCCAGGCATTGATTTTGTATTGTGTGAAAATCAGGCCACTGTAATTCAGTAAATCTACATTTTTCAACCTTTGAAGGTCCACAGATTTCCTCTTAATGTTCTAATATGCACTTTAATGAAGTTACTGTTGCTGCTGTAACCCACCTTAGATTAAGCTGCAACCCAAAATTGCCATTTGAAGGCCAATAATATAAAGAAAGTAACAATTCACATTGATTAGGAAAAGTGTGTGTATAGCTTTCAGTAGGAGAGTGGTATTGTTTACAATGGACATGTAGCCTATGAAAAGAGGGATACAAGGATTGATCAGTTGTGATACAGATTTATAACATTTATGTTCCTCAGGACCAATTGGGAGAGGGGAAAAGGGGGAAATGCATTCCCTGGCTGATCATTTACAGGTTATTTTAGTCATCATTTGATGAATGAAAGCTCTTCAGCTGTGGGTTGACGTAGAGAACATGTACCCGTGTGGCTTAACCGGTGAAGCCTGAAAGGACCAGCCAGCTAAGGTGGGAAGGCCACTGCTCCACGCTACACCACTGCCACCTTCTACTATCTTGACCTGAGTGCAGGCATCAGAGCGAGTAAGGCACTTGTGGGTGAGACAGTCAGGAAGACTGTCTGAGCCATAGCAAAACAGGCAATGTCTATAGTCATCTTGCCTGCAATACACACTTAGGAACTGCATAGAAAGTGAATCATTTGGGCTACAGCCTGCCACCCTTATGAATCCATCACTTGAAGTAAAAAAGGACTTCCTTTGCTTCAGGAGTTGGCCAGCCCTTAGGTCTGTCCTAAGTGTGCACTGAATAATCTATCTGATTGCTGTGGGAAACTTATTTAATGCTGTTATTTTCTGCTGCAAGTGTGTAATGCAAAGGTAGAAAAAAGCAGTTTGGTGATTAGGACTGTTAGATTGGAGGCGGATTGGTTCAACAGAGACGCGAGACCATTCTGTGAGTTCAGCTCTTTATTTAATTTAGAAAAAGATCTGAGGATGCGAGCCGCGGCAGCCCTTCATATAGTGCTGGCTCACGGCTCGGCAGCCAATGACAGTGCTTTGAATCTCCCGCGATCGGCACAGCCAATCGCGGTAGACTCCTAGCGCTCCAATCACGACTGACCTGTTGACCAATCAGGTCTTCGCTGGTCCGGGCCAATCGGGTGCGAGGGTTTCCGAGTATGCTAATATTATACACCCCTCCCCTCTTGGTTTCATCCTGCGGTGCGTCGTGATTTAGTCATGTAGGTAGGCGGGGCTTTTTCCTTGCCTCCTTGACCTGCGTGGTTCAGTTATGGTGTGGTCGGCGACTGGTTCGGATGCCTCCTCTGTTGCTCCGGTTCCTTGGGATGGAACCGCCTGGAACGTTGAGCTAGGCCTTTCTTGGTGGCTTCCTCCCAGTTCTCCTGGGCTGGTTGAGCTGCCGCTTCTGCTCCCGCTGGGCTTTTCCCGGCTGGGTGAGCTGGTTTGGCTGCTCCTTCCAGGTGAAGACCCTGGGGTTTCCTGCTCCACTGGTCCTGCGCCTACCGGTGAGTAGTATTGGTTTATTGGTTTATTTATTCTAGGTGGGGGGTGTTCTGCTTGCCTTAGTTGGTTTTCTTCGCTTACCGATTCCCCCCCCCTTCTAGTTTCTTGTTCGGGTGTTTGGCTGGTTGTGGCGGCTATTCTCGACCTAAGTTGGTTTATGTGCCGTTTCCGGCTTTTCCCGTCGCTAGTTTCCAATCGGTATGATAGGGGCCCGGTTGTCTGGGTGATTGTTGCTGGCACCCAGAGTGGTTCTCCTGTGAGGTTTTTGGCGTATACTGGGTCCCCTATGTTGAATGTTCTGTATTTGCTGGAGGAACCTGGGGGTTTGTCTGGGTTATATGTTGGGTGCATTCTGTCTAGTGTGGAGCGTAGTTTCCAGCCCATCATTAGTTCTGCCAGGCTTTTATTTGTGGTTGCGCTAGGTGTGATATGTTGAATGAGGAGCATTTTATTGATTTTGTCCTGTATGTTGGCTGTTTCTATTTTCTGAATAGCTTTCTTGGTGTATTGAACCATGCGTTCCGCCCGCCCGTTCGCCGCCGGGTTTGCCGGTGCGGTTAATGCATGGCGTATCCCCTGGCCTGCCAGAAATTGTTCAAATGCCAGTGCGGTGAACTGGGGCCCGTTGTCTGACACTATTACATCTGGCAGGCCGTGCGTAGCGAAGAGTTTGCTCAGTTTCCTTATCACTGCTTCCGTCGTGGTTGACTTCATAGTGCTTACCTCCAGCCAGTTGGAGTAAGCATCTACTGTGATAAGGTACATGTGTCCCTTGGTTGGCCCCGCGAAGTCTATATGAATTCTGGACCATGGACCTCTTGGTTTTTCCCACTCTTGGGTTGGGGTGGCGGGTGGGCTGGCTCTGGACTCTTGGCATTTATTACATTTGGCAACCCAGGTTTCGATCTGTTTATCCATTCCTGGCCACCATGCGTAGCTTCTGGCCAGGCTTTTCAATTTAACCATCCCCGGGTGCCCCTCATGCAACATTCCCAATACCTTTTCCTGTAATTTTTTCAGGAATTACCACTCTGTCTCCCAAAAGTATGCACCCCTTTTCGATAAAGAGTTCGGTTTGTCTGTTCCGGAAGGGTCTAAATAGTTCGTCTATGTCCCCTTCCAGCCACCCTTTTCCCACCCAGCTCAAGACTCACACCAGCCGTCTGTCTTTATTTGTTTCTCTGGCAATGTCTGGCGCGGTCACGAGTGGGTTGGAAATTGTCTCTATTTGGAGTACCTCTGTTGTGGGTGCTGGGTCATCTTCCCAGTCCGGTAAGGGTGACCGGCTTAGGGCGTCTGCATGGGCTATGTCCTTGCCTGGTCGGTGAATCAGCTGGTAACTGTATGCTGCTAGGAATTCGGACCACCTCGTCATTCTTGGCGATAGAATGTTCGGTGTGGCCTTGTCCCCCGCCAGGATTCCTAGCAGCGGCTTGTGATCCGTGATGATTGTAAAAGTCCTACCGTAAAGGTATTCGTGGAATTTCTTGATGCCGGCAACGACTGCCAGGGCCTCCTTGTCGAGCTGGCTGTAGTTCCGCTCTGGCTTTGAGAGTGTCCTTGATGAGAAAGCGATGGGTGCTTTCCTCCCGTCTGGTAGCTGGTGGCTGAGGATGGCACCGATTCCAAAGGGTGACGCATCGCACGTTACCATCAATGGCAGAGTCTCGCTGTACTGGATTAGTACCGCGTCGGATGTTAGCAGGTTCTTTGTGTTGTTGAAAGCGCTCTCCTCCCGTGCTCCCCAGGTCCAGGTGGCTGTTTTATCTAACAGCCTATGTAGCGGTTCCGCCAGGGTCGCCTTTTGAGGTAGGAAGACATTATAAAAGTTTAACAGTCCCAAAAAAGCCTGTAATTCCATCTTGTTTTTTGGTCGCGGTGCTTCCCTTATGGCTCTCAGCTTCTTTTCTGTGGGGTGAATCCCTTGTTTGTCTAGGAGGTACCCCAGAAATTCGACCCTTTCGGCCCGTAGCTGGCACTTCCCTTTTTTTACTTTAAGTCCCGAGTCTCTGAACTTCTGCAGTACCTCCCTCAACCTGGCTTCTAGTTGTTTCTCATTTTTCGCGGCCACCAAGATGTCATCAAAGTAGGGCACCACCCCTTCTATTCCTTGGAGGAGTCTTTCCATAAGGCTTTGGAAGACCCCAGGTGCCACGCTGACTCCAAACTGGAGCCGGTTGCAGCGGAAAGCCCCTCGGTGCATTACGATGGTTTGGGCTTCTGCTGTCGTGGCGTCGACTGGCAGTTGCTGGTAGGCTTGTGCCAGGTCGAGCTTTGTGAAGATCCGGCCTCCCCCCAGTGAGTGCAGAAGATGCTGGACTACTGGGACGGGGTATGCGCTTTGTTGGAGCGCATGGTTTAGGGTGGCTTTGTAGTCACCACAAATTCTCACTGACCCATCTGGCTTGATGGGGGTGACAATTGGGGTCTCCCACTGGAGACCGGATCGATTGGTTCCAGCACCCCTTGCGCGATGAGCTTATCAAGTTGCTCATCGATCTTGGGCTTGAGTGCAAATGGCACTCGCCTGGGCTTAAGGCGGATTGGGGCGAGGCTTGGGTCTATGTTAAATGCAATAGGGGACCCCCAGTACTTGCCTAACTGGTCGTCGAAGACTTCCCAGAAGTCCCTCACGAGTGCTGCTTCCCAGTCTGCCTCTGCGACGTGGTGTATTCCAGTTACCTCGATGCCCAGGGGTGCGAACCACTGTAGTCCCAACAGGCTCGGCCGATCTCAATCGACGATCGTCAGGGGTAGCACTTCTGTGTGGCCCTTGAAGGTGACTTTAAAATGGCCTCTCCCGACTACAGGGATTCAGTTCCGCTGGTAGTCTTTGAGAGTTAGTGTTTGGTCTTCCAGTTCTTGGCGGTGGATGGTGGGGACCAGGTGCTTGAGTGTGCACCAGGAGACCATTGAGAGGAAAGACCCTGAGTCCACCTCCATGTCGCATTCCTGGTCTTCTATCCCGACCATCACGTATACCTTTCTGGCGTCGCTGGTGGAGGAATGGCCGATGATGACAGTCTGGTGCATTTCCTCCCTCTGTCTCGTCTCTCGGAATCGCCTTTTCCGCCCTTCTCGGCTCCAGCGGTTCTCCGTCTGCCTATCTCAGTTCCTGGTGGGGGTGCTGCCTCTCCGTCGGGGGCTGGCATCTCGTCGCTGTGGGCTGTAGTGTTTCTTATTCCGGCAGACCTTGGCGATGTGCCCACGTTTCTCGCAATGCCTGCAAATGGCTTCAAGAAAACAACAGTCTGCTCGGGGGTGATCGCCGCCACAGCCGGCACACTGGAACCTCGACTTACAACCTCGTGGCTCCCGCGCTGACTGGAGCCGGTGGATCTCCTCCTCCTTGTCTTCGGTTTCTGAGAAGGAGTCAAGGTCGCCATGGTGTGTGGTTGTGTGGTCTGTCCCGGGTCTCCTCTCGGGGGTTGATGTGGCCTCTCCGGTCGCCGCTTGCGGCATGATGCTCAATTTTCGCATCCGGGCCGCTGATTTCTTGGCTGCTTCCGCTGCAGCAGCTTCGGTGAGGGCATCGGCGAGGGAGATGTCTCCCTTTGCCATGATGCGGCTCTGGAAGACGGGGTCTCGGAGTCCCAAAATGACGCGGTCTCGCAGGGCTTCGTCCAGGTCAGTGAACTCGCATAGGCCCCCCAGGTCCCGTAGTGCCGCTATAAAGTTGGCCAGCTCTTCGCCCTCGCGTTGATCCCGCCGGTAGAATTTGTGCCGCTGGATGAGGATGGGCACGACGGGAGCGTAGTGGTTCTGCAGCAGGGGCTCGAGATCGTCCCACTCCATCGTCTTTACGTCCATCGGTTTGGCCAAGGCCTTGGCCATTTTGAAGACTGCGGGCCCGCAGTGTGTGAGGAACACGGCTCGTTTCTTGTGGCCGTTGGCGTCCTTGAGGTTGCTACTCTCGAGGAACATTTGGAACCTATCGGAATAGGATTCCCAGTCCTCAGTAGCAGGGTTGAAGGGAGTGGGTGGCGAGTTGATTCCGGCCATGTTGCTGGTTGCTGCGTGCCGCCTCGCCATGTGCTGGGTGGTCTCTGTCTCATGATCCCACCCTCGTCGCCAGTGTTAGATCGGAGGCGGATCGGTTCAACAGAGACGTGAGACCATTCTGTGAGTTCAGCTCTTTATTTAGTTTAGAAAAAGGTCTGAGGATGCGAGCCGCGGCAGACCTTCATATAGTGCTGGCTCGCGGCTCGGCAGCCAATGACAGCGCTTTGAATCTCCCACGATCGGCACAGCCAATCGTGGTAGACTCCTAGCACTCCAATCACGGCTGACCTGTTGACCAATCAAGTCTTCGCTGGTCCGGACCAATCGGGTGCGAGGGTTTCCGAGTATGCTAATACTGTACAAGGACCACCTGGGATTTCTATGGCTGTTAGTTAGACTGGGATAAAAAAACACCCTGGACAATAGCAAAATGAAATCACTCCTGTATGGCTGCCAGTAAAATGGCATAGATGCATTTCCAGAGGTCAAATGGACTTAAGGATGTCTTTTGTACATACAGATTCACAAGTATGTGGAGGCACACAGACATGTGCATGCAAACATGCTGGTGTACTGGATGTAGGAAACACTACTGTAATACTGCTGTTTCCTCATAACAATCTTAATTGCTGTGCCTCCGTGAGAATTGCTTAGGATCAGGGCCCCAGGCTAGCTGAAGAATCCTTTTCCAAAGTTGTTTATATTTTGCATGATTGGCAGCTTTAAGTGTTGCATTCTCCAAAGTCATTAAACCTAATTTCTTTCCCTTAAAGTGCCTTAAATTTTTTATTATTGCTGCTGCTTAATTTTTCAATTGAAGGTACCTATCGGGCTGTGAAATTCATCTATCCAGACATACACAACTGAATGGAAGACAGGCTGTGCCGTGGCAGCTGACACCATGGGAGACGGATGAGGAAGGGAATAGGAAGAGGAGAGACTATAGTCCTCCATAGCTTCACTTCAAAGGATGCAAAATTGCAGAAGGGCATTGAACTTCTTGGAAGCAAAGGACAAGTGAGGAAAGAAAGAGGAAATATGAAAGGAAAATATACATACATATCTATCATCTATCATCTCTTTCTCTTGATCATTTATGATATAAAAAGGAGGGGATTTAGCACTCAATTTAATTTAATTTAGCACTCAAAAACTGAGAAGCATGTGTATATGTAAGTGAGTGGGAAAGGAAAGAAGGAATTATAGGTGAATGTGTTATCTGAAACAGGATACTTCAATCAAGTGACAAATATGTCACACTGTTTCAAGTCACATTTATCTGTCTGTGTTTTGTCGGGTTGTGGAGCATCTTAACTTTAAAATAAAAACTCGGTCCCTATTAGACCCTCCCCCCTTGACTAAAATCAGTTTGCCTAAATTTTATCACATTTGATGGAGGATATGATTGTTTGTGTTAATGGGACTTGAATTGTCCATATATAGAATTCAAAAGTGCTTTTTTGTCTTCCAACTTTAGCAAGATATGTTTTTCCAATGAATTCTTCCTCTGATCTCACTGTTTTTTCCTGTCATGTTTGAATTCTGTTGTTAGCCTACATTCCTTTGAGCTTTACAGATAGGTGCAAATTGAAAGAAACAATGTCTCATTTCTCAACTTTCTTCCTGATCCTTCTTGATTACTCCCAACATCCATTTAGTACTTTTCATTTCAGCAATTGCCCTGCATTTTCTCATTTTTCTCTAGCAAATACGATTGCAGTCCATCCAATTTCATCATATTATACTTCTCTAGGTTCAAAAGCGGTGAAAAGAGTTTCTTAGGCTGTGAAATGGGAAGAGTGGGGGAATTCTCAATTCTTTCTCAGGGTTAAAAACCAAAAAGACCAGACAGAAAAAAACCCCACGAAGGCTGTTGTACTGAGATGCCTATTGTAGCCTGAGGGTCCAGAATCAGATAACTTGGTGCAGTTGCCATGGCCAACTTACCAGGGGACAACTTGCTGTGGCACAAGTAATAATTATATTTTATTACTATGCACTACGATCATCTCTGTCTGGAAATAGCAGGTCTTTTTACATAATTTCCTTGCAATATTCCATTGGGCTAGCTAGCTAGAATAACAAAAAAGAGTATGGATTTTAACAATAGAAATATACACAACTTCAGGAGAGAAAAATAATAAGAAATATAATAATTTAATAGTGAGGAACATACTGCTTGTAAAATTAAAACAAAGAATTATTTCAGTATTTCAGAAGCAAGAAATGGTTGGATAATAAGAAGGGAATACAAGGATTATAAATGAAAGTTACATAGGATTGGCCCAAAGTCATCTTTCTCTTCCTCTTAGCACATGCAATGTCTTTGTAGAATTCCATGCAACTTTTAGGGTGTGTCAAATTTTTCAGCATTCAGTTTCCAAACATTAGGGGTGCTCAAAAGATGTGACACACCTTGGGGATTGTAAAGATATTTTGGTTACTTTAATATAGTTTACATGTACTTGGTAAGTAACTATATAACTATCATAACATTGTTTGTCTTTTTCATGAGTGTCACATTCCAAGCACAAACCCTATACGTTGCCCACAAATCTTCTTAACCTATGATCAGCAACACTGGCTTAAATTTGCTCCAATTTTGTCCTCTTTGCCTTTCTCTCAAAATATCCTAGTTATTTTCCAGGGTTTTCTGCATATCCAACCTGCTGCAACTTTCTAATATTTTCCTTCTTCATAAATTTCCATAAAGGGGTGAGAGTTATTGCTTTTTATTGTTCTTTAATACTGGGTTTTGATCCTTGTAAGCTGCCTGGAGTCACTGAGTATGTGTTGGGTGGCCATATAAATTTTCTTAAATAAATCAATAAATTTTGACACCCCTTAATCCCAACACTTAGTGACACATGTGAGAGGGAGGGAGGGAGGGAGACACAGACAGAGAATGGTCATAAAAATATTAAATATTTCTGGTTTGCTTTTAGCTTCTATTTATTCTTTTTCTTTCTTTTTTGAACAGCTGTACAGGGAGGGAAATAAATGTAAAGGAGGCAAGGTTATTCACCATAGGGTTTCTTCCCTTAAAGAGGAAATATAATTTTAATTTATTTTATTGAATTAAATATCTTGTTGTTTATTTCCATTGTACAATGCTGAGCCACATGATGTTGGTTGGTGTTAGAAATGTAAGTCATCTAAGAGTTATTTGGGTTGGAAATATATAAAATAGGATAGACATTTTAATACTATGTCTTTAAGAGAATGCTAAAACTATAATTGGGTGTGGTTCCGCAAATGGCAATAAGATGGAGCGAGAAACCTGGGTTGTTAGGTCTCAGTGTGAGTATCTGTTCCTTCTGTTGGAAAGTGTTGCCTCCTCCTAATGACTGTTATTGATCATTGATGTAAGTCTGTTACTGAACTGTTTTTTCTACTGGACTTTGATATTTGGATTATCCCTGAACTGAAAAACTGACTGCTTTACCTGTGAATGACTTGGACTGCTTGTTTGGACTTGGCTTAAATGTTTATTGGAAGTAAAAACCTACATTTACTGTACAGTGTATCTGTGTGCTGTGTGTGTGTTATTCTTTACTTCTCTCACTACGTCTCCCTGTATGCGCTCATTCTTCTAAAGGGGAATTACCTCAACAGTTGGGAGCCATATTGAAA
Source organism: Hydrophis major (assembly GCA_033807585.1). Lineage (NCBI taxonomy): Eukaryota > Metazoa > Chordata > Lepidosauria > Squamata > Elapidae > Hydrophis > Hydrophis major. Next base: position 179,849,787 of record CM066329.1, read on the forward strand.
TAAATAATTAAATTTAAATAAATAAAATGTAAATTCATTTAAAACCATTACTTATGATTAATGAATTCATCAGATAATAATGTGAAACTGCTACCATGTGGAGGGAAGCATGGACATTTTCTCGATATTGCAGTTTCAGTTTAATTATCAGTCCTCAGGACATAATCCCAGATCCTCTAGAACAAAGTTCTCAACCTGGCAACATTAAAATGTGTGGACTTCATTCCAGAATTCCAGTACACTGGATGGGGAATTCTAGGAGTTCAGACTCAGGAACAGAGCTGGAAGGGACCTTAGAGGTCATCTAGCCCAGCCCCCTGCTCAAGCAGGAAATCCTATACCATTTCAGACAAGTGCCTGCCCAGTTTCTTCTTAAAAACCTCCAGTTATGAAGCATCTATAACTTCTGGAGACCAACTGTTCCACTGGCTAATTGTTCTCATTGTTAGAAAGTTTCTCCTCAGTTCTGGGTTGCTTCTCTCCTTGACAGGTTTCCATCCATTGTTTTTTGCCTTCTGGTGCTTTGGACAATAAGTTGACCCCCTTCTTCTTTGTGTCGGCCTCTCAAAAGCTGGACATTGAAGTCCACACATCTTAAAAGTTGCCAAGATTGAGAAACAGTGCTCTAGACCATTGTTCTCATACACTGGGCTTTTACATTTGTATCTCTGCTAAAAGAAAAACATAATTCAGCAAATGGATATGAATGTTCCCACTGATATGAACTAAAATGCACTACTCTTCCCATCTACACAGAAAGAGGGTAACACTCCAGTGCCTTGTGTATTTACCTGGTGAAAATGCTTCCTTTCAGAGGTGTTATCATTGAGATGAATAAGGAATTACTGTCTTTTACCTTAAATATGTACACTTTGTTCACCGTACAGAGCATCAGCCAATTTATCCTCAAGTACTTTGCACTGCTTGAGGTGCAGGAGAAAGAAAAAGGCTTCAAAGCTGTAGAAGCATCATAGGAGCCAGGATAAGAATAGGGAATAAAAATGAACAGCATAATAGCTCTTGGGCACAATACAAAGAAATAAAATATAAACTAAGGCTGGATGCATTGGTTCAAAGGGATCGTGAATCTATAGGAAATTGTACAATGAGGAGGAAGCATCAAGATTGGCCACTGAGTGGCACTAGAGGGAACTTGAGAAGAGAAAAGATTAAAATGTAGGAAAAAATGGGGAGAAAGCTAAGCTTTTGGTATTCAGTTGCACAAACTTGCAATTGAAAGTGATTGAATAAAACACATTTTGGAAAATAAATACAAATGTTCACTACAACAGGTTTTGATTTTTTTTTCCCCTTGGTGTCATAGTTGTAGCTAGAGTTCTGTGACTCCTTTCTTTCCCCATTGTTGAGTTGCTGGAGTTGTGCTGCTATATCTGTATGTGTGTATGGGTGTGTGTGTGTCTATGTGCATGTCTCAGAGGAGAAGAGAGAGAGAATAGGCTTGTGAAGCAGCCTAAATGGAGGAAAGGGAGCAGATTAGTCAGCCTAATTTTTGCTCTTTTTAATGGGGGGAATAATGAAGTGAATAAAAGATTATCATCAGAGAAGTCTTCCATTATAAGCCATTCTCTATTTAACCATATAAATATGCACAGTTTAGTTTTTGAAAAGAAAAGCTGTTCATGTGTTGCTCAGTGGGGATCATTTCACAGGTCATCTGAATAACAATGTGAGGTTTTTATTCAGAAAGAAACTACAGCTAGCTAGATTCAACAATTTGGGGCAGGGTGAGGGGGAGACCGAAAGTTCCTCTTTTATAAATGGACCTCAGAACAATATAGAAACAGAACCCCCAGCAGGCACACTTGGCACCCCACCCCCCAATATTATCAGCTTAGAAAAATGGTATCAGGTCTAATCTAGCCAGAAAAAAGGGAAGGCAGGGAGAAAGAAATTCAGGAGGAATGGGGAGAGATAGAGAGGTGCAACAGTTTTACCCATGACAGACACCAGCCTCATAACTGAGCTTCTCAAGAAAGCTTCAGGTAAGTGGAAAATAATGTTGTGCCAAGCATTTATTCTGCATTTCCCTCCTTGCTGATTGGACTTGATAGATTATTTTCCCCCAAAGAAAAGATGTTTATGAAGTAAAATAATAGAATTTTATGTTATTCTTCTGGAAGGATGTGGGAATGTGGCACTTAATAATACATTAAAGTATGGTATCTGTATCTTTAGCGATTCTGATTCTGTGTCTGACAGACTATATAGTTTGCCTTCTTTGCACTTCACCACAGAACAGACTTCCTCTCGTAGGGTTTTTCTGGCTTGCAAAGTGGGCTGTTCAAGAGAGGCATAACAGAAAATGCCAGGAACAAGAATTAACATCTTAAGGAAAACATATGTTAGCTCAGGATTGAACTGAGGGTCCTCGGTGCTCTTTGAGCTTGGTGGTTCTCTTACAGATGTTTGATTACCAAATTAGGTAACATCATCAGTGCTGGCACTGATAATGTTATCTAATTTGGTAATAAAATGTCTGTCACGAAACTCAGAGGGCACCAAGGACTCCAAAATTACATCTCTTGACACCTTCCAGCAATAAAATAAGATAAAAAAAATAAATCACAAACTAGAACTGGATCTGAAGTTCAACATAGAGTGAGAAAGTGATAGCTTCTTCAATAGACAAAAATGATTCTCAGAATACAAAAAGCAAATATTTGATGCAGTAAAATATGAAGAGGGAGAGAGAATTGAGGGGGCAATAGATGTAATATATTATATAAAAGATGGCTGTAAAACAGAATGATGGAATACAGAATATCAAGAGTCCTCCACACTTATTTTATTTATTAATAAACTCTATATAGCCACCCATCTCACCAAAGGTGATTCTGGGTAGTGTAAAAAAAACAAAACAAATAAAACTGTATATAAAACCAACAGATATAAAAATAAAAACATCATTTAAAAATAAGTAGTATAAAAAACAGCAATACAAATCCCAGGGAAGAGAGGATAAGAAAACCCAGCCCAGCAATGGAGCCAGAACATAACCAGGTCTTGAGGGTCTTGGAAAGTCAAAAGAGATGGACCTAACCTAATTTTGGGGTGAAGAATGATCCATAAAGCGGATGCCATTGCAGAGGCATGTCTCCTGAGATCCACCAAACAAAGGTTCCTAGCCGATGGTATCCATAGCATGCCTTTTCTGTCAAATCTCTTGGGGTGGGCTTATATTACTGGAGAGAGGCAGTCTCTCTGATATCCTGTTCCCATGCCTTACAGGTCAAAACATTTAAATTAGACATGAAAGCAAACTGGCAACCAATACAGTCGTGGAGTGCTTCTTCTAAGAGTGCACATAACTGCCCAGGCTGCAGCATTCTGTACCAGCAGAAGCTTCTGGATATTCTTCAAGGGCATTTTCATATGGAACACATTGCAATTGTTCAAATGATAAAACAAAAGAAAAGCCTTAAGGATGAATGAAAGATTCATTCATCTTTCTAATAAGGAAAATAGAAACGGGAGGAAAACTTGATGAGCAGATGACAGGCTTAATTATAGAGCAGGGATGGATGAGGCAAAGAGGCCTTGGATTATGAGAGAATGGGAGTTAGTAGGGTTGAAATGCTAGATAGTTCAAATGTTGGGCTAGGATTGGGAACCAAGGTTCACTTCATCCATGAAAATGCTCTGTGTAAATTTAGACCAGGCACTCTCCCACTCCAATGGACTACCTTACAGAATTGTTACTGTAGGATAAAATGAGGAGACATCCCCGCGTAGAAGATCCCTTGAGAATGGAGACATGATGGGGTATCAATCTCAGAAGCAAGCAATCCTCCCATACCATTATTGCTTAGTAGTATTTGATAGAATTTATTTTTCTATAACTCAGAACTGCTTCACCCATTACATATTCTTAGATGCCTATTTAAGACTTCCCCTTAAGTCTACAGATAAAATTGTAAGTGACCAACTACAAGAAATTATTCAATATTGGAAAATCATAGGTTACGCTTTGAACTGGTGTATAAGACATCAGACTGGAAACTGGGAGATCATGAGTCTTAGTCCTATCAAACCCACACATGAAGAGTTTAAGCTAGCTACTTTTGTGGTTATGCAATGACTCCAGGCTAACTCTGTGCTTGATCCCTACTCCCTGTCAGCCTGGGTGCTTCTCAACAAGTCCTGTCTTCGGCATGAAAGCCAGCTGGATTACTTTTAACCAATCACTCTGTCAGCCCAATCTACCTCACAGGGTGGTTGTTGTGGGGAAAATAGGAGGAGGAAGGAATATTGGTATGTAATAATAAAAGCAGGATATAAATAAATAAATGTGCTTATCTTAGAACTGTGGTTGACCCTCTGGGTCATGTATGCTAAGTGGCATAGTCAGGTTTCTCAAAACCCATTGTGTAAATAGCTCCCCAAGTTTTACCAACTGGTAAAACACATCTTCTGTACTTTCCACTCATTTCTTCATTGGATGCTTTCCATAATTTATCTTTGTTCTGACTTTCAGGGGCTCCTTAATGGCCATGGACAGAACATTGGCAAACACCCTGGTGCTGTCTATGGTGCTGGGCTGTTCAGCTGCCCTAATGGATACTTCCGTGTCAAACTCCAGGGAACCTGTGGTAAACGTGGCTGTGGTTTTCAGCAGCTCTTCATACTCCCTCCATATCCAGAGCCGACTAACATACCAGACCTTCCTGGACATGCCTCTAGAGGTCCAACCAGTCACCATGGTGGTCAATGACACTAATCCCAGCACACTCTTGACTCAAATTTGTGACATGCTCTCCAGCACAAAAATCCATGGAATTGTCTTTGAGGACAACGTTGGTACAGAAGCTGTGGCACAGATCCTTGATTTCATCTCATCCCAGACCTATGTACCTATCGTTAGTATCAGTGGAGGATCTGCCGTAGTCCTTACACCTAAGGTGAAATTTCATTGTTCTTCTGGGAATGAGCTGGAATGGGCCTGTAGATTATTCTCAGATACTATACCTCATATGTATTCATTTATTTATCTATTGTCACGGTTTTCTACAAGACCATTCAGGATATAAATTTTCTTAATTTTTAAACAGTGGTATAATTCTGTTGCAGTAAACGACCAACAGCAATTGTTGTTCACCAAGAATCTGGCTTTTTAAAAACAATACTGAATTTTGTTTAATCTAGACTTGGGTCACACTGTACAATGAACACCTGCAAGGGCCAGCGCAAATTGGGAGATTCACTAGTTAGCTGGGCAGGAAGACAAAAGTTGACAAGGGAAGCTGACAACAAAAGATTAAACAAAGACCAGAAAAGACAGCCGTGCAAGCTCCAGGCACATATCATGCAAGAATTTAAGTAGCTTTGGCCAGGAAGTCACCTCTGCAAGCCATGCTAGCAACCTTAGAGCAAGGAGACCAAAAAGGATGTTATTTTGGGAATGCTCTCTTGAATGCTGGCTGCCTTGGTGATGCTGCATACAGTATGTTATACATTTACCCACTGATGACAAATCCATGATCATGTTGTTATGCTTTCTGTTCAGTTATTTAGAACCCATTTCTAGCCATTCATCTTCTCATTCAGATGGTCCCTTTTAAGAATGCCAACTTGTTTTTTTAATGAACTAGCACTTGTGCCTATAACCACAGTGAAATGAATAAGAAGTTAAAATGGAAATGAATTGGTGAGGGAAAACCTCCCATCTTCTCTACCAGGATGAAAAGAGCAAGACCTTGGAATTTTACCTGAAGGACAGTTTGCAAAGATCAGTAAGGAGAAATGTGGAGGCTCTGATGTGAATTAAGGAGGTATATTTCTCAGTGGTTAAACAACAGTCTCTCTTCCAACTAGATGCCTCCAGATTTGTGGGATTAGAAATCCCCTTCACCTTGCCGGCTGTGAGCTACTGTCCAATAAGTCCAGATGAACACCACGTTGACCGAAAAGCTGAAATGGGAAGTCATCACTGCAACAGATTTATACTTCCCGTTGAGAATTTTTAAAATAGATGTGGGAACACCTTGGCCTCTGATTTTGGCATTTCGATAAGAAGAAGAATGTTTCTTTTCTTCTTTTTTATAATATCTAGAAGTGTTGATAATAATATTAATGGCAGAATGGTTCCATATACTTAGATTTTTTTTTTTTTTTTGAAGTAAGGTTGTTGAAGAAAATTGTATAGAAAATAACAAACCAATTAAAGGGCATTATGATAGAAGTCCTTCAACCATGAAGTTGATCAATGAATCATTAAGCAGAAGTAATCTAGCCCTTGGATGAGCAACCCTTAGAGAACAGTTCAATTGCAGTTGTTGTTGTGTATCATATCAGACAGGATTGCTCTAGTCCAACACAGTTGTTTGGGATCTACTAAGTATCTATAGTAACATTAATTCAGCAAGTAACTGAATGATTCCTAACTTGAAGTCATCTTTGATACAAGGAATCCCACCCCACCTCACAGCTGCCCCCACCCCCAGACCTCACATCCAGAAATCTATCTAAATAGTTTGGGTTTGGGAGAATTGCAGTTGGGATAGTGAAAGTGGATTGATTATTTATCTGTGCATGTCTTTGTAGGGGTGAGGTGATATGGGAAATCTAAACATAATCTGTACTATGAATAGCTTATATACACTATTTAAAATGTAACTTTTTATTCTCAGAATAAAAAGGCGAAATATCTCCTATAAATATCATTTCACTCCATATGTAAGCTAAGCCAATTAAGCCATAGCCTTCTTTGTGTTTTCCTTCCTTCCTTCCTTCCCTCCCTCCCTCCCTTTCTTTTATTGTAAGGCTATTTTTTATGGAAAAAGTTGTATTCTTTTTATGGATTTTGTCAAGTTGGTAATGTTATGAGTTATGAATTATTAAGGTTTTAAGGCCATCTTGAGCAGGGGTCTTCAAACTTGACAGCTTTAAGACTTGTGGACTTCAACTCCCAGAATTCCTCCTCCAGTCATGTTAGCTCAGGAATTCTGGGAATTGAAGTCCACAAGTCTTAAACTTGCCAAGTTTGAAGATCCTTATTTTTGACAGATAAGTTTGTAAGTCTATTCCTTTATGGAGACAAACTATAATGTAGAATTATGGAAACTAAGGAAGAAGGCCCAGTATTTTGACCATCATACCACCAGATTATTCAGAATTCTTACAATATATACTAATATTTTTGTCAGGCAGGTCAACCAATGTTCATTAAATGCTGCTAAAACTATCATAGCAAGAAAATAGAAATCAATAAATCTTGCACAATTATGGCAAGCCTTTGATAACCGCTTATATTGTTGAAACAGGCATAAAACTGAATGTTAATTTTCAGGAATGGAGGAAAGTATAGTCAAAGTCTTGTCAATGTGTAACATCTGTTTATTGATTTCTAGATCAATAAACCTATAAAATCGGGATGCAGCTTTTGTTGGCAAGCACAAAATCCTGTCCCATGTTTCATTCTAGAAAAGCAGTACTTGTGTCTTAAATCACTAATTTAGGGCACATGCAACTACATTGCAGAGACTACTGTAGAACACACTGAATTTTTTTTTTTACAGATGGGCTGTGCACTTGGGTAATTATTTTTAGCTTGCTCACCTGTCACAAGTGTCAATGGTGGTTACTGTCAACTTCTCAGAGGAAAATAGGGTATGTTTCTGTGCCTTGTTAGCAACCAACACAATGTGGTTTTATTTGTCTAAGACTGATCCTGGATCATTGTGTTATCTATAAGCAGTAAAGTCCATTCAGACTTGATTAAAAATAATGAGAATATTCTTCAGCCTGTTTTTCTGGCTTGGCCAGATCCCTGTTAATAATCATTCCCATATCAGAAAGTGGCCCATAAAGTAATATATAGGACTGTACAAAGGTGACTAATGACAAGCTGTTTCTCTCCAGTCAAAAAATGCTTTAGGTTATTGAAAAAAAATTTCTACCTGGAAGCAATTTATCCATAGCAGCTCATGTTGGCTGGAGATGATGTGCTTGTGGCAGTCAGTGGCAGAAATATTAGGTATATTATCCACTATTTTAAAGAGCAAGCTTGACTCATGGAAGCAGAGAACATAACAACCTCATTTAATTTGTTATCTTCCAGATACAGTTGGCTTTGGTTCAGTATCTGACTAACTATAAGTAACTAGCCAGCATGAGTATTGGTCAGGCTGAATTAATCAACACTGCAGAAAGTCACCAGTTTCTTAGCAGCTCGTTAACTCAGTGGATCGTTGTTTTAGAGATAGTTACAAAAGTTCCTTCTTGATATTCTTTCTCCTCATGTCCCACCTTACAAAAATATTTTGTAGAAAGATGCCACCTGTTGTTGATGGTTTCTGAATTGGGTTAAGGAACATGTGTTGTATTATGGCACATAATCATGAATATATTTCTGTGGTTAATCATTCTGGGGAAAGAAAGAATAAGTCATCACAAAGATTACCCACTATGGCAATATAATATATATAGGACCAGAGTTGGGAATATTTTTTTTTCTCCCCAATCTTGGAGGAAAGTGGTCCATTTTTTTCTCTTCTAAGAAAAGTGCATTGCAAATGATCATATTTTTCTCCAGGCATGCTAGCAATATAATCCAAGTGATGCGTTTGAGTAGGTAGAATTCAGGCTTGTGGGATTTATTTTGAGATATTTGCTGGATAATTGATATACAGCAAGTATTTGCATAGTAGCTTATTGATACATGTTTAAAAATGAACATGTTTGATTTAAGTCTTGCAGAGATTTAAGTCACTTGAAATTAAGAAAGACTAAATGGTATCCTGAGCATACATTTAATCCCAGGATGTGCCAGAGATGGGCTATTTGTCTTTCAATTAAAAATCCATTCCTGTTTCCTCACAACTTCCTTTTACTCATCAACTAGAAAAAGATAGATGTATTTATGATTCAGCTTATTTAAAAGAATGCTTTGCTTCCAGGAATCACTTGGATCATAGTTAATGATATTAGGATCTCAATGGGGGAAAATAGCGGTCTTCCAATATTTGAGGGGCTGCCACAGGGATGAAGGGGTCAAGCTATTTTCTAAAGCGCCTGTAGTCCAGACAAGGAATAATGGATGGAAACTGAACAAGGAGAGATTTAACCTGGAAATAAGGAAAAACTTTCTGACAGTGAGCACAATCAACCCATGGAACAGCTTGCCCTCGGAAGTTGTGGGAGTGCCATCACTTGAGACTTTCAAGAAGAGATTGGACTGCCATTTGTCAGAAATAGTGTAGGGTCTCCCGCTTGGGCAGAGGGTTGGACTAGATGACCTACAAGATCCCTTCCAACTCTGATTATCTGTTAACCTTTGGGGATGGGTAAATATTTATAGTTTGAAAGAATGAAACTTTTGTCCTGTAAACCAATTGGAAAAATTGAGCCATGTTTTTTTGCTGCTTTGGGGTTTTAAGAAGATGAAATAAGTAACTCTAGTTCTCCTTTAAAATCTTCAGATGGCCACCGAAAAGTACCTCTCAACTTCTCTGGGAATATTCTCAGGGCCACAGAAGTGGCGTTGAGGAAATGCATGTGGCAAGTGCTTTAAATCACAAATTACATGGATCTTTTATAAGGAAATGTTTAATAAAGTTATGAGCAAAAGAAAAGACTATCAAATTCAAGTTAGACCTTAAAATATTGGGCACCTATTATATTTTAAGGAGGGAGAATTCAGGCTTAACTTGACACTAAGTTTGACTTTGTTTGATGCAATCCACACAGCTAAACTGGAATGTCGTTTTCTCTTGTTACAAAAAAAGAATCCTTAGAATTTCTCATATATTGTATGATGTAATACCATTCAACATTTCTATAAAATTAGCTGCTTTTATCTGCCTGCCTGTTTGTGTAATTGAGTTTTGTTAATTTTGGGGGGGATGCAATTTCAGATGTTTTTCCATTATCATTTCATTCAAGTATTGTGATAATAATTATGTCATTTGTTTAAACATCACCAATGTTGTGATGAATTGGTTGTATTCACACAAATTCCACTACATCAGTTACGCATCTTTGCCATGTTTAACTGTTTCATGTATTCATCTCTATGTGTGAATGGTTAATGCAGATAACCCCAAGTTGGTTACTCCAATGTATTATGAATAGAATAGAACAGAACAGAATAACAGAGTTGGAAGGGACCTTGGAGGTCTTCTAGTCCAACCCCCTGCTTAGGCAGGAAACCCTATAGCATTTCAGACAAATGGTTGTCCAATCTCTTCTTAAAAACTTCCAATGTTGGAGCATCCACAACTTCTGGAGGCAAGTTGTTCCACTGATTAATTGTTCTAACTGTCAGGAAATTTTTCCTTAGTTCTAAATTGCTTCTCTCCTTGGTTAGTTTCCATCCATTTCTTCTTGTCCTGCTCTCAGGTATTTTGGAAAATAGCCTGACTCCCTCTTCTTTGTGGCAACCCCTGATTAACTCAGAAAATGGGTTCAGTAATCAAACTAAATGTACTGTATTTAGGTGCCTATGCTTACATTTCAATAGAATGTATATATTTCATAAATAGGCAAGTTGAATGTTCCCTACGACTCCTAGATATTCCATTTAGATAGATGCATAAGTAGATCTCATTTAGGTACTATATCTATTTATCACTATCTACCTATGCATGGATCCTGCGTTATACTGAGAGCTGAAGATTATATGGAGGCGCTTCAGGTCAAGTCTAATTAAGACTCCAGGAAGCTCAAGAATACCCACACTGCTTGACAGCAGACATGTGGGATTTTGATGAGCGCATCTCTGTAGAGATGGTAAGGAGTGCATCTGGTCCTTTCATCATGCAAAGCATATGCAATACTGCTGACCTATATGTCTTCCCTAAAAAAATTGGCTGCTATTCTAAACCAATGATTTAATTTTGTTGGCGAGCTTATTTTTAAAGAAATAATCTTCTTCAAGGTCTTAGCTGGCTTGTATTTGATTGCAACAATACATTTTGTTCATATTCATTAACTTCATTGCTAAATTAATTTGGGAATTACAGAACAATGACATTTTCCTATGCTGAAGAAATGTCCTTTTCTTCCGCAAGAACAATTTATTCCTTCTGCTGTCTCAGGTTCCTTTTTTAAATAAAACATTAAAAGTTTTAATTGCAATAGTAAAAGATAATACAAAAGAAAAAGAAATAGAAAAAGATGCAAGAAAGCAAAGAAGAAAGAGAAAAAGAAAGAAAAACTGTAAGAAAGCAACTTCACACTCTTGACAGGTCTAAAGAATTTCCCAATCTCTTCACCACCTCTTAATTAACATATACAAAGTTCTTCCCATAACTCATCCCTTAACCAAATCCAATAAGTAACATTCTCTCCAATCCAGGTGTCAGCAAAAAGTCCAAACAGAGTCTAAAAACATTAATTAACATATATAAAATGCAGCACTCCACATCTCAACTCTTAACAGTGAGCAAATCCACTTTTAGGAGGCATAAAGGATCCACTATCCTAGTATGAAGAAAAGATTGAAATTTAACATGACAAAAAGGAATAATTTGTCCTTTAAAGAGAACAAGCTCACAAAAATGCCTAGCTTTAAGTGAAAGCCAATTTAAATATTGTCATATTAGGATACATAAAAGTATAATAGCTGTACTTAAAAAGGAGCTTGATGTTTTAGTTTCTGAGACAGCTTGTCTCCCACCTTCTCTCCCAATTTATTTCATATTAAATCTTTGCTTTCTAATGATTCCACTTTGTTGGGATTGTTTTAGATCTCTCCTCTTTTTTTAAAGAAAAACAACACAGTTTATTTGGAGATTACAGTAAGTTGCTCTGAAAAGTTACATATAACTTGCATTTGAATTTCCACAAGAAACAGAAGCATACCCCCCCTTTTCTAAATGATTAAAAATATCAATGCACATATATTAAGAAAGGGCTTAATTACCACTGTATATGTGTATTTTAAGACTGTAGGTTTTACTATAAAGAACAATATATCAAGGATAAAGGTTAATACACTAACTTGGCCGGTTTGTTTAGAAAACTATTAAAATGTGATAAATGATCTTTGTGCAAAATGTTACTGAACATTCTTAAGTTTGGGAAGAAAAAGTGAAGGTTCATGTTTTGTTTTAAAGACTATGGCATATTCCATTGCTGTGTGGTGGCTTATTCAGTAGTTTGGAGTTCAGGAAAATTATTGTTTTCTCTACATGGGTCTCCTGTGTATGTGTATTATGTCTACATCCACTGTATATTAGGGGGAAATAGTGTGAAATGCACATAAAAGACACATAAAGAGTGGGAATTAGGAATTTAAAAAGGCACAATGAGTCAGAATACCCGATACAGGGTTGCTGAAGCAGACCTAGTAGTTGTTGGTTAAAAAATGATTACTGTAATTTAAGTTCACAATAGATTTAGATATTGTTGTGGTGATAATGCTTTCTGCTTTTACTTGGAAATGGCTCTCTCATATGAAAGCAGATATCCTGATATGGCCCACTGTTATGAAGTAAATAGGTGACGAGGCTGAAAACCAGGATGAATTCTGACTTCATAGTTGCAACATGCTATACTAGTACTGAATTAGAAAATGTTAGGAATAGGAACAAAAATGTTCATTAAGGCCACTATTCTGAGATAATATAGATAGGGATGGCTTTCCCCAACTTTTCAGAAAGGTCACATTCCCTTGCATAGAGGCCAAGCTGATTGAAAAAATTATGGAAACTGAAATACAGCACCAAACTGGGAGAGGCTTAGATAAGATATCAAGAAATATACATTGTTTGCTGAAATCTTGCTTAACCTCTTCATTCATTCTCTCTCTCTCTCTTTTTCCTAGGAGCCTGGCTCTGCCTTTCTACAGTTGGGTGTCTCAATTGAACAACAGATACAAGTGATCTTCAAAGTCTTGGAGGAATACGACTGGAGCTCCTTCGCTGTTATCACCAGCCTCTATCCAGGATATAGCATCTTCCTGGATGTAATTCGGTCCTTCACAGACACCAGCTATTTTGGCTGGGAAATCCAGGATGTCTTGACTTTCGAGATGTCCCAGGATATGAGCATCTCCAAACTGCAGAAGTTGCTGCGCCAGATAGATGCTCAAGTCATGATCGTCTATTGTTCACGAGATGAGGCAGAGTTCCTCTTCCAGGTGGTCGAGCAGGCCGGTTTGATCGGCCCTGGCTATGTCTGGATTGTGCCTAGTCTAGCGGTGGGGAACATGGATGTGCCACCTACTTCGTTCCCTATTGGCCTCGTCAGCGTGGCCACTGAAAGCTGGAAAATGAACCTGAGACAAAAGGTCCGGGATGGAGTGGCTATCATTGCTATTGGAGCTGAGAGCTATTTCAAGGCCCATGGCTATCTCCCCATTGTGGGCAAGGACTGCAACAGCAAAACCCTTTCCAGCACACCAGCGAACACTTTCTATAGGTCAGTACAGATAACATTGATTTAAACCGATGCTAGTGGATATTAGAAATCGGAATTTGATTGACAACAATATTTCATCGTGAAATAATGGGCATTTTCAGCTAGGTGAGAGGCAAGTTTAGCAGTAATCCTAATAAGGATCCTTAGATTTCTATAATTTAATAACTGTAGCTTTAAAAATTAACACACGCCTCTCCTCAACATTTTTCATAGCCAGATATTTGCATGAATATATGAATATATGTACAATGAGAATTTCTGAAATGGTGAAAAGGCATGTTTATTCAATGGAAGAGAGAAGACAGTGGGAGAGGAGTGCAGCCATAGCAAGAGAAGCTTCATGATTTTAGGAGCAATCAGAGAACTTATATGCGTCATGCACACTTATCCTGATCCTTAACAGCCTAAGAACACATTCTTATTCCTGAATTCTGATTTAAAATAGACAGTCTCTGAATGAGTTCAAACTTTATAACTATTAATTTTAAAAAAGTTTTCAAGAATGCCTCAAATTCTATAGTTTCTGGACATTGGGAACGAGTGACATTCTCAATCACGATGAAGTGGGTTGATGAAGGGTATCCGCTATGATTAGTCTCAAAGGGTGACCCAAGTCTTTTATTTTTGAAATTCAGAGCACTTGGTTTTGTAGGAGCTAAGACTCATTGGACATCATACCACCGAGCTGTAAGAGGATCCTGGTTCCTCTCTTTTCCCTTTCAAATAACAGGGATTATAATTACAGGTAGTCCTCAAGCTACAACAATTCTTTTAATGTGCCTACAAAGTTACAATAGCACTGAAAAAAGAGACTTATGGCCATTTTTCACACTTATGACTGTTTAAGCATCCCCATGGTCACTGACAACTGACTCGTGTTTATGATGGTTACAGTGTCCTGGGATCACATGATCCCCATTTGCAATCTTCTGACGAGCAAAATCAATGGGAGAAGCCAGCTTCACTTAACAACTGTGTGAGTGTTCTGACCCAGCCTTTGCAAGCAACGAGAAACCACTTAACTCATGAGTAAAACAAGACACCCCCCCTTTTTTTAAAAAACAGGGCACGAACAGTCTTTATTCATATTGGATAGACAAAACCAAAAATAAGTAGTTACAAGCGAAGGCATTGTTTCCCCTTCTGAAACAGGGCACGAACAGTTCTCTGTTCACATGAGAACTCAAAATGAAAAAAAAGTCCTTCAGTGATTCAGCCAAGCAGAAACACTCCCCGTTCACAATGGCTGAGGCAAATTCACTATCTATGATTTCCCAGCTGTGAGACTCAGTTGGCACCTCAAATACAGAGCAATTAGTCCCGACAAACCTTGTAAAGGAATCCAACTTGATTGATGTACACTGGAAAATGAATGGTTGCCTGCGACAACAGGCAACAACAGGCATTCCCAACCCCCTACTATTTATTTCCCAGCCAGGGAGGGGCTGGCTAGAGCCTATGTCTCCTTTTCCCTGAGAGCCAGCTTATTGCCTTCCATTACTCTCCTTTCCTCTCTTCTCTACGCATACGTGCATCTGGGATGGGCCCTATTTGTTCCTCCCTCTCACTCAGCTCAGGCCCTGAAGACAGCTGCCTCTTTCCACTTGGGGCAGGACGGAAGGCCCCGGCTCTGACTCTATCTCTGATGTTGTTTCCTTATCAGAGCCTTCCAAAGACTCTGAAGCTGGCCCAGTCTTCCCCTCCACCTCTACCTCCTCATTATCTGACTCTGTTGCTAGCTCTGCTGGCAGCTGATGGACCACAACAGTGACTAATTGCACTCATTCCTGTAACAACTGTGGCAAGAAAACTCATATAATGGGGCAAAATTCACTTCAAAATGTTCTGCTTAGCAACAGGAATGTTGGGCTTAAATGTGGTCTTAAGTCGAGGACTACCTATACCACCAAGGGAGTGAAGGAAGAGTGGAATACTAGGATAAAGCATGTGAAGAGGTCAAACCAAGCTGTTGTCACTGCCTTCTCACCCAACCCTCCTCTCTATCTGAGACCAGTTGCACCAGGAAACTTTATCTCCAAGAAATGGTGACAGTAAGAATGAGCAGCCAGCTTTCCATTTTCTGCTATACACACTGATGCTCCTTTGTTTAAAAAAAAAAACTGAACTAGGAATATAATTGCAGCACTTTGCACCTATTTTATTTTAATTTTATCTTCATTTTTAAATTGGTTCTTCATCTAGAATAAAGGTCTTTAAACTTGGCAACATTCCTGAGCCTAACATGACTGGAGGAAGAATGCTGGGAGTTGAAGTCCACAAGTCTTAAAACTGTCAAGTTTGAAGAGCCCTGATCTAAAGACCTGAACTGAATGCATTAAAAACAAGTCTTTCTTAAATATGCTTAAAATGTAGACCACAAAAAGACAATGTCATCTGTAGCAATTACAAAGTTTGGGAGAAGCCTGCTTGATCAATATTTGCTGCTGGTACTGGGCAGTGCCCCCAATCACAGCCCATATGGGGATTGTGCCTCCTTTTACATGAGGCAACAAATGGATGGCAGTGCCACTGAGAACTGGTCCCCGGACAGTGGATGCTACTAGTTTGACATTCTCACTTGCTGGTGGTAATTGTTGAGTGGCTTTTCCAGCCCAATCCACTTTGAAGGCCTGTGAGGCTAAAAGTGGAGCAGCTCCCTTCCTGTGTGCTGCCTTGGAAATGAAAAGTTCAGCATACAGTTTTAACTAATAAATAACTTCTTCATAGTCAGACTTTCAAAATATGACATTAAAAATGCTTTCTCTCATTTGGCATTGGACATCGGAGACTTCTTAGAGATGTTAGCTGGCAGCAAGGCCTTGGTATAAAGTTGCCCATTTGCTGTCTTACTTGTACAAGATAAACCAAGGATGCAAGGCCAATCTTGGGGGTATTGGCTTTCAAAAAAATGAGTTATACCAAAACATAAGATTGATTACTTTCCTTATTCTCCGTAGGCATTTACTCAATGTGACATGGGAAAACAGGGATCTGTCCTTCAACAAAGGTGGCTACTTGGTGAGGCCTACCATGGTGGTGATTTCATTGAACCGGCATCGACTCTGGGAGATGGTAAGGCCCTCCCTCCCTCCCTGCTTTCCCAATATCTTGTCTTAAGTGCAGTCTCTTAGAACTATAGTTTCCTTGTTCTACAAATGGGTTTGTCTATAATTCACCCCCAGTTTTAAGCTTACATTGCAACATCCACTAATATCTATTATTAGGGCCATGCAGGCTTTGACAATGATTGAAAGAACTACTTTGGACCTAATGCAAACCTAATGGTGATACATAAGCAGATAAAGCCAATCTGACTTCATATCATTTTTCTACTTTTATTTTCCATTGAATTTCCTTGTGACTGGAAACAGTGGAGGATATCTACATATCTGGGAGTTCTTTAGATTAAGATACCACCACCTATCCCTCAGATACAGAGAGACCATGTCTTTCTGAATTCCCAGCCAGCAAGACCAGGGGTGGGCTGCTGAGGGCTTGCAGAGGCTCAGGAGACCCCCTAGCTAAGACTCTGTGGGGCTTGGAGAGCCCTCAATAACCTCAGAAAGACAAAGCACCAAGGGAAAACTCTTAATAGGCTTAATCAAACTTCTGGGCATTCAGCCAAAAGCATTTCACACCTTGTAAAAGTGTTGCAAGCTAGATAAACAATCCACTCAGTGCTTCAGAGAGAGAGCCATTGAGAAAATCAGATAACATAGCCACTAGCCTCTGAGGGGATTAATTCCCAAATAATAAGAATCACGCAATTCACCAGAAACTCCACTAAGACTCCAAGATCCCTCTCACAGTCACTGTTATTAGACCTGGTTTCACCCAGTCTTTTATTTAAGTATTAAATGCACGAAATAATAAACAACTTTTTGGAATATTATCTTTTTTTTAGGTAATTAGGGCAAAGAAGCAATATCGAGTTGGCCATACCCAGCCAGCCACACCCAGCCAGCCACATCCAGCCAGCCAATCAGTCATTAGGGCAGAGAGCCCCTTGCTAAAAAAAATTTGAAGCCCACAACTGAGCAAGACAATTACAAAACCAACATTTTTGAAAATGCAAAATGGGAAAGACTGACTCAAAAACTCTTAAATTGTATTTAAAACCTTATCTCTGTTATGAACATTTGGGCTATGCATATCTGACACATGATTCGTAAAAACTGATTTTATACCTAGGTTGGGCATAGGCACCTCTCTGGAATTCATTAAAACAGCCCAATTTTTTTCTGGCTATTGCAACAGCAGGCTGGCAGGTCTGAGGATTCTGAACAAAAATTGACAATTGACTGTCCTCAAGAGTCACCTCTTATTGTCCTTCTTACTTGCGCAGTGCAGGGTTTCTTTTACCGTGTCATTAATATAAATAATTTCATTTGATAAACAAATTGAAGCACCATGAAATGAATTTTTAGATTCATTTATTTTGTATGTTCACAACTAATTTATTTAATTTGCAGTGGAGGCTTGCTGCATCACATGCCATAAGGCACATAACTCAGTTGGATGAATGCTTGTTGTGCAAGATAACTTAGTTGCTTCTTTCCAGTCATTAAAAATTGAATTAAAGAATAAAACTCAACAAATGTGCAAAAGATTGGCTTAAACTGCTTATGGCTTATCTCTGCTTACCAGAGATTAAAGGGGGTTTAAAGGAGGTTTTAAAGAACATGTTGGCATATTAGAAAGCTTGCCAATAAATTACTGTCTTCCAAAAAAAAAAATAAGAGTCAACCACAACATCATTAAATATCAGTGTCAATCCAAAAGATAAGAGACCGATGCTTTCCAAGTTTTCCTTTTACTGGGGAGCATATGATTAGTGCTTTTTAGAAGAAAAAGGATTCAATGAGAGAAATTTATTTAGATATTTGGCTTCAAAGCTCTGCATGTTAATTTACATTGTTATATCACATATCATGCCCATGTTTGATGCAGCCTATGCTTCACAGGGTTGGTCATACCATTAAGCTAAGTGAGGAAGCCACCATAGGTCATTGGTATTCATTTATCCTGAAGGGACAACAGTAATTGAATTAAGTTCTATCTCAAGCGGCAAAGAATTTTTACTTGTGTTTACTTTATGAATAACCTTTTGTGTGAGAAAGACTGCATTTTATGTTGTAGGAGTAACATGCAACTGTTCATTTATTTTCTTCCTCACAAATCAGCCCAAATGATCACATTTTAAAACAAGGCAACCTTAAGCAAAAAAGGGGAATATTTTTATATAAAATAATGTGATGCATTGTTTTTTGCTCAGTTTCAAATAATATGTCCTGAGCCGATATTAAATATTTTGTTGCTATTTCTGCCATTCCAAGGACATTTCATTCTGACTAGGTTTTTAATTTTGAGGAATCTGTTCACTCTGAAGCTCTCACCCCATTTTCCTAGAATGTTCCAGAAAACTGCAGGTTTATTAGAATGATTCTAGCTAGCTGGGCATTTAGACTGCACCATCAATTTTGCTAGAATCTATTCCTGTAATTTTGTATTTCTTTTAATGAGAGAATATTGATAAGGTTGCTCTCCTGCTCTCTATGTGCACAAATGGACATCTAAGCATCTGCAATGTAATTTTCTATATTGCAACTGGTAAAAAACCACAAAGGAAAACAAATTGCTTGTGGTATCTAAGTGTTTCTCCAATTTTCCCTCTTTGCAGATTATCTATGTATATTTGATTGGGTTTTATGTTATCTCTGGATAATTACAAAAATAATCTGAAAGGTGAACACTATTAGTAAAAAGATACTGGTGTTAATTAAATGAGCTATTTGTATAATTGCTTTCCATTATCACTTTTCCTTTCTCTGTTCAAGTGTTTTCCATATGTTTACTACTGAGTTTTCATTAATTCTGTTAGGAATAAAGAATACAATTCTACTCAAACATTTAAAATTGATCTGCATTTGCAACTTTAGGGTAAACTGTTCTTTTAGCTGCTTCCAATACTCCATGGATCTGCTTAGGAGACATGCGAGATCATAAACAAAAATTCCCCCACCCCAATTCTCCACTTTATATTAACGTTCTTCCTTATAATATTCTATTGAGTTCCACTGAGAATAAGAGTAAAACCAAATTTTAAAGGAACTGTTTAGAGGTCCTAAATTTGAAATTTGTAAATTTCAGAACCTTTATAAATAATAGAATTGGCTTGAAACAATGGAAATTGTAAGGTTTAATTTAAACTTTTTTTAAAAAAAATAAAAGAAACTTTTAATGAATTTCAAGCTTTTGGGGAGGTACATCTGGAAGAGCAAAAATTTTTGAGGGCTGTGCTTCAAAGGTCCTTGCTGTTGTATGCAGAATGTATATTGACTAAGGGGAAAAAGCCCTATTTCCATTAGGCTGTTTTCTCCAAGAGGGGAAACACCTACATTTACTGTAATGTTGTGTAGCTATTAAATAAAAGCCTTTTGATTTTTACAACATTTTAGTAATGTGTTAAATGTACAGTTTTCTTTTTTTTTCTTTTTGCAGTATATTTTAAAAAACCAAGATAGAACAGGGGGCATAATACTCATTCTATACTCAAGCTAAGACTGGTGAGCCTCTGGGAATAACAAACAAAATGTTCCTAAGTGCTTCTTGTTTTCTTGGGCTATGGTAACACAACCAGTTTTTTTTAATTGACATTTTTGTTATATGTACATAAGTGTATACATAAAATGCATGCACTCAGTTATTCCATAAAATATACATACACCTACATATTTAAATACAATCTAATAAAAACATAATTTGTAAACTAGCAAGATTTTAAAGAATATTTTAAAAGCTTGAAAACATCCTAGCTTCATTCCTGGTATTCCCATAGTGGAAATAGTCCAGTACTGCAGGATACTTCTGCTGACTGCCGGCTTCCTGCAATTTGGCAGTTCGAATCCCACCAGGCTCAGCTTTCCATCCTTCCGAGGTTGGTAAAATGAGGACCCAAATTGTTGGGGGCAATATGCTGACTCTGTAAACCTCTTAGAGAGGCTCTAAAGCACTATAAAGCGGTATATAAGTCTAAGTGCTATTGCTATTTCACAAAATCCAACAAGGCCATATTATAGTGTCCCTTGCATTTTTACAACTTCAATCTAGTCATACAAAGCCTTAGTCCTTCCTTCCTTCCTTCTTTCCTTCCTTTCTTCCTTCCCCTATTCTCACACAAAAGGACTACAGGAAGGGGATGACTATCTTAGCATATTGATAAATAGATTTCCCCCCTTGCTTTCCATGCATAAGTAGAGTGATTATAGCAATACTAATAGCACTTAGACTTATATACCACTTCACAATGCTTTAGAGGCCAATATAAGTGGTTATTGCCCCCAGTGATCTAGGACTTCATTTTACTGACCTTGAAAGGGTAGAAGGCTGAGTCAACCTTGAGCCTGATGAGAATTGAACTGCTGTCAGCTAAAAATCAGCAGAAGTAATTTGCAGTACTGCATTATAACCACTACTCCACCACAGCTCTTTATTTTAACCTATGCTATGGTATTTTTTCTTGGACAATTGTTTCTTCAGTAAGGAAAATAATACACTAGCCCTCAAGTTTTTTGGGGTGGTACATTACTCAGTGGTTGGCTGCAGTGTCTAAGTAAGAAGAATAATGAGAACAGGTTTAAAGGCAAGGTTGTCCATTTTATAATTACTTATTGGAGTTGCTCAAATATTCCCAGGACAACAGCAACCAAAATTCTGTACCCATTACTCCATTTTAAATCCAATTTTTTTCTGCTAGGAGTTACATCCCGTTCATTTCCAATCTTCGTAAATAAACATAATTACCTAGACTATTTCCATGGGGTCATTTAAAAATCCAGCACAGTTTAAAGCTAATATAGTAATATCTATTTGCGAAGTGTTGTGGCTTAATGCTGTTTGCAGCATGATTGCAAAAATGATCACCATCCATGAGGATAACAGAAATAAAATGTCTAACTGCTGTATCCAATATAAAACAGATGGAACTTGAATAGTCTCAGATCACTCATTACTCAGTGATTACTGTCAAACTGTTTGTCAAATTGTTCTAGATTATGATTACCCAAAGGTTATAGATATTTTTCTGAGTAGAGGAAAGACTTTCAACGGTATCTGGTTTCAGAGGTTTAGAATCTGTCCTGGTATATATAAAATATTCTAATATTGTAAGGATCACTTCACGCTAGTGGTTTGCTTTAAGCTACAAAGTAAGAGTAAGAGAGTGGGCTCTTCTTCCATATGGTCTTCTCCTCCTCTGATGTTGTTGATGATAACAATTCTCAAGGAGCCTTGTTTATGTATCCTATTGACAATGGTATATAAAGGTCCAAAAGCACTCTTATTTGCATGGTTCCAACAGCATCCCCCACTCCTTTCCTACTGCACAGGTGGGGAAATGGGAAAAGGGAATTATCCGCATGGAATATCCAGTGTGGCCACGCTATGGATCCTTCCTGCAGCCCATGTCAGATAATCGCCACCTCACAGTGGCTACCCTTGAAGAAAGACCATTTGTGATTGTGGAGAACACAGATCCTTCCACTGGAGTATGTGTCCGCAATACAGTCCCTTGCCGGAAACAGACCAACTCCTCTGTAAGGTAAATGAGAGGGAAGAATTCAAAGGATGGAACAGGAGGAAGCAGAACTGGAGCCAATGCTAAAGGGAGGAGGGGGCTGGCTTCCAATATATATCTTTTCCCAGAAACCACAACATGTTTTCTCATGTAAAACCAGTTACATTAATTTTATTCCTAAATTAATTGCTTACTTCACTGTCCACCATTATTCATTTGTTTTTGTTTGTTTTTAACTTGCTGTCTGTTTCATCATAAAGTATTTTCCCATCTGGTATTCTTCAGATAGGATTGACAATTTATCCACAATTCCAGACTAGGTCATCCCTCAGTCTTTCATTGTGTTGCGAGATTTAATCCAACTTATCTGTTGTGGACAGGGAGGCACAATCTATTAACTTTATGATTATGATAGTGAAATTTGGAGCCTCAATGTCCACTTTCCATGATTCACCAAGGGAATCAGATAACTGTTGAAGTGAGTTTAATAATTTAGGTTTAAGCCTTTAGGTTAACTGAAACTAAAGGTTATCAGCCAAGAGTCTCCCTCAGTAGTAGAACCTATGTGTTACTTATGCATTTGTCGTCCAGTATTGATCCTGCTTCTATCTTCTTATTGGCATACTAATAAGATGGAAATGTTTATCCAACTTGGGTGAACATCTGAGAGAGGGTGTCCTTTCTTTAGAAGGTGTGTCAATCCTTCACTCTGTTAGATTTTCCATGAAAGAAGGAATGGTGAATAGTAGTTGCTGAAAGCTTTGAATACTTTCCAAATTAAAGGATGAATTCAGGGATAGGCAAGTCTAGCATTCAAGTCAGTAGTGTTGGGATGGCTTTCAATTCAACCACATTGCCCAGAAGAAGCTACTGTGCTAATCTCCTAATGTGCTGCCCATCAGATGTGTTGGATTATAGGTTTCATCCCTCCCAGCCAGTGGGGTCAAAGAATGATTGGCACTGGTAATATGATAAAATATACACCCTAGTGCCTATTCTGTATCTCTGTCTGAAACAATATGAATCCTAATGGAAGCATATAAAGAGCAGGATACATGAATGGAATTGCTATATTTTAATTGATCTCATGCTGTTAACTAAATTTGCATAAAATGAACACAAACATGATGGATATTAGGTCATGGATGGAAGAATAGTTGCCATTTGTTTGGAATGCCATTTGTGCACTTCCTAAGGTGATACTAGACATAAAAGTTGTTTTGATTGATGAAAATGATTATCAATCAATAGAGATTTCAATTTTGAAACATTTAACAGGGAAAATTACTCCTGTGTGCCACCGTCAAAATTTTAGTTAGCTGCAAATTGTTCCTACTCTTACTGGCCTTCCCCCCCACCCCCTTTTGGCATGTCCTAGGGCCTTTAAAGTTGCAAGTAAGAAAGGAAATATAAAATAAACAAAATATTTCCATTGCTATATCTACCTGTTAGGACTATTGTCACTTATTGGCTTCAAGTTCAATGTATTTTACACCAGATACTACAGCCTCCTTTGATAGTACTTCACTCAACCACATATATTGGGTGTGCTTTTTAAGGGCATGTTGGTTTTGGGTAATGACCTTGAAGTTGAAGTTAATAAACAGTTTTGAAATCTAGAGGCTACATATTATTTTGTTGCATATATTCATTGTCGAATGGAAAGCTAAATTTCAATTATAGGTTATGAAAATGAAGGGATTTTTTTTCCCCATCCCAGTTCATGGACCCCATGAAATTTATTCATGGATTCCCCAAGAGTCTATAGACCTCAGGCTAAGAATCCTTGCTTCATATTAATAAAAATAGCTGTAATTTTGTAGTGATGCTTGAAAATGAAACATTGATAGTGTTAGATGAGCAGGAAATGCTGTTTCCTCTGAAACATGGGTAATCTTCATGACTGAAGTCAAGTCAAGATGGAGTGGTGACGCAAAACAAGTATGGCTATCTTATGCATGTGGGGGAATAACAAATTAGGATTGGGAATAATAGTTTGCAATTTCAAGTGTATTTGTCCTATTTTGACCACTATTTCCTGAAATGACAAGAAGCCGTGCTACTTTGCAACTGTGCTACCAGAATTCTGCAGTTAAATTCAGATTCTCAGGATTGCAAAGCTGAGATTATCTAGCTGTGATTTAAAATCAGAGAGTTTGAAAGTGGAAATCCTTGGTCAGTGTTGAACAGAACCAGGAATAGATTCATGTTTCTGCTTCAGGCTGAGTGATGAATAATCAGGCATGTTTCCTGGAAGCATATAGTGCAGGGGCGTCAAATTATCACCTTCTGGCCCTGCCCTCAACTAGTTTAGTGAAGGAGAAAAAAGCCCAGAGACATCACATGATGCTGCTGTGGTGCCGCAGGTTTGATACCCCTGATATAGCAGATAATGTGGTTTGCAGATTTAAGGCTATGGCTGGTTGAAGGGAGGTAAATAGCTGGCACTAGCAATCAATCTGCATTCATACATGTTGGGGCCCAGAGATTTTTTAATCATTTGCCTGTTGCTGACCTCTGCAATTCTCTCGTCAAGATTGTGTCATCAATGTTCCTGCTCAATGAAGAAAGTTACATTCTTCCCCTAATAAATTTAAGCTGAAAAACTAATAAAAGTTTCTGGCTTCATTCTTCAAAGATCCTCTTTAATGTTTCTGATACTATAATGTTTTCTCTCATTCTGTAAGCCCCAGTTTTAACTGACATCATAAGCTTATACTTTTTTCCCCTTCCGCTTAGAATCTTTAGTCTCCTCCAGTGTCCAGTTTCTAAAATCATAAAGTAATTTCTTTTTGTTGTGACTTAACCATAACCAAAATAGCTAAAATAAGTCTAATTCCCATGAGAGACTATTTATTTTTATAGTAAATTTCAGAACCTTATAGTAAAGGACAATTTTCCAAATTTACCTGGACCCTAATCCGTGTACTCAAACCTGAGGGAAACTGCTATCTTGCAGTCTCCTCATGAAAAGCAGCCATCTGGAGCACAAGTGGGTGATCTCTCATCCTTATCTGGAGAGGTTCCAAGGAGTCAGTCTATTTACTGGTTCCTTGGTCTTTACTGTGCTCTTTGGTTCTGTTTTCATGAAGATGCCTTCAGCTTACCATACTTCCCTCAAAAGTCTGCAAAACGGCCAATTTTCAATAGCAAAAATAAAGGTGAGAATGGGAAGGGGAGGCCTCCTTCTACCAATCAGGAAGTAAATTTGAAACCAATCTGTACAATAGTATTAAAAATATGAAAACAAACAGTATTCCAAACCTCCTTGTAAGGAGGAAGTTGTGAGATTTGCCTGGTAAATTTTCCTTCAACTGCAAGAGCTCCAGCCTGTTCTTCTTTCCTATGATAATTTCTCCTGTTGCTTGATGGTGTGCTAAATATCATATGATTTCCCTCAGTCCTATTGATAAAAAGTATTGGATACTTCTGATGTGTGCCCACTATTTAGGTGACATAGGATCCTGGGTTCAGTGGCCTAATCCATCAAGGCACTCCTTATGTTCTTTCCTCTCCTCTTGGGTCCATAATTGCTCACAGATGTGATTAACAACTGCCTTGATGATAAAGGTAGCATATCATCTCCTTAAGTTTATTGTAATGTACTTTGCAAAATTAACATATTTTTCCATCCTAAATTGGATTGCTTAGGGAAAGCAAAAAAATGGATTATTGTGTAAAAGGACTAATGAGCTCGATTGTGGTACCAATCTAAAATTCTCAGAAGCATCCTGATTCTGAATTTGTAGTAAGTCCTTGCCCTTATGAGCCATTACTCGGCACTGCACTCCAAATGGTGAATCTTAGGATTTTTGTTTTTATGTTTCATTTAATGAAAGTGAGCTTCTTTGAAGGAACACTGAAATTCTTACAGTGGAAGAATTGATGGTAAAGATATCAGAGTTGACTTAAGAGATTTTTGTAATATCGAGAGGCAGAAGGAGTAATGAGTATATAACTGTTGAAAAGAAGGTCAGAAGTAGCATATTTTTTCTTGTTTCTTGAACTACTTTTTTCTTATTCTGCTTTTGCACTTATTTTTCTTATTTTTCTTTCTTTCTTTGTCTTTTTTCTTCATTTTTTTCTTTATATTTGTTTTTACTTATGTAAATATTTTTAAAAATATATTATAGTACATCGCACAGCTAGCCAGATGTTCAAATTGGATTTGGTATTTTTGTTCATCCATCCATTATCTGTCTGTCTGTTTGTCTGCCTGTCTGCCTGCCTGCCTGCCTATCTGTCTGTCTGTCTGTCTGTCTGTCTGTCTGCCTGCCTGCCTGCCTGCCTGCCTACCTACTTACCTACCTACCTATCTATACACACACACACACACACACAAACAACACACCTAAGACTACCCCTCCCTGGCTTAAAGAGTAATAATAGAAAAAGTACATGTTGACAGCTGGAGTGTGTCTGGGCATTTGTGTGTAGGCATCCCTGCCTTCTTTAATGGCCTCACACCAAGGAGATGCTCCAGAAAATAACAAATGTGGAACATTAGCCATTCTAGCCACTGATGAAGTTACACAGCTCATTTACAATGTGTCATATCCTGTGATGGCATGCCCATTATTCAGTGCCATGCTAAGCTGGCAAGCTGATTATTTATGACTGTGTTTTTCTAAAGACAACAGGACTGTAGATAGCAATAAGGATATAGGGCTGCCACATCCCAGTAATGGTTTAGTTATTTTTACTTTAGAGGAATTGGGCTAGTGTCTTTCATGTGGTTCTAAAGAAACATTCCAGAGCCTAGTGATTTAGGTTCAGGATGTCTCAAGGCTTTGATTTGAGCAATTGTACATAGTCCTAGCATGATTTGCTTGGAAGACACTGAGGAACAGTGTGATTGTTGAGTGCCTTCTTATCTTTTTTCAGTGGGAGTGAATCTATGGACCCATATACCAAACTCTGCTGCAAAGGTTTTTGCATTGACATCCTAAAGAAACTAGCCAAGACTGTGAAGTTTTCCTACGATCTCTACCTGGTGACAAATGGGAAACATGGTAAAATAGTGGATGGTTTCTGGAATGGCATGATTGGTGAGGTAAGGAATTAGGTAACCTAAAAGTTTGGATTTTAACCACATACACTTACACTGGTATTTGTCAGAAGTTCTCCATGTGGAGAAAATAAAAGCAGACATGCAACTTTGGTTCTCTTCTAAAGTTATACAATCCTTCTGAACTATAGCACATACCTAAAGGCTGACCTAGCTTAGATCAAAGACAATGAAAACTCTATACTACCTCCCTGCACATACATCATTCTTGCATCCCTCAACAAGAAAGAAGACCCACCACTCAGTAGTCCTCAACTTTGTCTGTAGGCTTCAGCCTTAAGATATGGTAGCCTTAAGAAGATAGCTTACAAAATAGAGAGTCACTCTCTTTTCTGGGGAAATTTATGGAATGTGAAATGGAACTAGAATCTTATAGTCAGGTTGGCATTGAGCTATGCTAACCTGGGAGTGGAGACTCTTGTCTTTGGATAAACATGTGTAAAAGGCATACCTTCCATGAAACTTAAGAGTTTGTCTTCAGTCCGGCTGCTCTGCAATTAGGCCATCCTTTGAATAAGATAACAGGCTGCTTGAGTGTCAAGAGCCTTACCTCTTGGTGCTGACTGGGATATTTAGACTGACTGGCAGCATAGTTAGGATTTTTCATCTAGCTGAATGGCAGGGAACAGATTTCTCTGTGCTGCCTGAAAAGAAATAGACATTCCACTTTGGGATTCTCCTATTTTGTGTCCCAGAAGGAATTTTAAATCTTTCTGAACTGGATGTCTATTCAGAAGCATTTCAGGAACCATCTATATGAGAAAAAGAGCAGAGTTGTGAAAGAATCGA
Source organism: Hydrophis major (assembly GCA_033807585.1). NCBI lineage: Eukaryota > Metazoa > Chordata > Lepidosauria > Squamata > Elapidae > Hydrophis > Hydrophis major. Next base: position 179,877,599 of record CM066329.1, read on the forward strand.
GCATTGCACTATTTCTGGCCAGAACTGTTCCTTGCTTGTGTCTCTACTGTAAGGACATCAATGGCAATCCTGACATGCAGAAAGGGAAATGGGGTTGGGAGAGTGATATATGGTGGGGAATTGTTTCTTGATGGTGCACGAACACATTTTTAAGGATTGGACTTATCCAGGTACAGAAATGTTCAGTCACGAAAACTCTTCTTAAATACATGCACACTTGATCTGAAATAATGGTAGTTTCATACTATCTGTAGGGTTGCCATGCAGAGAGGTCTCTTTGAAGTACAACCTTTTTTTTAATCCCTTGAAAATAAGTCCCACAAAGCTCTGTGAGTCTTATTCCCAAGCATAGACACAAAGGCTTATCCTCAACAGGGAGGCAGGACCCATCCCATCTTGTCTGTGCTTGGAAAGGCTGGGCCTGCTTAAAATTTGAATTGGGAGACCTCCAGAGAGTAACAGGGCTGTGGCTGCATTGGGAAGTTTTAAAAAAGAAGTTGTGGAAGGAGACAACAGGAAACCATTTGTTTATTTAACAGAATTGTATGGCTGTCATCTTGAAGCACAACTCTGGCTCAAAGACAACCAAACCATGTAAATACTGTTTCTAAGAAACTACATGGATGTATTCAGAGACTCACAAAGAGTCACAATTGAACTTCAGACCATATTTACCTTTCATCCTTTAATTTGCTAAGATTAAAATAAAAGCAAGCAGAAATTTATCAGTACAGTATAAGATCCACTTGGAGCTGGTTCTGTTGAAGGACATTATTATTCATGCCTTCTCTCTCTGTTTTCAACCTCCCAGGTATATTACAAGCGAGCAGATATGGCCATCGGGTCTCTCACCATCAATGAGGAACGCTCACAAATTATTGATTTTTCTGTACCTTTTGTGGAGACGGGCATTAGTGTCATGGTAGCCAGAAGCAATGGGACTGTCTCACCCTCTGCTTTTCTAGGTAAGAGCAAACAAACATATGCCATAAATACTAAAAAAAAAAAAAAAAGTGAGATTTGTAACAGAATATAGCCATATGGAATGCTTCTGTGTTACTTGGTTGTGGAAAGTCACTTCCACTGTCCTTTTCACCTCATTTCTTGACTATTGTAATTACTTCTACATAGACAGCACTTGAAGACCTCTTGGAACCTACAGTTAGTTTAAAATGTGGCAGCTCCTGTGGTGTTGGGCTCTCTCTCCCTGTTACCCATGTGTATCCTTGTGGCAGGAGTTTGTTGATTATCAGTTGACTTCTGGGTGCAATTCAAAGATAATTATTACCTTTAAACCTTATAGTTTGGGGCTTGAGTATCTTGTGAGGCTGCTTACTCCAATTGTTTTCTGTCTATTCACTGAGACTTAATAGAGGGACTTGTTATGGGTATCGTCCCTGAGAATATCAGTGATAGGCTGGTTTTCCCTTTCTCTGGAACAGTTTATCCAGGATATGATGGCACAGTGGTTAGAATGCAGTACTGCAGGCTACTTCTGGCTGACTGCCAGCTGTCAGCAGTTTGGCAGTTCAATTCTCACCTGCTCAAGGTTGACTCAGCCTTCCATCCTTCTGAGGTCAGTAAAATGAGGACCCAGATTGTTGGGGGCAATATGCTGATTCTGTAAACCGCTTAGAGAGGGCTGTAAAGCACTGTAAAGTGGTATATAAGTCTAAATGCTAAGTGCTATATGGTCCCATCCCTGTTGTATTTCAGAGACCTGGCTTTTTTGTAAAGCATTTGAAGATACCATAGATATTTGAGTTGCTCCTGAACTCATGAAAAAAAAAATGCCAGTTCTTGGCTTTTATTTGACTGTTGTTTAATGTTAATTTTCAATCACATGTTTGTAGTTTAACATTGTTTTGTTGGGGAATTGTTAGCTACTCAAAGTCTCATGTTACGAGCTGCCTATAATCTCAAGCAAGTAAGAAAGTAAATCATTTTTGGCGCTATACATTGATACTGTCTTCTGTTCCCTTTCCTATTTTGAGCAAGCTCAGTCCCTATTGAACTGTTTTAAGTTTTTCTTAAATCACTTTCACACAGTTATTTCTAAGTATTTTGGAGACTTGCATAACTTATGCTTTGATTGCTCAAGGAACACTACTCACACCAGCAATAAAAAAGAAGGAAAGGATTTCCTAATGTAAATTATATGAGGTGAAAAATTTTTACTTGCAATATTAACATATGGTTAGATGTTTAATATTCCTTGGTTTAAATTTTCAGTGTGAAAATAGCAATTTGCCGAATAGAAATCTTTTCTAAAACACTGTGTTTGCATATGTCATACTTTGGGCATTAATGTTTAAATAATACAACAATATTAATTTTTGCCATCATATTTGTTGTTTGCTTCTAAGCAACTTTTCCTTATTTACTTTTTAAAGTATTAATATAGGCTATCTGGAGATTGGAGACTCGCATAATGAATATGATATCAAATGTTGCATACCCATAAGATTTGGCTATTTTAATTATGGTCATTGGAAGAAAACAAAGGTAATTGAATATGAAGGCACTTTGAAATAATAAAAAATACTTGTAGCTCAGGTTTTAAATTTTGGCAGTGGTTTGTTCTCCAACCTTATTTCAGTGTTTCATTACCAAACAAGGTAACATCATCAATGGGATTTTCTTGTCCTATTCTCCTTAGTTTATAAATGGCTTGCATATAAAGGCACTTTTTCTTGCATGTAACCAGGTATCATACAGCAAGGAGCATAAAAGGCAATGCAGCATACATTTGATTATGTGAAGACATCAGTAAATGGCTTTAACTGAGAATGAGAAGAACAGTGTCAATGAAATGAACACAGTGTCAGATATTTGTTTTGTAATGTTGCTAATAATAATTCCACCCAAAAATATAGTTATCTGAATCCAGCCAAACAGAAGATGTTCTGAACATTCTTGAAATGCATGGCATCCAATCCTTTGCGTTGGAGAATTGGGCAAGAGTTACAAATTAATGTTTTGAGCTGATGATTACAGATACGGGAAAAAAATCATTTAATAGAACAGAGCATACCAATGAAGGACAGAGTCAAAATTATGCCATCCCTCACAAGGAATTTGCTGCCATTTTCTTGTTCAGTCTGGTTTATAAAAAACCTATAATGTCCAGAATTCCATTATCCTTGTCCTTCTCCTAGAACATTGCTTGAATGCCCATCAACTATTCTGATAGATCTTCCTTGTGACAGAATGTTTGGAAACAAGATCTCTACTGTTTACTCTAGTTGGCTGGTATTCAACAAATGCCTCTGTTCAATGTCTAGGCACAAAGTCATAACCACTCTGGATCTAGATGAGGAATTAGTTATTGGCTCAGCATATCTGTGCCATAAAAAGGGGGTGGTGGTGATTATTTTCATTTTCATTACTGCTTAAAACAATTACTTCCTGGAACAGAATGGGATAAACAAGCTTACTGGCATCCCGAGAAACATTATCATTTATGGTATATTGGGCAGAATTAGTATTTGGAAGAAAAAGTGTGGAGAACCCTAGCATTGGTGTATCCATTCCCTCTCCTGTTCCAGAAACAGGAGAATATATAATTAAGCTACCTGCTGACCATTACTATCACTGTTGCAAATAGGTTAGCAAACAGACTTTTTGTCTTTCAATACTTTCTGGAATATCTCTGAGTGTAGTATCCCTGAGTGTAGTACTCCATGAAAAACACCTTGTTCTATTCTGCCAACATGGTGATTAAATACCTGTCTGCATCTGTCCATATCCTTCTGGAGGGTCTTCCTTATGTCACAATGTAGGCCTTTGTTGTGATCTTCTTTTTATCTGAATAACTCTTCCCCTCATCAGAGACTCCAGGTCCATCAGTGCCAAACAAAACTGCCCTCAGTTTCAGGTAATTAATTGGCATTTCTAACTGGGACTATTGGCCTTGGACTGAACAGGACTGATGGTGTCTTTCCCAGCCTGTGGTCAGCTGCTCTCTATTCAGCTGTCTAAATGGCATCTCTCTTGTCAGACTGTCTGACTCTAGTCACCAGAACAAGGAACTGGCTGTCAGTCACAGCTGGGATCGGCAGGGTTTTGTTTCTGGAATAGAAATCAAAGAGATGGTGTGGAACAAAAACAGAGTGATGACACCAGGTCTCTGGTTGCTGTCATTGCCCTCTGAAGTCTTGCCAATGCTATAAGGAAAAGGCTGGGGGGTGGAGAAGGGGAGGCAGGAAAGGGAAAAGATAAGATATATAGATCTGTCTCTGCCAGGGTATTTGGCGCCATCTTCATATCTAAAAGTATCTCTTCTCTTCTTCATCTTATGGTTATTCTCTTCCTTGCTGTTTCTCTCACTCCCATTTTTGGATTCTTCAGATCTAAAATAGAACCACGAGTAACCCATTCTTCTTCAGGAGACAGCTAAGACTGATTCGAAGGGTTAGCCTCTCTTGGATAGCTGAATTAAAAATAAATAAATAAAAGTTGAGGTTTGCCTTCCAGCCAGAAGAGATGAGATTAATATTGTCCTGTTGGTTTTATCTTTGAGTGCTTGAGAAGGAGCATTTTGTTTTTCTAGAAGGATTGTGTTAAGTAGTAAGAATTCTTGAATTCCTTTGAAGTGAACCAGAGCCTCCTTCAAAGTCTTTGATCAGATTTCTATAGATGAGGACCTAGGCAAGCCTGTAATCTAGTTGACACTGTTTACAGTATAGTTAGATGGTTAATGAGTTTCTTTAAAAGGGTTCTACTTTAGTCACTGAAGGCTGTTTTCATAATTATTGAAGTATGCATGAAACTGAACAGGGTTAGGTATTAAGCCAACTTATTTTGTGCATCTGTCTTCACAGGCTTAGTTTCTCTCATCTGCTATTTTTATGGTGCCTTGATATGTAAATTTTAGCAAGGTACATATTTTACGTGTCTTGCCTTCATCCTAATTTGCAAAAGGATTTTACAAAGCTAAGATTCAGTCATTTTCATCACTGATTTTATGAATTATTTAATGCTTCTTGGAGAAAAGATAAAAATTTATTGCTCTGATTATTCATTCTGACTGATCATTGCTCCACTGTATTTGTGTGTCTGAGCTCATATCAGGTCTCATATATATCCGTTACCTTCTGGATTCTTAAGAGTAATTTGGAAAAGGCATGAAATGAAAACTAGGGCAAGTTTTAAACTAAGATGTCATATCATCTAGATTGGAGAAAGTTCAATTGACAGGAAAAAATAAATGAAAGCAAGATTTGTTTTTCTCATGCTTGTTAGCGTTCCCTCTGGCAAAATCTTTGTTTAGTGTTAATCATCCTATGCTACTTAATAGCCTCAATTTACAGTATTGTATATCAATATATTTTTGCTTCAGTGTTTCTTTTTGTTTGGGGTTCATAAGAGAGAGAGAGACAGAGACAGAAACAGAGAAAGTTAAAAGTCTGAAATAATGAACTTGTTATGTGTTAACTAGAACATATGACAGTGTCATGACTTTTATCGGATAATTGTAGAGAAGGAATCCTTTTTTTTTTTCAAAGACTGATAGTTAATTGCTCAGTTTATGGGAGCTATTTGTTTGACCATTTCCTGATATAACATCTTATTAGAAAGTTGCAAATAGGAGAGTTGTTAGAGATTGAAAAAGTCACATAATTTTCCTTATAGAAGGTCTAGATGGAAGGTTGTTGTTTCATGGTTAAGATGCTGGGCTTATTGACTGGAAGGTTGGCCATTTGAGATCCTAATACCACAGGACAGGGTGAGCTTCCGTTCTTGCCTCAGCTCTTGAGAACTTAAATGTTCGAAAGTATGCAAATGTAAATAGATAAATAAGTACCACTTTGGTGAAAAATTAACAGCATTCCATGCACCTTGACATATAGTCATGCCCATGGAAGCTTCAGCCTTGACTAGGAAACAGAGATGAGTATCACCCTCTAGAATTGGAAATGATTGGATGGGGAAACCTTTAGCTCTAGGTGTATCATGCAACAATTATTGTTAACATTAACAAGCCATAGTTAATGTGCACCATGGTTTAGCAATATAGTGAATGAAATGCTGTGATATATTTACCTCTGTGGTGGTCTCCCATGGAAAGAATGAGACACAGGCTGGTGTACTTGGGATGGGAGCCCAGAATAAAATTCCAGTGCTTCCTTTTATTGAGATTTTTGTGCATAGTAAGCAATTGCATTATGGATTAATAATTAGTACAGGCTTGTTTGCAGTTTGCAGTAAATAGTACAGGCTTGTTTGCAGTTGTCTAAGCTGCCTCTTTGTTTGTATTTGTTCTTTTTTAAAAAAACAAATTTTATTGATTTTAAAGACAAATAAACCATCATTAACCATTAAATACATAAAACCTCTTTCCATTATTAATTTTACAAGTCAAGTAAAATATTATTTTATGCAACATAATTCTGTTTTACACCATTTCAATATAAACATATAGATATCTCTTAACAAATTTCTCATTATTTCTCTTTTCGTATTCAATTTCATTGTTATTATTATTATTTTCTATATTTATCCAGTTTATAATCATCATCTTCATTCCTCTCTGATTTGATTACCATTATTCTCATCCAACATTCCTCCAAGGTTTTATTAATTCTCAAACAAAACATAGACACACAAAACACAAAAATATAAAACTTCTTTTAAGAAAGTAGTTTGGCCCCAGATTACCTCTCTTTGTATGGACTTCAATTAAATTCGTGCTCATCTTGTATACCATTACCTATCTTATTTACCATTCTATATCTTCCATATAACTTCTCCCCACTTTTCGTTCTTCTTATTTCTATTTTATTTAATTCATTTTAATTTAAATCATTATATTTGTATTTTTTGTCCATTCTTTCCAGATTATCCATTTATCTCATTCCCTATAGTTAAAAAAAAAAAAAAGAATTTCTCCTGAAATCACTGATCAGAGTATGATGCCTTTCTATCCTCCCCCAAATTAATATTTAAAATAACACCTGATACCCAATCTGATTCTGCTTAGTACATTCTACCTACTAACCTTTAAAGAGAAAAAATAATAAATTCATAATAATTAATATAATTAGATAATAAATCTAAATATTAAATCTTATAACATTCCGATTGTCTATTTCAAAAAACAAGTGCTACAATTTATTAAATTTTAAAATCTATCATTACTAAACATTTCAATATTTTAATCTTTTATTAATTCTTATAACATTCTAGTTTTCTATTTCTAATACATAATACCATCTTATGTACCTTGCAGAATCTTCTTTTTTAAAGAAATTATGCCTTACCCTTTATTTATTTTTGTATTTGTTCTTATTGTTCTCTTTTCTTTGCACTATCTTAGTGACCTTTAGACAGGCATGAATGTATAAGGCATTATATTAATCATTGCTCAAGCTCAGGCCAAAGTTTATTCCCACATCTCCCCTGTTTTAGTTTTTTGATGATCGCGGATGCCTCGGTAGCTTTTCGCCATCTGCAACAGCAATTCTCCTTCCGTAGGCTTCACCCGACACATTCCTAAAAGTCCAGGGAGACATTGAATACAACAGCATACACAGAGAGAAAATATAATAAGCAATATCACTCCAACAATTAGGTGATGAATCCATGAACCATCTGGCAACCAGGACCCAAGTGCAGACCACATGTCCAGTCCCTCATCCTCCGATTGTAATGGATTCTCATTCAGGGTTTGTTCCATATGCTGTATTGTAGCTGTAATGTTTGGAGAATAATCAGAGATATACATGCAACAATGTGTATGAATCACAGCGCAAACTCCCCCTTGTGCAGCCAAAATAGTGTCCACCGCATATCTGGTTTGCAGGACAAAGTCAAGGATTTTTCCTTGCTCTTCTTCAAGCAGCTTTAGCGTTTTAATGGTGTCTTTAAACATAGTAACTGTCCAATTGTTTAAACAATGCAAATCTCTATAGTTCATCATGACTCCTAAAGGAGGAATAACTCCCCTTGATATCTGTGTCCAGTAGTCATGATTCAAAACAGAGTTTACTTCCGTTGCGGAACGCGCATTGCGGATATGAGCAATCCCCAAAGATTTTAAAATGACATGAGATGGGATTACTTTCCCAAAGGTGCAGACTCCTTTCCATCGTGCTGGCATGCGATCATAGGCCATCCGTCCACACAGCAACCATAGATTTGCTCCCAGGAGATGACCAACCTTATTTGGCTCAGCATAGATTAATTTTGCAAAGGATTCCATTAACATAGCCAAATAAGTGGGCGGTGGTGCGTATTTCCCATTTGCACATTTGGGCAGCTGGTTTTCTATCATGATGGGACAACATGTGGCAGGGATAAATGGACACCCATTTTCATTGATCAAAGATATGATATCAAATTTAGAAATATTATGTACAAAGTAAGTGAGATTTTTAGTTTTCATGCCATCCGGATAAACCCGACTTCCATTGCGAATAACAATTGTTTTGTTGCAAAATGGATATATTCCCAAGTAAGTCATATTCTCTACCGTCTCATTGTGGGTCCAGGAGATACCCGCCACCTCTTGGATTCGGCTTCCAAGATGCAATGTATTTATGTTACTTGTCGTCCAACTGTTAGACCACATCCCTGAACAACCATAGCATTGTCCCTTATACCAGTCACTTTCGACCAGAGGTACTGCAATCATTGGAAGCCCTGATATTTTGTGAGTTGGCATGTGCATACATATCCAACAATCAGTTTTATTATGAAGATTTGCTAGCTTCCCCATGTCCTGGATCAACGTGTTTCTTTTCCATTCCCCCAAATCCATCCCCTTGCCCCTTTGGCTGATGATAAGGATGCACACAGTGAGCAGGAACCCAAACAACTGTCCCCTCATCTTCAACAGTAGCGTATCCTCGGCCCCAAGTTATCAGCGGGACAGGTCCTTTCCTGGTAGTCTCTTATACCGAACTTTTGGATCTGGTAGTCTCTTATACCGAACTTTCGGTCTTGGCGTACCTGCAGAAGGGGAGGAAGCAAAATGCCTACTGGCTGCTGTAGCAGCGGAAGATCCTGTCATGTTTAAAAAATTTAAAGTGTATAAGGTAATATTAAGAATGTTTTGTATGTAAGGCAAGCCATATCCATCCACTTCCCCCGTTTTTGTTTTTGTGTGAAGGAGTGCTTGTTTTAGTGTCTGATGAGCTCGTTCCACAATGGCCTGTCCAGTGGAATTGTAGGGAATGCCAAATTTATGTATAATTGACCATCGATGACCAAATTCCGCAAAGGCAGTGCTAATGTAAGCAGGGCCATTATCGGTTTTGATCTCCATTGGTGGCCCCACATGTGTGAAGGTACGGAGACAATGGTTGACTACGTGTTTTGTTGCCTCTCCTCGTTGAGGTGTTGCCATAATAAATCCTGAATAGGTATCAACGGTGACATGCAGATGATGCCATGGTTTGAAGGGAGGGTGTTGTGTGACATCCATCTGCCATAGTTGACAAGCAGATGTCCCCCTGAGGATTTACTCCTTGAGGAAGAGCAGTGGATTGAGCACTGCAACTAGGACATTGTTGAATAATAGCTGCGGCTTCTGCAGCAGTGAGACCAAATTGTTTACAAAGAGCTTTAGCATTTTGATGAAAATAGCTATGTGAGTCCCATGGAGTAACAGGAGAAAGCGAGAGACAGGACATGGCCGAGGCCGCTGCGTCAGCCACGTCATTCCCTTCCTGCAGCTCCCTGGGAAGTGGCTGGTGGCTGCGAATGTGTGCGATATATAGAGAATGTGTGCAAGAATGAAGACAGCTTTGCAGAGCTAGAAACAAACTCGTAAGATTAGCATCAACAGATGGAGAAAGATAAGCAAATTCAATGTTAAGTATCAATTGATAAATGTAAAGAGAATCCACAAGAAGATTTAGTGGTTCTTGTGCAAATTCTTGAAAGGCCAAAATGGCAGCAGCTAATTCAGCCCTTTGTGCTGATTGCTGAGGAGGGGTAATTTTTGTTTTCCATACCGCTTCCTGTCTCCATGCACAAGCGCCGTAGGTCTTACCACCGTCCGTATAAACGGTCACTCCCCCAACTGGCTGCTTAGCAATAACTGAATTAAAATTTACAGATACATTTCGAAGCAACTGGAAATGAGGGTCACCGGGGGTGTGGCAAGAAATCTTCCCTGGCCAATTTTCAAGAGCAATTTGCAATTCAATGGATTGACTATACCAAGTTTCCCACAGAGTGAGGGAGATAGGTAAAAATAGCTGAACTAGATCTATGCCATATAAATGCATACTGCGATTTCGGCCTTTGATGATTAACTCACTATAAAGCATAGCCATAGTAGAAACTGTTTTTCGGGGAGTATTTTGCAAATGCAACCATTCAATGATATAAATCTGCACTTCATGTAATTGAAATAAAGCTGCAGTGGGCAAGGTTGGAGTTTGTAAAATTGCCAAAGCAAACGGAGTATCAGGAATGCATTGATCAACCCAACGCTGTGTTAAAGCCGCATTTACATGTGTCAGTTCCTTCCTTTGTTCTGCTGATAAGGTTATAGCAGAATCCGGTCTCGCAGAGCCCTTTAGGGCCAAGAACAAGGGCTGGAGTACTGCTGTAGTTAACCCCAGGTAGGGTCTAACCCAGTTAATTGTTCCTAGTATTTGTTGTAATTTTACTAGAGAAATCTTTTCCTCAATTTTGATTTCCGGAATGACCGGATGAGCATAGGTTGCAAGGACCTTATGCCCTAAGTAGGCATATGGCGTTTGACTTTGAATTTTTTCTGGGGCAATATGAAGTCCAAATTGTAATAATACCTCTTTAAGGCAAGGTAACGCTGCCTTAACTGTTCCCGGTGGGCCGGGAGCTGTAATTAAAATATCATCCATGTAGTGGTAAACCTTCCACCCAGGATGAGAGGTTCTGAATGGAGCCAGAGCCATTCGAACATATGACTGGCACATCATTGGACTGTTTAGCATTCCTTGTGGCAAAACCTTCCATTGGTAACAAAAGGTAGGTGCATTGTTATTCAACTCAGGTACGGTAAAGGCAAATAATTTCTTGTCATCTGCATGCAAAGGGATAGAAAAAAGCAATCCCGTAAATCTACTACAACTAGATCCCAATTACGTGGGATCAGGTTAGGGTTAGGCAAACCACATTGTAACGCTCCCATTGGTTGAAGGGTGGAGTTAATGGTTCTCAGATCATGCAAAAATCTCCATTTTCCTTTTTTTTTTTTTAATAACAAATACTGGAGTGTTATATGGACTAGAAGTTGGCTCAATGTGTCCTAATTGTAGCTGCTCAGCTACCAATTGATGTAAAGCTGTAAGCTTTTCTTTTGGAAGTGGCCATTGGTCAATCCAGACTGGCTGAGAGGTTAACAATTGTAATTTTTCCATTATCCAATAACAACTTTTGTGCGAAATTGTGACAGCAAATCTCTGCCCCACAAATTTATATGCAGGAGCAACACAAGAGGTTGAATCCTTGCAGTCTCACCAGTTTCTCTATGCAATGCCTTCAACCAATGTACACTACTTCTTGCAAACTGCATACCACCCACTCCACGAACAGCCAGAGAGACTTCAAGCGCCCATTCATTTGGCCATTCCTTTTGGTGTATCACAGAGACATCTGCTTCGGAATCTATAAGGCCAGAAAATGATTTTCCCTGAATTTCAATTGTCATTTTTGGTTGGTCTGTAGTCAGTTTTTTTGTCAGCGCTAGCAATTCTGCAGCAACTGGAGAACTTGCCATTTCAGTGGACCCAAAACCACCAGTTCGTGGGATCCCAATTAAAGGATTTATAGGGATGTATGGAAGCAATAATAACTGGGCAATAGAGTCACCGGCCATTAATGATGCAGGAGTATCAGTGTACAATTGTATCTTAATAACCCCTTTATAATCTTGATCAATAACTCCTGGAATAACAAAAAACCCTTTTTCTGATGCAGAAGACATGGGAAGTACTAATCCCACTGTTTTTTCTGGCAGTGGCCCATGCAAATGAGTGCCCTCAATGTACACTTGATTAGGAAAGGTCACATTAATTGAGTTCAACATTTTTAAATCCAAACCTGCACTCCCAGTAATTGCAGGCAATGCTTTTGTGACAGCCTTGGGAGCGGGGGTAGCTGCACGCCCCAAATTTAGTTTCCCGGATTTTGGTTCTGATCAGAGCGACATTGATTTGCCCAATGAAACCCTTTTTTGCATTTTGGACAGACCAATTTTGGATGGACGTCCTTAATTTTGTTTTTGTTAAATGCCATCCCCCCCCCCCAGGGACACGGCACTGGGCTTTAAAATGGCCAGGCTTTCCACAATTAAAACAGTTCCCTGTAGGTTTCATCCCTTTTTGTAATGCCATAGCCAAAGTCTCCATGTTGTAAGCCTGAGAACCCACCACTGCACATGCCTTTAACAGATCAGCCAGAGTAACCTCACCTCTAGCCACCAAGAGCTGTAAGATACGCTTGCAGTCAGCATTTGCATTTTCAACTGCCAATTTCAGCAAAGGTTCTTTTGCAGTTTCCTCATTAGAGATTTGCCTGGTAATAGCCAATTGTAGCCTTTCCACAAAATCATTATAAGACTCAGATGCTGTTTGCTTAATTTGAGAAAAAGACCATGCTGGAGTTCCCACATCCTGAATGCGGGACAACGCCCCAAGGACAGCTGCCATAACCACTGGAAATACGTGATCAGGCAAATTAGCAGCTTGATCAGCAGTGGATTCAAACAAGCCTGCCCCGTAGATTTGGTCTGGCGTATACAGGCCCCCCCCCCCCCCCGAATTCCTTCTCCTAGTGACAGCTTCCCTTTGGTATTCTGAATCAAAGACCACATACTGAGTAGAGCTCAATATCATTCTCATTAAATCTTTCCAGTCACTAGGAATCGTGCTTGAGGTAGCCAAACTTGTCAGAAGCCCCTTTGTAAAAGGACTTTGAATACCATAATCTTTTACTGCTTTTTTAATTTCCCTAAGAACTGCTAAAGGAATCGGAACCCATTCAGTCTGCAGATTGCCTTGAGCATCCACTTGCCTATTGACTGGAAACAAATTCATCTGAGGAATCTCTTCAGGCTCTAATTTCCCCTCATTGAAAGCCTGATGCATCATTGTTTGAACTTTTCCCATTTTTGGTTGGATTTTATCATTCACAGGCATAGGCTGTGGAAATGATAAAGCACACTCCAGTTTTGGGGAAGGCGGGTGCAATACAATTCCTTTATAAGGAGAAGGTTCTACTAAAGTTTTTAAAAGAGGTTGTTGCTGGGTCTCTAAAGCAGTCATAACAACCTTCCAATATATCAAAATTTCAGCTGTTGCCCGTGGCTCTTCATGAAGGATAGTTCCAATTCTCCTCCATGTGTCTAACTTTAAAGAGCTTTTCTCCGGATACCAGGGACATTGCCGCCAGATCTCTAGCAGCAGCTCTCTCACATTATCTTTTGAAAGAACTATTTGCTCCCCCCCCCAGAGGGTTTAAAGATAAAGAAGTTTGTCCTGACTAACTTCAGCAGCTCACTAACATGACGTTCCTGTGGCTGAGAGAGTTTTCCCCCCATGCTCCCTGAATAATCCTATTGTCCAGCAATAGTTAAGTACGTACTTTACCTATTCCAGGCGAGGAAACACGGAGGTCCGGACACGTACCACCTGCAGTGGATCAGGTCGGGGTCACCACTTGTGGTGGTCTCCCATGGAAAGAATGAGACACAGGCTGGTGTACTTGGGATGGGAGCCCAGAATAAAATTCCAGTGCTTCCTTTTATTGAGATTTTTGTGCATAGTAAGCAATTACATTGTGGATTAATAATTAGATGTAGTACAGGCTTGTTTGTAGTTGTCTAAGCTGCCTCTTTGTTTGTATTTGTTCTTATTGTTCTCTTTTCTTTGCACTATCTTAGTGACCTTTAGACAGGCATGAATGTATAAGGCATTATATTAATCATTGCTCAAGCTCAGGCCAGTTTATTTATTCCCACATACCTCAAGGCCCACATCTGTACTTTATCTCAGGGCCTAAGACCCAGACCTCATCCGATAGCTTCTTGATTGACATTCTGTCTTCTGAATTGAACAGGCTCTCTGGTTTATTGGATGTTGCAGAAACAAAGACTTCCTTGGTGCTCTTTGAGATTGGTTGTTTGCTTGCAGGTGTTTCATTTCCTAAGCAGGTAACATTGGCAGTGCACAGGAGCATCATTAGTGCACAAGAGCATGTGTGCAAGTGAACAACCAAGCTCAGAAAGCACCAGGGACTACACAGTTCAACCCTGAACCACAGATATTCTCTTTTATCAGAAGAGAATAGCCTCAATGTCAAAAGTAGCTGCAACACTGACAAAGTCAAAAAGACTCAGGCAAAAATGGTCAGAAGGAATTTAATCTTCAGCAGAGACTGATTAATGAGAGAGGCAAGCTGTGAATCCACCAAGATCTTAAGAGCTCTGTGCATGTGCAGCACATGCACATAAATAAGTGCCATTTTACAATTATATCAGTAACTTCGGAAATGTTTAGTCCTATTTTAGGAATATATTCAGAGAGTGGAAGAAAGGAATGGTAATGTGATCCCATGGAATGGAAAGCCCAAAAGAACCGTTTCCTTCCTTCCTAGAGCTGTTAAGACGAGTAATAAAATGAAATCTCCTTCAAATCAGATTTGGCTGCATCCATATAGGTGTTCCCTATTGCTGCCTTCTGGGATGTTTTTTCAACTGTCCAGTCCACTGTACAGCTTGAGTTTTTCTGATAATCTTTCATCCAGACATGACTCTTCTTAATTTCTCAAGGTCAGTTGGGCTGCATTCTCCTTCAAAGTGAAAACTCAGTTGCAGCAGCCAGCAACTGATAAGTTATAAACTGCTACAGACATTGCTGTATGGATCTTTATCCTTTTGAGATGTGTATGTGTATGTGTGTGTTATGCTTTTGGGTGTGAGAGGCAAAGAACAAAAGACATTCAAGAAAAGTTCAAGAGAACAACCTTGGGTTGTCACAGCCTACAAAAACAATAAGTTATGTCTGTCCCAAATGGAACCATTTTAAGTATGGAAACACGAGAAAGGGCAATGTGTAACATAATGGACTTTCTCTCCAAATTCACTCCAAGTTGTGGGGGTTTTTTCTTGGTAGGAGTGCAGATTGCCTCACTTTGCAATTTTACAAACAAACAAACAAACAAATAAATAAAAATATAATAATATAATATAATTATAATATAATATAATATAATATAATATAATATAATATAATATAATATAATATAATATAATATAATATAATATAATATAATATAATATAATATAATATAATATAATATAATATAATAATATAATATAATATAATATAATATAATATAATATAATATAATATAATATAATATAATATAATATAATATAATATAATATAATATTATAATAATATAATATAATATAATATAATATAATATAATATAATATAATATAATATAATATAATATAATATAATAAATATAATATAATATAATATAATATAATATGTCGTGTCCGGAAATAGGCTCAGAGTCGGTGACTTTCAGTAAAAGCTCTTTATTTCTAACAAGTGAACCGAACCGGCAAAAGGCAAAAAGCCTGCGGCTTTTATACCCTTTTGCCGCGGCGGCCGCGGCCAATGGCAGCGATTCAAGTCTCCCGCTCTTGGTTTGCACCAATCACAGGAGACTTCAATCGGGCCAATCGGCGCGGCTCGCCTGGCCAATCAGAAATCCCCGCGCCTTAGCCAATCAAGGCACGGGAATTTCGAGTAGTCCATTTTAATACATAACACCCCTCCCCTCTTGGTATGGTCCCTCACGTGGTGTAGTCACGCAGGTAGGCGGGGCTCCGTCGGGTCCTAGTTGACCTGCGCAACTCACTTTCTTGTTGTAACTCGGCCGGAGCGGTCATCTTTCTGGCTGCTCCTGCCTCTGTGAGAACCGGCTGGATGATCGGGCCGGTTCTCTCGCCGTGGCTCCCGCCTGGGCCTACCGGGTCGGTTGAGTCACGGATTTCGCCGCTCCCACTTGGCTTCTCCGAGTCGGTAGAGTTGGCCAGACGGCTCTTCTCCGGATGGGACTCGCGAAGACTGCGTTCCGGTGAGTTTTTCAGTTTTATTTTTTCTTGCGGTTGTTTTACCGGGTATTCCCTCCCCCCTTGGTTCGTGTCTTGGGGGTTGAGGTCAGTCATTGCTCGTGACCTTAGCTGGTCGATATGTCGTTTCCAGGCTCGCCCATCGATGGTTTGGAGCCGGTACGACCGAGGACCAGTGACTTGTGTTATGACGGCTGGGATCCATAGGGGGTCCCCCGTCATGTTTTTGGCGTAGACTAAGTCGCCTGGTTCGAAAGTCCGGTACCTGGAGCTGGAGTCTGGTGGCCGCTCCGGGTTATAGGTCGGGTGTAGACGGTCGAGTGGGGACCGCAGCTTCCTGCCCATCAGGAGCTCTGCAGGGCTTTTGTTAGTTGTGGTATTTGGCGTGATGTGCTGTATGAAGAGTAGTTTGTTGATTTTATCGTTGATCTCCCCGTGGTCCATTTTCCGGAGGGTCTTTTTTGTAAACTGGACCATCCGTTCCGCCCTACCGTTCGCCGCCGGATGCGCCGGTGCTGTCAATGCGTGGCGGATGCCCTTTTCTGCCAGGAACCGTTCGAAGTCGATGGAGGTGAATTGGGGCCCATTGTCTGAGACGATGACGTCTGGGAGGCCGTGTGTGGAGAACAGTTTGCACAGTTCTTTTATGACAGCCTCTGTGGTGGTGGATTTCATGTCAGCCACCTCCAACCAATTTGAGTATGCGTCGACTGTGATTAGAAAAGTGTGTACATTTGTGGGGCCAGCAAAGTCTAAATGTATTCTGGACCAGGGTCCCCGTGGTGTTTCCCAGTCCCGGATAGGTGCTGCGGGTGGGCTGGATCTGGTCTCCTGGCACCGGTGGCATTTGGCGACCCACGCTTCAATTTGTTTGTCCATCCCTGGCCACCAAGCATAACTCCTGGCCAGGGCTTTAGTCCTGACGATGCCAGGATGACCCTCATGTAACATCTCTAGGACCCTGTTTTGTAATTTGTCCGGAATTACCACCCGATCACCCCACAGGATACATCCTCTTAACAGTGAAAGTTCAGTCTGGCGCTGCCGGAATGTTTTAAAAGTCTCGTCTTTGTCTTTTTCCGGCCAGCCTTTTTCTAACCAATGTAAGATTTGTGCCAAATGCCTATCCCTAATGGTTTCTCTGGCAATGTCAGATGCGGTTATGGGCAAATTCTCAATACTCAGGGTGTTTGTTGTTGGTGCGGGGTCAGGGTCAGAGTCCGGCAAGGGCGAGCGGCTTAAGGCGTCCGCGTGCGAAATTTTCTTACCTGGCTTGTACAGCAGTTCGTAGCTGTAGGCTGCCAGGAATTCAGACCATCTTGTCATGCGGGGCGACAAGATGTTTGGTGTGGCACGGTTTCCAGCGAGGATGCCCAGCAATGGTTTATGATCAGTCACTATTTTGAATGGGCGGCCGTATAGGTACTCATGGAAACGCTTAACGGCGGCAACTATAGCCAAAGCTTCTTTGTCCAGCTGGCTATAGTTCCGCTCCGGTTTAGTCAAAGTTCTGGAGAAAAATGCGATAGGTGCTTCTCTCTGGTCTGGGAGGGTATGGCTGAGGACAGCGCCGACGCCGAAGGGTGATGCGTCGCAAGTGACAGCTAAGGGCAAGGTCTCAC
Source organism: Hydrophis major (assembly GCA_033807585.1). Lineage (NCBI taxonomy): Eukaryota > Metazoa > Chordata > Lepidosauria > Squamata > Elapidae > Hydrophis > Hydrophis major. The sequence goes on from CM066329.1 coordinate 179,895,302, forward strand.
TGAATTGCATCAGAACGGCGTCGGAGGTGAGGAGATCCTTGGTTTTTTGAAAGGCGGCTTGCTCTCGTCTCCCCCAAGTCCAGGATGCCTTCTTGTCCAGGAGTCTATGTAAAGGTTCCGCCGCCATTGCCTTTTGAGGTAGGAAGACATTATAAAAGTTAAGCAAGCCTAGGAACGCTTGTAGATCTGTTTTGGACTTCGGGGTGGGGGCTTCCTTGATGGCTTTCACCTTTTTAGTTGTAGGATGGATGCCCTGCCGGTCTAGGAGGTAGCCCAAAAATTCTATTTGCTCTGTACAAAGTTGGCATTTTTCGCGTTTGACTTTAAGTCCTGTTTCTTTAAATTTTGTTAAGACTTGTCTTAGTCGGTTTTCTAATTCTGCTTCGTTTGGCGCCGCCACTAACACGTCATCGAAATAGGGCACCACCCCCTTGATGCCTTGTAGTAAACGTTCCATCAGGCTCTGGAAGATGCCTGGTGCCACGCTGACTCCAAATTGGAGTCTGTTACACTTGAAGGCCCCCCGGTGTGTCACAATTGTTTGGGCTTCCGCTGTTTTCTCGTCCACCGGCAGTTGTTGGTATGCTTGGGCGAGGTCGAGTTTGGCAAAAAATTTTCCCCCTCCCAGTGAGTGCAGTAAATGTTGCACTATTGGGACTGGGTAGGCACTTTGCTGTAGCGCGCTGTTTAGGGTGGCCTTATAGTCCCCGCAGATTCTCACGGACCCGTCTGGTTTTATTGGGGTCACTATAGGGGTCTCCCATCTGGCGTGGTCTATCGGTTGTAATACCCCTTGTTTGACGAGTTTGTCGATCTGCTCGTCAATTTTTGGCTTTAACGCGAAAGGTACCCTTCTAGGTTTAAGCCGCTTAGGGGGAACCCTTGGGTCTAAATCAAACGAGATAAGGGGCCCCTGATACTTGCCCAAGCCTCCATCGAAGACCTCCTGGAACTCCTGGACTAGCCGCTGTTCCCAAGCTTCAATGGAGACGTGGTTGACACCTGTCAGCGCGATGTTAAGCGGGGCGAACCATTGTAGACCCAGCAGGCTCGGGCGGTCGTGGTCGACTATTGTGAGTGGTAGTTGTTCGGTGTGGCCTTTGTAGGTTATGCTAAAGTTCTTGGTGCCCACTACCGGAACACGATTACCTTGATAGTCTTTTATGATGATCTTTTGGGCATGCACGTTCCTTCTTTGTAGTGTAGGCACTAGTTTTTTTATTTCGCGCCATGCAATCATGGAAAGGTAGGATCCGGAATCCACTTCCATTTTGCATGGCTGGCCTTCGATGTGGACTTCTACGTATATTTTTCTGGCGCCGTCGGAGATGGCGTGGCCGATGGTCACCGTCTGGTGGGTTTCTTCTTTTCGCCGACCTTCGCCGCTTCTTTGAGATCGTTGCTTCTGGTCCCACCGACCTGCTGGTTGGCGCTCTCTGGCTCTGGGCGGGGAGCTTTCTCTTCTTCTGTCTTGCTGTTCCCATTTGGGCGGGCTGCGGGTCTTCCTCTGGCGGCAGACTCGAGCGATGTGGCCCCTTCGGTCACAATGCCTGCAGATAGTGTCAAAGAATCGGCATTCTGACCTGGGGTGGTCGCCGCCGCACCCGGCGCAGTTGGTCCTCGACCTACGACCTTTCCGGCTTCTTTGGTCTCCGCGTCCCGTCTGCACGGGATGTATGTCCTCCTCGTCATCTGACGTGCTGGAGGTTGACTGGTAATCGCCGTAGTGCGCGGTCGCTTCGTTTCTTGTGTCGGCCGACCTCACGGGGTTGTTGTTTCCGCCCTTCGCGTCAGATCTTCGCATGGTGTCTGCTGACGTGCGGGTTGCTTCTGCGGCTGCTGCCGCGGTGAGGGCATCGGCTAGGCTGATGTCGCCTTTGGCCATAAGTCGGCTCTGGAGTGTCGAGTCCCATAAGCCTAGTACGAAGCGGTCTCTTATGAGACTGTTCAAACCTTCAAACTCGCAGAGTCCTCCTAGGCGCCGTAACTCTGCGACGAAATCGCTCAATTTTTCGTCTGGCTTCTGGTTTCGGCGGTAAAATTCGTTGCGCCGTATTAGAATGGGGACCTCGGGGGCGTAATGGCGCCGCAGTATTGGTTCAAGGACGTCCCAGTCCATGGCGGTTGCGTCTGCCGGCTTGGCTAATGCCTTAGCCATCTGGAAGACCTCTGGTCCGCAGTGTGTAAGGAAGACAGCGCGTTTTAGCGGGCCCGGGGCGTCCTTCATGCCGGCACATTCTAGGTACATCCGGAACCGATCCGAATACGATTCCCAGTCCTCGGCGGCGGGGTTGAAGGGAGCGGGCGGTGCTATCTTTGCCATCTTAGTGTTGTCGCTGGTTCTTAGGTGGACACGGGGTTCGGTTCAGGGGCGAGATCCCACCTTCGTCGCCAGTGTCGTGTCCGGAAATAGGCTCAGAGTCGGTGACTTTCAGTAAAAGCTCTTTATTTCTAACAAGTGAACCGAACCGGCAAAAGGCAAAAAGCCTGCGGCTTTTATACCCTTTTGCCGCGGCAGCCGCGGCCAATGGCAGCGATTCAAGTCTCCCGCTCTTGGTTTGCACCAATCACGGGAGACTTCAATCGGGCCAATCGGCGCGGCTCGCCTGGCCAATCAGAAATCCCCGCGCCTTAGCCAATCAAGGCACGGGAATTTCGAGTAGTCCATTTTAATACATAACAATATAATATAATATAAATAAGCAAATAATACAGAAAACTAAACTGTGAGCCTCTCTAAGTGAAACAGCAATTGTTTCAAGAATTTCTGGTGCTTTGAGGAAATGGAAAATATGAAACCGTATTCAAACAGAGCTTGACTTCTCTGGCATTGCTATCTTATCATTTTTAGAAAACCACCTAAAACCATCTAGTGAGCTCACAATCAGATAAGGGTGATGATTTCCTGTCTCATCTTTTGCTGCTCTGTTCTGTCCTGGAGAACAACAGTTTTCTTTCTTTTTCTCTTTCTCTTTCTTTCTTTCTTCTCCTTCCTTTCTTCCTTCTTCCTTCCTTTCTTCTTTCTTTCTTTTTCTTTTTCTCTTTCTCTTTCTTTCTTCTCCTTCCTTCTTCCTTCCTTCCTTCCTCCTTTCGTCCCTTCTCTCCCTCCCTCCCCCTGTTCTCTCCCCTCACTCATTCACTCATTGTCTTTCTTTGAAGAATTCAGAAAGGCTGGCAGCACTCCTTCCCCCGGTTCCTTATCTCTGCAACAACAACCCTTTGAGGTAGATTGGGCTGAGAAAGAATAACTAGCGGATGACCAAAAGACTTTAGTAATTCATGTGATGAATGTACAGCTCCTCATGATTGTATCTCACCTTTCATCAGCTGTAGCTTAAAACTGATCACACGCAAGTACAAGTTAGCATCTCATTGTGTTCCCAAACAAGTGAATTTCATCTCACAATGCTGTCATTTTCCTGAAAAAATTGAAATGCTATCTTTAACATGTACAGCCATGTTTGCTTTTTGAGCTGACAAGTGATTCATTGGCCTAGAATGTCAAAAGAAGGTTGGTTGACAATCGAGTGGACTCTATTATTCTCCATAATGAATCTTTTCACATAAAGACAGTTTATCTTGAGAACTGTGTTATCGGCTAATTCCTGAATGAGTAGAGATTTCATCAAACCAATTCACACTCCAATACAGGTTCAATGAACACGAACAACTAGCATTTCTAGGAAGAAAATTGTACGCTCCCTAGGGAATATTTGATTTTATTTTATTTTATTTTATTTATTTTATTTATTTATTTTATTTAATAGGTAGCATGTCACCTATTGTTAGGGATGCTTGAGGCATTTGCTTTTTGTAACAGAGAGATTATACAAACTGACTTGATTTGCATATTACAGACTAAGGTACAGACTAAGGTACAGTAGACCTTTACAATTTTTTTATCATTCCAAATGTTGTGATGCCCTATTTTGTGCAAAAGAAATGTAATGTTTTCAAAAAGTCAGAAGCATTCAATATAGTACTTTACTATTGGTAATAGAGGAAGAGCACTACCACCACCCGCCCTTGGGTGAGCATGAGCTGTCTAGGGGAAGATCCCTGGGCCAGGTGCAGAAGATTTTCTCTCACCAGAAGAAAGATTTTTGGTCTGTCTTAAACAGGATCAAAAATTGCAATTCATTTACCAAGGGTGCTGCTGGTATGCAAGGTGCCCTTGTACAGAATTCCATTAGTGTCCCAGCAAGTTTTAAAATATTCCAGCTGTGTGAATATGCACTTGCTTGTGGTTAAAAACATATTTTAATATTCCAATTAAATATTTTCTACACCTTGCCTCCTCTTTATGCGGCACCTTTGTGCAACGCCAGATTGTGGTGGCCTTTGGGACAGTGTCTTTCTGTGTTTTCACAGCATGTCCCCAGTTAAATAAACTAGGACTCCAGCCTAAGAGTATTTAAATGTATTCTATTGAATAGATATGCTATTAGACAGCAATCTGTCTCCGTTTAATTTTTCCTTCCTTTGGGTCCTTTCTGAGGAACAGGCCTAAACCCAATAGAAATGGAGGCCTCTTCTTGCTAATATGAAACCTCCTACCCTTCCCTTTCCTTTCATCTGCCTCTCAGTATGCTAATGAAATGCATCTGATGCATCAGATAAAGTTTATGTCCTTTATGACAGGAAAGGACAAGCTGACAAATGAGCCTCGGTGACGGTATTTGGGGGGACTGAATTAATCCCATTATTCAGTCTGCCTTTAATGGTGGAGCTCTCAGTGTCTCTCTGTTGCTGCCAACATCTGAAAATGGCCTGGTCTCTCTCTCTCCCTCTCTCTGTTTTTCTTCATCCCATATGCTTTTGTGATTCTGGGATTGTTTCCCTATATTGATCATGTCCAAGTGGGTGTTCTGACACTAATGATGCAGTCTCTCACAACTGTCTTACTCATCACAAACACAAGATGGGAATCCCAGCGTGTATGGCCTGATGTGCAGAGCTGGCTTTCTCTCTGCCCCTTGAAAACCACAAGGCTAATAATCATCTCTTTACCTCTGCCCTGTCCATTTCCTCTGGCTCCTCTTCAATCCTTACCTGTTAGGTAGCACGTCTGGAACCTTGGACATTGCCCAGAGAAGTAGGTAGAGTCAAAAAAACAGCCATGGATTACACCCCTGTCTACAGTAATCTATTAGACCAGAGATCTCCAACCTTGGCAACTTTAAGACTTGTAGACTGCAACTCCCAGAGTTCCTCAGCCAGTTGGAGACTTCTCTATTAGACAACCCCCAGGTGACAGCATTATCATTGTAAGGTATCCTGAGTCATCTCTAAGCAAGATGGGCAGTATATAATTTTAATCATAAGTAAAAATAAATTTGTGAAATCATTGATCTGCTATGATATTGATAATTCCATCTAATAAATATAGGTTCAATATAAATCAAACAAACTCTTCCAGCAGAAAAAACAACCCTTGAGTGATTTGAAATACTTTTTTATGGTTATTCATGTTTACCAGTGGGAATATTGATCCCATAGAAAATACTGCTTTCATGAGATCAATATTCCCATCTTCAACTCCCCACCACCACTATCAAAAAAGGAAAAAAGCTGGCTGCATAAATAAGAAGTCTGGATTTCTTATAGCCACAATTAAATGGCTATGAAGACCCATGGCCCATTGACTGGACAAGAGTAGTCATCTTACAATGACCATTAACGCCAAGTGAATTTCTGACTATATCATTTGAAGCTTCTTTGAGATATGAATTTTATATTAGGGAGTTTTGAATTGGGATAAGAGGAAAACATTCACTTTCATACTAGAATTTCTTAAACCTGTGTCAGATTCCCACTGCTGTGGCTAGCAATGAAATAGACATATTTTCTAAGAATGGTTTGTTACGAACTCAGCAAACTCGTTAGTTTGCGATTCTAGTAGTTTTCTTTCCATGACAGGTTCCCAGCCTGCACTTCTGATTGGCCCGTTGACAGTGGATTGTGATTGGTCGGTTTTGGCTGATCGGATTGGCTGATAGCGGGTCGCTGCTGATTGGACTCTCTCAGCGTGGCAAACTTAAATCATTGGGTGTTGTGACAGCAGCCAGCTCTATAAAAGGAGCTGCTGCTGCCCTAGTTGTTCACTCTGTTCTGAAGTCACTAATAAAGAGTTGGAGTCACTATTCGATGCCTCGTCTCCATTCCTTGTGCCCACTCTCCCAGATCTAACATTGGCGACAAAGGTGGGATGTGGAGACAAGAGAGCTGAATGAACACTCATTGAACGCAACAGAGCACGTGGCTGAGAGCACACCAATCGCAGCAGAACGACCAGTGGCGCCATACCATCCGCTCCATTTGACCCAGCTAATGAAGACTGGGACTCGTATATGGACAGGTTTCAGATGTTCCTGGAGACCAACAACTTGAAGGATGCTACGCCTGGCAAGAAACGAGCTGTATTCCTGACTCACTGCGGGCCCGCCATTTTTAAAATGGCAAAGGCACTTGCAAAAACAGCTGAAGTCAAGACGATGGACTGGGACAATCTCTCCCCAATCCTTCAGGCCCATTATGCCTCAGCGGTGCCAACACTCATCAGGAGACACGAGTTTACCAGAGGAACCAACAGGAAAGTGAAAGTGTTGGAGACTTCATCGCGGACCTCAGAAACTTGGGAAGACTCTGTGGTGTCGCAAATCTCGAAGAAGCCATGAGAGATTGAATCGTTCTAGGTCTAAAAGACCCCACAACCGAGAGCAAGTTTATGGCAAAAGGGGACATCGCCCTCGCAGATGTCATCGCCAATGCTACTGCAGCAGAAGCAACCAGGAGGTCGGCAGCTCAAATGCACCGAGAGAATGCACCGCACCGCCAACTTGCCAGTGACCCTATGGCCCCTTCCGAGAGGCACGCAGTGACTACCCACCATGAAGATCTCGAATCCTCCTCAGAAAGCGAAGAAGAGGAGGTCAACAGACTCAGGTCAGACCGAGATCAGCGAGATCAATGGACTCGTAAACCCTCGTATCAGTGTGCTGGATGTGGGGGAAACCACCCAAGATCAGACTGCAAATTCCTAGACACCCTCTGCTGCTCCTGTGGAAAGAGGGGCCACATTGCAAAAGTCTGAAGATGCAAGCGAGGGTCCAGCCCAAACCAAAGAGAAAATAATTTCCGGCAGACAACAGGCACCCCACCAGTAAATCGGGACCGCCCAAGCAACCAATGGAACCACTACTACAGAAATCGAGTGCCAGCCAATTCTACCAGACGAGAAGAGGCACACCAAACCATCACCATCAGCCACGCTTCATCCCTTGATGCAAGAAAGATCCGAGTAAAGGTCGCCATTGAGGACCGTCCATTCATTATGGAAGTTGACTCCGGGTCCTCCCTATCAATGGTCTCCTGGAAAACCTTCAAACAGCTGATCCCTGACATCCATCGCCAGGATCTCAGCCCTCAGAGAATTATATTGAAGGACTATCAAGGAAACAGGATCCCGGCCGCCGGTTCCAGCCATGTCCAAGTATCCTTCAAAGACCACATCGCGACTCTACCACTTACAGTCATCGATAAAGATCGACCCAGCTTATTGGTTTGCAGTGGTTCACGCCACTTGGAATCGAACTGGTGAGCATCAACCAAACCGAAAGCGATGACTGGGAAGCGGCTCTCATCCAAGAATTCCAGGAAGTGTTCACGGAGAAGCTAGGCAAGTACAAGGGATCCCCCATATCGTTTAACCTCTGCCCAGATATTGCGCCCATTCGCCTTAAGCCCCGTCAAGTGCCTTTTGCACTCAAACCAAAGATTGATGAACAATTGGACAAATTGATAGCCCAAGGCGTATTGGAACCGATTGACCATGCCCGATGGGAGACCCCAATAGTAACCCCCATAAAGCCTGATGGATCTCTGAGAATTTGTGGGGACTACAAGGCCACCCTAAATCATGCATTTCAGCAGAGCGCTTACCCCATGCCTGTGGTCCAACACCTACTTCACTCCCTTGGGGGCGGGAAAATATTCGCAAAATTGGACCTAGCCCAGGCATACCAGCAGCTGCATGTAGATGCAGAAACCGCGGAAGCCCAAACTATAGTGACGCACAGAGGGGCATTTAAGTGTGATAGACTCCAGTTCAGAATGAGCGTGGCATCAGGCATCTTCCAGAGTCTGATGGAGAGATTATTACAAGGTATAAAATCATGCCATATTTCAATGATGTCTTGATAGCTGTCCCCACTAGAAGTATACTAGAAAAGCGGCTAAGAATGGTCCTCCAAAAATTTAAAGACGCTGGCCTGAAGGTCAAGAAGGACAAATGCCAACTATGTACAGAGAGGGTTGAATTCCTTGGTTACCTTCTTGACAAACAGGGAATTCACCCTACTGAGAAAAAAATTGGCTGCAATTAAAAATGCCCCAAGTCCTAAGAACAAAACAGATCTTCAAGCCTTCCTGGGACTTATTAACTTTTATAACATCTTCCTACCCCAGAAGGCGACTGTTGCTGAACCCCTGCATAGGCTCCTCGATAAGAAGGCTTCCTGGGTTGGGGACATGGAGAAGAACAAGCTTTTCAGCAAGTTAAAGACCTTTTAACATCCAATGCCGTATTGATACAATATAACGACACTTTACCCTTAAACGTCACCTGTGATGCCTCACTGTTTGGAGTAGGAGCCATCCTGAGCCACGTCCTGCCAAACGGCACTGAGGCACCCATTGCATTTTTTTCCAGAACTTTATCTAAAACTGAGAGAAACTATAGCCAATTAGATAAAGAGGCTCTCACTATTGTGGCTGCGATTAAATGATTCCATGAGTACATGTATGGAAGGTCCTTTTCTATAATCACCGATCACAAACCATTACTGGGCATCTTGGTGGGGGATAAACCAACTCCTCATATCTTATCGCCAAGAATGACACACTGGTCAGAGTTTTTAGCTGCATATGACTATCAACTACAACACCGACCGGGGAAAGCCATTCCCCACGCTGACACCCTGAGCCGCTCACCACTACCAGAAGTCATAGATGACCCAGCTCCAACCCTAGCTGTACTACAGATTGAGACACTCCCTTCACCACCGCTGACTTCACAAGACATCGCATCCGAAACAAGGAAAGACCCTTGTTTAGCACGAGTCCTCAGCTGGGTGGAAAGAGGTTGGCCTGACAATGCACTCAACGAAACCTTCAAGCCTTTCAAGCACAGGCAGACAGAATTTTTCACCCAAAAGGGATGTGTGTTATGGGGAGACAGAGTCGTCATCCCAGAAAGACTACAGCATAAAGTCCTAAAACTATTGCACGATGGACATCCGGGTATCGTGCAGATGAAGGCACTAGCAAGGAGCTACGCTTGGTGGCCAGGCATAGATAAGCAAATAGAGACTTGGGTGGCCACCTGCAACATGTGCCAGGAAACACGCTCAGCCCCACTGAAAGCACCACCAACTGAATGGGAAGCAGCCTGAGGTCCCTGGTCCCGCATCCACATCGATTTTGTGGGACCCACCAAAGGGCATACATTTCTCATAACAGTAGATGCCTATTCCAACTGGCTTGAGTTCCACAAAATGAAGAACACCACCACAGAGGCAGTCGATAAAAAATTAAACAGACTATTTGCCACACACGGGTTGCCAGATGTCTTGGTTTCAGACAATGGCCCACAGTTCACCGCCTTGGCATTTGAACAGTTACGAAGCAGATCGGGGGATACGCCATGCCTTAACATCGCCGGCTCACCCTGCAGCCAACGGTAGGGCTGAATGAATGGTCCAGTTCATAAAGAAGACCTTACACAAGATGGAACAAGGGAACATGCACGACAAGGTAACCAGGATGCTTCTCCTCCAACATATCACAGCACCACAAACAGCACCACAAACAAAACCCCAGCCGAGCTCCTGATGGGCCGGAAACTTCGATCACATCTTGACCGTCTACACTCTGCCTACATGCCGGAAAAGCCTCTGGGTTCCAGTAGCAAGTACCGCACATTCAAGGTAGGCGACCCAGTCTGCAAAAAACCTTACCGGTGACCCTTTGTGGGTCCCTGCTACCATAAGGCAACTTACGGGTCCCTGTTCCTTCCATTTGCAAACTAATGATGGGAGACTGTGGAAGCGCCACATCGACCAGTTATGTTCCAGGTTGGCACCTACCCCTTTCACAAGCCCTGAACTCCAAACCAGGGGGGGAAGGGAAATCGAGGGGACCGAAAATGAACTAGTACCTGATCCAGTGCACGAGACTCAGCGACCAGCGCAATCAAACCTGGAGTGCTCACCTTCCGAAGAGGAGCTGGGACAGATGGCCATCTCACTGCGGAGCAGCACGGCAGCATCAGCAATCCCAGAGAATCCAGACGGCAGCCTTGACGGGAGTAGAGATGACAACCCCGAGTCATCCAATGGAGAAGTCGGATCACTGCTACCGCTGAGTCTAACAAACAACCCACCAGAACCAGAGTCCAGCCAAGGACTGATGGAGCAACGTAGATCATGTAGGCAGGTAAAATGACCTGCCTACCTGTGTGAATACATCACCCCACCCTTGAGATGGAACCTAGGGGGGAGGGGTGTTACGAACTAAGCAAACTCGTTAGTTTGTGATTCTAGTAGTTTTCTTTCCACGAAAGGTTCCTAGCCTGCACTTCTGATTGGCCCGTTGAGGTCGGTTTTGGCTGATCGGATTGGCTGATAGCGGGTCACTGCTGATTGGACGCTCTCAGCGCGGCAAACTCAAATCATTGGGTGTTGTGACAGCAGCCAGCTCTATAAAAGGAGCTGTTGCTGCCCTAGTTGTTGCTCTGTTCTGAAGTCACTAATAAAGAGTTGGAGTCACTATTCGATGCCTCGTCTCCATTCCTTGTGCCCACTCTCCCAGATCTAACAGGTTAATGGGGTCTCTTCTTCCCACTGTAAATAGGATATGATGTTGAGCCTATACTGTTACTTTATTAACTTGTACTGTTTTATCCTACATGATCCTCTGTCACTTGGAGGTTATAATTGAGGAGGATTTGATTTCATTTCCACTGTGTGGCTGTTTGAGGAGAATATTCTGGTCTATTGGTTGCGCTATCCTTTTGCACACATCATTAAAGCAATATTTATTTTCCCCATTATCTTTGGGTTCTTTGCAGGACAATACCAAAATGACAATATCAAAAGAGCCTCTTTCACCTCCGTTCTTTTTTAATTTGACTTTGATTTCCTAAATGCTTATGAAAATGTTTCACTTTTATTTCCTTGACTGTTAAATCCTACTGACAATCTTGTGCCATAGGCCTATCTTTCCTCATTCCTTGCATACATTTTCCATGATTATCTGCAGAGTTAACCTTTTAGTGGGTGAATGTTTCTCCTATTGGGTAAAACTTTTGTCCTCTTCCTTTTGTTCTCCTACCAGTTTAGACTTTGTTTTATTTTATTTTTTAAATGCTATATATAGCAGGAGTGTAGCAAAGGTCTCTCCTCAGCGGGTGCATAAAATCATTCCAGATATGAGTTTGATATATGTGTGATTTGTTCTGATTGGAGCTAATGTAAGTACTCCCCTCCCCATGTCACTTTCTTGTACTTAAATTTATTGTAGTCTGGAGCCCCTGCCTTGAGTTTCAATGGAAAAGGGGTCAGGTTAGATTCAGGTTTAGCTTCCTCTGGGATTTAACTTTGAGATGAGGAATGTATCTAGATTGCCACATCTCACAATGAATCAATGTGGAATATGTGACTGCGGGGGGAGAAAAAGCATGCAGCTACAGTGTAAATGCTTGTTTTTGAAATGGGAGCCTTCTGTGAAATCAGGACCTGCATATCAAGCATCATACTGACATCCTTCTGATTGTGAGTGACAACCTCCTAACAGCACGGGGGGGGGGGGGCAGAGAAAAGAAAGTTGGGGGAAGCAAGAGAAGCTAGGAATTCTACAGACATTTTCAAGTATTCATCCCATCCACCTACCCACCCACCTATCCATCCATCCATCCATCCATCCATCCATCCATCCATCCATCCATCTATCTATCTATCTATCTATCTATCTATCTATCTATCTATCTATCATCTATCTATTGTCTATCATCTATCATCTATTTTCTATATCTATCCAGACACCAGCAGATATGGAAACACACACAGATATACAGACACACACACATCATTTGGCAGTCTATAAAGAAAATCCCAAATGAGAATTTAACATGGTAGTCCTTCAACATAGATGACAGCAAGGGATTATGAAGGAGAATAGAAAAGAGGAGTGGGCAATGAAATAGAGTGTATGGATAGGGCATGTCAAACTGCTTGGGACAATAAATTGCAACATTTTTGTAGTCCTTCCATGTTATAGATCTTGTTGTTGTCCATGATGATGTAAAGTTATAAAATATGTCATGGCAAATCTTTTTTTTTAATCTCAGCAGACATTGCATATAAGTCTTGGTTCATGCTCTTTGGGTTATCCTTTCAATAGGAAGAAGAAATTGCTTGCAGTAAGAATGAATAAACAAATGATTTTTCCTAATCAATCCTGTTATCCTTAGTTGATTGGTTTCCTCTCATCTTCTAATCTAGAGCCTTACAGCCCAGCTGTGTGGGTGATGATGTTTGTGATGTGTCTCACAGTTGTTGCTATCACAGTCTTCGTGTTTGAATATTTCAGTCCCGTTGGCTACAACCAGAATTTAACAAGTGGCAAAAGTAAGTAAGTTTCCAAATGGCTCAGTGGATGAGTTGCTTTACTTGGGTGGGGAGGGAGGAAAGGACAAAAAGCGATATTATTCTCTTATTAAACATTTTCCTGCCAGTTATTTCAATGAAAGAGACTAACAAAGTCCAAAGGTACTTGTCAATTGGCCTTTTCCAAGCACCCTAAGGAGAATGAGAGCCCAGAATGAACAGAAAGATTTGAAGTAAGCAAGGAGTGGAAAAATATAGAGAATGTTGTCTTATTGTAATCCAGTGATTCAGTGATTCTCAACCTGAGTACAGTGATGTGGGGCAGGGGCAGGATGTCATCACAGAGGGTCCGCAAAGCCTTGAAGAAATATTATGATTTAAATCTTTAGTTAAGTCTTGGGGGGGTATCCATGATCATGGTCCATGGCCACAAAGAGTATTTAAAGGGGGTCCATGGTGAAGAAAAGGTTAAGATGCACTGTATTAAACATCATGCATAAGTCTGCCACTGCAAAAGATAATGTCTCCAATTATTAGCTTGTAAATACTTTCTGTATTTTGCATGGAACCCATTGCAGTCCCTGCCCATGAAGAGTCATACATTTCTGTTCCTCCCAGGGTCCTTTTGGTCTGATTCCCAGAACAAGAACTCTTATACAGCTTAGTTACAGGGATGTGCAGTCCTTCAGAGCAAGTGGGGACTCGCTATTGGACCTCTGCGTCAGCTTTGGAAGCCATATGAGCACTAGACGCTTCCACACTGCCTGGGAAAGTGGGAGAGGGGAATTTCCTGGAGTGTACGTGATTAGACATTATAGCATTCTTCTTCTAAGTCAAGGTCATGTTATTTCTGCACCTGGTTGAGGGGACATTTCGAGTTGGGACAGATGGTGATTGCGGCATGTGATGCCATGAGGGGTGCAGGGGGTGGATTTGTAATTTTTTTACTTATTGCAAGGAAACCCAAAACTTTCAGATTCAGGATTTCCCAGATGTGCCAGTTTACTACTCCAGTAAAAGGGACCTTGGAGAGGATGTCTGTCTATGAGTTATTGGTTGGAGTTGAGATTTTCTGGAACGCTGACACTCTGCATCTCGGACATCTATTTCCCCGAGATTGTGCAACTGCCATATAAACCCAGGAAAAGGCACAACGTTTTGAAGGAAGCACTAGCAAGGGTAGCATATCTGCCAATATTAATTCTGAAGGGCTGCACATGCCTGATTAATAGGATAATTTTTCATCCAGTGGTAAAGCATCAATGAAGCAATATATGTCATTAATTTATTTGTAATTATTCCCAGATTTGTACAGCCATAAGTGCAAACTTGGCAATTCCCATTGATCTCTAATACTCCAATACTTGAAGGGCTGCCACAAGGGAGAGGGGCCAACTTACTTGCCAAAGCACCTATAGGCCAGGCAAGAAACAATGGATGGAAACTAATCAAGGAGAGAAGCCACCTAGAACTTTCCTAACAATGGGAACAATTAACCAGTGGAATGGCTTCCCTTCAGAAATTGTGGATGCCCCAATATTGGATGCTTTTAAGAAGAGACTGGACAGCCATCTATCAGAAACAGTATAGGTCTTGGGCAAGAGCAGGGGGTTGGACTAGATGACTTCCAAGATCCCCTCTAATTCTGTTACTATTATTGTTACCTCCTATACACATGGGTGACAGATAAGGAAATAGGAACTTGGACAATAGATTGGAAGTCTAGCAAATCTTGGGTGAGAAATCAAAAGGTTGTTCAAAAGCTTAAAAATATTTTTTACACTTCATTAAACACTGAACCTACTCGATTGCAAGAGACCAAATCTGTTACAACTGAGTGGATTTTTTTTAAATGAAAAGAGTCATCCAAGAGTGCAAGCTATATAGACCAATCAAATGCAAAGGAGAACAATGTTCGAAAGGATATATAGAACTGAAAATGTCAGAAAATGGCTTTTCTCACATCTGTATGATTGGCTGCACCCTCTCCTAAAATTCTGACCTCTCTACAATAATTAAAAGACTCTCCTTTGAATTCTGTAGGTAGTCCTATAAGTATCATGCTCTTGACACTGTTTTGATTTGATCCACAATTTAAAAAAAAGCATTCCAGGTCATACGGTGGCTTGTCCTTTATTTTATTTATTTTTTGTTATTTTGACCCAGGCTGCTGCTAAGCATTGTGTGAAAATCCTTCATTCTAGGTCTCAGTTCTTCAACCATATCTTTGCTCCTGAACTGTCATCAGCAAGCTAGATTAGCCTGATCTGCAAAGGTACCTGTAGGGTTCTTGAGCAGGTTCCCCAACTAATGGGTCCCACTTTTTAGAGATTTAGAGAGCTTTCTCACAACTGCTTTTAGATGCAAGCTGCTGTTGATCTCTATCCTTGATAAAACTTATACATCCTGACATGTAGATAATGAAAAGGGTGTGAGTGGAATGAATTCCTTCCTGACTCCCCATTGCCACCTTTATTCAGTCATCTCACCTTCCAGAGAATTTCTCACCTTGGAAAAGTTGTTGTTCAGAGATTATAGTTAAGGATGCTGGAATGAGATGGCAAACTAAGAAGAGCCGAGAGTAAAAATAAGCAATCTTTTTTTAGCTTCCATCATGTTCTTTGGCAAGATGCAGGACACCTGGATGCTCCTGATTGCTTTGCCTTATTAGAATCTCTCTCTCTTCCTCCCTCTCCCTCTCTTTCATACACACACAGAGTACTTTACTTTTTCAGATTGTTGTTTTGTTTGTTGCATTCTTAATTTTAAGCAAAACAGACTGTCCTAATATAAGAAAAAAAAATTCAGAACTTGGGCGCATCACTTTGCTTTCCTCCAGGTTAGAAATTGAAGGAATCTCCATACCAAAATGTTCTGTTGTGATTTTTTTTTGAGACTTTTGGGTAATGTGGAGAGATCAAGAACATGAAAACAGTGAAAACTCTCTGAATTACAAATCAGTTAACTCCTTTCAAACCATTGCCATCAAGATTAAAGTCTGCAGGCTGTATATTTCTTCCAAGCCATTTTGTAAATATTATGAAAGAATATTTAGAGGAAAAAGTA
The DNA here is from genome assembly GCA_033807585.1 of Hydrophis major. Lineage (NCBI taxonomy): Eukaryota > Metazoa > Chordata > Lepidosauria > Squamata > Elapidae > Hydrophis > Hydrophis major. Next base: position 179,911,033 of record CM066329.1, read on the forward strand.
AGACCTACCAGGCACACTTTTCTTGGCTAGGGTGGCCTGCCAGAACATAAGACTGAATTGTTTCCGGACTTCCGGTTTGAGCTTCTTCAGCGACAGACCAAAACCTTGTCTCTGCGAGGCTTCGATCCGTGCTCACAGCTGGAGCGCCCCAAGATGTCTGGTTTCAGGACTAAGCCACCCCATAGAGGTGGTGAAGAGGGGGGAGACTGCCTGCAGGGTTGAGGAGAGCCACATCTCTCCTCTCCAACTGGCCATTACTCCCTTTCCCGAAGGCAGTTGCAGCGGTGGTCAGAAATGGCCACCACAAAGAAGAACTCGACCAGAAAAGAATGTGCAGGAGGAAGATAAGAAGAGAAAGTTTTGGTTGACTGGGTGAAATAGCAAAAGCAACAAATAAGGTACCCTGGAATTGAAACTATTAAGAAACAATAACGTTGTTCCCTACGTAGATTTTTAAGCTGCGGAGAGAGAAAAGGGAAAAGATTTGGGTTTTTTTCTCCTTTTCCTATACTGACAGCTAAGAGACTTAAGCAAGAAATTGGAAAAAAATCCACTTTGACATCAATAGGCATTTAATGCTGAAAATAAAAAGTCAAAGGGATAATAAAGATTTCTGGATAATTAAAAGCTTTTGAAAACAGGAAAAGAGAGAAAAAGAATAAAAGGGCAGGATCTGGAAGGGAGGAGACTGTCTGGAATTAAAAAAGAACTTACAGCAATCTCAACAAGACTTCCAAAAGATACATTCTAACTGAAATATCGCAACAAAAACCCCAGGAAGAGAAAGTCAAAAAAGAAATAAGAAGATATAACTCGGGACTATCTGGATTACTTGATGATTTCTGGATTCTTGGTTATTGTTTTGAATGACTAAAATCAATTGGGTGGTTGTTTAAAATTGTTTAAAATGGTCCACTTTTAGAAGAACTGAAAATGGAACTTAAAAAGTACAAAGAAGATGCACAAGAAGGGAGAGGTTCTTTTGGCTTCGTATTTCAGTTTTTAGAAATGGAGATTTGGAATTATGAGGAACAACAAGAAATACCTGCAGAACAAGAAGATTGCAACAAAGAAGAAGCCACCTTTAATGAACAAGTAATCTTAGATGGGGGGGGGGAAGGAAAGGGGGGAAAGAGAATGAAAAGTTTAAGATTGGGAAAAACAACTCCAAAAAAAATAGAGTGAAAAATAAGTATAAAATCAGAAAGCAACAGAAGAGGGAAATGCAGAAGAGAGAATTAGAAGTAGAGAGACAAGGGGGTAAAAAGGGGAGGGAGAAGATGAGAGGGAAGAAAGAAAGGAAAAGAAGTCATAAAGGACAGAAAAAATAGAGAGAAACAGGGCCTATTTAGAGATAATGGGTGAAAACTTAATGGAAAAAGGGATTCTGCAGAGGTACATAAGATAGTATGGTTATATTAGAAACAGAAATAATTTCAGAAAATATGAAACAATGTATGATTAAAATGTCTGATAAAATAGCTATCGTAATTCAGTGGAATGCTTGTAAATAAATAAATGTAATAAAAGGTATATTTAATGATTTATAAAACATATGTGAAGAGAAATAAGGGAAAAATTAATTATGGAGATTATATGTGTTTTTAAGGAAGTATGATATTTAATTGAAAAGAAGTGTTAAAGATGTTAAGATTTTAATGATTATTAATGATAGAACTGAACTGGAATGGAATGAGGGTTTATAATTACATATATTTACAATCTTTTTTTATTTTTTATTTTTTTTAAAGAATATAGTGTGTATTATAAGAATGTACCAAGCAGAATTCGATTGGAAGTTATGTATTATGTATTATATTGAAGGTCATAACCTTAAGGTATATACTGAAGTTTAAATAAGAGTTGAATGGATGTAATTAAAAGATATAAAGGTGTCATACTCCAATTAGTAACTACAGAAGAAAATTTGTTTAATGAGAAAAGATAATATGAATTTGAAACAGAACAGACAAAAGTATAAATATAATGATTTGAATTGAGATGAGATAATCAAAATAAAATTGAGAAAATTAAAAGAGGGGAAAAACTATATAGAAAATGTAGAATAGTATAAGATATGGAATAGAATACAAAAAGAAGCATGAAATTGAGTTTTGTGTTTGTATAAAGAAGTTCAACCCGGGACCATGCTATTTTCAAAAAAAGATGTTTTACTTGTATTTTGTATGTGTGAAAACCCAAATAAAACTTTATTAAAAAAAAAAAAAAGACTGAATTGTTTCCTGCCTGTTTCAGTGCCTATAACAAATGAAATGTTACAGCTGTGGTCCCAGGGAAAATCTTCACTGCTTGGTCAAGTTCAGCATGTTGCCGCCTTCCTACCTGCAGTTGCGTTTTAGCTGTGTGTGCCGAGAGGGATATAACTTTCTATTACTCTGGGTTGCCTGTAAGCCAGTATCACCTCCCCCCCCCCTCTCTCTCCTCTGACTCTTGGTTCTCCTTTGCTATCAGTTTGCTGTCCAGAGTCTACTCCAGGCAGCTGATTATGCTGGTCCTGCTCCTTCACCTTCTCAGATGACTCCAATGAATAGGAACAATTATAGCGCCTGTAACACCAGTGCAGGGACCTGGCCCAATCTAGCTGGTCAAAGGAAAATGGCAAAAATGTAGCCATTAACTTTATAAAATTTAATACATGTATAGGTAAATGTCTATGGAGATTCTCAGTCATCCAGGTCACAGTTGTCCCAAAGTTGCTTTTTCAAGAAGCAACTGGACTTTCTTGTTTTTCTTTGAAGACGTTTCACTTCTCATCCAAGAAGCTTCTTCAGCTCTTGGATAATACATGTATGTTTAATGGCATACACAGTACCATTAAGGCTGCACTCAAAAGATTTCCAAGGTTCTTTTCTGGCTGAGTGCTTCTTTGTGGCAGCCATTTCTACCGCTCTACCGCCTTCGGAAAATGGGGTTTAACCGGCTAGGGAAGAGAGGTATGATTTCTCTCGACGCTGCCAGAATCTCCCTATCTTCACCACCTTTTACGGAGGTGGCTAGCCCTGAAGCCAGATGGCTCAGGGCACTCCAGCGGCGAGCACAGGCAGAAACTGCATACAATCGTGGATTCCTGCCTGCCCCGAAACGCTGCAAACGGAAGAAAGTGCAGGAGGAGTTGAGAAGAAGTGAAAGTTTTTTTGCTGACCGGGACAAAGCAACAATGAAGGTATCCTGGAATTTAAAATTTGTGAAAAATACATCGTTCCCAGAGATTTACAAGTGGCAAATGAAAGTTAAAAGGGAAAGTTTTTTTTTTCACTCTCCTTCCTAATGTTGACAGCAAACAGAAATGCATGAGAAATCGGGAAACCCCGCTTTGGCATTAATAGGTAAACTGGATAATTAAATGCTAAAGGGATAATAAGGATTTCTGAACATTTAAAAAAATTTTTTTTGCTGTAAGTGGGAAGGGAGAGGAAAAGAATTGGAGTAGGATTTGAAAGTAAGGAGGAGATTGCCTAGAATTTTAAAGAATCATTAAATACTAACAAGACTTCTAAAAGATATATTTTAACTGGAACTTTGCAACTAAACAGTAACCCCAGAAAGAGAAAGTGAAGAAAGAATAAAGTGCTAAAAGAAACAGCTTATTTGGATTGTTTGGTGACTTTGGGACTTTTAGAAATTATCTTGGAAGGACTAAAAATACTTGGGTGGTTGTTTTGGAAAAAAAATTTCTTTCTACAATGGCATCACTTGTGGATGAATTGAAAATTGAATTCAAAAAATACAAAGAAGAAGAACAAGAAGGGAAAGACTCTCTTGGCACTCTTTTCCAATTCTTAGAAATGGCGATTTGCACTTATGAGAAACTGACTGCACAACGAGAGGATTGGGATAAAGAAGAAGCCATCTTTGATGAACAAGTAACTTTACTTGGGGAAGAAAGTGAGAAGGAGGAAACGAAAAAGGGGACTTTAAGATTAAAAAAAACAACCAAAAGAGAGAAAAATAAGGTGAAAAGTGGATATAATGTTAGAAAACAACAGGAAGGGGGAATGCAGAAGAAGAAAAGGGAGGTGGATAGATTTGAATTGGCAGTTGTTTTACTTATATTATATACTTATAAAATTTTCTTTTTTAAAAATATAATGTGTAACTTTAGAATGTACTAAACAGAATCCCAATGGAAGTTATGTACTATACTAAGTGTTATAAATTTAGGGGAAAGAGTTAAAGGCATCACACTCCAATTAGTGTACAGGAGAAATTTTGTTTAAAGAAAAAAGATAAATAGATAGCTGGAAACAGAACAGACAAAGAATAATAAACATAATGATCTGAACTGAGATGAGATAAATAAAATAAAACTAAGAAAGTTAAAAGAGGTGAGAAGCTATATAGAAAATGGAAAATGGTAATAAGATATGAAATGGTATATAAAATGAACATGAATTTGAATTTGTGTCTGTATGAAGAGATGTAACCCGGGATCAAGCAGCTTTCAGAAAAGATTTTTATGCTTTATGTTTTCTTTGTTTATGTATTGTCTTTGAAAATTAATAAAAATTTGTTTAAAAAAAAAATTTTTTTCCAAGGTTCATGTGTTCAAACACTCAATGGCTGATCTCTTGGAATACTTAATAAACCCTTAGGCTTTGTTATTCCAAAGTATTTTGCAAAAATGTTCCATTATTATGATTTAATTAGAGCCACATGTATTTTCATGGTTGTAGACAGTTACCCACACTTAAATATATTGGAGAATCTTCTAACCATGGTTTCTCCTTTTTAGGGCAGAATGACAACCAAATATATGAAAGGAAAATCAGTCCAATCTGTTTTTACTCAACAACAAGCAAGCAAGTTACACTGAGTGCAGAGATCCTACAGGGAGGATTTTGTCCCTTGAAAGTTCAAGCAGATTATCAAATGGAAGATTCCAGTCGAGGGGCCGACTGGAATTCTGACCAGATGAGTTGCAGAGCTAGAGAAGCTGGGGGGTGTAATTAGAGAAGGGGTGATCACATGTAACTGGAACACAGCCATGATCTTCTGCCCTCTCCACATCCCTGTTCTTTTTATCCTCTTGTGTCCCAGCAGCATATCTCACCTTTTCTGATTCAACCTTTCCTGGCTGACTCTGTGCTTTGCCTCCCCTTTCTCTTCTTTTCTCCAGAATGGTCAGCTTGTAACCCACAAGATCAATAAATACAATCCCAAGTAGATAGGATTTTTTTTCTCATATCACAGCTATCCTGATTCTGATGTTAAGTGCCTGTTCCCTAGTTTGCCTTTTCCTTTTGCAGCCTTTGAATATTTCTAGTTATTTCCCTTCAGTTACCAAAGATAAACCACAACATTTAGCTTTAGTTCTAAAGAGGCAGTTTTATCTCCAAAAGTGTTCACGTGTGATTAAAACAGTACAGCAAATCAATGCAGATTCCAAAGTACACTGCTAAAAATGTTCATTAAAAAAAAAAGTTAGCAATGAATGGAAAGTTTGCCTCCCTCAGATGGCACTCATAATACAAATGATGAGAACCATGCCTTACAAGTTTATTTCATTGCTAAGAGACCTGTTTCTTATTTCAAGAAAGATTCATTATTTATGTTCCTCCTTCTAGAGTCCGGTGGGCCATCCTTCACTATCGGCAAGTCGATCTGGCTACTGTGGGCTTTGGTTTTCAACAATTCTGTTCCCATTGAAAATCCCAAAGGCACCACCAGTAAAATTATGGTCCTCATCTGGGCTTTCTTTGCTGTCATCTTCTTAGCCAGCTACACTGCAAACTTGGCAGCATTCATGATCCAGGAGCAATATATTGATACCGTCTCTGGACTGAGCGATAGGAAGGTGAGAATAATGATGACTATTAATATGGTGTTAAGGCAGTAACCAACATTAATGACCTTGGTGTAAGTCACTGGAAAGATCAATGGTGGCAACTTGATGCCTTCCATTTGTCCTAGAATACCTTGTTATCAGCTGCTGGGAGCTGATGAGCTCAAAGTATGGTTTTGAGGTTTGTTGATGCTGTTTAGGATGCTGATGATAACTAGTGAAGGTTTATGAAGTTGGATTTGGTTTATCTCCAGAGTCATTTTGAATAGAAGTCTAGGGCAGTGTGAGGCACAACAGCAATAACTGCTGTCTTCCTGGGGTCTCACTAGAGGATCATGCAGCCATGGGGCTGGTGAGCAGACCTGAAGACCCTCCCCCTTCTTTTAATTAACATTGGATTTTAATAAACTTTGCCTCTTTTTAAAATAGTTTTTATGTTTTAATATTTTATTTGTACGCCACTCAGAATTGCTCTTTCAGAGTGATAAATAAATAAATGGATAAATGCATCAGTAGTACGAGGAGCACACTGGTTCCAAATAGATTTCTAGATTTAATTCAAGGTGCTTGTTATCACCATTGAAGCCCTGCATGGCACAGAGCCAGGTTATTTTTGGAATAGCTTTTGTCCAGTGGTTTCAACCAGGTCCATCAGGGTGTGCATGCTCTGGATGCCTATAGAAGGAATGGCAGTCAAGCGAAGAGGTGAAAAGAGGGATCCACCTAGAATCACTACATAGTCACAAATAAAGTCCAACCCCCCCCCTTGACGTTCATTGATCCTTATCTAACTCTAAGCAGATTCATGTGCATAGGCTTTTAGCAATAAATCACTTTAATTGAACCTTCACATGTGGACCTGATAGTCCTGAACTATAGATAACCAGATCCTGCTCTGAAAGGACAGGATAAACTGGCTTCCTCAGGTTTTAGGGCCAAGACACTAAAGCCCAACAGATATGATAATGTGTGAATTGCTAATAACGTGTGAATTCCCTTGGTTATAATATTAATGTTTATATTATTTTATTATTATTTAATATTTTGTTATTGCATTCTATATAGTTTTATACTGGTTTTTTATGAACAGTTTATTGCATTAGTTTATTTGTTAATCACTCATTACTTCTTTCAGATCAATGGCCATATAAATTTTCCAAATAACATCACATAAATAAAAATGAAAAAAAGTCAAAACACAAAACACATGGAGACCACTCAGTTATTTTTCATGAGCATGATAATTGTCAGAACCTGAATTTACATAAGTATTTGTTAGCTTTTTTATCATAGGAAACCAGTCTTTGGAGAACAGCCATGTGAAAACTCATTTTTGGCAAACAGCAAAAATTACTAAAAATAATGGTCTCTGTATGTTACAACAAGCAATTTTCTGGGAAACTATTTGTGCCCCTATATTTGATGTGACTGAAGATAGCAGTTTTTCTTTCATTTTCTTGAATGTATCATGACACTCTGTAAAATGTAAATGGAACATTGTGGCAATCAAAATTATCAGCTAAAATAAAATAAATGTGTACATAACCTCCTTTTTCAACCTGTAAAATGGAAAGTACACAAGTATGCACACAGCTCTTTCTGAACTAGACTCTAGTGTTCTATAAAATACACCAACTATTTTCTTTTGGTCTTCCTTTCCAGTTCCAAAAACCTCAGGAGCAGTATCCTCCATTCCGATTTGGAACCGTTCCCAATGGTAGTACAGAGAGAAATATCCGGAGCAATTACCACGACATGCATTCCCACATGGTAAAATACAACCAGCGCTCGGTGGAAGATGCCCTCGTCAGCCTCAAAATGGGGTAGCTTTCTGTTTCTTCATCCTCAAGATTTCTGTGTCCAGTTACATTCCTAACCAGATCTGATTAGGACAAGATTACTAGTTCTTTTGAAGTAGCACCAACATTGATTTCTAGGATTTAGTCCTTTCAACTTATCGTAATTACTTTGTTTCGGTGAGGAAAAATTTACATAGACCTTCCAATTTGAGCAGCCTGTCTCTACAATTGTTTTCAAATAGCAGGCACATTTATTGAATATAACACCATATTGGTAAGGGTAGCCTATGATAGCCTCATTGTTGTGAATGAATAAAGTGTTAAATAAAGTTATCAAGAGCTTGAAGTCAAGTGCAGGGTTCTGGCCCTGCACTTTTGTTTGTTCGTTAAATGGCGAGATCAGATTGGTCCATTCAGGAGAATCTGATTGGCCATTAATGAGCTTTCCTGATTGGTTAATGGAGCTAGCGCTCCTGGGTTTTCATTGGTTGAATATATAATAAGTTGCCTATATAAGGAAGGCTGTAGCAGCCATCCAGTTTGAGCTGTCACACCATGTAAATAAAGAGTTTGAAGTTCACTGTTTCACCAGCTCGTCTCCATTCTTCGCGCCCACGCTCAGTACATAACACTGGTGACGAGGATGGGATGTGGAGACGTCAGAGCTGACTGAACAACGAAGAAGATAGCCGAGCACGTGGCTGAAACGCACAACGGCCAAGATGTCCGGCGGCGTCATACCATCCGCTCCATTCGACCCAGCGAATGAAGACTGGGACTCCTATATGGATCGTTTCCAAATGTTCTTAGAAACCAACAATTTGAAGGATGCCATGACCGGGAAGAAACGGGCGGTATTCCTAATGCATTGCGGGCCGACCGTATTCAAGGTAGCCAAGGCACTAGCAAAACCTGCAGAAGTGAAGTCTATGGACTGGGACGTCCTCGAACCCCTACTGAGAGCCCATTATGCACCGACCATGCCAACCCTCGTACGGCAGCACCAATTTTACCAGAGAGATCAGCGGAAAGGAGAGAGCGTTGCAGATTTCGTCGCAGACCTCCGAAAACTGGGAGGCCTCTGCGGGTTCGCTGATCTGCAAGAGGCCTTGAGAGACCGAATAGTTCTGGGACTAGATGCACCGCATGTGCAAAGCAAGCTTTTGGCGAAAGGCAACATCAGCCTTGCAGATGCCATCGCGGATGCTACTGCAGCAGAAGCAACCAGGAAGTCAGCTGCCCAAATGCGCCGCAACCGCGCTCTGGTTCACCAACCGACCTGCGACATTTCACCTAAGTCAGAAGGACAGCTTCCGACGGCCCACCACGAGGACCTCTCTTCGTCGTCAGACAGCAACGAAGAAGAGGTCCATCGACTGTGGTCCGAACGGGACTATTACCCGAAGTTCCAACACCCATGCGCTGGCTGTGGGGCCAGCCATCCCTGATCCGATTGCAAATTCTGCGATGCGCTCTGCCATGAGTGCGGGAAACGAGGCCACATCGGACAGGTCTGTAGAAGTCTCCTAGGGCCCAGCCAGCCCTCAAAAGGGGCTATCTATCGCCAACTGACAGGAAACCGTCCTGTAAGGCGAGAACCAGGGAACCACTCCTACAGAAACAGAACCCTAAACCGCCCCATGAAGCGGGAAGAGACTCATCAAATTATCACTATTGGTCACGCCTCCTCCTTGGATGCCCAGAAAATCCGAGTGAAAGTGGCCATCGAAAATCAGCCCTGCCAAATGGAAATCGACTCAGGATTGTCTCTCTCGATGGTTTCCTGGAAGACCCTCAAGCAGCTCATCCCTACTATCCGGCGTCAAGACCTCCATTCTCAAAGACTCATACTTAAAGACTATCAGGGGAATCGAATTCCAGTTGTAGGATCCAGTTGAATCCAGGTCTCATTCAAAAACCGTACAGCGTACTTACCTCTGACTGTGATCAACAAGGACTGGCCTAGCCTGCTAGGCCTCCAATGGTTCACGCCACTCGGCATTGAAGTGGCAGGCATTAACCGAATCGGCAGCAGCGACTGGGAGGAGGACCTCGTCCAAGAATTCAGGGACGTCTTTGCAGAAAAACTAGGCGAGTACAAGGGGACCCCGATATCATTTAACCTTAATATAAAAATTGCTTCCATCCGCCTTAAGCCTCGTTGGGTTCCATTTGCCCTAAAACCAAAAATTGATGAGCAGCTTGATAAGTTAATAGCTCAGGGGGTGTTAGAGCCCACCAATCATTCTCCTTGGGAGACCCCAATCGTAACACCCATTAAGCTGGATGGATCAATTAGAATTTGTGGGGACTACCGAGCCACCCTGAACCACGCCCTGCAGCAAAACGCATATCGGTTTCCGGTGGTGCAGCACCTCCTCCATTCCCTGGGGGGTGGAAAAGTCTTCGCTAAACTAGACTTAGCTCAGCCATATCAGCAACTGCTGGTAAATGAAAAAACGGCACAAGCACAGACGATCGTGACGCACCGAGGTGCCTTTAAATGTACACGGCTCCAATTCGGAGTGAGCGTAGCCCCGGGGATCTTTCAGAGTTGATGGAAAAGCTATTACAAGGGATTAAAGGTGTTGTCCCCTACTTTGATGATGTATTAATCACTGCCCCTACTTCAAAAATTTTATAGGATCGCTTGAGAATGGTCCTCCAGAAATTCAAAGACGCAGGCCTTAAAGTGAAGAAAAATAAGTGTAAATTGTGTACAGATCGTGTCAAATTTTTAGGGTATTTAATTGACAGTCAGGGCATTCACCCTACCAATGGCAAACTGAGAGCAATAAAAAACGCTCCCAGACCCCGGAATAAGGCCGACCTCCAGGCGTTTCTAGGCCTTATCAATTTTTATAACGTATTCCTGCTGCACAAAGCAACTGTCACTGAACCCCTACATCGATTATTGGACAAAAAAGCAATTTGGGTATGGGTACATAGAGAAGAGCAGGCATTTCGAAATGTGAAAAAACTACTGACTTCTGACGCTGTACTGATGCAGTACAATGAGACCTTGCCGTTAACGATCATGTGCGATGCATTGCCTTTCGGAGTAGGCGCCATTTTGAGCCACATTTTGCCTAACGGTAGCAAAGCCCCTGTTGCCTATTTTTCAAAAACGCTTTCAAAAACTGAGCGAAATTACAGCCAGATTGATAAAGAAGCCCTTGCTATTGTGTCTGCTGTAAAAAGATTTCATGAGTACGTGTACGGCCGGGCTTTTACTATAGTGACTGACCACAAACCATTGCTGGGAATAATAGCGGGAGATAAACCAACCCCCTACATATTATCTCCCAGAATGACTCGCTGGTCAGAATTCTTAGCTGCTTATAATTATCGGCTGCAATACCGCCCGGGGAAGGCCATTCCCCACGCCGACGCATTGAACTGAGCACCGCTTCCAGAGACCATCAACAACCCCGTGCCTACAGCATCAACATTGCAGATCGAGACACCTCATACGCCGCCATTAACCGCCCGAGATATCGTGAGAGAAACAAAACGTAACCCCGCCTTAGCATGAATCCTCAGTTGGGTGGAACACAGATGGCCATTGGACCGAGTACCTGATGACTTCGTTCCATTCAAAAGTCGACAAACAGAGTTGTTTTCACAAAAGGGCTGCATCATCTGGGGCGACAGAGTCGTTGTCCCAGAGCGACTGCAACGAGCAGTACTGAGAACCCTGCACGATGGCCACCCTGGCATCGTGCGAATGAAGGCACTCGCACGAAGCTACGCGTGGCAGCCAGGCATCAACAAGCAAATCGAGACATGGGTCAAAGCTTGTCATAAATGCCAAGAAGTAAGCAACGCCCCACCAAAGGCAATCCCAACCGAATGGGAGACACCGCGGAGACCCTGGTCCCATATCCATCTGGACTTTGCAGGGCCTACCAAAGGCTACACATTCTTGCTAACCGTGGACGCCTACTCCAACTAGCTCAAAATCCACCAAATGAAGAACACAACAACCGAAGCGGTCATTAAGGAACTGGACAGACTGTTCGCAACCCACGGACTACCAGATGTTCTGGTATCCGACAATGGGCCCCAATTTACCGCGCTGTCTTTTGAACAGTACCTGGTGGACTGCGGTATTCGACATGCGCTGACTTCGCCTGCGCATCCTGCGGCCAACGGAAGGGCCAAGCGCATGGTACAATTCGTCAAAAAGACGCTACAGAAAATGGACTATGACAACATTGAAGAGAAAATAAACTGAATCCTCTTTTTACAGCATATCACCCTGCACAGCGTCACCAACAAAACTCCCGCTGAGCTGCTAATGGGACGAAAGCTCCGCTCCCACCTCGACCGGTTGCACCCAGCGTATGAACTGGAGAAACCACACGGATCCAGCGGCCGATGCCGTACCTTCCAGATAGGCGACTTGGTATTCGCTAAAAACTTATCGGGCGACCCGTTGTGGGTCGAAGCGACTGTAGTCCGTGTAACCGGCCCAAGATCATACCTCGTGCAATGCCGCGATAATAGATTTTGGAAGCGCCATATCGATCAACTACGATCAAGGCTGCAGTCAGGGATCCCCGAGTCCCTGGATGACCAAACTGAGAGGGGGGGATATACAGAGGAAGATGAACTCCAATTAGCAGAAAACCCTTTTGAAGGGAATGATAGCGGAACGGAAACACGTGAAGAGGAAGCAGGGATGGGAGTGAGCTCGCCTCAGGGTGATACTGATGATGTAGGTGACAACGAAAACTCGAACTCAGAGTCAGAGACACCCCTTTCGCCAAACAACAACCTACCTCAACAAGAGTGCAGCCAAATACCGGGGGCACAACGAAAATCTAACAGACTAACAAAACAACCAGCCTACCTCAAGGACTACGTAACCACACCCTGTAAACAGAACCCAGGGGGAAGGGGTGTTGTGAATGAATAAAGTGTTAAATAAAGTTACCAAGAGCTTGAAGTCCAGTGCAGGGTTCTGGCCCTGCACTTCTGATTGGTCGTTAAATGGTGAGATCAGATTGGTCCGTTCAGGAGAATCTGATTGACCATTAACGAGCTTTCCTGATTGGTTAATGGAGCTAGCGCTCCCAGGTTTTCATTGGTTGAATATATAATAAGTTGCCTGTATAAGGAAGGCTGTAGCAGCAGTTTGAGCTGTCACACCATGTAAATAAAGAGTTTGAAGTTCACTGTTTCACCGGCTCGTCTCCATTCTTCGCGCCCATGCTCAGTACATAACACTCATCATGTGCTAAGAAAGTTCTTGATGCCCAAACTTTCTATATATAGCTTGTATTTGTGGCATTAACTGCAATGGAACGCCTACCAGTCTTCAGCCTACAGATAGCATTTTTGCCTGCTGTCATATGACACCCTTGCTCCCCTCCCAATCTGAAAATATGCACCTATACAGAGGCAATCTGATGTCTCCAATAGAAGAGCATATATGTAGCTTAAGGTTGAACTGTCAAGTCCTTGGTGCTCTCTGAGCTTGTTGTTTGCTTGCAGACATTTCATTACTTGCTAGGAAACATAATTAGTGCTAATGAGTGGAGTGTACAACAACTCACCACAGCCAACTTGCTGGGGCCAACTTGCCACGGGACAAGAATTATACTAATATCGAAGAAATAGTGGAATAGAGAAAGGATGCCAAAGGAGAGACAAATGAAATGTGAATAACAAAAATTAAAATAATTTTTAAATTATTTTACAAAGTTAAATTGAGTTGTTGAATTGTCCTGAAGCAAACTGACCAAGGTGAGTTGTTCCTGCAGCAAGTTGTGAGTGTAGGGTTTACTCCCTATTTATATACAGGAGCTTGCCTATCAATATTAGTGAGGGTGTGGTGTTCTTCTTGGTAGTTTCTTGATTAGGGTTTTGGTAGTACCCTGAATAGGATTAAACAATAATCAATAAAGCAATAATTAATTTACAATTAAGTCTGGTGAGAAGCCCGACAGATAGAACATTTGATGAAAATGCTAATGGGATGAAAGATGTCTTGATCAGGTTCATATACTCACCTTGCCTAGGGGTCACTCTTTCTATGTGAAGAATGGCCCTGTGGTCTCTAGTCCAAGTTGCAGAAAGTGCACCCTTGTCATTCACTGATACGTTCAAACCCAACAATACCTGATCTCTACAGCAGGATTGTGCATGCTTTGAAAATGATTTGGAACATGGCTTCGGCCCTCACATGAAGACAAGTATTCATTAACGCTTTCTGACTTTTACCTGGCTTTCAAGTGAGCCTGAAGAAGCATTGAGGTTGCCTTGAAATGTTGCCTTGTCTAAGAAGCCTGAAAGCAGATCATACTCCGTTAAATAACAGAGATATGCTATACTGGTATAAAGCTCAAAGCACTTCTTCAGAGTCATTTTAAAAAGGGGGACTTTCCTATTGTCTAATACAGCCTTTTCCAACTTGGATGGGGTCCCTAGTTTCTTCCTATTGTGTTTCATGGCAATTGTTCCCTAATCTACTTTTTCTGTGTGCTTGATTCCAGAAAGCTGGATGCTTTTATCTATGATGCCGCAGTGCTCAATTACATGGCTGGCAAGGACGAGGGTTGCAAACTGGTAACCATTGGCAGTGGGAAAGTCTTTGCCACCACTGGCTATGGCATTGCCCTCCAGAAGGACTCCAAGTGGAAGAGAACAATTGATTTAGCTCTCCTGCAATTCCTGGGAGATGGTGGGTTGTTTTCTGTTAGTCACACATTGCTAGCTAATATTTAGGAGAAACTACTGCTTCATCCTATTTGTTTTCTTCCACAATGATTTGCCAAGTTCAGAGTAGAGCTTTTTCTTTATTGTAATATAGAAGCATAAAACAAAAGCACAATAACAACAAAAACCCAAACATAAGAACCAAAGGAAAAAGAAAACAACAAAATGATATTATGTTACATATTCTATAGGGAACATGCAGCCCATTTTTGAAACAATGAGTGAAGTAGGGAACATGCAGTCCATTTTTGAAACTGATTAAAGTAGGGAACATGCTGTCCATTTTTGAAACAATCATTAAACCTTGAACACATGGAATAATAGTGAAGATTTTTCCCCCATTACACTAGCCCATTTATAGATAAAAAGTGAGCACATATCACAGATTCAAGATTGTAATCTTGAGGCTGCAACTTTCCAACATCTTAGAATAAATTTTGTGTTGCACCTCAAACTTGATAAATCCATCATTCTTCATATATGATAAATTCCATTCTTTTGGTCTATATAGGTAGTCCTTGATTTATAATCACAATTGAGCCCCAGGTTTTTGTTGCTAAGTGAGACATTTGCTTAGTGATTTTTGCCCCATTTTACAACCTTTCTTTTCACAATTGTTAAGTGAATCACTGCAGTTGTTAAATTAATAACAAGGATGTTAAGTGACAAATGGCTACTCCCACTCTCTCGGTGGTCATTTGCAAATATACTGTTCACATAGTTTAATGAAAAGAAGGACTAGGGGGTGAAAAGATAGCAGTGTTCCAGTATCTCAGGGGTTGCCACAAAGAAGAGGGAGTCAAGCTATTCTTCAAAGCACCTGAAGGCAGGACGAGAAGCAATGGGTGGAAACTAGCCAAGGAGAGAAGCAACTTAGAACTAAGGATGAATTTCCTGACAGTTAGAACCATTAATCAGTGGAACAAATTTCCTTGAGAAGTTGTGAGTGCTCCAACACAGGAAGTTTTTCAGAAGAGATTGGATAACCATTTATCTGAAACGCTATAGGGTCTCCTGCCTGAACACGGTTGGGCTAGAAGACCTCCAAGGTCTCTCCCAACTCTGTTATTCTGTTACCTAGATGGTAACAGATGGAAATAAAAGTAGCTCCAAAACTTCAGCAAAATGAACTTCATTAAAATGGAAAGGATTTACTTCAGCTATTTTATTTTCCTATTAGAGCAACACAATGGTTATGAAAGGCATCATTAGTTCTTATTTCCTTATATAAGGGCTAAATGTTGTCCTGGACACCAACATGCATTTTGCCCATTCTGTATTTTCCTCAAAATTCTGGTGCTGAATGTTGATGATGAATTCCTTAGTCATGTTGAAAAGTTTTTGGAAAACTGTTCTCCGCCCTGCAAATACTCATATTAAATGAAGCCAAACTCCTGCCAGTTCCCTGAAAAGGCCTTTCTCTCTCTTCACTTCAGTAGAAATTAAATTTTCCACTACTTCAGCAGCTTTGATAAGTGGCTGATATACTATAAGTAAGCAGGCAAGCGTATGCTTAATACCCATGAGAACTGAGGAAGTTCAGGAGAAGACTTTTATTAACCGGCAACAGAAATTTTGGGCTCATTTGTGGTCGTAAGTTGAGGACTCTGTGAAGGCAGAAGGCATCTTGATAAATCAAGAACACGCAAAGTGTTAATACCACTTTGTAATGCTTTGGTAAGGCCACGCTTGGAATACTGCATCCAGTTTTGGTCACCACGATGAAAAAAAGATTGAGACTCTAGAAAGAGTGCAGAGAAGAGCAACAAAGGGGACTGGAGGCTAACACATATAAAGAATGGTTGCTGGAATTGGGTATGTCTTGTTTAATGAAAATGAGCGCTAGGGGAGACATGACAGCAGTGTTCCAATATCTCAGGGGCTGCCCCAAAGAAGAGGGAGTCCAGCTATTCTCCAAAGCACTTGAAGGCAAGACAAGAAGAAATGGATGGAAACTAACCAAGGAGAGAAGCAACTTAGAACTAAGGAGAAATTTCCTGAAAGAACAATTAATCAGTGGAACAACTTGCCTCCAGAAGTTATAAATTCTCCAACACTGGAAGTTTTTAAGAGGAGATTGGACTATCATTTGTCTGAAATGGTATCGGGTTTCCTGCCTAAGCAGTGGGTTGGACGAGAAGATCTCGAAGGTCCCTTCCAACTCTGTTATTCTACTCTACTCTACTCTACTCTACTCTACTCTACTCTACTCTACTCTACTCTACTCTACTCTAACTCCTTGGAATCCAAATGGAAGTCCTATTGCAATTCCTGTTTCTAGGGTTCTCACTTGCTCACTGTGCAAACACAATGCTGAACTAGGTATGCCTTTAGATCTAACCTCCAAGGGGTCCCTGATCTGACAAGCATGAGCACTGGATATATCCTAGTTATCAGCAGTGGTCTATTAAAAAAAACAAACCACTGACTCCTGCTTGCCGGGGTGCCATTCCTGTGAAAGAGATACTAAACTAAGTTTAAGGCAAAGATAGATTTAACAAATAGACAATGCATGCACACAAGTGACTTTTATATATTCAGTTATATACTTTAATATTTTCAGGTTTTAGAAACATGCTCTGGTTTGAACGACAGCTTTATTTGATTGAAGCTTTCAATACAGCAATGCGTTCCAGAAAAAGTCTGTCTTGGAAGCTGTCCAAGACAGTTGTCAATTTAATTGAGAGTACCACTACATTTGGTATGTTTTCAATATCTGGTTCAGATACAGAGATTTGACTTCAACTCAGAGCTTCACGTCTATTGCTTTTAATCTTCTGATTTAAATGAGAGACTGGCAGTCAGGATAATGAGTTGGTCACTACCCATTCATGCTGTTCCACTGATCTAAAAGGCTGCACCTGCCAGGTGCTCACGGTTGTGAACGCCATGGGAATGAAGGAAGATGATAGCTACACTCTTGTTCCCTTGAACATTTGCACTGCTTGGAAGTTAAAACTTGAAATCATAATTGTGTTTTGCCTGAATCATTAGTTCAGCCACATAAATCCCGCTTAGTTCAATTCTAATTGTCACTATACAATTAGAATGCAAACATCAGAGGAGAAAAAACAAAAACAAGAAAATACGATGCACTGTAGGAGAAGAAGCTACTACCACGTATTTTTTATTTCACCTCAGATCTGGCCATGTTAAAAAGGTCACTTTGCGCAGACACACACAAAAAAAGCTAATAGCAAAAAAGCTTTTCAAACCAGGACAATACTTTCCCCCCTCTTTTCTGTGAAATTCGTGCACCCCAACCATCATTTCCACCCCAGAAAGGTTAAAGAGTTGGTCCACGATAATGTTGAATGTCAGATGGATTCTTTAGCTAGAAGTATTCCCTCTTCTACCTTTGGTCTCTTTGTGTGTCGTTTTGCAGGTGAAACCCAAAAACTGGAGACGGTGTGGTTGTCTGGCATCTGCCAAAATGAAAAGAATGAAGTGATGAGCAGTAAGCTAGACGTTGATAACATGGCGGGGGTCTTTTATATGCTGCTGGTGGCGATGGGGCTGAGCCTGCTTGTCTTTGCTTGGGAGCACCTGGTGTTTTGGAAGTTGCGGCATTCCGTGCCAAAGTCCCACAAACTTGATTTCCTTCTAGCTATAAGCAGGGTAAGTAATGTTTCTGCATAGGCAGTTTATTGATTCATTGTTTTATATTGCATTTTTGTGTTGCCCAAATGCCATCCCTATTGAGGGCTCACAAGTAAAATCAATCATAATCATAATCATATCAAGAAGTTGCAGCTTCCTGCAATAACACCAACAGAACTGCAATACTTAAAACATTATACATTTTAAGAAGATACGTGGTTAATATCTAGGATGCTGGCAGCAACCCGTATCAACCATCAGTGCCAGTCAATGATATTTGCGATACATTTTTAAATGTTTAGTTGACTGAGTTTCATGCTTAATGAATAAAAGAGATGGCAGTTGTGATTTCACATTTTTGTGTACAAGTAGTCCTTGACTTAGTATCACAACTGAGTCCAAAATTTCTGTTGCTAAACAAGACAGTTGTTAAGTAAGTTTTGCCTCATTTTATGATCTTTCTTGCCACAGTTGTTAAGTGAATCACTGCAGTTGTTAAGTTAGTAACATAGTTGTCAAGTGAACCTGGCTTCTTCATTGGCTTTGCTTGTCAGAAGATCACACGAAGGGATCACATGATGCCAGGACACTGCAAATGTCATAAATACTTGATACATAAATAATTGCCAAGCATCCAAATTTTGATCTTGTGACTGTGAGGATGATGCAATGGTCATAAGTGTGAAACACGGTCATAGGTCACTTTTTTCAGTGCCATGCAACTTTGAATGGTCCCTAAATGAATGGTTGTAAGTTGATATGTACTACCTGTATATAATAATAAACCAAAATAAAGATTGACAGAGATAATGAAAGCCGGACAGGGATGGAAAAAGAAATAAATCCACCCTATTCAAGGAGATTTCATTCAACCTGGCCAAAGGCCTGGGAAAAGCAGCAGATCTTCAAAGCAGGAGTAGAATGGGGGCTGCCGAGGTCTTGGTGTGGATGAAAGTGCTGGCCTTGAAATCGGAAGATTAATAGTTCTAGTCTTCTGTTAGGCATGAGAGCCAGCTCCGTAAACTTCCGGTTATTTATTCTCTCTCAATCTGACCCATCTCGTGGGGCAGGAGGTGCAATTGTTGTAGGGAAAACAGGAGGTGGGAAGCAACATTATGCAAGCAGCCTTGAGTTGCACAAATAAAAATGTGATACAAATCTAATAATCATACTAATTATAATCAAAATCCTTCTTCCATTCCCCCAGGAAATGCTCTATATTTATAGGGATATTCTTTTGTATAAATGTTCATTAAAAAAGAACAAATTAAATTATTCATTCATTCATTAGATTTGTTTTCCACCTACTGTTCAGCGTGCTCCTCTTTCCATAACGATTCTGAGGCTGAGTTCCACATACTGCACATACTGTGATGATGTATGGATTCAGCTGCTGTGACTTATGAAACATGACTTATAGTTCAACAGTCTGTGCAGACTCCACTAACTGTGGTTCATCTGGTAAACCATGACTAAACCATGGCTTAGCATGAGGTGTAAACCCACCTTGACAGATAGATTAAGCTGGAAGAGAGCAATTCCTCCAAGGCACCAGTTCCCAATTCAATAGCCTCATCACTTCATTGCATGCTATTTTCTTGATTTTAGGGGTAACATCACCTTACATAGGGTAAGTTCTATGCTAAAATTGACTTCACATATTCACTATATTTTAGGATGCTTTTCATTTTCTTCTTTTCAACTTTTATAATATATATATATATATATATATATATATATATATATATATATATATATATATATATATATATATAATGGTTTTGCATTAGGTCCCCAATTTATACATAAATTATAATTTTGTATCATAAAAACAACTTGATGTAATACGCTTAGTTTCTTTTACTAAGATCATACTGAGCATTGATGTATAACTTCAGTAATTATCTACCCATTTCTAAATACTATCTTTTTTGCAAATACGTTTTTTTTTTTAAAAGAAAAGGAAACAAGTTTGTGGATAAAAATAGAATTTTAAAAATGGCTAAACAACAGGACATCTAGCAAAACATTAGTGGCATCATCAATGTGTTCAAACACTCTAGGCTCCGAGTTGCCAAGACATTCCATCAAAAAGCAAATCATGTGGCAAGATGAGTAGCAAATAAATTTAATACAGTAAATAATAATTTAATAATAAATAATAATAAACTTGGTTTTTCTCTCCAGTTCCTTTGTCAGCAGTTTTAGGTCTGTCTAGTCAAAGTGCTTCCATAAATCAATTAAATGCACTTTAACTAACTGATGCATAAGGGGCAATCTTATTTGTTATTCAATCACTTGTCTATCTTCCACATAAGGCCTCCTGCTGTCTCTAGGTGTTTTAAATTTTATTAAACTTGTGACAGCCTAAACGCTTAGTAAGAGTTCTCATGAAATTGTGTGAATAATAGCAGTCTGATTCCAAACAATTCAGTAACTTTAGTTGGTAAGAGGATACTTTGGCTGTTTTCACTCACAACAACTTGCATAGAAGTAAAGAGCTGCAAATGATGACTGTTTTAGGCAATACAATTTTATACAAACTAAAATGATTGCCAGTTCAGATGATGCAGTAAAATCTGGAAGTTGACTACGGGAATTACTCCTGTGCATATAAGACCCAAAGATTTTCACTGTTTATAACTTGTCATATTTTTAAGTACAAAATTTTTCATCCAATATCTCAACTACTGTATGGTTACATTGGTTTTCAAACTAGCCCCAAGCAGAACAGCAGGGGCTTCTGGTGTTTGGGCAAGTCCCAAAAAACTTATTCTAAACTGCTTTTGGAGAGTTTTCAGCCTTACTAATAATCCCATCCTAACAAACATCCCCGGTATAGATTCATGAGGTGGGATCTGCTGTTAGAATTTCTAAAAACAAATTAGAAAGGTGCCACTAATATTAATTTGTGTGAAATGTATTTGAAAATAAAGTAATTAGAAAACAGTTTCCACAATTACTAAGAAAGAAAACAATCATGCTTATTGAACAAGAATTTATTTGCTTGTTGAGTGCTCTTACATTTATATTGCATATGGACTTTCAAGTCCTTTTGTCTTTTCCATTATAAACACCTTAAATAAGCAATAAAAACACAATAAAAATACTTACGTTTCAAGTCATGCATAAATAGAAACCAGACAGAAAATAACTATTTGTATAATGTCTGTTTTTACCTATTAAAACACTAATTCCCTGTGTTGCTAAATGCTTTAAATACCTAAATTAAACTCATGTATTTGAGAAGTGTTTTCTGAATTCTAGTTACATCAAATTTCTTAACCAGCCACTAGATTCATTGCATCTCATAACAATCATTATTAGGGTCCTCAAGGAATATTTTACAAAATTTAATTAAGCAGCAAACACTTTAAAATACAGATTGAAGACAGTTATGAAGCTAACAACTAGAACACAAGATTCCATACTGAGAGATAAACAGAAGATGGCTTCATTATACTACAATATCTGCCTGAATGAGCAGCTCATTGTAGAAGAGGGAACAGTTCTTTCTAATCAGTATTTAGTGAGCTGTTGTGTCTTCATTGTGGAATCAAGATTTTCCACATAAGACCAACAATTGAAAAGAAATTTAAAAAAAGTTTTGTTCAATCTTCCCTAACTAATTTTAGTAGAAAATCCTTTCTCTAAATCTCCCTATTTCAAGGATGAAGAATCTAATATACAGGTTTATATGGTTTTAGCACTTAGTTTTGCTCAGAGAAAGGAAATTATTCAATATTTATGAGTCCTCACTGTGAAAAAAAAGATTACTTTAGTATCATCATAAGTCATTCCTTCCCCCACAAAAATTGTCATTCTTTTCTTGTTTCATCTTGCATTCCCAGGGTATTTACAGCTGTTTTAGTGGAGTCCAGAACCTGGAGAGTCCTGTTCGTGTTTACAGACCAGATGTCACTGCTAACTCTGCTCAAGCCAATGTGCTTAAGATGTTGCAGGCAGCCAAGAATATGGTATCCACAGCCGGTGTTGGGAATTCACTGGAAAATGCTACACGCACAATAGAGAACTGGTCCAGTAGGAGTGAAAACTTCCAAACAACTTTCTCCTTAAGAACTCCCCAATTTGTGATTCAAAACACTAGTGGGTCAAACAGGCCGGCTCATTCCTCCAACACTACAACAACTGAGAAGCTTGGGAGGAACCTTCCGCCCTTGCTTCTGGCACCTCAGCAAACTATGGGACCAGCCAGTGAAAGCTGCGGAGAGACAATTGAGCACCCACCGATACTTCATCCACTGAAATTAGGAGGCAACTGCTCTGAAGATAAGATTATTCCAGGTTTTGCTGTGTACCACTCTCCACAGTATTTGGTAACCACATCTCAGGCTGACGTCAGAAAACACATTGAAAGCCCCCTTAGTGATGCTCCTCATTCCCCAATCAGGACTCTTCAGGAACTTTCTCTGCATAACCATAAGTATAAGCTCCCTGTGTCCAGAGGCCATGGGAAACAAAAATTCCAACAGAATGATCACCTGTATAAAGAAGGTGAGCAACCCAGTGCAACCCAGGAGTCAAGGCTAGCTTTCTCTTCTGAGAAGAAAAAGAATTTGGAAACTCACTACTGGCCTCATCCCTGTTTATATAATTCTTTCCCAAAGGACAACAGAACTTGTAGGCCCTTTGTCCATAAAGAATATGACCCACTAGAGATGAGAAGAGAAAAGGAGACCTATACAGCTAGCCTTTCAAGATCAACCTTGGAACAGCATGAACAGTTCCATTCTCTAGGCATCTGGGAGCATCCAGCAAAGTGTTCCAGTTCCAAGGATGTCCTGGACTTCTTTCCCAAAGCTAGCTTGATCCCCAAAGCAAAACTGCTGCCTGGGATTCATCATGGAGTCCAGCACCATTCTCCCAATGCCCTTAGGCCAAGTAACGCATGCAATAAGAAATGTATGCAGGCCGATCATATAAGTTGGAAGGAGAAAGAGCTGCTACATTCACAATCTATGCAGCTTCCTTCCTATCAAGAGGCTTGTCTGCAGAACGTCTCAGGCATACACAGGGCTTCTTCAGCTGTGGTGCAGAAGCAATATGCTTACATGAACTCATACCCAAATCTACCAATTTATTGGAGAAGCTTTCATCCAGGCTCTTCTCACCTATGTGAACAATCCAGTGCCACCGAGCACTGTTTCAGTCAGGCATCCTGGCCCCCATGCAGCAGGGATTTCTTGGTCCATGAGGATGGTCAGAGGGCCATGTACTTTGGTAGCACACAGAGAGACTGCAGAAATCAGAGCAGGATTTATCCAACATTTATTCAGATGGCCGACACTGCGAGGAGAAATACATCAACAACTCCAAGGATGCGCAGCCCTTGTGCAACAAGATCATGGAGGTGGATATCTAGCCTAGAATCTGAAGTCTGACAGTGAAAAAAGGCAGGGGTGGGCTGGGGAGAGGATGATGCGAAGAGTGCCTGCACTTGATGCATAACTTATCAATCCCATGCATAAGAAACCACTTCTGTGGGCACTCCAGAAATAGGCTCGTTTGGGCGGATGACAAAATCTGAAACTATCGATCTCCTTCTCCCTGTTGTAGCAGTACCAAGAAAAAGTCATAGTTTCTTCTGTACACTCAAGAGCAAGGGACCTTTCTCTTTTCTCTCCTGCTGGAATTAAGATCAAAGCAACACTCAAAGCCCAGTTGAAGGCACTTTAAGGACTGCGTTCCAAAGTCTTCCATTGCTGAGCACTGGAGCACTCATTCCATGCAAAAGGCTCCTGTGGTAATTCGCAGCATGCAGCCTCTCTGTGGATAGCTTAAGATGCATCGATTCCATCTACATCACAGTGCCAGCTATTTTTCAGAGCATGCTGTCCATGACTCAGCTGGAAATGGCCAACAGCATCCTAATAAAAATTAGGACTATCTTGTTTACCCCTATGCACTGATAGAAATGGAACTATAGAAATGATTAACAGGCAAATACTATATTTTTAGTGTTTTACAGTACTCTCTGATTCTTCATAACGAGCCTCAAATGCCATGTCTTGAAATGTATTCACTTCCCCTTTCTTTTTTCCATGTAGCTGTTCGCTGCATTGGCTAATCTTGTGTTTTACACCATCCCTAAAACAGTAAAAAGGCTTATTTGCCGTTTTAAAAGTACAGCAACATAGAAAAGGTGTATTTAAAACAATAGCTGCTATTGCCACATCAAATTTGAACTGCAGAGCAAATACAGGTGACAGGAAAGTACTTGTGAGAATGTTGTTGTCTCATTATGCAGACTACTCTGGATTCATGCAGGCGTCCTACTCCCAGAGCATGACTAAAAATTCAAATTCGGGCAGAAATATTCTTATTTATCAAGAAGGCATTAGAAGAAGCAGCTCTGTAGCTTCCCAGCTTCGGATGAGGTATTTGTAGTATCCTAATAAAGGCTCCCATGTTTAAGGGATCACCAGAGAGGCATTCAGTGGCCCTTTTAACTGTTTTTTTTTTTTTTAAACTATTTACGTTAACAGCAAATGCAGGCTGGCTTATTGGTTTGCAAATAAAAGGAGATCACCAACATACAATATATATTTGAAGAATTCCAGAAGCATGCTGAAGCTTATAGCTGTAAATTAAAAGACAAAGGTTTGGGGTTTAAAAAAGAAAAAGAAAAACTAAGGGAGCCAACAAGAATTTCAGAACTAATGGGATGCTTGATGATAGACACTTGAGCCTAGAGAAAAATAAGCAGGCAAACAATGGAAAGCTATTGCACTCATGCTGTCTGCGGACAGAATTGCAAAAAGGAATGTTATTTTTTGCTACTATTTTTTGTTTAAGGGATAGGGAAACTTGTACTGCTTAGATCTGTAATGGCAAACCTATGGCACACGAGCCACAGGTGGCAAGCAGAGCCATTTGTATGGGCATGCGAGCCCCAGCCAAATTTAACTGCACTGCGCATGCACGTGCTTCCTCGCTGATTTTCAGCCTGTTTGAGGCCATTTTCAGGGGCTTGAGGGAAGCCTCTGCAGCCTTGGGAGGCTAAAAAGCAGGCCTTCCGGAAATACCAGAAGTGCCCGAAATGGGAGAGCGAAAACGGCCTCCTATGGGCCAAAAGTCAGCTGGGAGGCACACACATGTGCAGTGGAAGTGAGGGAGCAGGGTGGGGGTGTTGTGTGCCCATGCATGGGGGGTGAGGTGCATTGCATTGTGGGTGCCAGCATGCACGCATGCGCACTATCTCGCGCCCGTGCGCTTCCAGCACAGCCCAAGAAAAGGGCTCGCCATCACCGGCTTAGATCCTTGCCCCTGTAGGTAAGCTGCTCCAGAGGAGGGGGCCGTGAGAGACCTGCTTGCTGAAACTATGCAGGAGGAGGCACCCATCGCCTCCATCTTCTGCTGGCTCTTATCAGATGGGCATATGCCACAGTCCTGCAAGATAGCCAGTCTGAAGCCAGATAGGGCTTCGCAGAAGATAATCCACACCTTAAATTGTCCCAAAGGTGCTTTTCCAAAAGGCAACTGGACTTTGTTTTTCCTTTGTTTGAAGGAAGTCCAGATGCCTTTTGAAAAAGCACCTTTGAGGCAACCGTGACTTGGATGGCTGAGAATCTCCATCGACATTTAGCACCTTAAATTCCACTCAGAAGCTGTCTGGCAATTAACAGCAGTTCTGCAGTAGTGGTGTTACCAACTGTTACATGGCTAAAGCAGGCTTCACTTGTTAACTCTGTGCAGCTGGATTTTGAATTAGCTGTAGCTGCCAATTGGCCCTCAAGGGCAGCCCCATATAGAACAAATTACATTCGTCTTGTTATGAAGTGACAAGAGCATGAATTACTTCAGTAAAATCTGTTCTTCCATGAAAGGCCACAACTATTGTACCAGCTGAAGCTGGAAAGGGACTCTTCTTCCATGACTTCCACTGTTATTACAGCAGGAGTCTTAAGCACAGGAGGAGCTCCAAGTTGCACACTTGATCTCCACAAGGGGAGTACAGCTTTGTTCTAGAGCAGGGCTGTCAAACTCACAGCACACGGGCCGGATACATCACATGCTGGCCGCCCCCATGCCTGCTTTAGTAAGGGGGGGAAGTCCCGATAAATCACATGACACCGCCGTGACAACATGAGTTTGACACCCATGTTCTAAAGTCAGTTGGATTTTCTTTTTCTGGAATCGGAAGACTTTTAACTCAACACCCATTCCATCTTGCTGGGATTAAACCCAAGCTGTTTCTTTCCCCTTCCAAATTTTAAGAGTTTACAGATATCAGATCAGGCCTTAGCGTTGCCTGTTTGGTTCAAGGTGTAGGTATACAACTGGATTATCACCAGCATATTAAAGATGCCTCCTTTATGCCAGTAGGGAATCTCCCCTAGAAACTTTGGTTAGACATTAAGTAATAAGAGGCGCCAAGTGCCCCACATGCTCTGGAAGGAAGAGAATCATTACAGCCCACTCCTAACCTTGCAGGTAATCTAGAAGAATATCTCAATTAATAGTAGTGAAAACTGTCAAGAGGTCTGACAGGACCAGAAACACTATCCTCTTCCCATGCAAGTCATGCCCCAGGTCATCTCCAAGAAGGACCAATGCACTTCATTTTCATTTTCCCTTCTCACCATTGTGAAAGTAATCTCCACTGAGAAATTCTTGATGAAAAATTAGAAAAGAGACAGTAACTAACTCAGCACTCATGTTTTCGTTGGGCTTCTCTTATATAAGCATTGCTGACCATAAAGACATCCACTAAAATGTTACATTAAAAGAATATGCTATTCTAAGCAATACAACGACAGTAAAGAGCTGTGTTGAGTCTTCAAAATTTATTGTCACTGAAGTTGCTAGATTTCTTTTTTTTTTTCCAGGTGAATCCTGTTTCTCACTTGCAAATATTTTGCTTGCAAACCCCTGGGAGTTTATGGCCATGGCTAGAGCACAGGATTTGATATGTATGTTTGTGGGTAGATCTTGGGGACATAGAAAGTAATCTATGGCCTTCATGCATAATCAGTTTTCAGTCCTCTCTACTAATATTCTGGGAAATATTTCTAACAAATGAAAAAACTGTTTACCCTTCATACTTCATAAACTCTGAAAATTACACTTGAGATCTGCAATGTTGACTTCCCCCCACCTTTCAAGTCACTTTAAAAGTAACACCAGCTGTACTGACACTCCACACACCCCTGCTGCAAATCCCCACCAAGGGCAATATGTTTATCAGTATCAATTAAAATATAAAAGAATGTGCAATAGGCACAGGGTTTTATAAGGCATGGGATATGCAGGTTTTATAAGGCATGGGATATGCAGCACATCATTTGTGCTGCTTTAGAAAAGAGAAATTAAATTTTAAAAAATTTATCTGAAGAGGATAACTTGCTGTGTGTGTGTGAGAGAGAGTGTAGCTGTGAGTGTATCTGCATGCACCTTCAAGTCAGTTTTACAGATCGTGGTGACTATTTTAACAAGTCACTGCAGTTTTCTTGGCAAAGTTTTTGAGAAGTGGTTTGCCGCTGCCTCCTTCCTAGGACTGAGAGAAAGTGACTGGCCCATGGTCACCAAGCTGGTTTTGTGCCCATGGTGGGACTAGATCTCACCATCTCCCAGTGTCCAGCCTGATGCCTTAGCCCAGAGATGGGGAACAATGGCCCTTTTATAATTTGTGGGCTACAATTCCCAGAATTCCTGAGCAAGCATGGCTGGCTCATGAATTCTGGGAATTTAAGTCCACAAGTTATAAAGGGGCCGTCATTCCACACCCATGCCATAGCCAGTACATCAAACTGGCTTTTACCTCTCCTTTTACAAGGGAGCAATTGTTACTAACGCCTGATTTATTACTAATTTTCGAAATGTAGAGAATGAGAGAAAGTGGTGACTGCCTGAGCTAGTCCCTGCAGTTTTCTTGGCAAGGTTTTTCAGAAGTGGTTTGCCATTGCCTCCTTCTTAGGGCTGAGAGAAAGTGACTGGCCCAAGGTCACCTAAGGCTGTAGGCACAGTTTCCTGGTTTCTAGCCTGATGGCTTAACTACTGACTAAACTAGCTCTTGCTAGTCTTGTTCCTGGAATAAATTTTACCTCAGCTTTCCCCTGCCTGGTTGAACATATTCAAAGCAAACCTGACAGCATGAACGTTCAGCCTTTCAACAGAAATCAGAAAGAAAAGAAATGTATTTAATTTAGTTTCAGTATGTTCTTAGAGGCAGGGGAGTGGAGAGGACCTTTGATATTTTTGTCTCTTCATTTCCACAAAGCTTGTTTTTGGTGTTTCACTCACTTTGCCTCATTATAATCCCAGCAGGATCAAAAATGTCTCAAGGAAAGATCACCTCCTTGCTAATTTTTCACTAATGTCACTTGCTAGCTAGGGGCTCATTTGACTTCAGTGATGGAGCTGCCCTTTTTCCAGATGGAATGGGGAGAGGGGGCAATGCCCCAGCAGCCTGCAAAATACGTGATACAAAGCAACTTGGCAGCACAACTGGACTGAAAAGGGGCCTGGGAGTTCTTGCTTTCACTGCTGGTAGAGGAGAATCGTTTCTCCTATGCCAATTTTTCTTTTAATAGTGGGTTAGCATAGACATTGGTTGTTGTTGGACAACTGACTCTTGTCTGCCTGTGCAGATGTGCAGTGCACAGCCCTTCTTGAAATATGTCAGCAAAAGGGGCTGTTTTTATTTTACAAAAGGGGAGAACATAAATAGATGTGATAAAGGAAATGCGTACCTCTCTCTCCCTCCTCCCTCCCTCTCTTTCTTTCTCTTTCTTTCTTTTTCTCTCTCTCCCTCCCTCTTTCTCTCTCTCCTATCCCACAGCATCATGAGCCATGGTGGCACAGTGATTAAATGCGGTATTGCAGGCTAACTCTACTCACAGCCAGGACTTTGATCCTGATTGGCTCGAGGGGTTGACTCAGCCTTCCATCCTTCCGAGCTCAGTAAAATGAGGACCCAGATTGTTGGCAATATGCTGACACTAAACCGCTTAGAGAAGGTTGTAAAGCACTATAAACACTTTATAGGTAAGTGCTATTGCTATGTGCTTGTGTCAGAAACACCACCACCCCTTCTCCAGGTGATCTTTGGAAGCCCTCACAAAAGTGTTTCCAAACTAAACACAATTGTCTGACTCTGCTTTAGAGTAACATTTGCAAATGAGTCATCCAGTTGACTTAAAATCAAAAACAAGAAAGGCAAATACAGAAGTTCATAGTCCTTTGTTCCGTTGCCTTTGAAATCTTTTAAGGCAAATCCACCTTAAAGCTCAGCATTAGGTGTTTTGCATGCTGGCTTGGACTCAGGGTAACACATTCAGAGGAAGGATGACTTCCTAGACAGTGAGCAACGTGTGCACAATTGCTGCCTCTGCCCCATCCGGTGACTCAATTACGTCATCCAAAAGAGCAGCACCAATTTTCTCAACCTTTTTAAAAAGTGCTTTTAAGAAGGGGAGCAGATTGGAAGCAGGTTACCTCTGACAGCTCAACTGCCCCCTTTTCAACCTCCTCCTAAAATTGGGCTGCTAAAATCTGGCATTCAAATGATCACTACAAAGATATGGAACCAGTCTGGGGAGGTTTGGAGGATTGTTTTTCAAGGAAAAAAAGGTCCTGTGCAATGAGAAGAACCTCTCAGAGGTTATCAAGTCCAATGCTAGATCTGCTAAAGTGTTTTGGACAACAGGTGATCCAGGTTCTGTTGGAAGACCTCTGCCAAGGAGGGGAGTAGATCACTTCATAAGACAGCTAATTCAATTGGTTCACAGCACTTCTGGTGCAAAAATATGCCTCATCCAAATCTACTTTCCTATAGTTTCAACACAGCAGTTCTGATCTGAGCTCTAACAAAGAACAAATATTCTTCCTCTTTTAGATATCTGAAGATTACTGAAGTACTGTTGCATCTCCCCTCAGTCTTCTGTTTTGCAGCTAAATAGACCCAGTTCCTTTTTAAAAACAATCTCACATGAGTTAGTTTCTTCCAGTTTGTAATTTTCTTTTTTAGACTGCAGTGCCCAGAAATTGACACAGTGCAATCTTCCTAAAAGAAGATTGATATGGGGTGGGTTAGTTACTTCTTGTGATCTGGACTATATTAATACATCTCTATATAGCACATGCCTCTTTGGCTCCTGTTTTGCACTGCTGCCATATGTTTAATTCATGATATAATAGAACCACCTACAGTAGTTTGTTTTCAGATACACTATCGTGAAACCAAGTCTCCCCCATCCTGTATAATTTCTTTTTCTTCCCAGATGATATATTTCATCTTGTCTGTTTCCGGTCATTGTTCAAGCCTGCCTAGATATTTTTGAATCTTCGCTTTTGTTTTTCAAACTGTTTTCTGCCTCCTGCAGATTTGATAATCTGCAGATCAAGGTTTAATAAACACAACCTTTAGCGTTTACTTTAAATGCAAAATCTTTGGCAGAGAATCTGTACTGCTCAAAGGAGGAATGAACAACCTGCTGTACTTCCAGATATTTGGTTCAATTCTCACTAAGTCCAGCAAAACTGGATGTTATAGTGTTGTAGTGTTTGGAGATTATTTGGTCACTCCCCATGGAAAATATTGAGGTTGGTGTCCAAAAGAAAGCAACCTAGAATCCTCTTAACCATATCTATCCTTTCCTCTACACCAGGGGTGTCAAACCCGAGTCATCACGAGTCACGACGGCATCTGCTGAGGTTGAAAAACACTACTCTACACTAATTTGTCATGAACTTTAGACATGTATTATAAATACATTTATATTCCACCCATCTCACTATCGAAATGACTCCCTTATAACCATCTCATTCACTGACCAGACCAAGGAGGGTTCATCAGTCAATGATTTTGGCATTCTGGCAATTGATATGCATTAACCCATAAACAGAAAATCAAAGTGATAACATTAAGCATACAACAATATGTCACCATTGTAATAAAAAACTTTAGCATTACAAGATGCTGAAATGACAGAGATTTGAATAATAATGCCCATATTTTTATTGAAATATTTCCCCCTTTTTCTAAAGATCACGGTGCTCCAATTCAATATAGTGTAAATGTCAGTAATAAAACAATAATATCTAACAACGTAAAGGTAATTTGCAGACAAAAGGCAATCTGTATGATACACCTTTTGAAAACAAATCACCTTTCAGTTGTCAAGAAACCCCACTTTAAATGATATTCCAGCACTCAGTGAGGAACAGGGCCATTCTTCTCTGAGAGTTGTGGTCTTTTGGTTAAGCCCATAGTGCAGATTGAAACACTTCCTTTCTCAGAATTTCTCTGATACCCCATACCATGGAACAACAACTAAGTGGCTTTTATTGGTACCATCTATTTTCCTGCAGACCTTCACCTGGTATTCATCCCACTAATCCAATGTAAGGGGTGTGTAATGAAAATTCTCTCAATCTGTGCTGCCTTTCTAGCCCTTATAAGGTAAAAATAAGGGGTGAGTGAAATAATACAACCTCTTAGACATGTAGTTAAGAGATTTCAGCCCTTCCTGACAGATAAACAAATCTGTACATACTAAAAAAAGAAAAGACACGTGTCACTAATTTTGCTTTAAAATAAATCACAAAACTGTATTTAGTGTTCCAGGGATACCTCCATATGATGCTGATAACAATGAAATTTTATACCTGATTAAAATGATATGAGATGTTGAAACTTTATATAAATAGCATATTAGGAAATTATAAATAAAATTTCTTCCTGCCCAGCCTGGAGGGTGGAATGCAAGTAGAAGCATATATTCCATATCCTAATCTATGCAAAAAACAAGAAGATATACAAAGCTTAAGTAGTAAAATACACACAAATATCAAGAATCTGATGCAACAGCCAGCTTGACTTCTGTCTATCATTACAGAAACAATGATTTTCTGAAACAAAAGTTCATTACTTCCCTGGTCATTCTTCAGAACGGTGTGTATGTATGTGTGTCAGGGTTTCCTTTTAACCTGGATGACCTCCTGTGCCGTCCAGCCAGCATATGAGAATTGGATAGTTAGTTAGCAATTGTGAATTAAGGGAATGCATCATGGTAAATGTAGTTAAGGTATCCTGGGAAATGTAGCCCATGTCGTGTGACCACATCTGTAATCCTGATTGGCCACTAAATTGACCCTCGATGGGATGGGTTCACTCTTGCCTGAACTCACGGACTCGTGGTAGCTGCTCTACCTCTACTGCTACAAGATGGGAGGAAAGGGATAAGGAGATAACCATCTTTTTATCTACAAGACAGATATGCAAAGGATTGGACATTAAGAAGAACTTCATCACAGATGTGAGTTATGAGGATACCTGATGAACCAATAATAAAGACTGTGTATGAATGTTTTGTTGAGTTTATCTATCTGCATCTGTACAGAAGACAAAATCTACCACTGTACAGAACACCTCCCAAATGATTATCTCGTACTACCCTTGTTCAGCCTCTTTCTAGGGGTCTTCTCTCTCCCCTTTGAATAATTCTTAATAAACCTATGCCTTTAGCAGATGAGAATGAGAATTTCAATTTTGATGAGAAGCAAAATATTTTATATAAGGAGAAATTTTCTGACAGTGAGAGCAATCAACCAATGGAACAGCTTGCCTTCAAGTTGTGGGAGCTTCTTCACTAGAAACTATCAAGAAGAGACTGGACTGCCATCTGTCAGAAATGGTGTAGAGTCTCTTGCTTGGGTGGGCGGGTTGGACTAGATGACCTACAAGGTCTCTTCCAACTCTGTTAATCTGATAATTTTAAAAGAAAAAAAGCAAAGTCAAATTGCCTTTTGAAAAAAAAGCACATTTGGGACAACTTAGAGAGATCTCAGCTCTTAGAACTATGGAAAATATGCCATCCTATTTTTCTTTTAACTCAAGGACCAGAGGAATGCACCTTAATACATTCATGGAGATGAACTCAAAATAAAACCTAAGCCAAGTTCAAACAATGATAGTTCTTACTAATTAATAGAATAATAAAGCTATTAGAGATCTCAAATAATCAAACTAACTTGAGCATCAAGGGGAGAGATTCCTGCACTGGAAACTGAACCATATCCATCCAAGTGTAGCTGATTGGCTTCGTTAAACAGTTTATCTCTTCAAAACACTCAGCTCAACAGGCAGAAGAGTAGCAGAGGGCATCCATGGTCATCAACTAGCAGTCTGAAGACATGATGAAAACTCCTTACTCGTACAACACATGGACAGACTTAACCATAGTTTCAACTGGAAGACAGTAAATATCCTAGACCAAGCCAAGTCTAAAAACACTACAGAATTCCTGGGAGCCTGGCATTCAGACAAATCATCCACAGGCACATAAACAGCAACCCTGTATCATTCAAAAGAAATAATCAATAAAAGACCACAACACCTCCTGACCAGCAATCAACACTCAGATAAGCAGAGATTAACACCAAGCAACAAATAATACCGAATCAAGGAACTACCAACTCGTAAACAACAGCCTATTCAAGGAACCACCAAGAACTGACAGGGTGAGCCACTTGTAGATAGAGCAAACCCCTCTTCCTTCTAGGATTGATTGTTGAATGATAGCAGTAGTGTTTAGACTTATACATTGCTTACAGACTCTCTGAGCCTTTGTGCCACGTTTTGCGTTTCTAAGATAACCCATTTCTTTATTTGCTCTTTATCTTATGCAAGAAAGATATGTTCAGCAAACCTTGAGATAAATGTTCAGTCAAGCAGTTAAGGGGAGGAAAGTTTCTATTAACATTCTATATGCAGAGGAGGAAGATAGTTGCATTCCTATATGAGAGCTTTCTCCTATAGCGATAGTAGTAGTACGCACATATAAGTTTACCATCCATAAGAACTGGATGAAAATGCGTAGGAAACTCAAAGTTTCACTCAAAGACCTTCAAATACTTATTTTTTAAAAAAGCATGTTTCACAACTCAAAATGCTGCAATAGTTTCCTCTATAATACATGTATTTCATTGTTGCAGCATAGTGGAAAATTGAAAATAACATCTGATCTGCTGGAGAAAGCACTTCCAAATGTCTACTATATTTTTGGTTCATGCTCTAATCCATCATCCTGTCGGAGAAAGAGAAAATCATTATCCAAAAAAGGGGAGGGGAATTAACCCTTTCACCCCCTTGGACTCCATCATATTAAAACACACAGGTAAAAAGTGTCCAATCCCCTGATATTCCTCACATAGAAAACAAAAAATGACTTTCATCCTGCCTTAAAATCTGTGGAGCTCCAGAACATTTGCAGGAATGCAAAAATGGAGCCTATTGCAAGAGATGGTCCAGGTAGGCAGCTCTCACTGCTTGCCTAGATGGTTGCTGAAAAGTAATTGTGTTATCTAAGCAGTAAACCATGAAGAGAGCTGCATCCTCAGATAAAGTCCAGTTTTGGGTGATTTGGAGCAACATCGAAAAAGAGAAGAAAAGAGCTTGGTTGCATACAACAAATATTGCATATGTTAATTTCCAGAGGTTTTGTTTTATTTGTGATGAAACTGGAATTTCAGCAAAAGACCATTCTAGTCCTTTCTAGGAAATAAGAGAAATAACAGAACTATAGAGTTGGAAGGGACCTTGGAGGTCTTCTAGTCCAACCTCCTGCACAAGCAGGAGACCCTATACCATTCTGGACAAATGGCTGTCCAAACTCTTCTTGAAAGCCTCCAGTGTTGGAGCATTCACAACTTCTGGAGGCAAGTTGTTCCACTCATAAATTATTCTGTCGGGAAATTTCTCCTTAGTTCTAAATTGTTTCTCTCCTTGATTGGTTTCCAACCGTTGCTTCTTGTCCTGCCCTCAGGTGCTTTGGAGAATAACCTGAATCCCTCTTCTTTGTGGCAGCCCTTCCAATATTGGAACACTGCTATCATATCAGTCCTAGACTAGGATCTAGCCTGGTGTTTGTCAAATTTGGCTGGCTGGGAAATTCTGGAAGTTGAAGTTCACACACCTTAAAGGTGCCAAATTTGGGAAACACGGATGTAGTGTATCTGTCCAAGTTGTTTCTATGGGGAATTATTCATGATACATGAGTGGCTTTGAGAATGGGGAAAGAAAATATTTGGCTATCCTCACAGCAGTGCAGGTGGTGGAATGGAAACTTCCTGCAATTTTTTTTTTACTGGTCCCCTCCCTCAACTGCATGTTCCACATTGTTTTCCTAGTTAGATGAAGACCTCAAATATTCCAAGATGTTTGCTTGGTGCAATTTTTTAAATATAAAGTTAAAATGGCCATGGACTCTTGTACCCAGCAAGATGTTTTCTGTACAATGCTGAAACAAATTTCTCCACTCTTCTCTGGGTCAATATTATGTGGGAGGAAAAAGGAAATCCTTTCACTTCTGATTGCAACAGTCTCTACGAATACATCACCCTCTCCTCCTCCTTCAGTTTCCCCTTCACCCTACCCAGCTGAAAGAGCATGTGTGCTATCAAGGTAATATTTTGCCTTATAGCCTGCCCGATTACTTAAGCATTATTTATTTATCACTACAATTTTTGTTTTAATTGCCTGAACGCTACCTTTTAGATTTAGAATATCATGGGAAAAGGTAGAGCAGAAGGGATTTTGGTTAATGAAAGAGATGAACAATAAAGTGTTCTGTCCTTAATTAGCATTCTTGAGATCCCCGCGCTTTGATTGGCCAAAGCGCGGTGCTCTCCGATTGGTCAGGCGAGCCGCGCCGATTGGCTCGCTGAGAATCTCCCACGATTGGTCCATTCGGATCGTGCGAGATTCAAAATGGTGCCATTGGCCGCGGACGGAACGGACGAGCCCTGTGAAGCGGCGATAACCGGCGAAGAGAGGAGACCCATCAGACGGTCACCATCGGCCACGCCATCACCAATGACGTCCGGAAGGTCCACGTGGAGGTAGGCATCGAGGGCCAGCCATGCAAAATGGAGGTGGACTCCGGGTCCTACCTCTCCCTGATTGCATGGCATGAAATAAAGCGCTTGGTGCCTACCCTCCAAAGGAGGAACATAGACAGCCAGAGACTCATTGTAAAGGACTACCAGGGAAACCGCATCCCGGTAGTCGGAACCAAACACTTCAACATCACCTATAAAGGACACACCTTCCTCATAACAGTTGACGCTTACTCCAACTGGCTGGAGGTAAGCAACATGAAGACGACAACCACGGAGGCTGTGATCAAGGAACTCTGCAAACTCTTTGCAACACACGGCCTCCCAGACGTCGTCGTTTCCGACAACGGGCCCCAATTCACCTCGCTGGAATTCGAAAAATTCCTAGCGGAAAGGGGCATCCACCACGCACTGACAGCACCGGCGCACCCGGCAGCAAACGGTAGGGCGGAACGGATGGTCCAATTCACTAAGAAGACCATCTGGAAAATAGACCACGGGGAGATCCAAGAGAAAATAAACAAACTACTCTTCACCCAACACATAACCCCAAATACCACAACGAATAAGAGCCCAGCCAAACTATTAATGGGCAGGAAACTAAGGTCCCCACTCGACAGGTTACATCCCACGTATAACCCGGAGAAGCCCCCAGACTCAAACAGCAAACACCGAACCTTCGCACCCGGCGACCCCGTATACGCGAGAAACCTGACAGGAGACACACTATGGATACCAGCCGTCATCACACAAATAACAGGCCCACACTCGTACCAGCTACAAACAGCAGACAGACGAGCCTGGAAACGCCACATCGACCAACTAAGGTCGAGGACGACCAACCAAGAGACCACCAACGCACAAACAGGCGAAACCAACCCCCACAACACAAACCAAGGGTGGAGGGAATACCCAGGGAACCAAAACCAAAGAAGAATAAACCAGCCGTACTTACCGGAAAGCAGCCATCACGACCCCTCGCCAGGAAGAGACAGCCAGGCCAGCTCGACCGACCCGGAAAGACCGAGTGGGAGCGGCGAAACCCACAGCTCAACCAACCCGGGAGGCCCAGGAGGGAGCTACGGAGAGTGGCCCGGCCCGACCGACCAGCCGGTTCCCACGACGGCAGCAGGAGCAGCAGAGATCCCGACCGAACCGGCCGGGATCCAACCTATGACTGATCTGCGCAGGTCCAGTAGGCTTGGACGGAGCCCCACCTACCTACGTGACTACGCGACGTAAGGACTGAACCAAGAGGGGAGGGGTGTTCTGTCCTTAATTAGCATTCTTGAGATCCCCGCGCTTTGATTGGCCAAAGCGCAGGGCTCTCCGATTGGTCAGGCGAGCCGCGCCGATTGGCTCGCTGAGAATCTCCCGCGATTGGTCCATTCGGATCGCGGGAGATTCAAAGCGGTGCCATTGGCCGCGGCCGCGGCGGCTAAAGGAATAAAAGCCGCGGGCTTTTTCCTTTACGCCAGTTCGGTTCCAACTTTCAATAAAAGAGCTTGAATTGAAGTCACCGACTCCTGGCATCATTTCGCGGACACAACATAAAGGATGCCCTCTTTCTGATTTAAAAAGTCACAGGTAGTTATTATTTTCTAGGCCCGGAAGACCGAGTCTCCACAAATTAAGAGGTGGCACCGAGGGCTGAGAGGATGGTAGACACCATCAAATTAAAGGCAGAGCCCTTAATCCAGATTTACTAAGCAGATGCCCACTGGAAGCACCAGATCATCTTCCTTTGGGACTGTAAAATATTTCATCTCATGCTTACATTCTGTTGATTACAAGAAACCCAACTGGGTACTTCAAAGAAAGTACTTGCTTGACTGAAAGGTCTCCTATGGCGTCTTCCATCAGAGACTTTATCCTGAGCAGGCAAGCTGAGAGCTTGACAACTCCATCTCTTTTCCAACACTGCAAAACTAGACAGATCTCCCCATCCCGTTTCTCTGGAGTACTTTAAATAGAGATAATACCTGACTGTAGGTAGACCAAACTGAGAGATGTTGTGGAGCTTTTTGAAAAAGGAAAGCCCACAAATGTGCCAAAGTCAGCAACAGAGATGCAGAGTGGCCAACCTGCATTCTTAGTGATGTAACCCCAAGAGAGGCTGGATATCAGGCTAAACTGCAGCCACCAAAACATGTGCGAGATATAATTGGCAGGATTGTTGATTTCTCAAATTATGACCCATTAATTAATAACAGAGAATGTTTCATGTTGTTTTCCATAGTGCATATACATATGCATAAACACACACACAATCACACAACATATATCCATACATATCTAAGAGCCCTGATGGCACAATGGTTAGAATGCAGTTTGCAGATTGACTCTGCCCACATCCGAGGACTTCGATCCTGACTGGCTGAAAGTTGACTCAACCTTCCATCCTTCCGAGGTAGGTAAAATGAGGACCAAGATTGTTGGGGGCAAATTGCTGACTCTGTAAACTGCTTAGAGAGGTCTATAAAGCACTATGAAGCGGTATATAAGTCTAAGTGCTATATATCATCTTATAGTTAAAAACCTATTTCATTTATTCTGCTTCTGAACTCAGATGTGAAAAATGACATTTCCTCAAGCACTTTGCTAGTTCAACCACCAAAAGAGCATCTGTGCCCAGGGTTGGAGAATGTTGCAAGTCAGCCATTAATAAATATGCCCCCAAGAAAGGAACCTAATTCAAAAGCTGCACCCTAGAGTGAGGCTTACTGACCTGATTCAGGTAGTCAAAATTATGTTGAATAGGACTCGATTCTTTCTCCCCCAGAAACATTCTGCAAGAAGAAACTAAGGCCATTTTGCAAAAGACCAGTGTCGGTCACTTTAAGGAAAGTGCTATAGAACTGGATTATGAATATGTGTCCATTGGCTTAGATACTGGGAAATACAGTGAAAGCATAGGCTTTTTCATCCAGATGTCACTTTATTATCAAGCTATGATGGTAGCCCAGACCGTGTGCATAATGAGACTCTCTTCTCCCAGAGACTTTGCCTCTTCCACATCAAGCCCCCATGCTCAGTAGCTCATCTCTCTTAGACATCAGCAGTCTCTGATTGGCTTCTCACCTTTGGGCACAATTCTCCTGGACCTTGAAAGACATTGAAGAATTGCCTTTTATCGAAGCTCTATAGAGAGCATTTTATCTTACTGCCTCTGTGTGTGGTTTAGGAGTTGTACAGAGGTGGAGAAAAGGGCACTCCAAAGAGTGATAAAAAGGGCACAAAAGATCAGCGGATGTTCTCTTCCCTCATTGGAGGACTTGTACAACATGGGATGTAGAAGGAAGATACAAAAGATCTTGAGAGACCCTTCGCATCCAGGCCACCCGATGTTTGAGATCCTACCATCAGGAAGATGATATAGAGTGCTGAAAGCCAGGACAAGTAGATTTAAACATAGCTTTTACCCCAGTGCTATGATCAGGTTAAATGCAGAGTTATGAATCTGGTGGTCTTAACATATATATATCCTGGTTGTACAGTTTTTAAATTGTTATTTGTTTTAATTTGTTTTATATTGTTATTTGTATACATTTTTTGGTGTTGTTTAGTTGTATGTTGCGAAAGAGCACCTTATTTCGTTGTTCTCAGGTTCCTGAGCACAATGACAATAAATTTATCTTATCTTATCTAGAATCCATGACCTAATATAATTTGCCTTTAGAAGTGCTATCATGCTATAATCCTACCACTTGGAACTTGCCATCATCCCCTCAAACAAGTAGATTAATTATTCAGAAAAACCACAGCTCACATCTCAGCAAATGTAAGCAGACAGTTCTGGACAAAATGCATAAAAAGGTATACTCTTCTGCATGCTCACAATGCAGCCAAAGGTGACAATCGTCTGGTGATGTTCCGATTCTTGTTCTTGATTATCACAGTTATGTTCTCTTCTGTTTCATCCGAGTCAGAGGCTGAAGGGCCTAATCTGATGTGTTGTCAGCTTGGGAACTGGCAAGCAATCAATCACCTGAAGTAGAACAAAGAGACCATCAACAGAGCAGGAGAAGGCAGACTCAGATCACGAGGGGCCAGGTTCATACATGACACCCAGATCCAAGACAACTTCCCAAGTTTGAAGGGCAGAACAAAGGTGATCTGGCCTACCTGAATTCTGCCCACAGTGGAGGTTACTTTGAAGGAGCTACCAGGTCTTGCTCTCTGTTGAAAACTACCCTGCGATCTCAGTTCTGCATGCCTGTATCCTTATACTTTGCTCCCAGACTCAA
Organism: Hydrophis major; assembly: GCA_033807585.1. Classification (NCBI taxonomy): domain Eukaryota; kingdom Metazoa; phylum Chordata; class Lepidosauria; order Squamata; family Elapidae; genus Hydrophis; species Hydrophis major. The sequence goes on from CM066329.1 coordinate 179,951,064, forward strand.
GGTTTAAAACTCAGAATAGCTTATAGGAAGTCTCTTGTGTCTGCAATCTAGATAGACAGACCACTCTGGTTTCTCTGCTGTTGCTTCTTCCTATTTTTATGCTTTTGACCTTCCACCTCTTATATCTGCCTCTTACTACTGACTCCAGTTCTGGATCCTGAAGTGTCAGGTTGGCTATGCCCTAATTACCAGGCAGACCTTCCCTTCCCATAATTCCTCTTGAACTATGTGTGTTACAACCCTATAATAAAAGCAGTTGCAACTTGCTATTGTTTGCTCACATCAGACATGTCACTAGAAGGCTAAATCACGAAACTCCGTCTCATTTACTTTGGCCATTTCTTGAAGGGGAATTCACTGGAGAAAGCAATTATGCTTAGAAGAGTTAGCAGTAAAGGGAACCCAGGGCACCAAAGAACATGATGGCTGGACATCATCAAAGTTATGCCAAAGCATAGAAAACTTAAGTAGTGCAAAATCAGAAGATGTGAAGAGACTTGGTCCATAGAATCAGCAAGAGTCAGACTCGACTGGATAGATATCGTCATGTTGTTCAGATTAGGGCAAGTATTACCATCATCGCTGTCCAACTACACTTGTCTAATAGCTACTATATCAAAACCCACTCTTGCTTTTTATTTTTATTACACAATATATTCTGCTTTGGGGAGTTTAATGTTCCTCGTTGCAGTTATCCGGTTGTAGAAAGCCCACCCACCCCCCAAAGATTTTGGGGGATATTAAAAAGGCAGGATAGAATATTTCCCCTAAAGGAGAAATGAAAAAAATCTTAAGGGAGGCAGAAACCAACCCCAGTTTCCCTTCCCCAAGCAGAAACTGAGGAGGCCAGCTTTTAAAAATGCAGATTTGGTGATCCATTCAGAAAGACTAGGTCAGACAGAAACTTCAGATAAGCAACAAGCCAAAGCAACAAGGTTAATTCACATAAACACCTAGGATTTCCATTTCCCCTTTTGCCTATAGAGCCAGTCATGGACCCTACATGACCCCATAAGAATCCAGAAGGTATAAAAATCCACCCACTCTCAATTCCATTTTGTCAGTTACACCAGAACCACAAACAGTGGTGGTTCTTTTCATCAATAAATGGACCTTCTTTCCAATTAGCCTCTAGCCTCCATTTTATTTCCAGTGTCTTTCTCCAAGCTTGGAACAGAACTAGATGGATTTTCCTTCCAATATGGTGCTTTGTAAAAAAAAAAAAAATTTTTTTTTAAATCCACTGATGTTTGCTCATGTCCTTTTCGGTCCTAGCTACAAACATCCAGAACATTAATTTGTATGTTTGACAAGGCTTGTCTTACCAAACCAGAAAGTTTTTATAAATGCTCTTTCAGGCTAACGACCCACTATGCTGCTGCTTGGGGCTCCACAGCCAGCTCATTTTTCTTAGAGAATTCTGCAAAGGCACAAGTAGCCTCCTCATTAGTACCCTTGGAGAGACAGGATGAAGTCAATCTTCACTTTAAACATTTGGGTAAAATGGAGATGGGAAGAGAGGGAGGGGAAGTTTCTCAGTCCAGCCAATAGACTGCAAACGGTTCTCAGGGCTGGGACTCCCTTCCCTGAAGCTGGGGGGAAGGTGGTGGGAGAATATGCCTAACCTCAATTATTATAAACTGCCCTGTCAGAAAGAGGGGGTGTGTGCAGAGGAGAAAGCAGTAGCTTAAACATGAAATCAGGCCGGAGGCATTTGTCACAATGAAATTAAAGAGATGAGAGGCTGGAAGCAAACGGTTTGTTGTTGAAGCAGCCACCAATTTGGCTCACTTGAAAGAGCGAGCATCAAAATGTAAAGACAGCTAATTGCCACTGTAAATTCCTTGATGAAAAGAAGCTCCTCTCTGTGGGGGTTACTGCTCAGTTTCCTGTGACCATCTCCCGGTCTCTAACCTTATTAGCATCTAGTTTTCAATACAGTGAGTTTTTTGTGGGATAGCTATGTCACTTCTATTCAAATACTACCAGCTGGAGCTAACAAGAGGCAAAGCATCTGGTAAGAGACAGATGTATACAAAGACTGCTTTTTTTTCCAGCCTAAAATTTGGACCCCGGAACATTCACAGGCTTTGGTGTCATGGTGCTCCATTGTTTCATGTAGCAATCATAGCTAAGAAAGAATTTGGGTTCCTATCTTGGGAACCAATTTCATTACATGTTTTTTAGTCATTACGATGGCCAATTCCATGTGTATCTTCCAGTGGTGGGATTCAAATTTTTTACTCCTGGTTCTGTGACTGTGTCTTGGTGGCCGTGGGAGGGGAAGGATACTGCAAAACCCCATTCCCTCCCCACCCCACTAACCAGCTCCATTCTCCTGTGCAGGGCAACAAAAGAAGAGCCAGCCAATCAGCTGGGACTCGGGAGGCAGAGAATAGATGGGGGAAGGGCCGGTCAGAGGTGGTTTTCACCGGTTCTCCAAACTCAATATTTCCACTACCGGTTCTCCAGAACTGGTCAGAACCTGCTGAATACCACCTCTGATATCTTCTGGATTCAGCTTCAGTATAACATTCTCTTGCAGGAGAGATCAGCCTCCTTCTACCTGAGTTTATAGGCAATAGATGATGTGCAGAAACTCAGAAATAAATTTTTCCCATCTGGAAAAAAATTCCCACAGATGTGTTAGACCATCTATAATTTCCAGAGAGCTGTTAGATATGCTGGGTGAGGATTAATGATTTCTTTGTGTTACAGTATTTCATGTACCATTTGATCCTCAAGAACGTACAAAGGCAAAGATGAGGAGACTGTGAGATGCTACTCAGGACAGAAGATGAGGAGAATTATTACATTTGCACTTACAAATTTTATCTAATTAAAGATTTCTTTTTTAAAAAAGAGGAAGATAAAACATACAAATTATATAAAGTATATAAAAATCTTTAGAAAGACATCAAAGACAAAACTAAAAGTGCAAGAAAGTAAAAGAAAATAGAAAAGAAAGGGAAAAAAGGTACAAAGAAACTAGTTTCCAATCTTCTTTATAATTATAAATGCTATCATAAATTTACCTCTTATTCTTGGTGACTTGCTTCTTTCTATAATCTGCATGTACATTTATTGTAACTCTCAGGATGTTATACTTTATGACAATCAGGATTTTATAAAGAAAACAAAAGAGCGTGCAGCTTTAGAATGATTTGAGATTGTACCTCAAGCATCTGATCATCTCAATACAGTTTTTAAAGGTTTGTAAGGAGATTTTAAGGATCGAGATCCAGCTTTTAACCATCATTCCAGAGGCTCACTCTTTGGCAAGACTGCAATAGCCAATGGCATAGAAAAAGATAATCCATGTCCTTGCTATGTAAACTGTTGCCCCGCCCTCAGACAAGGAATTGGGAGGCATCAAGAAGTTTATGCTGTGCAGGATTCTTGGTGTTTTCTGAGCTTGCTTGTTTTCTTGCAGACATTTAATTACCCAAAATAGGTAACTAATCAGTGCTAATAAGGAGTGGGGTTTGCTCTCAGTTTACATTCTAGTGGCTTGCACTGTTAGTGTTGGTGGGGTTGGTCTTCGAAGTTCTTTCGTTGGGCTGTTTACTGTTGGCATTTTTGGCAGTTCCCTGATTGGGATATTGTTTACTTCTTATTGTTGATCTGATGTTAATCTGTGCTCATCTGGGTGATGATTGCTGGTGGGGAGGTGTTTTCATCTTTTTGTTCTTATTTTGGCTTGATTGTCTCTTTTGCATAATATGTAGATGTTGCTTATGTCTATGTGTCTATTGATGGCTAATTTGTCAGAGTGCCAGGATTCACTGAATCCTGAAATTCATTGGCATTTTTGGACTTGGCTTGGTCTAGGTCTAGGAGAGTCATAGTTTTCCAGTTGAAACTATGGTTAAGTCTGTCCATATGTTGTGAAATTAAAGAGGTTTCATCATGTCCGCTGGCTGTTGGTTGGTGTTCATGGATGCGTTCTGCCAGTCTTCTGCCTGTTTATCTTATGTAGTGCCTGTTGCAGTCATTCCACTGTATGCTGTAGATGACTCCTGTTTTTTGTTTTGCGGCTACTGGGTCTTTTGATTTACTTAGGATGTTTTGAAGGGCTTTAACTGGTTTGTGTGGTACTCTGATTCTAAGTGGTTGTAGTAGTCTGTTGGTGGTTTCTGAGAGGTTCTTGATGTATGGCAGTATTATTTTTTTTATGACTTGTGTTGGTTGCGCTATATTGGGTTGAGTGGTCAGGCCCCTTTTGATCAAAGTTTTTGCTGTCCCTTCACTTCATCACTCTTCCTTCCCTGCCACAATTCATAATTAAACCTTTCAGCACCTCTTCATGGGAGGTTTATTTGTCAGACACCTCACAGATGGCAGGAAGAGGGCAGATGACCTTCCTAAAGTCAAACAGCCAGACAAATATATATTAGAAATACACACACACACACACACACAAGTCCTGGTGAAAATATAGGCATCAGGTACAAACTATGATGATGGACACTGACAAAATCCATATTGTGTCTCAATGCAACCAGCCCATTTTGTACTTGCTCCAGATATCAGGCATAAGTACCATATTTTTCAGAGTATAAGATGCTCTGAAGTATAAGACACACCTAGCTTTTGGGGAGGAAAACAAGAAAAAAAAATCTGCCTCTGACTCTGCCCCCTAGCAATTTGCCTCCTTGCAGCAAACAGCAAACAGCCTATTTCAGCTTCAGCACAGCCTGATTCTCATAAGCAGCTGATTGTCAGTTGAATCAGCCATTCTGGGCAGCGGGGATCAGAACAGGCAGAAAACAGAGCACGCGGAAGCCAAAAATGGGATCTAGAGGCCAAAAATGCAGCACACAGAGGTGGCAATAGGCTATGGCAATCCCTGCAGCCTGAAACAGCTGATCATCGGGAGACCGATCCAATGGACAATCAGCTGCTTGTACTAATCAGGCTGTGCTGAAGCTGAAACAGCCTGTTTGGTGTTTGCTGCAAGGAGGCAAATTGCTGGAAGAAAGAGGCCAAAGGCTAGGAGCCAGCGGGTGGGTGGGGCTTCGGCAATTTCGCTGTACAAGATGCACAGACATTTCCACACAATACATATTTCATCATTTCTTGCTCCACCAATTCCATTCTAGGAGAGCAGTGCAAAATACAGCAACCAGGCCTGCCACAACCACTTTGCTCAAATCTCTAACTTCATTAGGACTTGTTGAAAAAAATATCCTTGGAAACATTTTCAGTGACATTTATTTGAAGGTCTAAAATTAATTAATTATTACATTTTTACACTGCCCATCTGTCTTATAAGGTATTGGAGAAACAGATTCTCAGAGAGAACTTCTAAACATTATTGTGGTCTTTTGCTTAAAACATGACATATCAACTATAATAGTCTTCACCAACCTGATGCCCATCAGATGTATTAGAGTACAGTTTCCTATCTTTATCTCTGTTCACTGGAGGAAATTACAATACATTTGAAAAGGATCATCTTAGAGAGGGTTGGGTTTGGGGTTTTTGGAAGGCTTCTCCAAAGAATAGCAGAAGTCATGGACCCCTCAACAGTGGTGGGATTCAAAAAATTTGACTACTGGCTCTGTGGGCGTGGCTTGGTGGGTAAGACTTAGTGGGCATGGCAGGGGAAGTTTACTGCAAAATCCCCATTCCCTCCCCACCCCACTAACCCACTTTCCAGCTCCGTTCTCCTATGAAGGGCAATCAAAGAAGACCCAGACAATCAGCTGGGACTCAGGAGGCAGAGAATAGATGGGGGCGGGGCCAGTCAGAGGTGGTATTTGCCAGTTCTCCAAACAACTCTAAATTTCCACTACCGGTTCTCCAGAACTGGTAAGAACCTGCTGAATACCCACTTCTGCCCCTCAAGATTAAGATGAAACCCTCAAAGGTAGTAATAAACTCAGACTGGAATGCAAAACTGGGGCTCCTCCTCCTCAAAGGAACCTTGATTCAGAGCTGTAAAGTCACTTAAGGAAAATCAATAGGTTACCACTTGATATATCCTCATTTGCAAACTGTGTTTCTTAAGTTGAAAAGAAAAGTGGTGGGATGTTCTTTTGTTTGTATTTTCTATATAGAAACCACTAGTTGTGTGGACACCACAGAGACCGAAACAGAGAATCTATTACTTCTTGAGCAGTGAAGGGAAACCTGGGTTCATTCAATTTCTGATGGGAGAGAAGTCTTGCTCCTTTCCTATTAGCCAAATTATCCAGAACAAAAGACAAATATGTCAGCGTATTTTAATGGTGTGACAAAAAGAGAGTAAGAAGACTTCTGATGTGTTGACAGTGCATTAAATTAAAGCAAAGCAGAGCTCAAAGAAATGAAGAAATTTCACTCAGACTTGAACAGGACAGGCACACTAAGCTAACACAACATTGGAAGGTTTATTTTTATTTTTATCATAGTTCAAGCAGCTGTAATAGTTAAAAATACAGTCCATTTCCTACTCAAATTTTACCTTGAGATACATGGGATTCTTTTCTTTTTTAAATAAATATTTTAGTAAAGTTTTACAACACACATCAAAAGTAACACCAACTAAGAAAGTGGAGAAGCAGTAAAGAAAGAAAAGAAGAAAAGCAAAAGTGTAGAAAGAATTGCAAAGAAAGACAAATAGAAGCTTCAGTTTTTCTTTGCAGCAAATATAAGTACATTTACAAAATTCTCTCTATAATTACAAAAAAAAACACCCCACCCTCACTTTTTTTTTTCTCATCCATCAAAACCACAAACCACCTGTGCATTTTTCCCTGTTTCATGCAAAAAGTCTACAAGGGGGTTTCCAGTCAACCATAAATGTAGATATTGGGGGGGGTTTTCCCTCTAAACAAAGAGAATTTAGCTATCTCTGCAAGTTCTGTCATCTTCACCCAGTCATTCCACCATTGTGGATGGTGTCAAGTCTTTCCACTATTGAGCATATAACAGTTTCACTACAGTTATCATAGGTAAAAACAGTTCTGTGACTTTTTCCTAGTTTCTAGTTCCAAAAGAAAAGTCTCTGCTTTCTAAAGCTGTATTTTTAATCTTTAAAAACTTCTGAATTTGCATTTGTATCCAAAGCAGTTTGGTATTTTTTGTATATGTCCACCAAACATGACAAAATGTTTCTATACAGTATATTCTTCACATTTCCAGCAAAGAATCTGAAGTACCTTTGTACATTTTAGATGATTCCTCTGGTGATATTTCTTCAATGATTTATGTATTTATCCAATTTGAATAGCTGCCCATCTCAAACAAGTTCCCAGCCTGACTCTGCAATATGTGTGTGGGGGGAACTCTTTGGAAATGCTTCACTACATATATATATCTTTCCATCTAAAAGTCTTCTGTCATGGTGATCTGATCATTGATTTTTTTCCCTTCCTTTTTGGTGAATGCAATAAGCTAAATATACATTAAACATAGTACGTGCCTTTCAAGGTAAGACCCAGAAATGGCGGTGAGAAGGTAAATGGAAGAATGAAAGACATCAGGCGAAAATTTAAAAACATAGCATCACCTGCCTCTCTCTAAATTGCCTCTCTCTAAATTGGACTCCTACATTTGTACTCCCTGCCCCCATTCCATAATCTGCTTAAGAAAGAGTTGGCAGCAAAAACTCACTCTTATAATGGAAGCTGGCATTCTTAGACACTGCAAAAAGGCAAGAAAGCATGTTGGTTAGCTGGCAGAAGAACCTAGGTATCAAAACAGGGTGTCTTCATACAGTAATGCCTTAGCTCAGCACATCTGGGGAACAACAGGGACTAAAATGATATTAAGGTGATCCAAGAGTGAGACTTCAGTACTATGGCGTGTAAAGATCCTCTTCCTTTCACTTCTCTATTTGCATTGCTGATTTCTGAAGGTTGGCAAAACAATAGCAGATTTAGTATCTGGATGTCTGGCCTGGCAAGTCAAGAAGGTAAGCAACTATCAGCTTTGGCAATCTCTGACCTGCCAGCAGGAAAGCCATTAACCAATCAAGCCTTGAACTCTTGCTATGTATATCCTCAAGGATATGGCCAATTGATGCTTCTCGTCATCAATCACTCCTTTCATGGTTTTAGCTTTATACTTGGATGTATCGACACAACACAGAATTATCTTTTTCTGTCCATTTTTCTGTCGGGTCTGATCTCTCTCTGCCCTCACAAATAAATTCTATTTCATCCGTTCTTTAAGAGCTACCAGAAGAGAAGTATTGGAAATCAATTAGATGATCAAGTTACTAATCAGCCTCATTTTGAAGAACCAGCTGTGGAACCTCTTTAGTAAAAGACACCTCCTCAGTGAAGTTTAGCAAGTTGGCCATACAGGGGACCGTGAGAACGGAAGGGGTAGCTTTGAGATGATGAATTCATCAACAAGTGTGTTCAATCCAGGACATGGAGAGGTGACTGGCAACTGCCTGTAGATACTATTGCACTAGGTGACCCATATTTTATGACCCATATTTGGAGTTATAACAGTTGGATCCCTCCCAGGGTGACTCTGGGCAAACTCTGGGTACTTGGTAACTGGGATGCAGAGAACATAGAATAAGAGTTGGAAGGGCCCTCGGAGGTCTTCTAGTCCAACCAGCTGCTCAAGCAGGAGACTCTATACCATTTCAGACAAATGTCCAATCTCTTTTTGAAAGACTCCAGTGATGGAACACCCACAATTTCTGAAGGCAAGCTGGTTGATTGCCCTCACTGTTAGGGTTCCATACAACCATTGGCAGCATCCTATGGATGCTATGTGAGTGCATTTTAGGATGGTTTTGCCAACAATTGGCAATTCTGGTTTTTGACAAATGTGCCCATTACAAATCATTAGTTCACTTAGTAACTGCTGTGTTTGCTTAATTACTATGGTGGCCACTTTATGACTGACATGTTTGCTTAATGACCACTGCCAAAAAGATTGTAAAATCATGTCAGTTACATGGTCAACTTATTTTACAATCACCATAACTTACAACTGTGATGAGCAGGCTTCCTCAAGTGATAACTGTCAGGATTCTAGTGATCATCCTAATTAAATCATGAGCCTTGAGCTAAACTTCAAAAAATTCATTAGGAGCAACATATTAGCATGACCTGTATGTAGCTGATTCTGAGACACGTAATTTACTGTCACCCTGGTTTTCCTCCACTCCTCTGGGTGTATAATAATTCATGATCTCCAAGAAAACACATCCATAGCCAAGAGTCATCAATCATGTTCTCCAATTGGAGATTTGCATGGCAGAAACTCCAGTCAGTTAGTGTAATCTTTGCAAGGTATGCATGGAATGCACTTTCAATTCCAAACTGCTGCACTGCTCTCTCAAATCCTTCCCACCCCCAACCTACACCGTGACTGGGTTGATGATCTTTACTATGGGGAATAGCCTCAATTTCTTGCTAGGGAGTCATAACCTCCGATATTGGTTGGAGAGGTAGACCTTCTCCCCCAGTTGGAATGGCCGTTGCCGGGCTCGTGTTTGTCTGCTTATCTCTTATAGGTCTGTGCCGCTTTTGCCAGAGCTTTTTTGGCATTCTCCCAAGTTGCTTTCAGCGTTGACATCCAATCGGTCAGGCTGACTGAGGAGTTGTTTTATGAGTTGACAACAACTTGAGGACTACCTGTATGGTAGTCACTTGTTAGAGTTGGGCAGCTATAGAAATTGAATGAATGAATGAATGAATGAATGAATGAATGAATGAATGAATGAATGAATTGGCAATTTCTATAAACATGCTTCCACGTTTTAAATATTGCCCCCCTTATGTCAAAAAATTGCAATCGTAACTATTCAGTTGTTGACCTAAAGTACAATTTACACAATCTATTTCCAATGGACATAGTTTGGGATGTCAGTATCAGAGAAAACGAACAAGTTTCTTTTCTCTGCTACCCAGATGGCCTTTTCAATAGTTAATTACAAATCGAGAAACTGAAAAATAATTTTAAAGAATTTACTTACATAGTGTATAGAAAATTAGAATATGTGCACAGTAGTGAAACATGTAACTTTACTGAAACTTTTATAGCTAACATTAATTATCTGGTGTAGGATATTTAGAAACCTGTTGGCTAGATGGTAACTCAAGAGCAATGGTTTTTTCAAACTTGGCAACTTGAAGATATGTAGACTTCCCAGAATTCCCCAGCCAACAATTCTTGGAGTTGAAATCCACACATCTTCAAGTTGCCAAATTTGAAAAATACTGCTTTAGATAATCTGTAGATACTCTTTCTTTCACTAATAGAATAACAGAGTTAGAAGGGACCTTGGGGGAGGGGGTCTTCTAGTTCAAGCAGGAGACCCTACACCATTCTGGACACACGGCGGTCCATTCTCTTCTTAAAAGCCTCTAGTGATGGAGCACCCACAGCATCTGCAGGCAAGTTCTTCCACTGATTAAATGTTCTCACTGTCAGGAAATTTCTCCTCAATTCTAGATTGCTCGTCTCCTTGATAAGTTTCTATCTGTTACTTTTTGTCCTGCCCTCAGGTGCTTTGGACAATAGGTTGACCCCCTCTTCTCTGTGCCAGCCCCCCAAATATTGGAAGACTACTATGGTGTCACCTCTAGTCCTTCTCTTTTTTAGACAAGGAATGGAATTCACCCTGGAATCAGGAACTAAGGAGTCTGTAGGTCCTGAAAGAACAACAAAAGACTGCAGAAGCAGTTTTATTGAGTGGGCCTGGGATGTGTGAGCATTCATTCAAAAGTAATAGGGGAACTGGACAGTGGTGGGATTCAATTTTTTTTTTTACTACCGATTCTGTGGATGTGGCTGGGTGGGAGTAGCAGGGGAAGGATACCGTGAAATCTCCAGTCAGAGGTAGCATTTGCCGATTCTCCGAACTACTAAAAATTTCCGCTAACGGTTCTCCAGAACTGGTCAGATACCTGCTGAATCCCACTCCTGGAACTGGGACATTAGGGTAAAGTTGGTAGGAAAGCCATACAGTAGATAGAACATTAAAAGCATCTTTTTTCTTTGCAGTACCAGTTTGATTTTAGATGGTTTCAATTTTGCTCATGTTTTAATCCCTCTCTTTATTTGCGTGCTTGCTATTTAATCATGGCTAGCTCTTGTACATACATGTATGCTTCTGATATCTTTGTTCAGCAATCTTGTTCTCCAAGCACTTACCTTGTTTATTGACTAAAACTCCTTTATTTGTTGTTGTTCCAGTAAGTTTGTATAACATCATTACCCTTTCAGAACTCCCGACTTGGGTTCAGCCAGCTTGTTTAAAAAAGGAAAATTGGAACCATTTATTCACTTCACATCAATATCTTGTAATCGGTAGGATTGATTCAGAAGTCAGAAATCCCTCATGCTACATACCTGCTGGCTTTAAAGAGCCCGAGGACAGTTCCTGGAGCCATGCTATATAATCAACGCAACCTTTCCTGCAGATTCAGAGTTCTCAGAGGATCCAGCTAAGTAGATGCAAAAAACAAGTGTTATGTTTTGATTGAGAAACTGATTTGCATGCAGCGTTTAATACTTTCTTTAGTTCTGCTTAATAAACCTAGATCCTACATTATTTTGCTTTTCAATTAAGAACTCATTAAAATTTATGCTAAATTGGGAATATAAGAATAAAATCTGTTCCTTTGAGTCCAGATTTATATGCCTTCAACTGAACTGATGGAAGTCATCATTTCAATCTCTCTCTCTCTCTCTCCTGCTTCTCCTCCCCCTCTCCCCTCCCTCCCCTCTTATTCGGTTTTGTGAAAATGCCACTAAGAGATTTTTGTGAGTTTGTCAGAGAGAACACCTTCTTGAATGGGTAGAGCAAGTAGATCCCTGAACCCTGAGCTTTGTTAAGGAACAATATTGTGTCCAATCAGGAACACCACCCATCCCTTCCCCATGGCAACCTACAATGACACTAAATGGCATTTTTCAACCCTCTGGAAAGGTTACATATGTGGAGAAAGGGAATATTTGCTATTCTTTTTTTGAGGGTGAGAAAACGGAGGAAAAGCGAACACGCAAGTGTAAGCAGAAGAAATGAGAGCTGTAAGACATGAGAAAAGAATAAGAAATATAGCTGAATCTAAGCATTAAACAAAAGCACTCTCTCTATTTCTCCAAGCCTTTCTAGTATTTCTATCACGTTTGTGCACCATTTCACTCATCATTTTGTTCTTAAACTACATCTCTCTTTTTTCTCTCAGAATCATTTCAACTCCATCCAATCATGACTTGCTGGGTGTTCATCTTTTTGATTGAGTCACCTTCCTTCATATATACGTCCTGCAGTTTGATCCACATTCATTTTCTTTGTATGACTCAACTCTCCCACTGTATTTTTGTACCAGTCGCTCACTTTTATATTCAGTTTACTTTCATTCCACATTAATTTCTTCTTGTGCTTCCCTCATCTTGCTTTTAACCCACACATTTCCCCAGGACTCTGTTGACACAGCAATCAAAGTAATTTTACTATGATCCTGCTGTACCTTCATTTCATTATAATAAAGTATGCCAATGATGAATACAGGTAGCCCTTAAATTAGGATTGGTGGATTAGTAACCATTCAATGGATCTATCTGGAAGGCCCTTATAATCTGGATTTGAAGTTCCAGTAGTTGAGTCCCTCCTGCAGTCACGTGATCACACTTTGGGGGCTCAGCAATCAGATTACAATTATGGCCATTGGCAGCATTTTGTAGCAGTTTTACTGAAAAATGGTGTTTACTTCCAATTTTCAGCAAAGTTGACACATGGCAAACCATGGGTTTGCTTAACAACTGCAGCATTCACTTAATGACCACTGCAAAAAAGTCATAAAATTGAATCAGTCATGTGCATGACTTGCTTTACAACTGTCATAAGGTAAGATTGTGATGGGTAGGCTTCATTACGGTTATAATTTGAGGACTAGCTGTACATAACCATTTTTAGTTTTTTACATTAAACACTCATCCTTGTTGCATGTCACAAACAACCCACCATCTTACTGCTAACATCTGAATATCTTTAACAAGTTTCCCCACTGTTAGTAAGCATTCTACCAAGGTAACCAAATTAGTCAATAAGATGGGCATCCATAAATAATAAAATGAATACATAAGTTTGCTTTAGCTCTTTGTAATATTTTATTTATTTTTTAATTTATTTTATTTTGTCAAGTGATTATAGGATAACAGGTATAAGTACAAACATAGTCATGAATACATGAAATGGATACATATAAGAAAAATAAAAAGGAGCAATAGGACAGAGACGGTAGGCACGTTGCTGCGCTTATGCACGCCCCCTACAGACCTCTTAGGAAAGGAGTGAGGTCAATAGTAGACAGTCTAAAGTTAAAGTTTTTGGGGTTTAGGGAAGAAACCACAGAGTCAGGTATATCTACAACCTGCAATTATTCATTCCATTTTCCTAGTGAAACACTATCGCTTTGGTTTCTGTTAGATTAATTATAAGATCCATACACCTTGCTATCTATATAATCTATCTAATCTAACTTGTCTGCTAATTATTCAGCTTCTCAGCCAACAACATGGCATCATCTGCAAATAAAATACATCTCCCCAACCAACATACCTCTATCATCAGCTCCTTATACCACTTCCTTATAAATTTGGGCATAATATAAATTAATCAAGGGACATTACACATCTTTGTTTTATTGTCCACTCAATGTTAAACCATCCACTAAGCTTTTCACACCTCTCGTATGTGCTTTTTATCTATCATATACCACTCTCATCTCAGTCAGCAACCAATTAGGAACTTTGTATTCATTGTAAAACATTCCACACTTCCACACTATTCACTTTATGATACTTTCTCAAAATGAAAAAAGTGCAAATAAGCTTTTTTTCCCTCACCTCCATACTTTCCTTAATGACACCTCCCCTCCACTGAAAAACAAATCTGTTTTGCACCTCCTCTGTCTGTCATAAAGACAAGTCCAGAAATATTTCACAAGAAGAGTTCTCCACTCCTCTACTTGTTGCAGAATACCTTATGCCACCAGACTTGAAATTCTAGACCTAGAAAACTTTGAATTACACCGTCTTCGGTCTGATCTAACTATGGTATATAAAATCATACATTGCAATGTCCTACCTGTCATTGAATACTTCAGCTTCAACCATAACAATACAAGTGCACACAATAGATACAAACTCAAGGTAAACCGCATCAAATTTGATTGCAGGAAATACGACTTCAGCAACAGAATGGTCAATGTCTGGAATACTCTACCTGGCTCTGTGGTTTCTTCCCCAAACCCCAAAAACTTGAACCTTAGACTGTCTACTATTGACCTCACCCCTTTCCTAAGAGGTCTGTAGGAGGTGTGCATAAGCGCACCAATGTGCCTACCGTCCCTGTCCTATTGTTTCTTTTATTTTTCTTATATGTACCCATTTCATGTATTCATAACTATGTTTATACTTTTATCTATTATCTTGTAAGCGATTGACAAATCAAATAAATAAATAAACACTGCATCTTGCTTATGGCACCTCTTAGTACCATTTTGAGAGAATCTCAATAAACATTATTGTAGCATGAATTAGTCTGCCTAGAGATTTTATAATAATTCTTATTACAGGTCATCGTCAACTTACGATCACAACTGAGCCCGATATTTCTGTCACTGGGACAGTTGTTCAGTGAATTTTGCCCCATTTTATCCCCCTTCTTGCCACAGTTCTTAAGTGAATCACTGCAGCTGTGAAGTTAGTAACCCGCTTGTTAAGTGAATCTGGCTTCCCCATAGATTTAGCTTGTAAGGAGTTCGCAAAACAGATCACATGACCCCTGGACACTGAGGGCATATGAGTCAGTTGCCAAGCATCTGAATTTTGATCCCGTGACCATGGGGGTGTTGCAAGTGTCATAAATGTGAAAAACGGTCATAACTTACTTTTTTCAGTGCCGTTGTAATTTCGAAGGGTCAGTAAACGAACTGTTCTAAGTCAAGGACTGCTTGTACCCCTCTCTTTATAGGAGGGAAACAAAATTGGCATGCTTGCAAGTGTTACCGATGCAATCAAACTGCTGTAAAACAAGCCACTTAGCCGTGTATAAAGCAAACCACTTCTGCAGTCCTTTTACCATCATTTCACCATTTATACCTATAGCTTTATCACTGTTCAGTATTCAGAGAGTATTTATGGCTTCCTGTCAATCATATTTTCTTTTCTTTTTTTCCCAAATTTTATTGGTTTTTAAAAACAAACATAAACAAACAAAGCATAAAAACATCAAGCTATCTTTCATAGGTGTACATACAGTGTGTTGGTTGGTTTACAAATTGTTTTGTGCTTCCATTTCGTAGTCTTCAATTACAATTACATTACATATAATCTCATATTGTCAATCAAAAATTAAATACCTTAGTATCATTATTAATCAATCATTTGACTATCCTTTTATTCATTCATGTTTTACAAGATAATCATAATTTATAATTTTATAAAATTGTTTATCCTCTTGTTCTCTAATTTCATATGTCAATCTACTCATTTCAGCACATTCCAATATTTTCTTAATGATTTCCTTCTCTGATGGTATTTTCTCATTTTTCCAGTTTTTAGCAAATACAATTCTAGCTGCTGTTAATACATTTAAAATCAGGTATTTCAAGTCTTTACTATATATTTCAGGTAAAATTCCTAATAAAAATATCTCTGGTTTCAAGTCTATATGCTTTTTTGTCATTTTTTCCAACCACATGTGGATTTTAGTCCAGTATTTTTTAGCATCCGCACAAGTCCACCGCATATGGTAATATGAGCCAGGTGTCTAATGACATTTCCAACATTTTTCGGATTTATTCTTGAACATTCTTGCTATTCTTGTCGGGGGGAAATGCCACCTGTAAAACATCTTATACAATTTTTCTTTATATGCTGTTGACATTGTCATTTTATAATTTTGAGACCACAATTTTTGCCATTTCTCGAAATCAATCCCATATCCAAAATTCTTCCCCCAAGCAAGCATAGTTTCTTTAACTTGTTCTTCTTCTAGTTTAATTTCTAATAAATATCCATACAATTTTTTAATCACCTTTTCATCAGTACCTGTCAAAATCTTATCTAAGTCAGTCAATTTATCATAGAAATCTTCTGTTTTAGAATCTTTATCATACCTTGAGTGTATTTGCGCATATGAAAACCAATTCATCTTTATACCTTGTTCCTCTAGTTTTTTGCATAGATTTAAGTTCACCCTTTTCATTCAATATTTCACCATATCTAACTGTTTGTTCCTTTTTGTATATTATAGGATACGAGAATGCTTCAACAGTCGATAACCAGACTGGAATTTTCAAATAATATTGTCTTTTAAACTTCTCCCAGTTTAACCACAGAAACTCCCGTATATAATGTCTTCTAAAATACCCCTGTGTTTTAGTTCCTTTGTACCATAAAAAAGCATGCCACCCCAATAACAAATCATGTCCTTCTAATGTCAACAATCTAGTATTTCTTAGTGTTATCCATTCCTTAACCCACATCACATTTGTAGCTTGGTAGTACAACTCCTAATTAGGCAAACCAAATCCTCCTCTAATTCTAGCATCTTGCAAAAGTTTTAACTTTATTCTCGCTTTCTTACCTTGCCATATATATTTCAACACAATTTTATTTAAATCTTCAAAGTAGTCTTTTCCAAGCCTAATTGGAATTGTTTGAAACAAATATAAAATTCTGGGTAATATATTCATCTTGATTGTTGAAATTCTCCCTATTAGTGACAATTAGATGCAATTAGTGCATCTAGAACTATCAGAGCCATTTGTTTTTCAGGATGTGCCTCGTAGTATTCCAAGGTGTCCAAGATTACTCTCATATTGTCTTTAATTTGTCTCTTTGGCAGAAATCCATTTTGATCAGGATGGATAAAATTATGTAAATATTTTTTAATTCTTTCTGCCAATATTGAAGCAAAGATTTTATAATCTGCGTTTAGTAGAGAAATGGGTCTATAGTTCTTAATTTTTAATGGGTCGGCTTCCTCTTTTGGAATAAGTGTAATATAGGCTTCTGACCATGATTTAGGTATCTTCTTCTTTAACATAACTTCATTCATAACTTCTAGCAATGGAAGATTCAATGATTCTTGTAATGTTTTATAAAATTCTTCTGGAAGTTCATCTGGGCCTGGTGCCTTTCCATTATTTTGCTTCTTGAGTGCTTCAGTTAACTCCATCATCGTTATATTGCTTTCTAACATTTTTTCAGTCTCTTTAGGTATCTGAGGTAAATTAGCATTCTGTAAGTACTGCTTAACTCTTTCCTCATCAATATTCTGTTACATATATAATTTCCCATCAAAGTCTCGAATGATTTCCTTCTTCTCTTTGCTACCATGGCAAACTTGGCCTTGATCATCTATTAATTGCAATATTTTCCTTGATTCTTTCTCCTTTCTCAATTTGCATGCTAACCATCTACCTGGTTTCTTTGCATCTTCAAAGTAGTTCAGTTTAGCATCTCTAATTTTCTGTGCTAATTCTTCTTTTTCTATTTGACCCATTTTGTGTTTAATTATATCCATTTTTAGCTTGATATCCTTTTTCTGTGGCATTTTCTGTAGCTCTTTTTCAAGTCTTTTATGCTCATCCTCTAGGGCCTCTAGCCTTTCATAGTATTCCTTTTCCTTGTATAGTCTATTATCAAGCCTCTAACATATGCCTTCATTGTATCCCATACATTCTGAATTGATGTATCTTCTTTTTTGTTTTCTCTAAAGAAAAAAGCCAATTCTTTCTCCATCCACTGTGTGAAGTCTTTTTCCTTTAAAATAGTATTATTTAACGTCCATCTAGATCTTCTTTTTTGTTCTTTCCATTTAATTGTCATTGGATTGTGATCTGCCCAAGTACTTGTTTCAATATTTATTTCTTGAATGTTAGATATTAATTCTGTTAACATCCATATCATATGTATTCTGGACAATGATAAGTGTCTATTTGAATAGAAGGTATTGTTTAGTTTTAGCATTTCTTTTTCTCCATGTATCTTTTAAGTTTATTTCATCTACCATTTTAAAAAAAGATTTAGGGAGAGTCTTTCTGTTTTGGTTTATTGTTTTGTGTGCTGTATAGTCCAATTTATTGTCTACAATTCCATTAAAATCTCCCATCATAACTATATTAGCATAGTCCAATTCAATTATTTTCATCTGTAATTTTTTGTAGAATTCTTCTTGCTTGTCATTCGGAGCATAAATTGCAACCTGGAGTGTTTTCATATTATTGTCCATTATTTCCACCATTAGTATTCTTCCATCATCATTGATATAGATCAATTTTGCTGGGGTGGACTCTTTAATATATAAAACCACTCCTCTTTTCTTACATTGGGTCAAGGAAGTAAATATTTTCCCTAATTTTGGCTGTACCAATAATTGTTCATATTGTTTTTTAATATGTACTTGTAGGCAGCTTATATCAAACTTTAATTTCTCTAATTTATGAAAGGTTTTCCTTCTTTTAAAAGCTGAGTTAAATCCATTTATATTAATTGTAATCAATTTTTTCTCTTCCATGGTTATACTTTATAGTTAGGTTTAGCAGCTCTCGTAGATCTTAGTTCATGTTGTTCTTTGGCTTCCGCCTTGCTACCTACTGCACCTTCTTCTTTTTCAATCGCCATTTGGCAGTCCTCTTGGAATTCAATTAGTGAGATCTCTTTTTCTGCCTCTTCCTCTTTCCTTCCAAAATTTTTTGTATAAAATAATTCAGCTTTCTCAATTGAGTCAATTCTATGTCTCTGTTCTTGCCATGTGAACATTAAACCTTCTGGAATCAGCCATCTATAATTCACCTCTTTTTTAAGTAGCATTTTAGTCAGGAATCGGTATTCTCTTCTCATCTCTCTCACTCTTCTGAGTATTTGTTTCAAGACCACAATCTCCTTGTCTTTGTATTTCAATGTTTTCTCTTTTGCCACTTGCAATATTTGCATTTTAATGGCTTTCTTTGTAAATCTAATGTGAACTTCTCTTGGTAAGCTATTTCTCATCGCATATCTTGTGAAAATTCGATAAACCTCATCTATTCCATCCATCATCTTCTCTTGAGTTATTTCCAAAGCTTCAGACAGTATTTCTATCATTATCTCAGCTAGGTTTTGTCCTTTTTCTTCCTCTACGTTTTTGAATCTAAGATAGAATTCTGATCTATCCATCTCCCATCTCAACATACCACTTTTATCTTGTTCAACCACCGTTAATCTATTATCAATATCTCCAATCTTCTTGTCTCTTTGTTTATCTTCTTCTTCAATCTTTTGGAATCTCTCATCATACTTCAACATCATTTGTTGGATGTTCTCCACTTTTTCATCGGTTTTCCCTGTTCTTTGTTCAATGTTCTCTGTTCTTTGTTCAATATTCTCTGTTCTTTGTTCAATGTTCTCTATTCTCTTTTCAATATTCTCTGATTTTGCTTGAATATTTTGAATTCCTTGCATAATTATTTGCAGAGTCACTTTTTCTTGTTCTTTTTCTCGCTTTAACATTGTCTGTATTGAACGTTGTCCTCCAGATGGTGGAGAGGAAGACATAGAAGTTGAAGAACCAGGAGCTGTAAATTTCCTACTCTTTTTAAGCAATTCAATATCTTCAGGTTCTTCTAAACTTTAATCCAATTGTGAAGTAACCAATTATAATTCAAAATAAAAATAGTAGAAAAAAGAAGCCCAATATTAATAATAATAAAAAAAGGGAGGACAAAATTTCTTCAGGTTCTTGTATACCTTAATCCAATCAATAGTTAGATAAAGAAAAAGACTTAAGAAAAAAAAAGGAAAAGGAAAAAAAGGAAAAGGAAAAATTCTTCAGTTTCTTCAACACCTTAATCCAATTGAAAGGTCTTAAATAGAAAAAAGTGCATAAGAATAAACCAGAAAGGTAGATGAAAAAACAAAAATACCAGGAAAATTTTAAAAAAGGCTTTTAAGGCTTTCCCTTTAAAATAAAAGGCAAACGTAGAGATTGGACTTCCAAAAAAGAAAAAAAAAAGAAAAAGAAAAACAAAGAAAAGCTCCAACAAAGCCAAAAACCCAAATAGTTATTACAAAAAAAAAAAAGATTAAAAAAATACAATAAAGCTGATGAGGAGGGATAGCACAACTTAGGAAAAGTAAAAAGGGCACACTGCACTTTGTTTAATTATCCAAGGCTCTTATTATAACTCTCTTCTCCAAAAACATATCACCTTTTTCCCCCTACATTTCAACACCAGACTCCAACTGTTGATAGAAACCCAGAAGAACACCTGCAATAATACTCTCCCATGCTCTTCCCTCTATCTTATCAAATAGCAATGTCCTTGAAAAAGAGTCTTAGTTCTTTCTTTCTCAGCTTTGTCTGGTCACAGGTAAATAGAATATTTTCAAGCCTCTAGTTGGTAGTGTTACAAAGTTTCTTTGCTCTCACTTTTCCCCTCCTTTTCCAAGCAGGATATAATAAGAATTAATAAAAAAAGAAAAAGATATTTTTTAAAAAATGAAATAACTAAAGGGAGTCTCTAGCTTATAATATTACAAAATCAAAAAGGAGAAGAAAAAAACAGATATAAACAAAAAAATCAGTCCAGTTTCAAAATACAAGATCATATATAGAAGATCCAGCAATGAGAAAAACAAAACAAAACATTACTTTGACATTCCTGTTTAAAATCGCCGCTTAATCACTTCTGTCAAAACTTTTACAGATTCTTTCTTTTCCTTAGGGTGTCCTTTCAGATCTTAGAATAATAATAAAAAAAAGTTCTCACCAAACCGGCACACTCTCTCTTTCTGCTCTCTTCCGTTTCGGAGCTGTCCCAACTTCAGCAGCTTTAATGGCTGCCTCTTTGCCGCTGGCAAGAAGAGCTTCTCCTGGATCTACCAGGGACTTTGCGGTATCCCTGGGATCAACAGGATGCACTCCACTTTCACCATCTCTTTGGGACAATTTAGATCCGATAGGACCGTCCAGGAGCAAAGATATCGGCAGCGATCTCAGACCTCCAAGATCGCATGCCGTATCATCGTGACACCAGCTCCACCCTCCCTGTCAATCATATTTTCATGGATGCTAACATTTACAGCATTCCTTTGAATTCTATCCTTCAATACTCCCATACAAACTTCTATGAATTCCTTCCAGAATAACACAGCCCTTCAGTTTCAGCCCAAATATTTACTGTATAATCAACTTTTATTTTATTTTTTCTCTTTGCCAGAAGATTTTCCTACAAACATATTTACCCAGCCACGCAACATTTAAATTTTCATTTCTATATAATTTCCTCTGCTTCTTTTAATCATAATCATTTCTTGTTCTTCCACAGTTTTTGTATCTCTTTTGTTTCTTTTTTTGTGTGCAACATTTCTTTCATTCTCTCTCTTTTTTCTTTTAGCAGGAATCATTTTATTATATGCATTTTCCCCTCAACCACAATCTCTTTCATTTTACTATTCTAGCAAGCAATTTTTTAACACACCTCATTAGTGTAACTTCACACACTTCAGTGGCACTTAATTTTTTTTTCATTCCCTCCCAGCAGCTTCTACATCATTTTTCCATTCATTCTGTTGGGCAAATCTAATATACATATATATGATTCTACTTTCACTCTATTTTTTTTAAAAAGAAAACATTTTTCATTTCTTCTACATCCTTTTATTGATTCTGTGAAAAATGATCAGTTCAACATTCAGGACTTCTCATCACTCACAAATCCTCTATATATATACATGAATACACTGGTGTTTGAACCCTGTAACTGAAACAACAAAAACTTATTCTAAGTAGATGCTTACAAAACAATTACCATTTCCATTCTTTCTTGGGTAACATAAACCCAATTTTATTGTCATCCATTCATTTATAACTCCTAAAAAAATATTTTCCACCTAGATTATTTATTATTCAATTCATTTAGCCACTCACTTGACATATGACTCAGGGTGACATACACAATTGGAAATAACAGATTACAAGTGTGTGTGTGTGCATATGATTTTGTATACAAAAAAGCATTCATGTATGCGTAGATACACATGCATATTGCATCAGAGCAAGTTCAAACAATTAAAAATAATCAAGGCAAATGTCTTAAAGAGGCATTTGTGGTGGCAGAGTGGTTGGAATGGAGTATTGCAGGCTACTCTGCTGACTGTCAGCAGTTCAATCCTGGCCGGTTCAAGGTTGACTCAGCCTTCCATCCTTCTGAGGTCAGTAAAATGAGGACCCAAATTGTTGAGGACAATATGCTGCTGTTGTAAACTGCTCAGGAAGTGCTGTAAAGCACTAACCAGATCTTAAGAGCCTTCTGAAACTCTGGAGAATGCCACTTTGTTCAAGTAAGCTTAGCCACTAAGAAGCTATGACTCCTGTCATTTCCCCTTCATGATACTGCTTAAGAGATAGGGAGGACTCAGAACAAGCTTGGCCAATCCTATTGGATGGGCAGAAGTATCAGAGACATACAGCACCACAAATAACTAGACTCTATGATATGAAATGTTGAATTGCGTTTGGAGTTGAAAATTGAATTGTCTCTGTGTGAAGTTTTTAATTGTTATTTTTAAAATATAGTTTAATTATGTTTTACTAAATATAATAGCAGGTAAACTATGTTAATGTAAAACCAAGGTACATCTAAAACAAAGGAAGAAAAATATATACAACAAATACAAACGAATTCTACCACAATGTGGATTTTTTACAGAGGTGGTATTCAGCAGGTTCTGACCAGTTTTGGAGAACTGGAAGTAGAAATTTTGAGTAGTTTGGAGAACCAGCAAATCCCACTTCTGACTGGAGATTTTACAGTTTCCTTCCCCCTACCATGCCCACCAAGCCACGCCCACAGAACTGGTAGTAAAAAAATTTGAATCCCACCACTGATTCTTTAGTTCTTTTTTTGAACTTATAGTTTGGTCCTGTAAATAAATGCACTAAGTCTGGCTCTGGGGAGCATTCAGTCCTTTGATAGTATTTATCTCCCATTTTTTTATCTGGTTAATCTAATTATTGAATCCAAGTGCTAGTGCCAAGGTTTCTATGGCTAGGATGAATAGTAAAGGTGATAAACTTGTTAAAATTGTGATGGGATCTGAATCATAACTGTTAAGTGTTAAGTCTTATCTGGACTTTAGTTGGGCTGTATCATCAATTGTGTTACAAAATAACAGCCCCAAATTTAAATTTAATTCATATTTAATTTCCTCCAACTGATGTGAATTTCACATGGTTTCATGTTGAAGTTTCTTAAACATATTAAATATAAGAATTTTAAGTATATGAATTGACAGAAAAAATGAAAATCTGCTTATGTCCCTTCAGCTGTCAGGAATAGCAATAGCACTTAGACTTATATACTGTTTTACTGTGCTTTATAGCCCTCTCCCAGGGGTTTACAGAGTCAGCCTATTGCCCGCAACAATCTGGGTCTTCACCCACCTTGGAAGGATGGAAAGCTGAGCCTGGTGAGATTTGAACTGCTAAATTGCAGTCAGCCAGCAGTCAGCAGAAGTATCCTGCAGTACTGCACTCTAACCACTGCGCCACCATGGCTCAATCCCACAAATGACAGTGGGTTTACCCTATAGCCAGCTGCAGTGTAGCATTGTCCTAAGAGTCCCAGTCTGCCCAAAGGCTCATCATTTAAGGGTAAAACAGTGGGGAGAAAATGTATGTAGCATATTGATATGCAGGACATAACCTTTTCTCTGTCAGCAATAGTCTTTTACAAATTGGATAAGACAATGGGAGAATAGACTTTGATAGTTTCATATAAGAAATGGCCATATTCAGATGGTAAGGGGCAGCAGACTTTCTCATTATATTGGTCACCACTTTTGTTGGATTCAAATCCTCCAGTTCCAGAAAAAAAGAGTCATTATTGCAAATACTGGGAGAAAATGTTTCAAGAATGGTTTAACAAAAAAGAAAGGAGAAAAATGTTAAATTAGCCATCCTTTCATAAAGTTCAAAAGGCAAATCCAGCATGAAATCATCAAATTACAATTCATCCGGAACTTTATTTTTGATTTTTTCTTTTTATCTCACTATCTTACCAATGTAAAGTTTTTGGTTTTTTTATCTGCTACAATGTCCTACCAGTCAATCACTACTTTAGCTTCAACTGCAACAATACAAGAGCACACAACAGATACAGACTCAATGTAAACCATTCCAGACTTGATTGCAGAAAGTACGACTTCAGCAACAGAGTGGTCAATGCCTGGAATGCACTACCTGACTCTGTTGTTACATCCTCTAACCCCCACTCCTTTAACCTCAAACTATCTAACATTGATCTCACCCCATTCCTAAGAGGTCTGTAGGGGCGTGCATAAGTGCACCATCGTGCCTAATGCCCCTGTCCTATTGTCCCCATTTATTTGTACCTATTTCCTCTATTCTTACTCATGTTTATACTTATACCTATTATCTTGTAAGCAATGGACAAATCAAATAAATAAATAAATAAAATAAACATCACTCAATATATTCTCATAGTAGCTATTTTCATTAAAAAATAAATAAAAATTAGCCAGCAACTTTGCATTTTGTGTTGCGTCATTGTCCTTGCCCTTGTTTTGATTTGATTTCCACTCGCCTCATTTCTCCACCAGTGTGTGTATGTGAGCACATGCACGCATAGGTGTGCCAGTCAGTTTTGGATTAAACTTCATAAATCAGAAGTAGATTTAGGTTCGCAAACGCTCCTGCCGTAATTAGCGTACCAGCCTGCAAAAACTCTGGCCCTCTGTGCCTAGTTGAAGCTCTTATCTCTTATTAAAAGGCACACAAATGGCTTTGTGCCATTTAATTAAAAATGACATCCCGATGTACATTCAGAAGCATTTCAAGAAACAGGCTCTGTTAAGTTCTGCGCATGGGTGCAAGGAACGGAGACGAGGCAGTGAACAGTGAACTTCAACTCTTTATTAATCATTCTGAACAGAGCAAAAAACCTAGGGCAGCAGCAGCCCTTTTATAGGGCAGGTTGCTGACCTATTAGCCAATGAGAAACATGGAAATGTTAAACCCTTGAACCAATGAGAGTGGCTCGTTAACAGCCAATCAGATTCTCCAAAACGGACCAATCTGATATCGCTATTATCGGCCAATCAGAAGTGCAGGATTAGAACCTTGCTTTTTCTTTAAGGTATGTTAAAACTTTATTTAAGCGCTTTTATTAGTTCATAACACCCCTTCCCCCCGGGTTCCGTTTGAGGGGTGCGGTGACGTAATCCCTAAGATATGTAGGTTGTTTTAACTGTCTATTAGATTTGCACTGTCCGACCGGTTCCTGTTTGTAGTCCGGTTTCGGTGGGACGTTTTTGGACATATCTGGTACAGGCGATTCACATTCTCACTGGATGACTCAGTGCCGCTAATTCTGTCGTTGTTGTTGTCCTCCAATCTTTGCGGGCTAGCCTCCGTTGAGGTATTCCTCTGTGGCGAGGACACTCCCCTCCTTGATTCTTCTTCATTTATCACACCCAATTGCAGACTTCCTTCGCTTCTGCTTTCCACCATCTCGAATTTGGTTTCTTCGACATCCCCTCCCCCCTCAGTTTGGGAGTCCCAGGAGTCACGGGAACTGGGTTGTAGCCTAGAGCGAAGCTGATCTATATGGCGTTTCCATATTTTTCCGTCGCAGGTTTGCACTCGGTAGGATCTGGGCCCGATGGTTTGAATTACGGTTGCTTCGACCCATAATGGTTCGCCAGAGAGGTTTTTAGTGAAAATTAAGTCGCCTACCTTGAACTCGCGGCATTTTCCGCTAGATCCACAGGGTTTCTCTGGCTCGTAGGACGGGTGAAGCCGGTCGAGGTGGGAACGGAGCTTGCGTCCCATCAACAGTTCAGCTGGCGTCTTGTTGATGACGCGGTGCGGAGTGATGTGTTGGAGTAGGAGTATTCTGTTTATTTTTTCATCAATGTCCCCATAGTCCATTTTGTGGAGAGTTTTTTTAACAAATTGTACCATGCGCTCGACGCTGCCTTTAGCCGCAGGGTGCGCTGGTGAAGTTAGCGCATGGTGGATGCCCCGACCCACTAAGTATTGTTCAAACACCAGGGCGGTGAACTGGGGTCCGTTGTCAGAGACCAGAACATCTGGCAGCCCGTGCATTGCGAATAGCCTGTTCAATTTTCAGATGACGGACTCCGTTGTAGTATTCTTCATTTCGTTGATCTCGAGCCAGTTGGAATAGGCATCCACTGTTAGGAGGAACGTATGTCCTTTAGTAGGTCCCGCAAAATCGTGGATGCGGGACCACGGCCCCCAGGGGGTTTCCCATTCTGTTGGAGTTGCTCTAGGTGGGGCACTTTAAGCAAGTCTTTACCCAGGCTTCCATCTGTTTGTCAATGCCCGGCCACCATGCGTAGCTTCGTGCGAGCGCTTTCATATGCACGATGCCGGGGTGACCGTCATGCAATGTTTTCAATACTGCTCCTTGTAACAGCTCTGGGACGACGACTCTATCTCCCCATAGGATGCAGCCTTTTTGCAAAAAAAGTTCTGTTTGCCGGTTTCTGAAAGGGGTGAAGTCATCAGGGGTTTGTTCTATTGGCCATCCTCTTTCAACCCAGCTAAGAACTCGCGCCAAGACAGGATCTTGTTTTGTTTCGATTGCAATGTCTCTGGCTGTTAGCGGTGGTGAATGTAGCGTTTCAATATGGAGTGTCGTGAGGGTTGGAGCTGGGTCATTGACGGTTTCCAGAAGTGTGGCACGGCTCAATGCATCAGCATGGGGAATGGCTTTCCCCGGGCAGTGTTGTAATTTATAGTTGTACGCAGCTAAAAACTCCAACCAGCGAGTCATTCTCGGTGACAATATATAGGGGGTTGGCTTGTCTCCCGCTATAATCCCTAGCAAAGGTTTGTGGTCGGTAACAATAGTAAAAACTCATCCATACACATATTCATGAAACCGTTTCACAGCAGATACAACAGCAAGAGCCTCTTTGTCGATCTGGCTATAGTTACGTTCAACCTTTGATAAGGTTCTTGAAAAATAGGCAATAGGGGCCTCACTACCATTTGGTAACACATGACTCAAAATGACTCCTACTCCAAACGGTGACGCGTCACATGTAATTGTTAAAGGCAGAGTCTCGTTATACTGCATTAAAACAGCATCTGAGGTTAGTAAGTTTTTCACTTGTCGGAATGCGTGCTCCTCGCGGTGTCCCCAGACCCAGGTTGCTTTTTTGTCAAGAAGTCTATGTCGGGGCTCAGCTACGGTCGCTTTCTGGGGCAAGAAGATGTTGTAAAAGTTAATGAGCCCCAGGAAAGCTTGGAAATCAGTCCTATTTCTGGATCTTGGGGCATTTTTGATTGTCCTTGGTTTGCTATTAGTGGGTTGTTTATCGATTAGGTACCCCAGGAACTCTACTTTATCTGTACACAGTTGACATTTATTTTTTTTAACCTTAAGGCCAGAGTCTTTAAATTTCTGGAGGACCATTTTAAGACGCTTTTCTAGTATTTCTCTATTCGGGGCAGCAATTAAAACATCATCAAAGTATGGCATGACCCCCTTGATCCCTTGCAATAGTCTCTCCATCAGACTTTGAAAAATCCCTGGGGCTACGCTCACTCCGAATTGGAGTCAGTTGCACTTAAAGGCGCCTCGGTGCATAACGATCGTCTGTGCCTCTGCAGTTTTTTTATCTACAGGCAGTTGTTGGTATGCTTGTGCTAAATCCAGTTTAGCGAAGACTTTTCCGCCCCCCAGGGAATGGAGAAGGTGTTGTACCATCGGCACCGGGTAAGCGTTCTGTTGAAGGGCGTGATTAAGGGTAGCCCGGTAGTCCCCACAAATCCTTAATGATCCATCCGGTTTGATGGGTGTTAGAATTGGGGATTCCCAACGAGCGTGGTCAGTTGGTTCTAAAACACCCTGGGCTATTAATTTATCGAGCTGCTCATCAATTTTTGGTTTTAGGGGAAAAGGTACCCGACGAGGCTTAAGGCGGATGGGGGCTACTTCAGGGTTAAGGTTAAATGATATCGGGGTCCCCTTGTACTCACCTAGTTTGTCTGCAAAAACGTCCTGTAATTCCTGGACGATGGCCTCCTCCCAGTCGTCACTTCTGATTTGGTGAATGCTGGCTACCTCGATCCCGAGTGGGGCAAACCATTGAAGGCCTAACAAGCTAGGCCGGTCACAGTCGACAACAGTCAGTGGTAATGACGCAGTACGATTTTTGAATGATACTTGGACTTGGCTGGATCCAACGACCGGAATTCGGTTCCCCTGATAATCTTTCAGTATGATTCTTTGGGCTCTGAGGTCTTGACGCCAGATGACAGGGATTAATTGTTTAAGAGTCTTCCAGGAAACCATCGAGAGAGACAATCCTGAATCGACTTCCATCACACAAGGCTGGTTTTTGAAGGCGACCTTCACTCGGATCTTCTCTGCATCTAGCGATGAGGCGTGACCGATTGTAATGGTTTGGCGTGCCTCTTCTCTTCTCGATAAAATGGCTGGTGTTTTATTTCTGTAGGAGTGGTTGTTCCATTGGCGGTTCAAATGTTCCTGACTCACAGGGTGATTCTCTGTGGTCTGGGGGTAACTGTTTCCCCTCTGAAGTGGGCTGGATCCTTGCTTGCTTCTACAGACCTTCCCAATGTGGCCTCTTTTCCCACAGAAATGGCAGAGTGCGTCGAGGAATTTGCAGTCTGATCGCAGGTGGTTTGCCCCACAACCCGCGCATTGGTGCGGTAGTCTTTGATTCCGCTGATGGCGTTGGTCACATTCAGACCGGAGCCAGTTGACCTCCTCCTCATCACTTTTTGATAGCGATTCGAGGTCCTTGTGGTGGTCGCTGTTGTGTGCCTCTCTAGGCGAGGTGAGGTATTGCTGACGAGTTGACGGAGTGGTGCGTTTGTGCGGCGCATTCGGGCAGCCGACTTCCTGGTTGCTTCTGCTGCAGTAGCGTCCTTGATGACATCAGCAAGGTCGATGTCCCCTTTGGCCATGATCTTGCTCTGCACAGTTGGTTCATCTAATCCCAGAACTATTCAGTCTCTCAGAGCTTCTTCGAGGTCTGTAAACCCACAGAGGCCTCCCAAGTTCCGGAGATCCGCGATGAAATCTGCAATGCTCTCTCCTTTCTGCTGGTCCCTCTGGTAAAATTAATGTCTTCGGACAAGCGTTGGTATGGCGGGTGCATAGTGGGCCTGTAGAAGGGGCGCGAGGACGTCCCAGTCCATGGTCTTCACCTCAGCCGGTTTCACTAGTGCCTTGGCCATCTTAAAGACGGCAGGCCCGCAATGAGTCAGGAACACTGCTCGCTTTTTTCCCATAGTGGCATCCTTCAAGTTGTTGGTCTCCAGAAACATCTGGAACCGGTCTATGTACGAGTCCCAGTCTTCTTGTGCCAGGTCAAATGGAGCGAGTAGTATGGCGCCACCGGACATGGTTTCCGTTGTCGATGTGCCTTCAGCCGCGTGCTCTGTTTGGTGCTCTGTAGTGTTCAGTGAGCTCTGATGTCTCCGCATCCCACCTTTGTCGCCAGTGTTAAGTTTTGCGCATGGGTGCAAGGAACGGAGATGAGGCAGTGAACAGTGAACTTCAACTCTTTATTAATCATTCTGAACAGAGCAAAAAACCTAGGGCAGCAGCAGCCCTTTTATAGGGCATGCTGCTGACCTATTAGCCAATGAGAAACATGGAAGTGTTAAACCCTTGAACCAATGAGAGTGGCTCGTTAACAGCCAATCAGATTCTCCAGAACAGACCAATCCGATATCGCTATTATCGGCCAATCAGAAGTGCAGGATTAGAACCCTGCTTTTTCTTTAAGGTTTGTTAAAACTTTATTTAAGTGCTTTTATTCATTCATAACAGGCTCGGTCTCAAACTGGCACTAGCTAGAGGGAAGTTATCTCAACAATGTTACTATTCAAGGTCACCATGTTTGGCATGCTACTGTAAATAAAGGGATGATAGAAACCTGTTAAAGTCCTTGCCACCTTTCAGCTGAATGGTTTTTAAATTTCTCGTTGTGTAAAAAACACCATACAGAGCCCGTTATTAAACTGGGAACTTACCTGGTTTTATAGCAGGCTGCTGGGACAATTGACATGCTCTCCCAACAAGCAAACCAAAATCTGCCTGAACCCACCCATTAGTTAGAGAAGATACAACAGGGAGTTTACTTCATCCTTCAGAAAAAGTTTTTGTGAGATTTTAGAATTTAATGGAAATAGAAGTTGGCCCACACACCAAAGTATAAGGCTTACTGAACATTATTTGACCTACTGCAATCTAGGCTAGATGAGAGGCATTGATTTACATAACTTTAGGCATTAATATCTGAATTTGCTTTTTGTCTCATATTCCCTTTTTTGTCCCTATGTGGGACTATGTTCAACGAACTCCGAGGCCTATTTTAGAAGTGATGAACTCTTCGCTTTCTCCAAGCGAAGAGTGGTTCTGCAAGGACTATAATCTCAGGATTGGAGAAGGGGGGTGGGAACATCTCTTGATAGTTACGCTGGCCTAAAATAAGTATGTTTACATTAAGAATCTACCTTAGCATGTGTTAAGCCTGTGTTTCCCAACCAGGGTTAAGGAGACAAGCTAAACAGAATGTGCAGCGTTAGTCAGATTGGCACACAGATAAATGAGTGAGCTAAGCTTGTATGTTTGTTAACATACAGTAAAAATAACAGATACGCTTGTGCTATCAAAAATATAGTATATTCCATTATGAGTTTATAGCATGGTCAAAATAACAGTCCATTAGTCATGTATCATTTAGTCAGTCCATTCAGGGATATTCAGTTAGCAAAGTCCGTGCAGAATATCCTATGTCAGTTCACTTACAAATCAGTCCTTTGTCTCTCTCCCGTTCCAGCAATGCAGTCTTGAGTCCATGCAGTAATTAGGGATCATCAAAGCCAGAGAGAGAGCGAGCTGTCGTCTTGCTTCTTTTAAAGTGCTTTCACAACCACTCCCTTAATTACATTCCTATATTTAAAGTTGCAGACACTTTAACTTACAAACTATGATTACATATTTATTATTTTACCTAAACCAGCTAGGGTAAACAATGTTATCCCTAACAGCATGGATCTATAGGAGTGAAGAAGATAATCCAAGGGCATGTTGTATTTCCTTCACAAGTAGGAGTTGAAACGTAGTCCCATCTTCTGCATTTGTCTAGAGGACAGTAACAGTTTCAATGAGACAAATATTCTTTTGGTATTTTTTTCTCTTTGACAATCTTTCTCAGCACCTTGGAGCCTATCTGGAGCAGTTGCCTAAAGCTAACTTTAATTGGATGAATTTCATGAGTGGACGATGCAATGTAGAAGGGTGAATGAACATTTGCATTTAATCTGAAGTCACTGGACAATTGAAAACTACCACCTGACCTTGTTCAAAAATGGAAATTTCGATCAAATCTTAAGTGAACTGAGGACCTATTTGAATATGCAAAAAAAACCAAAAAACACCTAATTAAAGCACTGCAGGAAAAAAGCCTTGATTCCCCAGCCATGAATATAGATACACCCCTATAAGACAAAGGCTATATTTAGCCTGGAAATTGTTCCTTCAATATAGAAGACAATAAGCTCTCAATCTTCACTTACAAGTAAGTCAGTATGACTGTTATTAGATGACCTTGAAGAGATTTTTCTGCTTCTTCCACTGGACATCATACCTCAGCCTTTCTTAAGGCATGGAAATAATATCAATAGCACTTAGACTTATATACCGCTTTACAGTGCTTTACAGCCATCTCTAAGCGGTTTAAAGTGTCAGCATATTTCCCCCAACAATCTGGGTCCTCATTTTACCCACTTCAGAAGGATGGAAGGCTGAATCAACCTTAAGCCGGTGAGACCCGAACTGGCAAACTGCTGGCAGCTGGTGATCAGCAGAAGTAGCCTCCAGTACTGGTAACCCCATTGTTTTAATTTTAAACAGCATTTAAAAGGAAGTCAGAATGCTACATTACCAATTATCAACTTCCAGAATCATTCTTACTTTCCAGATAACCAGGAATTGTACAAAGATCTCATAGCCATTCTTAAAACTGTTTTTTTTTTTCATATATTAACTTAAAATAATTGCTATCAATTCAAAATATTTTCAACTAATAATCTATGAGGCTGAATAATCCATGTGTAGAAAAATATTTATTTGATGCTGAAATGAAATTGTATATGTATATGCAAATATAAACATGCAACTGTATAGGCAAAAATCGTATGGTTTCAAAAGACATATATATCAAAAAAGGACAAAATAAATTTATTGGCATAAAAACATTTTGGCCGAAATTATGCAATTTCTGAAAAATGGGAAAAATTGAGCAATGGGAAACTTACCATTGGAATTTAGAAAGATGATCCAAAATGAAGAGTTGTAATATTACAATTTCACATGGGAAAATAACTATTACTTTGAATTGTGTAACAATTTATGCTCCAAATGGTATTAAAATAAAGTTACATTGAAGATTTTCAATCATGCTTGAAATTGCAGAGGAAGATATTTTCATTTCTGGAGATATGATCAGAGCTCTTTTTTCAATCTTAAGACAAATCTGCTTTATTAAGTAATATGTCATTATTTCCTTATTTCCTTATTGCAGACACAAATATCTTATAAAGAAGGAATATTTTATTGCTCTTCAGTTCATAAAATTTATCTGAGAACAGATACATCCTGAATTTCCAATTCATTGTTAATTAATCTCATAAACATGGAATCTTATTCAATAATTGTAAAATTAAACAGAGAAACCTCTAAATCAGGGCTGTCAAACTCAAGGCCTGGGGGCCAGATTTGCCCTACAGGGCACATAGATCTGCAGCAAAGAACCAGCCTGCTGTGCCTCTGTGTGATATCTCGGGGTGTGGCACAAAAGCAACACAGTCACAGAAGTAAGAAGAGTCCCTTTAATACCTCCAACTTTGTCCCCCAATGTCCAGTTACCTTTGGCTGGAGAAAAAACTCTCTCAAGAACAGTCTTTAAGTGGAGGAAATTCAGTTCAAAAACAAAGTACATACAAATTGTAAATAAAAGTCAAACAAACCACTTTGCAGCAGGGTAGGAGAAGGAATTGCAGACTTCAAAGGCTAACAAAACACACACAGTTGGGAAGATGCCAGGAACCCAGATAAGCCTCAACAATAACAGATAACTCACAATTTACTTCCAACAGTGTGCATAGCTTTCCTTTTTAAACAATGTGTTCCCAGTTGCAGCTAATGAAGGGAATCAGGGACCTTTCCTCCCCTTAAGCCATGCAACTCACGTTGCTCCCTTCTCCGTTCCTCCCTGCATGCCCTAGGATGAAGAGGTGGGCCTGGATCTTCATCCAAATTGCCTCTGCCTTGCTCTACCTCTCCCCTGCTCTGCCTAGCTGGACTGTGCCCTTCCCCAGTTTCTTCCACAGCTAACGGAGCCACACTCCCACTCCCTATCAGCTGCTCAGCCTCCCCCTCGGAATCAGATTCCAACAGGGACATGACACTCTGCCAGTGAAAATGGAGTTCTGTTTTTGCTGGCAGAGGGTCGCAGGACACCATCACAGCCAAAAACAGAACTCAGGAGACTGTTTTTGCTGGTAGGGTGCTCAGGGCCACCACAGGCACCCCCAACATGAGTGACATTGAGCTGGCCATACCCAACCTGGCCACACACCCCCACCCCTCCCAAGATCAAACACAATGCTGATGTGGCCCTCAATGAAAAAGTTTGACACCCCTGCTCAAGATTTAAGAGGTGGGATCTCAGTAGACTATTATTATTGCAGGAAGATATCAGATCTACAGTGTGGGACTTTAGCAAAGCATTTATGAAATGATTGTTTATCTCTCTAGCATCAAATCGAAAGAAAAACCCCTGAAAAGGATATAGTAGTAAATAAATCAAAGCAATTAGAATTAATATTTAAATAATAATCCAAGTTCAGATTAGGAAGAAAAGATCCAAGTGATTTGTAATACTAATTCTGCCAGGGTTTCAAATGATTCTAATAAAAAATGAAAATAAGATTATTAATAATCTTAAAGATTATTAATAATATTAGATGACAATCTGTCAAAGAACTAATTTTATATAGTTTAAAAAAAATAAAATGTCAGACATTACAGGATTTAAAAGAACGAAGTAGTTTGGCACCACCCAATTTCAAAGTCTGTTATCAAGCTAGATCCCAAACTTGGATTACAGACTAGATCATGTAGCCTTATCATAGGATTACTTCTGTTGGGGAACATTGTTTTTAGAAGATTTACACAAATATCTTTGATGTGAACAGAAACCCACAATTTATAAGAGATCATTTAATAATAAGCATAGGATAACCCCAGAAAAGGAATTGGCCAAGATCTCATCAAACTTCATTATTAAACACGTATTTCCATGAAAGTGAAAATTTAGAAAAGTTTAGCAAGTAGAGAAATAATAAATCATATGGACTGCAGGGTTTATTTGCTAGGAAGACAAATTTTGTACAAATCCTTTGAAACTTTCTCTTCAAAATGGTCAGAACCACCTGACCAGTTGCAATGTCTTTACATAAGAAGTGTAATTTTAAATTACAAAAAGAAAGCAGAACATTTATAGATTTGACTGAATTTGAGAACTTTCCAACCCAAAATTCAGCAAGATAGAATCCAGTCTGATCTGGTGGTGAAGGTGTTGGCCTAGAAACTTGGAGACTGTAAGTTCAAGTCCTGCCTTAGGCATGAAAGGTTGACTAGGTGATTTTGGGTCAGTTACTCTCTCTTTCAAGCGCAACCCTGCCTCGATAAAGGCAAGATAAAAAAAATCTAATAAATAAATAAAATAAAGTATCTTAACTATTAAGAATGAGATCTAAGATCAGACGAGTGCAATTTGCCCTGTGAAATTAATATGTTCCCTAGCCAGTTCCTTTTCTTCAGTATGGTTGCATTTTTCTTCTTTACTTACTAAAGCAAAGAAACATTTTTATAAAATTATAAAGTGGCTCAACTGATGACAATACATAGTACATTTAGACAAATTATTAAGATCGTTATTGTTTAGAATGTATCAGTTCCTCAGCACGTCTTGTCAAAAAGATTGCCAGCAGGGGAAGTCTTCAGCCCAGTCAAATTGAGAAAAACCAATTTCTTCAACAAAAGACCCTGATATGTACATCCCACATATATTTATTTTATAAAGACTTGCTAATTAGATACCAGCTGCTTGAAAACCATGGAGAATTCCCCAGGTGGAAGCCGCTCAAAATGAGAAAGACTTTTGGACACCACATTAATTTGAGAGATAAGAGCAGATCTGCTCTATGTCTGAATTCCACTATTCAGCATCAATGAAGAATTTTTAAAAACAGTTTTCAGTCTCCTATTGAAGCTAATGAAATGCTCTGGTCATAAACTGGAAAAGAGAGCTTTCAACTTTCTCATATTGTCAGTGGCATCCCTATCCACCAACCTTTTCCCACTCCAATTTATCTTTCCTGCAAATATTTTGTTAAGGAGACTTGGGGGGGGTGGAGCGTCTTTGGAAAGTGTTGCATGTGAATGTAGACTCAAGAAGTTTAGATTGTATTTTTCTACTTCAAGAAGACAGAAATTTCAGAACCTTTATTGGAGCTAGCCAGACCCCAGTCCTGATGTACCACCAAACACACTGTCGATGAATCATCCAAGTTTGCGCCCGCAGCAAAAAATGTGCCAGCAGAAAACACACTTGTTTTAAATTGAGTCGGCTGAAGATGACCTTAACTTGAAGCTGGGCTGAGACAACAGCGTGACGAGGTTCTGTCCTTTAAAAATATTGAGTGGAACATGTGGTTAAATGTGAAGCTGAGCCCTTTGAGATAATATTTTGGTGCTTTTTAGGACAATCCAAACCCTGGCTGGTGACAGCCTGAGTAGAAACAAGAAAAGATTAAAGAGGAATACATTTTACCGTATATACTCGAGTATAAGTCGACCCGAATATAAGCCGAGGCACCTAATTTTACCACAAAAACTGGGAAAACTTATTGACTCGAGTATAAGCCGAGGGTGGGAAATGCAGCAGCTACTGGTAAATTTCAAAAATAAAAATAGATACCAATAAAAACTTTCACTAGGACAGTTGAGAATAAGTTTGATGTTCAAAATTTCCTCTTTGAAAGAGACCAGTAAATAGGGAACAAGAAGATGAAGAAAAAGAAGTGTGTTTTTTCACACTTTTCACACTGCAGTGAACAAAAATGGTATCATAGGAACAGGCTTATTCTCAGTCCAAAGGTTTGTTTCTGATTTCTTCCCTGATTTAAGGGAAATTTGGGAAACGATCTCACTATCATGAAAGGTTTAATTGATTCACTAACCCAAAAGAAGATGATGACAGTGGGAGGCAGGAGTCACTCTCTCCCTTGCAAGAAAAAAGCAAGAGCCGTTCTTATGATCTCTCTCTCTCTCTCCCCGTAATACAGTCAAGCCCTTTCCAGCACGCGCGATCTGCCGCCTCCGCTTTGCACCTTGCAAGGTGCAAAGCGGCGGGGGCGGATCCTGTGTGCTGGAAAGGGCTTGACTGTATTACGGGGAGAGAGAGAGAGAGGTCATAAGAACAGCTCTTGCTTTTTTCTTGCAAGGGAGAGAGTGACTCCTGCCTCCCACTGTCATCATCTTCTTTTGGGTTAGTGAATCAATTAATTTGGGAAATGATCTCACTATCCTGAAAGTCAGTGTTCTCTGCCAGTGGGGCATTTGGAAGAAAATGCCCCACAGCATATCCACGCGTGTGTAAGGGGAATCAGAAATCCCCGCGTTCAATGCCTAGCACGGCAGAAGAGAAAATGCAGCTGTGAGCAAATACTGGGAAAACCTGATTGATCAGAAGGAGGTAAAAGAGGGAGGGGTGGTAGTGGACAGAGATCCCACTAGTATTTGTGAAACACTTGGTTGGCAGCGCTTAAAGTCAACGTCCTCACTCCCACCCACCCAAAGCCATGAAGTCCCCCAATTGCGCAGCCCAGAATCGCCCTCCCCTCAGGGGGCAGCAACGACGCCCGGTATTTCCCGAGATGAAGCTCCGCCATGCAATAAAAGCGCCCTCGCTCTTGGCTCACAGGCTCAGAAAACAACGCGAGCCGAGGTTGCTTCAGCTCCACTCAGCTTCGTTTCCTCAGCCCTAGGTACTTTCAGTCCGCTCGGGAGGAGGGGGAGGAGGTGCTGGCGGCAGCTTGTGTTGTTTTGTGAGCTCTAGGCTCTAGGCTCGCGGGCTCAAAAAACAACGCAAGGCGAGGTCACTTCGGCTCCGCTCAGCTTCGTTTCCTCAGCTCCAGCTGCTTTCAGTCCGCTCGGGAGGAGGGGAAGGAGGTGGTGGCGGTGGCTTGCATTGTTTTCTGAGCTCTTGGCTCGCAGGTTCAGAAAACAATGCAAGCTGCCGCCACCTCCTCCCCCTCCTCCCGAGTGGACTGAAAGCAGCTGGAGCTGAGGAAACGAAGCTGAGCGGAGCCAAAGCAACCTCGGCTCACGTTGTTTTCTGAGCCTAGAGCCAAGAGCCAGGGTGGTTTCATTGCACGGCAGAGCTTCTTGTCTCGAGAAACACCGGGCGCCGTTGCTGCCCCCTGAGGGGAGGGCAATTCTGGGCTGCGCGATTGGGGGACTTCGTCGCTTTGGGTGGGTGGGTGGGTGGATGGGAGCGAGGATGGACGGAGTCCATGAAGTGGGGCTTGCCTGCCCTTGCTGGCTGCCTCTGCTTCCTTAGAGGCGGGGAAGGGGGCTCATCTGGACCAAGGGTGAGTCTCCCCCTCAGTTTCCCCTGAAGGATCTTCTGTCACTTTTGCCTTCTCCCTACATCTTCCCTCTGTTAAAATCCCCTCCACACATACACACTTATTTTCAGTCGGATAGATTTCATGTCTGAGCATTCTCACATGGTGGGTCTTTCCCCCCCCCTAAAAAGAGTTAAGAAAAGAAAAAACAATATTTCCTCATGGAAGAACTTTTCTGCTTCCGATTACCCCCATGCTTAAAAGTTGCAAAGGAAACACGGAAGCAGGGAAGCGGCTGCCCAGCTCCAGAGCTCCACACCATTTTTTTTTTCAGAGGGGAATCTGATTCAAGTATAAGCCGAGGGCGGTTTTTTCAGCACAAAAAATGGGCTGAAAAACTCGGCTTATACTCGAGTATATACGGTAATTTAATTCTCACTCTTGCTCAGCCCAAATACAGGATGCTGTTAGAATATGTGACACAAGAAAACTCATTTGATGGATGCTAATCACACCTATTGACATATAAGAACAGCAAATTCATCCCAAGAAAAACATGTTTGTTTTCCAAAGCAGGTGCAGTGATTGTGTTTGTTTTGCTTTTGCAATTCTATTCATGTGCTGTGGATTTTAGACCAGCTTCTGCAGGATTAATTAGGCCTTTTCTTTCTTTTAAATTATATTTTAGCTCCTAACAAACAATATGTGGTAACATAAATCCAAGATACATATAAAGAAAAAAACCAGAATATACAAAAGAGACCTACTTCAATGAAGATAAAGTGACAGGTACTGTACACATGGAAATTTGCTATATATTATGTCTATTGATGTAAATATGCCAATCTAATAGGAGTCAAGTGCCTAACAATGTACAGTATAATCTTCCTTTGCAATTCTTGCACTGAAGCTGTCTCCTGTACAGATGACCAAGAACAGTATCCCAAGCTTCCTTTAAAATCATTGGTGGATCTCCTATGATTGCTCAGTTTAATCTCTATTGAAAGGTTCCCTATTACTACAGAAATTATATTCTCTCAAATATTTCATTTTAGCAAAACCCATATTAATTATCCCGAACAATACATATTATTAGAGGTCTTAAAGGGGAAGTATCTTTATTAAAACTCTATTTATTTTTCCAGATCTGTACAAAATCCTTTTAGTTATTCAGTTTTTGCACATAAAAACAAAAACTTTCTATTTATCATTATTTATTTATTGCCAATGTTTTAAACTCTGATCTGGAATTAGGATTGGGTAGCATTAAATAAAAAGTTAAGTTTTGCAAGAATTTTCATTTTTAACACTACAAATCTACCCCAAAATAGTGACATGTTTTGAAGCCCAGTTTTTCATTTATTTAATTTCTTCCAGGTTGATATGTAATTATTTGTTAAAAAAAAAAAAAGGATTACTTTTTTTTAGTAATAAACTTTTTTTAAAAAATATTCTAAAGATTTACGGTATACACTATTGGAATCCCTAAAACTGTGGAAATGTCATTCTAGCAGTATGAAAAAATATCAAATGTGATTTATAAAAATTAACTGATGTTCCTTTACGTGTCTGCAAATTCTTCTAATTCCTT
This sequence comes from Hydrophis major, assembly GCA_033807585.1. Classification (NCBI taxonomy): domain Eukaryota; kingdom Metazoa; phylum Chordata; class Lepidosauria; order Squamata; family Elapidae; genus Hydrophis; species Hydrophis major. The sequence continues at coordinate 179,990,339 of CM066329.1, forward strand.
CTTAATATAGCTAGCTGAATGAGAAGCATTTGAGAGCATCAAGATCATATCCTCTGCAAAATGATTTAAAGATATGTTTTATCTCCCATTTTTATCTTTTTAATCTGATTATTGGACCTAAGTGCTAGTTCTAGGGCTTCTATAGCTAAGTTGAATAGTAAAGGTGATAAAGGACAATCCTGCTTGCTTCCTCTTAAAATTGTGATGGGATCTGAATCATAACTATTAAGTTGCATCTGGACTTTATCTGGTCCATAAATATATTCAATCATCTTATAGAAATATGCAATTAATCTTTGTTTTAAAAATTGTATATCCAAACCTTTTCCTATATTTGAAGAATATGTGGCTAATGAAGATTATTATGTTCATTATTAATTTTTCTAATTTGTATATCGTTTAATAATTTCTTGATTGGAGTAGATATAGTATGCCTTGGAATGAAGCTAGATTGATTCATATGATTATTTTACCTATAATCACTTTTAATTGGTCAGCTAACAGTTTCATGCACATCTAATAATCCATATTGAGAAATGAGCCTATAAAATGCTAAATCATGGGAATTTTCACCCAATTTAAGGACCAAACCTCAAAACTTCATTATACTAATACCTTAGACATAATTTTACCTAAATTGTTTTATTTAATTCTTCACTCTTATTTAACTCCCTCTTTTTCTTCCTTCCTCCAAATCTAAGAATTCAGTTTATTTTACTCCTCAACAAAATGTAAAATCTTCAATTTTGATTGAGCTGCTCTCCATATTTCCAAGGACAAGTTCTAGATTGCTTATTTTATCCCTTGTTAGAGAGCTCTGCCAAGATGTGCATCTCATATCAAAATAAAAATAACTTTTGTCCTTGTGGCATAAAGACAATTAACTTGTATTCACATGTATTGAATCTTATTTTGCATAAGATTTTTTTTTTCCTATCAGGGGTTTGAATTCCTTCCTTCGCTGCAGTGTAGTTATGCTGATATCTTGGAAGAAGAATATTATCTCATGGCCCTATTTAATATCCTCTAATTCACGTGACTTTCTTATAATTTTATTTTTTAGATTTGAATTTACCAATCTCACCAAAATGTGTCTAGATTTCTGTGTGTTCCTAGGAGAATCAAACCCAGGGTGAGCATGTTCAATACCTTTATCCTTAACTTCAAATCAAAGCATAGGTCATTAATTTTAGAGAAGAGATAAGTAGTAAGATTGCAGTTTTCTCTGCTTTCATCCTTAAGTTATCTCCTGCTACGCTTCTGTAAATCTGCCAACTCAATCTTTATTTCAGAAATACTCTTTTGAGCCTTGCCTCTCTCTTAACATATTGATTGCAGCTATAACTTAAACTTTACTGGCAGTAACCTGACCTTTATCTGCTATTTGCTGCAACATTTCCTTAAATTGCTTATTCATTTGTTCAGACATACCTACAATAAGTCTTTACTTATTCACACAACATGTTTATCCTGTTCTGCCTTCTCTTCTTCGCTTTACTAATTGTCCAATTAACACCATATTGGATGTCTGTCCATATCAATGGACAGTGCTTTCTCCCTCCATTGCTTCTTCTTCATTGCTGGGAAAAAGCTCCTCAACTTCTTCCAAATAAGCTTTGATTCTCTTGGCTTTGAGAAGATTCTCCTTAAGTTTCTTCATAAATGGTTGTATTATTTGAAGATATTTAATAAGGTAAAGTGGCAATAGTAAAGAAAATAGCTGACCTGGGGCAAGAGCAGAGAACTCCATACAGCCTTCTCATCTTTAATTAGTTATATGAGCCATGGTGGCACAGTAGTTGGAATGTAGTAGTGCAGGCTACTCTGCCGACTGTCAGCAGTTCAATCCTGACCGGTTCAAGGTTGACTCAGCCTTTCATCCTTCCGAGATCAGTAAAATGAGGAACCAGACTGTTGAGGGAAATATGCTGACTTTGTAAATTGCTTAGAGAGGGCTATAAAGCACTATAAAGTGATATATAAATCTATTGCTATCAGTGGTGGTATTCAAATAAAGTTGCCACCAGTTTGGTGGGCGTGGCTTGGTGGGTACGCTTTGCATGCATGAGTGCACCAAAGGTGCACTTTGCACAGGGGCAGAGGCATTCTAACTCACCTCCTGCAAGCCTGCACGATGCTGGTTGCTGCAGCAGCTGCCGCACAGCACTATTCTGCACCGTGCAAAGCAGCTGTGCTTCAAATTCTGGCCATAAAAGTGAGTATGGGAGCCTGGGGGGGCCAAACACACAGCAGTGGAGAGAACCAGTCTCTCTCTGCTGCTCATCGCCACTACCAGCTCTCCAGAACTGGACAGAACCAGTCAAATACCACCACTGATTGCTACTGATATATCCCTCCATCAGGCTGTAGCATAACTAATCAAAAGAAGCTTCAAATAGTGACCAGGTCTGATCATAAAGAATTCTGTTCCATACAAAGACGCATTTCTCCTTTTCACCCCTAGTGTCGGATTCTTGTCTTCTTCTTTTAGACACTGGGCGCCAGCAAATATTATTACTGTGCTAGAACAAACTTCAATATGCAAGAATCTTTTGTCTCACAAAAAAGCAGTTTGTGCACAACTGCACAACAAAAACATCATTTACATTTAGAGTAATAGCAGATAAAGCAGGTTCCTTGCTGTTCAAAGGAGATGGCCCTGCTGGATGACAATAAAAGTAAAAAAAACAACACTTTTTTTTTTTCTGCTTTGTCTCTAACTGTGGCATTTTACCTTCAAGTGCTGTAAGATGTAAAGCCAAGAGCCAGTTATTTGAAAATTGTTTCTCCCAAAATAAACAGATCTACAGCAGGTGGATGCAGAGAAGATTATTTTGATTGACAGTTGGAGGACTTACAGAGTTTTTCAGAATACATCACACTGCCAGTTTATAGGTCTTGTTGTTCAAAACCAGACTTTTATAACAGGGAAAGAAGAGGTCTAACTCTGTATACTGCTTCCACTTTGGTCACACATTTTTTGGTTTTTATTTGATTGTAATTTTGTTTTTATGACAATTTAAATAATAATTGTTAGCCATCTTGATTGCTTTAGAAAAAAAGGCCTGGATATATTTTGAAAAATATATATATATATATATATAAATTACTACTACTGCTATTACTAGACTCTCTGCATAGAATCAGGGACATATAAAATATAAGTACTTCAGGAAGAAAAATATTATCTCACTATGTACTCTGTGTATTTTAATTATAGAAATGTTTTTTTTTTTAAAGAAGTAGGTAAAACCTTGTTCTAGCACCTATGGTGAGTGATATAGTCTTCAAGCTCTCAATAGAGGTAGTTCTCGACTTATCATCACTTGCTTAGTGACCACTGAAAGATTTAATGGACCTATCTGGGGTGGGGCGAACTTATCCAGATTCAAAGTTCTGAAGATGTTCCCATGGTTATGACTACATTTTGAGAACTTGGCAACCAGGCCAGATTTATGGCCAAGCAACATCCCATAGTCACATGACTGCATTTTTACAAAGTCTTTCCCCCAAAAAACAGCATTTGGCAAAACCAAGCTTATGGCAAACCATTGGTTCATTTAACGACCATGACATACCTTGAATGACTGCTGCTGCTAAAAAGATTCTTCTGAAATAGACATACCCAAGGGTTATTTAACACTTTATTGAAGAAGTTTTATTTAACACTCAGAAAGTAGTTTTAAAAATACAGCAAGTGTTTTACAAGTGTTTAAAATAAAAGAATTCTTCTAAGAGGGAGCTTCAACCCAATTTTACAGACAGGATTCTGAAGAGAAAGAGGGAATGGCTTCTCCAGAGCTTTCCAGAGATGTTATGGATTTCAAGAACAGATTGACTGGATTACGGCAGAGCGGTTCGGAGGCCTAGAGATGGAGTTCTCGCCTCAGAATCAGGAGGTGGTGAGTTTGATCCTTGGTAGAAATAGAAATTTCTCTCTCTGGGCCCAATGAGGGTATATCTGCAGAATATAACTGCATTGGTGACAGGAAAGGCATCCGGCCAATAAACACTCAGCTTCATTCAGTTGCCCAGATTCCACCCCGCAAGGGATTATTAAAATTATTACGATCATTAAAAGGAGATGATTGACTGGACCATGGCAATTGGAAAATATTCTGATTTCATAAGCTTATGTGGAACAATAAGGGTGAAACGTTGACAATTCTCCCTAAGGTCTTCTTCCTCAAATCTGGATCTCCAATTACCCTACTTTTGGAAGTGGCTCTTTGCCTGGGTGATCTTTGAAGTGTGTGTGTGGGAAATGGCCATCAGCTTTAGCACCACTTTGCTTTCAGATTTACACTCCAGTTCCTCAACAAATCTGCCACAGTGCTTTAATCCCTCAGACAGAAATGTGTGAGCCACAAAAGGGGAAAGTCGAAATTGTTTATTTCCATCATAAAGATGCCTTTTAATATTTCAACATAAATTAAGCTGTGGTTTATGATTATAATAAATTTACCAGGAAGAAAACCAACACTTCATTTGTTGCCCAAGACTGCAGAATGATTTGATTTGCTCCATTTTTCAGTTCGAGAAAATGTAATTGAGATGGGTGAGGTACAGCTGTTTTAATTGAGTTTTCAGAGTACCTACTGCTGCTAGAAGCAGGAGGCTAATACAGAATAAGGCACACATGCGTGCGTTCACACACACACACACACACAACTCTCTATGAGCTGCTACCATGGGGCTGCCCTTCTTTGCTTCTGGCAATAGAAACCAATTCTAGATTTCCCCTGACCCCTGGAGGAAAAGGCCAGACATCACAGATGCATAACGTTTTGGGAAAATAAACACTCCTTAGGGGCAAATCAAGGACACAGAAAAGCAAAGAGCCATAGGAGAGAACTTTTGCATTAGAGCAATCAATTAAAAATATATCCCATGTTAGAAACAAGTGGAGAAGATCTCAGCTGTTCATACTCATCCAAGGTATGCTCTGGATTTCCCTAGCCTGTTCCCTGCAGTTCTTAGTTATGGGGTCAATGAAGAATACACAAGAACAGAAATGATCCTCTTTCACATTTCTACATCTTCTTTTGAAACTTTTTAAATGCAACTTACAACTATTACTGGAACTGGATCGCACTGCCACTTGCTTATTGATGGCATTGGGACAGTCACTCCAGCCCTAAGAAGGAACTCTCCAAACTTAGGGACTAATGGAAGGCACTGTTATTAGATCCATGGAAAAATCTGGTTCCTAGTCATACAGAAAGCAAGCCACATTTATCGAGAGCAGGGATGGCTAGGAAATTCTGGGAACTGACACCCAAAGAACTTAAAGTTGCCAAGGTTGTATACCCCTGATCTGGAGAGTTGTTCTGAAATCAAGAAACAACTACTACAATGTTGTGTTTTACAACTTTCTGAACAGCTTTTGGGGTAGCTAATGTTGATTGAAAATACAACATGGAATTGGGAAGGAGCTGCCTGGGGAAGTTCTGCAAAGCCTACCAGTAGCTGTGAAGTTACCACTGACAGTGCATTTAAGTAAATGATAGGAAATGAGGGCACTCGAAGCCTGTGGTTTCCTCTTTTCAAGAAGGAAAAATGAGCTTCTGTTTAACGGAAGACAGTTGCAGGAATTCTGCTTTTGCTGAAATCCATCCCTTCTTGCCTGCGATGGCAAACCCTATTTTCAGAAGGTTCTTCTGAGCTGAGTGTCAAGGATGACGGTCAAAACAAATGGGGAAGAGAAGAAAACCCTGTGAAGATCTGAGAGGGATACATGTATGAAATGAGTAACCCTTCTATCCAGAAGAAAAAAGAAATAAAATATATGGTAAAAAATTTTTTAGGTGAAATAGGGCACATTTTATCTTTCAAATCATGCCAGGCCTTAAGATTAAGTAGTAATAGCCACAATGTGCATTATGTATGGGTGATTCCTAAGGCACAAGAGATTTTGTTTTCAAAATACTAGCAGTCATCCCATCTTTGCTGGTATTTTGTTATGCCAAGGATAGATTGGAGCAGCATCTGACAGCTCTTAACATGACTCTCCGTGATCTCTCTTCTGCTGCTTATGGCAATTGCAGGCAAGAATGACAGAAATGAACAATGCTAAATCTATGTGCTTGTTGGGATAGTAGATTTCCTATTTCAACGGAGGGTGGATGTGTTTTTTTTTTAAACCAAACTATTTTCGTTGTCCCTGAATCTGGATCAGAGCTCCCTGCAATCTGCTGTCTGAAATCCAGCCTTATCCATTTGCAAGCTTTGCAGGTTGTGTATGTGACTCTCTGATGCACCAAAAGGGTTGCCAAGAACAGTCTGACATCGAGAGGGTGCTGTCATCAGGTCTTGATGTGCCTGCAGCAAATGTCCCGGGCTGCCAAGCCTAACCTTATGCAATCTAGCAAAGACACAGTCTTCTTCTGGAGAAAGTGTAGTTTCACTGAAGAAAACATTCTGTGTGTGTGTGTGTGTGTGTGTGTGTGTGTATGTATATGTATAGCATTCAGCTTTGTTCGGGTATTTTTCCACATCATTGTAGTTGTGCTTTTAAAGTTGTAGCAATATTTCGGCAGAATTTCATCTGCCATCATCAGGCTTCTGTATTGTGTTCGTCTGTGAGTCAGACTTTCACAGCCGTTTCTGTTTTAAATTTGGGGCTAGCCTACACTGTGCCAGAATGGTTCTTCCTTAATCCTGATTGGTTGGGAGTCTTGGTCTGTGTTTATTGGTCTTGGAGTTTGCTGTGTTTTGCTTGATTGGTGTTTCTAATATCTTCTGTCTGTTTTGTGGCTTTTTTTGTCGATTGGCTGGCAACATTGTGTTTCCTATATTGGAGGCTTTTAGCGCGGCTGGGCTCAGAGTAAATGGATGGCTATCATTAGTTAGGAAGCTAGGTTTCATCTGGGTGCCTGGTTGGGGTGTGTTTGAGCTGGTGGTATCAGGGGGGATCTGTTTGTGCCCAGGTGTTTGGCTGGCTTGTGGTGTGGAGATTTGTTTGTTTGTGAGTGCAGGCTTCCAAATAATTGAGTCTGGTGGAATCATCTCTTTTATTCATGCTTTCAGGTCTTTTTCAATCTCTATGGCTTCTCTGATAATTCTGTGGCTGGGGTTTTCTATAGTGACTAGGGTTTTGTTGCCATTGAAGTTGATGCTATGACCTGTGGCTTTCATGTGTTGGACTAGTGAGGAAGTGTGTGCCAGCTTTTTTACTGCATTTTTGTGTTCATCTAGGCGGGTACTTATTCTTCTATTGGTCTGTCCAATATATGTGGCAGGGCATGATGCACAGGGACTTCATATATGCCTTGGTTTTCCAGGTCAATTTTATCTTTGGGGTTTCTTAGGATGGCTATTTTTCTGTCTGTTTTGAAGGCAGTCTTGATGTAATGCCTGTGTAGTATCTTACTGATTTTGTCTCTGGTACCTCTTGTGTAGGGCAGGACAGCTGTTCCATAGGTCTGTTCATCTTCTAGGTCTCCATTATGTCTCAGTGTGTTTTTGTGGCTTAAGCCAGTGATTTTGCTTTTGTGGAAGCTGTTAGCTGTCAGTACTTCAGTCAGGGTGCATAGTTCAGTCTTTATGTGTGTCTTGTCTGCCAGGCATTAAATAAACACAGACCAAGACTCCCAACCAATCAGGATGAAGAAAAAACCATTCTGGGACAGCAGTAGGCTAGCTCCAAATTTAAAAAAGAAACGGCTGTGAAAGTCTGACTCACAGATGAACACAATACAGAAGCCTGATGACAGCAGATGAGATTCTGCCGAAACATTGCTACAACTTTAAAAGCACAACTATAATGACGTGGGAAAAGCTGAATACCATAAACATAAATACCCGCAAAAACTTAAGAAAACACACACACACACACACACATCTCTGCAACAAAAGCAATTTGGGCTTTTTAAAAAATCATTCTACTTAATAATTCTTTAAAAAAAAAACCAAACACCACCAAATTTATCAACTAACCTTGGCAAACATCAAATTTTATATCATGGGTACAACCAGCCTGGAGAAGAGAATCATCATCCACCTGCTTGGAAGATGGAATTTAATAACAGAAAAAAGCACTTTCAACACCTCTATAGCCAAAGGAAAGAAAAAATAATACTTTCTTTATGCGGATAACTTTGTGATTTGTGACCCAAATGCCTCTTGTGACTTTGTATCAACAGCAGTTGGAAAAATATTGCTTCTCAGCAAAGCTTTATGGGCCCAACTAGAAGCAACTGAAATCCAGTATTTTGTCCATCATGTATTCAGTTGGATGTCAGATTTAAGATCCAAATATTGTAATAGGTGATGGATGTTGGGAATTCTCTTTCAAAATCCCCTGTCCCATTTTTCCCCCAGAAGGCATAGTTATCATATAACAGCCTGATTCAAGAGAAAAAGAGAACAGCACTACACCTAGAATACTGCATCCAGTTCTGGGCATTGCATTTTAGCAATGACTTTGACAAACTGATATTTACTCATTTAGTTTGGTTTACATAGCTCTACATCCCAAAACAGCAGCTAGGATGACAAGGAACCTGGAAGGAAAACGTTATGAGGAGATAGATAATCTGGAGAAGAGAAGACTGCAGGGAATTGTCTTTAAGTAGCTGAATGACTGTCGTGTAGAAAGGGAATTGTTTTTATTTATTTATGTATTTATTTATTAATCAAATGTATATGGCCACCCATCTCACAGGAAGTGACTCTGGGTGGTATACAGCATTGTTCAAAGTTATTTCAGAAGACAGAATGGCAAATGATGGAAGGAATTAGTAGTGGATCATCTGAATTTACTTATAATAGGAACTGCTAAACAGATTCCTTCAGATGACGACCGACTTCACAAGAGATGTTTGCACAGTGTGGATAGCTATAAGCTGTGAGGCTATATAGCTGAACCATACCCTGGGATGGCATTGGACTCAACAATCTCTGAAGTCTTCTTCAACGTTTACATTTTATGATGTGATCATCAGTTTAAGGAGAGAGAGAAATGAGATTTCACTGCCTGGAGTTCATGATTTAGCAAGAGTTAGGAGGCATCGTTTGTAGTATTCTGACATTAGATGGAATGGCTTTCAGAACAGGTCTCTTTCCACTGTCTATAGTTCCCCTCTCTCCCAATTTAGAAAATTCTGTAGATAAATTTAATCATAACATATTGCATCAAGACAATATCAGCTGCTCTCCACATTTATCAAAGTAGTCCTTTAGTAAGTAATCAACATTTTCATACCCATACAGAAAGCACAGGGCCTGCCCTGCTGCTGTGACACTAGCATAATTCTGTTAGCAGTATAGAGAGAAAATAAAGCATTATACTGGGAAACATTCCTTATTACTTATCAAGAGGTGGCTTTGTATTAACCAAGTGTATAGTTCTTGATAGGACCTCCTGCTCAGGCCCATGTTGTACATAGACAAATTGAGGAGGGAAATATCTGAGCTAAAATAACCACAAGGCTTAAAGCTTGGCAAGTTTCAGTCACATGACTGCATTATATGAAACAAGGCAACCTGGAAAAGCATTGGAAAGGCTGAGAAACAAATGGGGAAAACAATCAACGCAGGACTAGGGGAGAAGGGGAAGTGGTGGGGGCTCCTCTACCCATTCCAGAGTGCTTAGGTTGCCCCACACACCATGCAATATTAACTATTATGAAACCAAGTTCCATCAGTTGCTTTCATTTTGCTCCTAATATTCAATGAGTTGGTAGGACAGAAAGTCACTTCAGAAAGAATATGAATGATTAGGGAAGCAGCTCTTAGTAAGTAATTTACTTGAGTCATTGGCTATTGGCTTGACTACTAAAAGCAAAAAGTTTTTAGTAAAACTGGTCTTTTCCATCACATGAGGGATTAGATGCATATCCAACAGTCTCTGACATCTTCTAATAAGAGAGGAAAATACCCTGCTTAAAAAGTGGTCGTAGCAGCCTGATGTCCAATTGTTTTGTGCATGAAATGGAAAATCAGAATCTGAAAGGTAGCTGAACAAGTAGCAAGGTGCCTCAAATGAGCTCAAGCTCAATATTGTATTAGTAGTTTAAAAGTTTAATCTTAAATTAGCTTAAAAATATCCTTATTAGGTGCAATACCTGGAACAGAAGTCTTAGAGATCATCTTAACCAGCAATATTGCTCCATCAGTTTTTTGTTTCACTTAAAATGATATTTGCAGTCACAAACAAAAAACAGAAAAGTCCCCAGAGCAGCACAAACCCAATCCAGAAGGTATGCCGGAAAGGGGACAAATGTTTATTGAGTGTGCTATTTCTAAAGGTTGTTTGTGTTTCCTTCCGACTATAGTACACTAAAAAAGCAGGAATGATGTACTGGATCCCATTTCCAGCATAGGCACCAGTGATTCCCACCAAGGATTCCAGATCATGAGTACAGAAAGCCACAATAATTGGAGGAATTAGTGTGATGACTGGGAAAAAAATCCTGTCCACTACCCATGGGTAGGTTCCCCCTTCTCGGTGGAAGAGAGTTTTCCAATTATTTCTTAAAGTCACAGCAATTATAGGAAAGTTTGTACTGATGGTGAAGACTGGGAAGAGTCCCAGGAAGTAGCGGATAAAAGCAATGCTGATGATGTCACAGTTTGTGAAGTTGAGCGTGTACATGTCCATTAGAGTCCCATTGCGGAAACAATAGATAGCAGTGAAAGACAGAAGGCTGTAGAAACCCAGGATCAAGATGTAATCCAGCAGGACTAGCTTGTTCACATGCTTCTTCTTAGAGATGGGAGTGATGAGGGATGGCAGGGAGTGCTGGCACATGAAGGAATAAACGCAGACTCCAAAGAGATTCCGGACTCCTGAGAGCTGAGCCAGAGGGGGGTGACCTTCCCCTTGACCCTTGGTGATTCGGAGGAGGGCCACAATGATCATGATGATGAATGCTGAAACAAAAAGAGGGAGGGGGAAGGGAAGAAGAGAGAAGGAACAGAGTTAAGTCAGAGAAGTAGACAGAATCCTAACTTTTGTAACTTTTCTCCCTCTAATCTTGGAGGTCTTCTAGTCCAACCCCCTACTCAGGCAGGAAACCCTATACTATTTCTGACAAATGGTTGTCCAATCTCTTCTTGAAAACTTCCAATATTGGAGCATTCACAACTTCTGGAAGTAAGTCGTTCCACCGATGAATTGTTCCATCTGTCAGGAAATTTCTCCTTAGTTCTACGTTGCTTCTCTCCTTGACTAGTTTCCACCCATTGCTTCTCGTCCAACCCTCAGGTGCTTTGGAGAATAGCTTGACTCCCTCTTCTTTGGGGCAGCTGTTGAGACACTGAAACACTTAACGTGCCACCTCTGGTCCTTCTTTTCATCCAACTAGACATACCCAGTTCCTGCAACCGTTCTTTATATGTTTTAGCCTCCAGTCCCCTAATCATCTTTGTTGTTCTTCTATGCACTCTTTCTTGAGTCTCAACATCTTTTTTATGAGTTACGAGTCATGAAGATTTATCAGTACATAAACAACCCACCTGATTGTACTGAAGATTGAAAAGGGATTATATAAGGCTCTGTTTAGGCTCTTCTAAATACCACTGTTTGTCCTCCGGAGCACCTATTTCACATTTGAATTGTACAAGAATGTACACACGGTCCCTTCATTTGAGGGTTCTTGTCTCGTTTGTGCTAATAAAGTTGCATGAAAAAAAACTTCTTAGCATAAACATATGCCACTTCAGATGAAAAGTCATTTGAAAAATTGCCTCTGGCGGCGCAAGAGCACATGCCCTGTGGTTCAGGGCAGCATTTGTTAAATTTTTAAAAAACTGACAGGACAGGAATTCTTGCAAATGGTATAAAGAAATCACCAACATTGAATCAACAACAGTCCAATTTGCTGCCTGTGGCTAACTGCAATCACAACAAACTTAGGTAAGTTATCATTTATTGTGCTTTTTATTTTCTATTATTTTCCTCTTTCTTTTTTGCATAAAAATACATACACCTTAGAAGATGTACCACTGTAGTTTATTGTTTCATAATAAAATCTTTCACTCTAAGGAACTAGCTCCCCTCAGCTCCCACCTGGATTCTTTCAGTACTGATTTTCATCATGTATGCCCAATGTGAGCAGACAGAATTTACTCTTTTTCTTCATGAGAATTTCAAGACCTACCAATTGTAGGGACAAGGTGGCTCAGCTCAAAATACCTCAAATGGAATTAAGGAGCAGTGAGTTATGGAACATAGACGTAAGGCTCTGGATTTAATTTCAATAATGTGTGAGCTTTCACAAAAATCCATTTCTGATTACTGCCTCCCCAAACTGGTCTACCTTCTGTTGGTCACCTGGTTTAGTTAATGTAGCAAATCTAAGAGATCAAATAAGATTACAGTATTTTTAGTTTACTCTCAATCATCTATACTTTGGAGGCAAGGTATTTACTCCACACTTCAAAGGGGCTCACTGTTTCAAGATCACAAAGGCATCCCACATAACCTAGGACAAATCCACCTGTATAAAAATGCTAACTGTAAACAAACTTAAAGCTAATTTTCTTGGGATTCATAATGACATGTTTCCAATAACTGATAATAGTATTTACAGGCACTTTTAACCCCAAAGACTCATTTTCTTAAAAAGCAAACAATCAAACTGTGTAATATAAATAGGGCTGCTGCTGTGTTGTATCAGTTTTTAATCTTCAGATGCAATGTACTACAGGTCATAAGTTACTTCAAAACATCAGAGAACCCAGTAAATAGCTGAAAACATGAAGGCTCAAATTAAAGATTGAATTCTATAACTTGTGCAAAAAAATTAATGAGACTCAACAACACAGAACACAGAAACAAAAAGACTAGCTGGCACAAATTCCTAGCTATACTTGTCTACCTGTTTCTAAAAACAACAAACAACAAAAGCTTCCTAAAGTAAATATTCTGCCACTTCAATTACTGCTTCAACTTCTGCAGCTTCTTGGAGGTTCCTGGGAGCATAAAAACTCTGTTCCTTATCCAACAACTTTGTTATTAAAAAAAAAACCAACTAAACATGTCTTTATCCAACAGAGAAAGCAGTTGGGTATCTGGCACTGAATATTGTATTTGACAAAGGGCTATTTCACAGTTGTAGACTGCATTCTGGCGTGCAGACTATATTCACAATATTCTATTTTATTTTACTTCTACTACTTTTTTACTTTTGTTCTACAAGGAACAAAAAAGATGTCTGTTCCTGCAAGGGGAAATGTCCAAATACCAGCTTCTGGATGCTGGTACCTCATCAGGAAGCACATAATTGTGTCCTTAATTTGAAAATTATTCTGCAATATTTGTACAACCCTTTCTGAATTTCTGAATGGAAAAATCTGCCTGTCCAACCATTTCACGTCTGTTCTTTTAAATGCTGTCACTTCATGGGACTTAAGTTGTGTACCTTCTCCACAGCAACCCCTGTCCTGTGGAATACCCTTCCCCTTCAGATCCAGCAGGCTCCTACATTCCTCACATTCTGGAAGTTTAAAAAGTTGTTTTTTCCCATGAGTATTAGAGTACTAGAGTCCATTGGACCTTTGATGGTCTGTTGCCTTTGGAGAGCCAGGATTCCTTCTCTTTTCTTAACCTGAGTTAGTATCTACTGGCTGTTTCTTCCCTTGTTTTTTTAATTCACAAATTGTACTTTTTTTTTTTTTTTTTGCTGTTAATTCCACAAGGATCCCATGTTACACCACAGTCAGGTAGCTTTCCCAATGGTTCAGTAAAATAAAAAATAAAAACTAAATTAGAATTCCTTGAAAAATATGCAGCTAATTTTTAGGGTTAAAGGAATAGGTTTGTTAAGAAAGGAAAGGATTAGGTTGTGTAATCCTGATTAAGCTGCTTGTTCAAACAAGCTCAGAGAGCACCAAGGATCCCTCATGTCAACCCTGAGCTACAAATATCTTCCTTTATTAGTTCTTAGAAACTGTTATGACATCATTTCAATACAAAAGGAAGATTGAATCCTGGTTTTCATTTTCCAAATCCATGGTCTATACATGGGACCATAATATTTTTTGGAATATATTATGTTAAGTTATTCTACATGGAGAAAAGCAGCTTTCTGTTTTGAAGATTTTTTTTTCCCCCTTTGTGGAAGAAAGCAACCTTAAAGCTCAACCTGTAACAGTTATGGGTCTTTATTGCTTCTATAAACAATTATGTACAAAAGTGATAAATCACCGCAGGAAAGGTACAAAGATCTTCAAGTTATCTAGAACTCTCACAAAGACATAAAATATTATCAGCAAGGCAGCAAGAATTGCAAGCTCACATATCCTGACAGGAGTAGGACAACAGGCGCAATACCAAATGGTAACTTCAAAGAACGATCAAGTAAGACAAGTTAGTCTTTTCAGAAAATGCAAGTGGAAAATATCTAACTCTCTATTTGGAGAAAAGAGTTCGATTTATGGTACATAATCCCATAAACACTGCTGGATCTTAATTATGTTTAATCATATGACCTCTGTACCTCTTCTCCTGCTGGAGAGTGAAACAATATATCTCTACTCTTTCTGTTCGTTCAAGGGTGAAGATCTGACCTATATCCTCCCAAAGTTCCCTTTATCAGTAGAGACTGTTCATTATTTCCCATAATAGTAGCATGGGAGTATCAGTGGTATGCCCCAGCAAACACAATCTCTCCAAACCCTTTGGTTTAATGTCACCTAGCAACTTTATACATAGCATTCTCAAGCTCACTTCCAGGAGGCAAGTCACCAATCACTCAGTTTGGGAATAATTCTGATGTTCACTTCGTAACATTTGAATTTCTTTTTAAAAAGAGAACGAATTATTTCTGTGCTGGAAGGCCAGGTCCAAACTTAGAGACCACAGGCAACAGTGAACTGATACTTTACAGAATCTATAGTGTTGGAAGAGGCAATTTACGCCATTAAGTCTAAATCTTTTCTATATGTGGAAAGCTATATAAAGATATCTGTGGCTGTAATTGTACCATCCGGCCTCTGTTGAACAAATTGATGGGGAAATCCACCAATTTCCTAAATTGGTTCCACTATTATCTAAATGCCTTTTCTGTTAAAAAAAAAAAAAAAAGTTCATACCATTTACAATACCTGGAATTTATCTTCATATAATTAGACCCATTATTCTGCATTTGTCCCCTAGGATGAAAGAGAATATGTATTTTCTACTGCCATAAGAATAGAGCTGCTTTACTCAGAGAATATTTTACTCTTCTGTGGGCTATAGGGAATTTAAACCAGGAATTTTATATGAAGTAATCCAACTCTAAAAAAAAAAAAAAAAGCAAACCATTATGAAAGATTATAAAGTTTGTTGTTTGAACGATATGAATATATGCATAACTTTGCATCTGTGCAGTTAAATGGTTTGTATCTGGTAACTGGTTTCTGACATTACCATACATTCAGATTTTTTTTTAAAAAAAAAAAGAATTCATCAACTGTTATGGAGCAGAAAACTCACGAATGAATGGACATACACAATTATTTTTATGTTAGAATTATTTGTAACACCTGACTCCATTTTTGTATAGCACATATGAACAAAATGCAAGCTACTTATAATGAACCTCAAAACTTTTCAAAACAAGTTATGATTGGTGCTCTCTGAGCTTGGTTATTTTCTTGCAGACGTTTCATTATCAAAAGTAGGTAACATCATCAATGCTAGTTATTTTTAAAATACTCAGAAACATCATTAAAATGTTAGCTCTTTTTTTCCTCTCGGAGTGATCTGGTTTACCTTATATTTTATAAGCTGTAAACCGAAGGTTTTCCTGGAAATGTTTGTTTTTTTCCCCCTGATCTACAATTCACAAAAGCCTGATGCAATTCAAGATATTTAGCAATTATTTTAGTAATTTCTTTCCTAGTGATAATGGGAACATCTTCTTGCTTGAGGTGCAGGCACTGCAAAGCTGAATATTCACATGATAAATGTATCTTTCTGTCCCTGAAAGGCAGCAAGATGAAGACAATGTTCCAAAACCCAGTTATGTCCAACAATAAATCAAAACAAAGAGGTTAATAACTCTTGATAACAAGTATTAAAGCTAGGATTTGGTGGCATATGGGACATGCCCTGTTCATCTAACTTCAGGATTCTCAAGTAATGAGAAAAAATACAAACATCCAATTTTATGAAAGTTAACTATGAAGTCAATGGGTATTATACTAGCTATTCCTCTTCAAATAAAAAATGTTAAAATATTTACCTGCACATATCTTTATTACAAAATTGATATAACTTTCAGTTTGTCAAAACATAAGCTGCATCTGTTACTTAAATGCAGACCTGAATACATGCAATTTAAGAAAATAAATAGAATGATAGATATTTTGGGTGGTACAACATTGTACTTCTATCGTTCTACTTCTAGAGTGTTATAACTGGATACAAATTTTATATGGGAGCCCTTAATTGTTGGACATAGGGCAACAAAAAACAATTACATGTATGCAGAAAGAAATAAACTTCTGAGAAATCCCAGAGAAAATAAAAGAAATAAAGGTGAAAAATGAAAACAAAGAAAACAAGCAGGTTAAAAAGTAGCTCTACTAAGTATCATCAAGTAAAAAAAAAGTACACATATTTTCAAAAACAGGAAAAACAAATTTAGACAACTTCACTGTCTTGCCACCCAGGTGGATGCTCCTTTTGATGCTTCTCCAAATGTACCTTTTTTCAATGTTCACTTAGTTTTCTTTCTCGCTTTACTTTCACATGCCCCCTCAATATTATAATTAAAAATAAAATGGAGATGTGGCATCTGTGAAGCAAACATCTGCCTATAGTATCCCATTTATTTGCAGGGGTTGTTTTTGTCCTTTCCGGGATACCACAGAGCATTTTGGGAGAGAGGAATTGAGCAACATGTCTAGCCTTCTCAAAAATGCCAATTAAGAATCCAGCAGATGTTGTATTCTTCCTCAAGCACTAGACTTTCCGCAATTCTAGAAACAACTCTAGAAGCTTATAGAACAACTGAGCCAATGTCAAAAAGACTCTTCTTAAACAGACTGAAAGGATGATCTTGAGGTGATTTTATGTTATAACAAAGTAACAAACATGTAGAGGAGTAGATGAAAATTAAGATTTCCATTTTCAAACCTTTTAGCAATTCTACCTTATTCTGTGTCACAAATTTCACAACCTTAATATTAATCAACAGAATATATCTTATTCTAGTTGTCATTGTTTCAATCTATATTAGATAAGAGCATAAAATCATACCGTATCATCATGATATAAAGGGAGGGGCCTAAACCACATTGCTCTCTTGATCCAATTTAAAACCATTTGTTTAAGCAAATAACTATTAACCATTTTGACACATTTATGACAGAGCTATCTATCAGCAATAGCTCCTGGCATGACACATATTCCCTTCAAAGCTGAGAGTCAATATTCTAGAGCATAATGATAATGAATCACTCTCTTTAAATATGTGGTTCTTGCTTCATTCTTCATGAAAAAAAGTAGCAGGATTTTAGTGGGAAGAAGAATCTTGAGGGAAAGAGAAAGCAAAGGAGACAAAATCACGATATCCCTTGGAAAATTCTCTTTCGTGCATATTTTATGGAAAGAAAGGTTCTTTGGCTCACAACAGGCTCTCTCTTGTAATAAAAGTCTTCAATATTGTAGTCGGACTTTAGAAACTACATCTTAAAATATGAAAAGAGGCCTGTTTGAAATTTGATAAGTTTAATTTTTTAAGGCTGATTATGCTATGTAGTACTGTACTTAACTAATCAAGTTAAAGACTGTAACACTGGAATTAAGAGTGATTTTTGAAATTATTTACAAATTTTCTCTTCAAAGTTTACAACATCTGAGAAAAAAGCATCTTAACCAAATTAATATTTCTGTTGCATTTTATTGGCACACTCATGGGTGATATGCAACTTTACCATCAACAGATATAAAATTTTCATCTTTCTTTCATCTGGAATTGGATTCTGGATACTTTGTTTGTCAAAAAGTTCCTTACACAAGCAAAGTCCAGTAGAATGATATCTTCTCCACTGTACAGAAAAATCACAGAGGTGTAAAGTACTTACTAGCTGACAGATCCCCTGTGGCTTTTGAAAAAAACCTTAAAAGGCCTTTTTGGAATGCCCATTAGGTTCCTTCCAGGAAACAGCAGAGGTTGATTTTAAAAGCAAGCTAGGCTTTTTCACTTTTTAAGCTGCAAAATTTTTATACCTATCAGGAAAAAATCCTACTACATTTCCAGTCTTCAGAAAAATCCTACAGGTAGTCTTCGACTTACAACCACAACTGAGTCCAAAATGTCTGATATTCCACATGCTAAGCTGAGAGTTAAGTAAGTTTTGCCCCATCATATAAAGGTCATTATATGACCTTCCTTGTCACATTTGTTAAGGGAATCACTGCAGTTGTTAACTTAGTCACACAATTGTTAAGTGATTCTGGCTTCCCCACTGACTTTGCTTGCCAGAACACAAGCTCACAAAAGGGGATCACATGACCCTGGGGCAGATCAACCATCAAAATTGTGAATCAGATGCCAAGTGTCTGAGTTTTGATCATGTGACCATGAAAATGCTGCAACGTTTGTGTGAAAAATGATCACAAGTCTCATTTTTAGTGTCATTGTAACTTTGAATGGTTCCTAAACAAACAGTTGTAAATCTATCTGTACGAACAAGTACCACAGACAAAACCTCCCTTGATGAACTTGTGCTGTCCCAGCCAGTCTATGGGAATTGGATAGTTACTAAGGAATTATGAGCTGTCCCCTTAAGGGAAGGCATCATGGCTCCCCACCATCCTTCCAGAACATCCTCCTGTTGTAGTGGTGCATCTCAGGCCTCCAAAGCAGCAAGTTACGCCGAACGAGCTGTAGAAGCCCAAGTTGAAGCTGCAGCAGCAGAGGCAGATTTACGTATTACGACAGGGGTGAAACGGCAGAAGGCTGAACTGCCCAAACAACAAGCCGAAATAGCCAAAGCTCAGGCCCAAGTGGAGTTACTCGAATGACAAAGAGAGATGGCAGTGAAAACAATACGGGCCGCAGCATGGCAGAAGGTGGCCAACGCTACCTCCCTCAACTTCGACCTCGATGAGTTGGGAGAAGAGAGCCCAGATACACGGGTCAAGGCCTACGTGGATGAGCAGCACTCACTTCAAAACTAGCAGCTGGAACCACCTCAGTTGCCTAACAGTCTCCCACAACCACAGAAGCACAGGGATGAACCTCAACCACAGACTCTACACGTTAGTTACGCAACTGACATTGTACGACCTAAAGTACGAGATTCACTTTCCTCCAACAGCAAATCTTTCCCAACTGATGTTGTATGTAATAAAGTCCAAGATTCTCTTTCCAACACTAGCATCCCTACTCCAACGTCTCATGGCCTGCCAGATGAGCAAATTAGCCCAACAGTGCTCACAATGACTTCTCGACAAGTCGACATGCCATCAATGACAACTGCCACCCTCAATCCACAGGGAGCAGCATTCCTGCCACATTCTCAATACCAATCCGGTTCCCAGGCACCACAAGGTAACCGTACCCAGCCGACACAGCAGCATGATGCTCGACTATCGTCCCCAGTATGGGAGGACGACATCCTCCATAAGTACCAGGAAGAAGACTGCAACCCGTCGTTGACTTACAACCTGAACCCACCCTACGAGAATCCAGGGGGAGAACCCTCTATGTCAATATCTCCCCCCAACTCAGCAAATGCTGAAGATTACTGGAGAAACTTGGCTGTACAGAGTGGAAAGCTAAATTTGCATGCCAACAGAGTTTGTAGATTCTCTGACAAGCCAGGCGGCGAATATCTAGTATGAAAGAAACTTTTCCTGTGCCCTGTTCAGGCGGCACGCCTGAATCCTGATGAAATAATCAGATACTTGATAGCATGGCTAGGGCCACAGTCTGCTGACATATCGAGGGCACTTTTGAAATCCCACTTAGATGACCCAGCTGCTGCCCTATGGTTATCATGGAAAAGGCTTGATGAACTGTATGGCACTTCCAAGGACATAGAAGCAACACTCCTGGATAGCCTCAACAGTTTTCCTAAAATTCCTATTGACAAGCCTTGCCGAATCATAGACCTCACTAACATACTTGTCCAGCTGAGAACAGCACAATAGGATCCCAACTTACTGGGACTCGCCTGTCTCGATCATGTCGACACACAGAACAAAATTGTTCGAAAACTTCCGCAGGTGCTAATTGAAAAGTGGCTCCAGTTGACTGACACCTTCATGGCCAAGGGTCACCACTCTTTTATGCCTTTCACACTTCTTGAAGAATTCATGTCCCACCAAGCGACAGTGTGCAACACACACTGAGCCTGTGGACTCAGAGCTGTTAGTCCTCCTAATAACAGAAGATACAACAGCAACTATATATCGCCCTCAGGCCCTATACATACTACCGGAGAAAGACCCTTCATGGTTGTCCATGACACTGAGATCAACTCCTCATCCACACACAGTTGGGGAGAGAACTCCTCAAATACAACCCAATTTAGATCTCCGAACACAAGGAGAATACAGTTTTGTCCTATGCACAACACTCGTCACTCGCTGAATAGCTGCACTGCAGCAAAATCACTGACCCAACGAAAAGAATTTCTAAAAGGGTACCCATACTGCTACAAGTGCTGCGAATCCAAACTTTTGCCCAAATACTGCACAACCAAAGTGCAATGTCACGTCTGCAAAAGTGACCAGCACCCGACCGTGCTGCATCCAGACTCCAAGCCGCCACTGCAGATACCTCGTAGCCTTCCTTCAGACAAGGAGCCGCAACGTAACACAGAAGCATGCAGGGCTCCTCGGCAGACTGACAAACTGCAACCAAAACCAAGCATGAGCATCAACTGCACAGCACTGTGCTCCAACTCACCACACCCTCGCTCGTGTCTTCCCATCTGCTTAGCCAAAGTGTACCCTGAAGGACACCCTGAAGATGCCCTGAAAATGTACGTGCGGATAGACAGTCGAAGCACTTGCACCCTGGCCAGACTTGCATTCTTCGACCTCTTTAAATTGCAACAAGAAAAACTTCCCTTCACTGTATCAACATGCCATGGACCAAGAAGCATGGCGGGGAGGAGAGCTACTGGACTCTGCATAGAGTCATTGGATGGAAGTTCCCGGTTCCCACTACTGCTCATATTTGAATGCGATGGGATACCAAACATACCATGCCTCACCTACAGCACCTAGCTCATCACTTTCCCGCTCTAGATCCGGAGGCAGATATCCTACTCTTGCTGGGAAATAATGCCCCACATGCCTTTCTCTTCTCTGAGTCCGTCGGCGGCCCTGTAGACAGCCCAGTGGCCATCAAATCTCCACTGGGATGGGGGATAGTAGGAACTGTCAGTGACGCCCAGATGCAGGCTTCAACCCAGGCACATGCCTTAGCACCATCCATTCCAACCGCTTTCCGACGACTTTTAGCACCATTGAAAACAAAAATGCTGTTCCAGTGTAAAAGGCTGCCAGCGATCAGTACACTTTTGCTAGGACACCCTAAATGGCCGCCAACAACCACCAGACATCCACTAAGATGCTCTACATGGGCATATGCCTCCCCAACACCCTTTCCAGCAGCTTCCTGATGCCCTTTGACACTGTGGAAGCAAGAGTACCGTTCCAACCCTAAAAGGCTGCCAGAAGCGACCAGCAGACTTTCACCTTTGCCACCAAGAGTACCTGTACAACCTAAAAGGCCACCAGAGGTGACCAGCAGACTTGCACCAAGAGGCCGAACTTGAAGATTGAACCTCAAGCTTTGCATGCTTTGCTTTGTTTGATGTTTTATTAATGTTTACTATTTTTCTTAGTTACATAGCTAACTGTTTATCTTAGTTATATAGTTATCTGCTATTCAGTTAGTATTACTGTTTACTGCTTATCTTAGTTTATAGTTAATTTTTTTCTCTTCCTTTAATCGTGGAATTTACAATTCCAGGTGAGGAGTATGCGGTCCCAGCCAGTCTATGGGAATTGGATAGTTTCCTAGGAATTATGAGCTGTCCCCTTAAGGGAATGCATCATAGTAAATGTAGTTAAAGGTATCCTGGGAAATGTAGTTCATGTCACATGACCACATCTGTAATCCTGATTGGTCACTGGATTGACCTTTGGTGGATTGGGGGAGGTTTCCCTCATTCTTTGTCTGAACTCTCTATCTCATAGCACCTTCTTTCTATCGCTATGAGATGGGTTAGGAGATAACCATCTTTTACCTGCAAGGCTGATATAAAGGATTGGTTATTAAAGAAGAACTTCGTCACAAATGTGAGTTATGAAATACCTGATGTGCCAATAAATGTACTTAGTTATGGATGTTTTGTGGAATCTATCTATCTGCATCTGCACAGCTACAAATCCACCACTGTGCAAGAGACAGAAAAGAACTTGAAGCTGACACTAGAAAAAAACAGAATTATTTTAGGTTTCACATCTCTATTGTAGAATGGAAACCATTGATAAAACAATATCACATTCCCCCAAAGCCCCCATTTTCCTTTTGAAAGTTGAAAGGCCTGGGGTAAAGGAAGACTAGTACCCTACCAATCATATTTATACTATAAAATGGAGAATATTTCAATTCTGTATCTGTGAAAATATGTTCTTCTCTCATCATATTATTTATGAGAGCCACTCTTATCCTCTCTGAAAGGATCCAGAAAATGGTTTTATGTGGGCACATATCTAAACTTTATGAGCTACAGATACTATTTAAATAAAATCCTAAACATACCTAAGATGGTTCAAGCTTCTCAAAAACCAATCCCGGCACATGTAAATTAAAATCTAAGGAGGAATAAATTATACAAGCTTTTCATGAGGATTCAACTTTTTTTTTTTGCTTTACCTGGATAAAATCTAATGATATAGACAGATTAATGTCATTAACTTAGTAACAGATTTTATATATTATTATATTAGCCATGGCTCCAAATATTGAGAACAATTCTCCCCAGTCACAATTTGCATAATAGCAAAACTGATTTTGCTAGGTGGGTCTGCTAGATACTTTTTAATTTCAAAATACATGATGGCCACAGCTAAGAATTCAAAGTCTATACAACAACAACAACAACAGTGATGCAAAAGTAATAATTTTTAATTGTCACCATGCGCAAAGTAAGCTTTTCAGAGGCAACGACTACTGTGAATCTCAATTACACCAAAACCAGATGTGATTACTAATAACAATAGGTTTACAAAACTCTATTTCATTTTAATGAAATCCCAATTCAAATTCTTGCTGAAAGTGTCTGGAATATATTGCATCCTCATGCCTGTCACTTAATCTGATGTGAATGTTTATTTATTGTGCACTTGGTTCTGAAACAGCTGCAATTCCCAAAGCTATTTCTAAAATGGTCAGTTTGCTGGAGAAACCAACTGGTCATTTGGATAAGTGTCAAAGTCTGGAGTCTTTGAGAAACATAAGAATAATGTATATGTATGTCTTAAGTTTTTGACTTTGAAATTGTTTTCTGAATTTAAGTTTATTCTTACTTAAATCAAGAATGAGTTCACTCATTATGCTAAACCATGATTTATTGAAAACACCATAATGGTTAGGAATCTTAGGATCATATGGAATGTTAAAACATAAATTGTGATTCCTTAAATGAGTTCACAGAACACAGTATGGCAAAATTAAGCAAATCTCTTTGTGCTCAACATGATGTATGAAGCCAGCTTTCCCTCTTCATAATAACATGAACTTTTTTCCTTAGGGCTCAGGTTTATTTCTTCATTGCTTTTACATTCAATTATTTAAATGTACATTTTAATTCTTCTTGTGTTTAGAAAAAAGTAATAAAACTCTAATTTACCTTCTTACTTTCATGCTGTATAAAAAAAGTCAGAAGTAGACATTTAATTTTGTAACATAAAAGACTTGTTGGAGTCTGAAATATAATTGACACAAAGGAGAGAAGTATGGGGAAGCTTTATTAATTAACTGGATCAAACACTATCAACTATTTTAGTTAATACATCTTTAGGACTGATTCTGTGTAAGGATAACTTTTAGTTTATACTGTATGTATTAAACTTCTGTCCACTGTATTTCTTCTGATGTAATCAAAGAGAACTTTACACCATATCACCATTTCAGCAGTCGTTAAAATGTAGATTATTACATCCTTCATGTTTTCTTGCATAAAACACTGAATTTTAGTTAATTCCTGCATCTACAACACAATGAATCTTTTTATATTGTTAAAAGATATCAGAGCAATTCTAATAAATCACTCCCATTGTTTTTGGAGACTTTCTATTTAAAAAACTTCTGCTGCCTGGAAGAAGAGATACTGATAGTGTGGCAACCATTTTGCTGCCAAACAGAATATCTAACACAAGATACACAAACTCAAGTTAAGTTCTTGAGAGACTTATAGCAATCCCATTCTTCTTGAGCATATGGTTTATGTAACTTATACAGTCCAAATTGAGGAATCTTGTCTCTACACATCCAAGATTCATAATATGTAACTATTTAACTTGTTTATCCACAAGTAAACTACAGATAAATATCACATTATGAATTAATTGCAGTTAAAACAGCAACACTGAGTGACAAGTAGAGTCACTGCATGATCCAGGAGGAGAGTAACCAAGGGCAGAATGACTGAATAGAGAAGATGCCGTGGTGGCAGCTAAGAGGTGGCACAGACTGTGGGAGCAGGCAACTCCAACAAGCGTGGAGTAAGCTAATTGATCCATAAGAGTATTTGGTTATATTCAAAAGAAATTACCACCCCAAGTTTGTGCGACAGTACTGAGAAATGGCAGGAATTTGGGGAGGAATTTAACCCTTAAGATAAAAAAAAGTCTAACTTATGTTCCTTTCATATTCTTTCTGCCCATATTTGCTACTCCTCAGATATCTTTCTATTTTCTTTTTTTCTATACAAGGTACCAGAGTTCATTAGGAAGTTCTGTTCATTGTTCAGTTTGATTATAAACACTGAAAGATAGTGGCAACCTGAGAACAATTTGGAGCATATTTGAGACTGGCATTTCTTATATGGTATTATGGCACTGAAATAAAGTCTCGGGCTGAGTTTAGCCACGCCTTGCCTACTCATATCTCAGCAGCTCTGAGGAAGGGCATCCTTTTTTTCTATTCCAAGCATCTCCACTAAAAGGAATGAAAGAGCCATTTTCTTGAAACCCTAAATAACTTCGAGTTACAAGAACACACAATGTAGCATCCCTGGATGGGAATCACCAGGGGATTTTTTTTTATTTTAAACTAGCAAGTTCTGCAGCCTGAAAAAAAAAAAAGATTCAAAACCCTGATTTAGAAAAATCAATATATAGAGAGAAACAGATTTATGGAAATCAAAGATATGTTATTAGCATGCTCTTTGCGAGTTAACACAAAGTAAATCTGGCAAAGAACAAATTCTTTATGATCAGTCACACCCAACAAATGCCAATTTTGTAATACAAAAGGAATTACCTAAGATA
This sequence comes from Hydrophis major, assembly GCA_033807585.1. Taxonomy (NCBI): domain Eukaryota; kingdom Metazoa; phylum Chordata; class Lepidosauria; order Squamata; family Elapidae; genus Hydrophis; species Hydrophis major. The sequence goes on from CM066329.1 coordinate 180,015,795, forward strand.
TTTTTTCAATTAGATCAAATTTAGTATAACATTTGGTTTAATTGCAAACAGCTGTTGATCTTTCTATAGTGCTCCATTAAAGAGTTACATATGTGTTCAGATGAAACATTCAGACTGCATTTATGTATTTCATGACAAATTTTAAGAAGCATACAAAAAATAAACCCAAAAAGTGATGAACACTAGCACAGTCTCTTTTATTATGATGGTAATATATTCAACCATAGATAATTGGGATCTTGATCTCTTTGATTATGGGTTTGATGCCCATTAAAATCTCTCTTTGGGGTGGTGTGGGGTGGTGGTGGAAGTAACTATTTAAAATTTGATTATATCCCAAGGGAGGGAAGGAGGGCATGCCTGACTGAATATGTGGTTTTTGCACTACATCGTTGCTTAAAAGTCTCAGTGAGAAAGTCCACTGTGCATGCATACATATACAGGCGGGGGGGGGGGGAAGAGAGAGTAAAAAAGGACACAAAATACCTGTGACTTGTAGACTTACCTAACCACCTCATTAGCGATGTCATGATCTGAAGATATTTAGTTTTCTGCACATTAAAAAAGGTGAAAGGACCCAAAAGAAGAGTAAATACTGCCTGAAAGAAAAACAATTGAGAAAAAAATTAAGATTAAGAAAAACAATTGAGAAAAAAATGCAGATAAAGGAAACTGGTAGAAATATAAAGAATTCATTGAAATACAGTTTTACCAATTATTATTCACTTAAAAAAGAATAAATTTGCTTATTAAACAATTTACTTATTATTTTGATTAAGGCATAATACTAATAGGCTTCATCACATTCAGCTGGTAGACAGTGCTATACAAGTTTCTCTACTTCAGATTATACCTACTATCCATTATTAATACGTTTTTTGCAAATTTCTCCAAAGAAACAAATTTTGATATTTTTAGTAAGACTCAAATTTGTTCCAAACTGGCTTATTAAACATATATCATTAATACTAAAATATGCCATATAGAATGCATCATCAGAGAAAGTGAAAAATAGCAAACAAAAATTCAGAATACACATTTATGTAGGTGCAAAAGCAGCCCAATATTTCTTGCACATTTCACTACTGACTTGATTAATCATCATGTCTTTTTTTTTTAATTGACAGAAAGGTGGACAAATGCAGTTGCGACTGAAGTCTGAAAGAGACTTTCTTTTCACTCTGCTTGACTCGATGAAAATCACCCTTAACTTTTTATTTGTCCTACTGAATATTCATGTTTTGTCATGTAGGATAGAAGAAAGTGAATGTGTTCATGAGCGTGCATTTCATTTTCATTTGGACATATATCCCAGGTGCAATCATGTCTCTCCTTGTTAACCAAGGTGTTGAAAAAATGATGGGAGATTCAAATTTAACTTCTTTTAAATATTTGGTTCAGGAACTCATCTCACGGCCATATTTTCAAAAACCAACAGTAGTGGTGCATAAGCCATATTGTCAGAATCAATCCAGTTTTATGGGATTATCAATAACCTGTTTCCACATTTCCTTTCAAGGGATTTCCAAAATGTTCAGAAGTATCTCTTAAAGCATATCATAAACATTTTACAAGTTCTCTAGATTATTATTATTAAATACACAATATGAAATTACAGCTACCAGTTCTTTAACATGTGTTAGCCTTCATAAGCATGGAGTTATTTCCAAGAACCTAGCATATTGTAATGTATCAGAGTGGTAGATATGCAGATCCAAGTCATGTGGCCTTTGTAATTAATAGATGGAAATTTTGTCAATGTGCAGTTTATGAAGTGTCATCCGAGGCTTTTTCATATACCACCCAGTGTACCAATAACCACTGTGACCACAGTCAGTTTATGCCATAATCTTTCAACTTTGTGATATTTGTGATACTTGGTGATCTCCAATTCTTTGTCTTCTATTCTACTACCCCTGAAATTGTCACATCAATTATCCACACAATAATTATCCATTCTTCTTCTTTTCAACCACACTTAAATCTGTTATATTATGCAAGACTTTATCAGGTTGTATTTGGAAATCCCACAATATTTTAACCTGCTCATTTTTCAATTATTTTTTTCCAACTATATTTTCCCACTAATTTACATTACTGGGTCATGATAATTTATCATAATCGGTTTGTGAATCTTCTTGCATGAGCTGTAAAATCTACTATTTCTTCTTCTTTGCACAATCTGCACTTTGAATCATTTGATTTTTTTTTTTTTCAGTTCTGGCCTTAATTGTATTAGTTTAAATAGTTTGCTCTTGAGCAGCCAAAATCAAGCCTCCAGTTTCTTTCTTTTTTTAATTCTTCCAATTGTAAGCTATTGCCAAATTTTATTTTTTCCACTTTCCCCTCCATGTGTCATGCCCCTGTTAGAATCTGACTCTGAGGGAGAGGAGGAACAGCCGACAGGGAGTGGGAATGTGGCTCCGGAGGTTGTGGAAGAAACTGGGGAAGGGTACAGGCCAGCTGGGCATTCAGAGGAAGACCCAGGCCCATCCTCCCCCTTCATCCTAGGGGACGCAGGGAGGAGCAGATAAGGGAGAAACGTGAATGGTGTGGTCTACAAGGAGGAAAGGGCCTTGATCCCCTTCATGGGCTGCAGCTGGACAATCTGCGCATGGGCCAGTGCTGGAAGCAAAGTGTGAAAATATTTCTAGTCTTGTCAGTTCTTATCTGAGTTCTGGCGTCTTTCCCAGTGTGTGTATTTCGATATCTGTGGATGTCTTCAAGCCCTTATCCTGCCTTGTCTCATTAATCCTTCAGTGTGGTTTGTGTTGTTGTTGTTTTCTATTTATATATGTTTTGAGTTTGAATGGAAGTTCTTCCTTTTTGCAACTGTTTGTGGGGGAGTTTTTTCTGCAGTCAATGATAATTGGACCTTTAAAGCCAAGTTGAAGGAATTAAAGGGACTTCACCTGTTTTTGTGACATTGTTGCTTTTGTATCCTGCCCTTGGTCATCACACCATCTTTTAAAGAAATTGACCATGTAATGCTTTTCTTGCTGGTATTTTGTTCATGTATTATTTTGATATTCAAATACTTTTTTTCTGTACATTGAGTAAGTTCCAATTTTTATCTTGCGTCAGTCCCCTTTTTTACTGACTTTTACATAACCGAATACATGCTTCACAGTTTATTTGACCTAAAGTAAACCTCTGCTTCTATTTTTGCAGAGCAGGTATAATCTGTCATTATCACTTCAGGGACATAATGTATAACAAATAGTCATCCATTTTCTTGTTTTTCAATCCAAACTGTCCAGTTCAGCTTGTGTCCAGTTAATAATTCCAAGTGTGTGTCATATCACAGGTTTGGCCCAGGTATTTATAGCTTTGATGGTGTTTCCATCATTCAGTTTTGTCTTTAGTGTTTTCCTCATTCTTTGGATGTATTCTTTATTAATCACTTTCTTAATTTATCCATGCTTGATGTTAAACATGTGTAAAATGCTCAAACAGGTATAATTGTTACTATTATTATTTAGCCTTGAACTAATGATATTAACATTCTAAATTTATTATCTAAACATGTACAATTCATTTTAAAACTAAACTTGAAAATTTCTGAAGTACCAATAAAATATTGGGTACTGATTAATTCTGTATCTATTTTCTATTTAAATAATACAGTCAAATAGTTGGGAAAAGAATATTCTGCTGCATACAGTCTATTCTATTGCAAGCCTGTTCTTCAAATAAAAAGTAAGAAGCAATTCTATATTGCGTATAGGGAATAAGACAAGTGAATTATCCTGGAAGTTTAGTATATTTATCCATAAATGTGAATGCAACGGTCGTGGTATCCTCATTGACTGCATGTATGAGTACTTCTGTATCCAGAGTATACTATGCTGCTGGCTGAGAACTTACATGAAAAGGAATAGTCTGGTGTATGGGTACATTGTATTCAGCAAATAATAATAAAAGACCCCTAATATTAATATCACACATTGGGTTGCTATTATTCATAATTCAAAAGGTGAATTCTCCAGAAATATTGATCCACTTATCCTGCATTTAAGATTATAAGAGTCCTTGTGCAACTCTGAAAAAACCATTTAAATCAACTCTGCTTGGAATGAAGGGGAAAAGGTGAATTCCGATTCCCTAAGGTAAGGCAACAGAGGAAAACAATATTTAGTGTTGGCAAGATACGCCTGAAGTTTAGTAAGGTGAACAACAGCTTCTTAATCTCCAGCAACCCTAGAGCATCCTATGAGCAGTAATGCAGTCTACATTCTGAGTGACAGGATGTGTGCTTAGTGGATCAGTGGCTGCAAAAATCATGTATATACTTCACATAAATAATCTTTGCTACCTTTCTTCAAAGATTTCAGGATATGGTTTAAGATTAAAAACAAATGTAATATTACGAACTCATTTCTGAATTCATTATAAAGAAATGAAGGAATTAAAAAGTACAGAATATTAAGCAGAGGTTACAATAGCATTTTATTGTGTTTTTCACTGATCTTTGTCTTTCAGCTGGACCCTCAACAAACCATAATAAACATTTCAACATAACAAATCTATAAACGACACAGGTAGTATCACAGGCATTTCCCAAATACAAAGAAATATAAAATTCATGAATTCTGATACCCTTTTGCTGCATATAAGATCTGCTCTCCTACTTTACCAAATCTGAAGATGCGTCCAATGTCTTAAAACTCTTAAACATACAGAAAAAGGCCTCCTATGATCTTCTTTCTTACCCAACCTATTCCTTTCCTTTCTTAACCCTCAAAATTAGCTGCATATTTTTAAAGGGATTGCATTACTGATCTCACAGATCACAAAGTAATCTAATCTTACGTCTGATAGGAAATTCTTCTTTTGTTGCCAGAGAAACATTCTTTTCCTTCTATGTCGTTCCTATTTCTGCAGAACCAAGAATGAAGTTACAATGCAATTGTTAAAAACGCTTGTCTAATGGCTATATAGAAATTTAGTGACTAAGTTTCACTAAGTTTCACTTAGTGATTAACCCAGGGGTGTCAAACTGGCGGCCCATGGGCCGGATGTGTCACACACAGGCCAGACCCACCCCAGCTCCACGAAGGGAAAAAATGTCACTATACATCACGTGACAGCAATGTGACGCCGCGAGTTTGACGCCCATGGCTTAAGAACTGAAGTGAAAATGCTGTCATATGTTGAACATAGTCATTTGATATTTTTCTTAAGAACCATGTTGTTTAGCAACAGAGTTGCCAGTCCCAACTGAAGTATCAACCTCTCAGGTAACTTCTAGACAGGACACATAATTAGAAGGACTAATTCTACTTCATTGTAAGGCTACATTAAATGAATTGGCAAGTGTGAAACTACAAATTTCCCACCACCACTTTTAACTGTTTGATCCATTTGGACAAGTCTGCATCAGGGTTGTGTTTGACCTTGGGAGGCTGGGGTGGGTTGGCCAGCTCCATGTTGGGGGTGCCTGTGGTGGCCCGAGTGTTCTGCCAGTGAAAACAGGCTCCAGAGCTCCATTTTCAGCTGCGATGGCTTCCTCCAACCCTCTGCCAGTGAAAACAGAACTTGGGAGGGCTGCATACGTCACTCCTAAGCTCCGTTTTTGCTGGCAGAGACACCGCAGGCTGGTCCTTCGCTGTTTCCAGCATAGCCCCAGAGGCCAGATCTAAACACACCACAGGCTGGATCTGGCCTCCGGGCCTTGAGTTTGACACTCCTGTTTTAAGCCATAATATGAGCAGCTGTGCAGCCTGTAAAGTTTTAGAATGTTTTAAATGATTGATCTACAAAAATTATCTGAAGGGTCCAGGAACTTCATATTACAATGAAGAAAGGATCATGATTCATAGTCACACTAAGTAAGTATAAAGCTTGTATCAGTGCCAAAAGGAGAATAGCTATCTTCTGTGTCTAGAAATTATAATTCAGATCCCTATTCAATTTTCTTAGGAAAACATGATTGGATTGCTAATACAATTCCCACTGGAGGAAAAAAGATTAGCCCATAGATCAAAACGAGGTGAAACAAAGAGACAGACAAGGGATGTGGATAATTAAAGAACAGGTGTTCTCAGCAAATTGGAACACACCAAAATCAACCAGCAAAATCTGCAACTTGCTTCGACTCCAGAAAGGACAGAAAATTTGAAAAAGTTGAAGTACTGGAAACCTACCATTGACCACATGAACTGTTATTTAAAGGCACAATGGTCTTCCTCACTGGAGGAAAAAAAGTGCTGTTTGATTTATTGCTATAATATTTTTTTTGAAGTAAACCTTTTTTCAGATTGAAAATCTAGCTTACTTTTTTCATGGTTATTAATTCTGAAGCAAACTTCACCATTAATTCCCATAAGATCGTATCTTCACATACTTCCTTCTCCTAAAGGGTTCCACCATTAAGTTCATTTCCCGAATGAAAAATCACAAATCATTGCACCTGAACTATGAATTTTGTTTTCCAATCTCCTGTATTCAGAAAGAATATTTTTTCTTCATGCATTTTAAAGGAATAAAAATTTTGATGAATGCAAGTACAAATAGCAAATGCTTACTGGCAGGGGTAGGATTCTACCAGTTCGCACCTATTCGCTAGAACAGGTTGTTAAGGCAAGAAGGAAACATTCTGCTGTTGCTTATAGAAACTGCTTCTCTTATTACATTCTTGGCAGGACTAGACTTCCTGACTCATGAACTTCTCTTGAGTTTTTTCCCCTTCCTTTGATGGTACTTTGCTTGTGTGGAGTGACCATTCAAAGTTACAATGGCACTGAAAAAAGTGACTCATGACCATTTTTCACACTTATGACTGTTGCAGCATCCCCACAGTCATGAGAGGCCAGGTGAGGAGATGCGTGTCTCGATGTGAGTGATGTTGAGTTGACCACGCCCAGCCAATAAGATGACCACAAAGCCACGTCCACCCAGTCACGACCACCAAGCCACACCCAACAACTAAGCCACGCCCACAGAACTGGTCATTAAAAAATTTGAATCCCACCCCTGCTTACTGGTGTATCACTTCGGTAAGCATGAATGACTAAGCCTTATCTGAGAGAAGAAAGAGAATGTACTTGATGCTGGAAAAATAATGCCTAACCTTTTTATTCAGAAGGGTTTCATATAGCACTATTAAAAAGCCCGAAGGGGTTTATGTCTAATAGTCAGCAGCCAACAAAACAAAACAAAACAAAACAATCCATGCAAGGAAGTAAACAACATACCACACTCTTCAACCCTTAGCATTTAAGAATAAATCCTTAGTAATTAATCAAAATATTTCTAGCGGATATAACTATTAATTGTGCAATAAGTATACTATCTCCCAAACAGAAAAATCAGTATAAAGGAATTAGAAATAGATTTGTAACATATTTTGTATCATATTTCATTTCTATTCTCTCTCTCTCTGTGTTCTCTCTCTCCCTCCCTGCCTCTTTAAAACAGAGCCACTGCCCAACTTCCCTTTACAATTAATCTAAAGCTGTCAACACCAGCAGAAACCAATCCAGGATATTTCCACCTTCTCTAAAGATGTGTGACATATGATACTTGTACGTGCATGCATACTGTATATTTGCAAGGAACTATAGTCCAAAAAAGAACAGAGTAATGAGCAAACCCACCCCAATCACTAATAATTAAAGTTAATTTCCTGTAAAATAAGAGTACCCCATTTAGAAAATTGATTCCTTCCTCTCCCACTCTCTCACATACATAAGCCAGCCTCCAAGGAACAAACATACAGATAATCCTCAACTCACAAACCACAATTGGGACCAGAATTACCATCACTAAGCAATGCAGTTATAAAGTGTGACTGCTTTGTTAGAGACAGCAATTCGGATATTCCTGTTTGCCATCATTAAGCGAATGACCTGGTTGTTAGGCGAGGAAACTGACAGGAAGTTGCAATTCCCAGGCAGGGCAGATGAAGGAGGGGGTGAGGAAGTGCCTGGGGGCCTTAGAACTGTTTGCCCTTGGAGTAGAGAAGCATCTGAAGCCTCTCCCCCACTCTGGGGCTGAAAATTCTCGGGATTGAAATCCAAGCAGGATTATCTAGGTTTATGTTTGGTAGATTCCTGGCTCAAGAGACTATCATCCGATTTATTCTGTGCCTGGATTGTATGCAGAAAATGCAGCCTGATTTTCAGTACTATCGCAAATCTTAATTTCACAGAATCAATTAACTCTTGGGGCTATTATGCATAAATATATTCTTAGATTTCTTTGTCATACATAATCAAAGATGAAAGACACACAGGCAACATACATTTGGAACCCTTCTTCTAATGAGGGCCTCCCCACCCCAGAACAAAAGTGACAAACCTTCTGAAAATGCGAGTTTGGGCTTTTATCTCTTTCCCCCTAAGCGTAACAAGCTTACGACCAGGACTCTTTAAAATGTATAGCATTCGGTAGATAAAACAATAAGATTTTGTGGTATTCAAAGGAATACTTAAAAGAGCAATATCAGCAAGAAGAGGGCAATAAATATATGTGTCAGAAGTATGAACTTCTGATGCATGACATCAAGCCAATTATCTACACCCTATTACAAGGGTCCCGAACCCCTGTCCCACCACCAGGCCTTAAACCTTTCAGAACCGGGCAACAGAAATGGTGAGAGAGAGCAGGCATGTATGTGTGCATACCCACTTGTGTGAGCATGGGCACCACACGTGTGCAACCATCCCCCCTCCCCCGCCCTGCTGCTCTGAAAAACTGAAAATACTGGGGAACTCTGCCCTATTGGATGAGCCGCGGGTCAAGTGCACAAAGGAACTGGAAAAATAATGTAAGCAACTAAATAAAAATAAAAATACAAACTAAATGAATAAAAATACAATCTTAAAACATGACTCTCGTATGGGACAGAATATAGGAAATAAAAATGCAAATCAGGAGCCAGAGCACCTGAACTAAAGCGAGGAAATTGAAAATGGATTCTTTAGAAATTGTATCAATAGGCTGGATGCACAGCCAATGTCTGTTTCATAACCTCATAAGCTGAATCAATAAAAATGAAAGTGATTACCATGCTGAAAAGAAGCAATTAAATCTAACATTGCTAGATAAGATAGATACATAGACCAACAGACTGACGAAGATGCAGCCATATAATGAGCCAGAACAGACAAATTTTCATAATTGGAATGCATTAATTTACTGATGGTTTACAACAACTGATTCAAAAGAGACATTCACATCAGACTAAACAAGACAAGCAACAACAAGGAATGAATTTTATTGTCCCCTAAGAAAAATATTTTAAAAGCAGATCAAGCCAGGCAGTTATTCTCATTTACTGCTAAGCTCCTCTAGTCAGTATAAACTGTTCTATTTCCTCTGTTATTTATTGATACTTTTATTCTTTTCCACCATCTATCTTTCTACCTTTTATTCTTTTATGTGGCTATTTATTCTGCTACTTTAAATATTTTAGGAAATTATAACTACCAAAAAATGAGGGGGGGGGGGACACTTTTCAGATGATGCTGAACTTCATCCCCCAACCCAACAAACAAGCAGCAGTTTGAGTCAGTGTGACCAATAATGAGGGATTCTAGGAGATATAATCCTGCAGCATAAGGAAGGCAGATTCCTGCGCCAGAAAGGCAGACACTACTCAAAAGCTTCTGTAAGAATCAGCAAAATGATGGGCACTCACTTGGGAAATCAGTTTGATCCAAAGTTCCTGACCTGTGCATTTCTGGACACAGATTTGTAAGCAGCTTGGTAAGGAGACTGTGAGTTATAGTTTTGTTTTAGGCCCAAAATCAGCTGGGTGACCTTGGGCCAAACTCTCTCACCAGTAGGAAGGTGATAATGGCAAACCACTTCTGACAAACCTTGCTAAGAAAACTGCAGGGTCTTTTTCCAGGCAATCTCCAAGAATTGGCCTTGATTGAAGGGAGAAAAAAAAGAGGAGGGAAAGGGAAGGGGAAAGGGAAAGGGAAGGATCCTGTCAGGCTTCTTGTAAGCCTATTTTATAGCAGCCTGGTTGTTTTAGGACCAATAAGAACTGCTTTCCTTGCTCAAGGTTAAGGGACGGGCATGCCAATACACAGCATAAGAAGGCATGAATTACTAATATATGTGAATCTATTCCTTAGGTTGAAAAAAGCGGGTTTCGAATAGGTGTTCCTGTTCCTAGTAAACAGAAAAGATGCTATTTTTCAGAAAGTTAACGCAAGAACACAGGATCCTACCACATATAGGACAAAAAATGGTAATGAACAGCAAGCTTGCAGTTTGGAACGTGTATATGTTTCCATTGTTAACTTTCCACAATCAAATTTGGGGAGGGGGAAGAGACTGCCAATTTCCTAAGATGACCGCTACTTAATTTTTTATGACCAGACTGTTTATGGTGCTGTATCAGGAATCACTCTGGCATCATTTTGCTTATATTTTTACTATTCTAAATGTAAATATATCATGATAGAGAAGGGAGAAAATCAAACAAAAGTAAGAAGAAAACAGGATAAGAATGTGGCAATAATACAGGTAGATCCTGACTTACAACAGGTCACCTAGGACACTTGACCTAACTTGGGGATACTTATGATCTGGATTCAAGGTTCTAATAGTTGCACACACACACACACACACTCGGTTACATTACCACACTTCAGATGCTCAGCAGTGGAGACACATTTACTGTTTGCAACTGTTTGCAGTGTCCTGTGGTCACTTGATTGAGTTTTGTGATGATTTTGACAAAAACCAGTGTTTATTCCTGGTTTTCAGCAAAACTGCACCCATAGCAAGCCACTGGTTTGCTTAATAACTACAACTTTCACTTAATTACAGCGGCATTTGCTTTACAACTGCCACAAAAAAAAAATAATAAAATCAGGTTAGTTACATAACCGACGCATATTATGTCTGCCACAAGTTAGAACATGATGGACTGTTCTGTACATTCATTTACATTCTTGAAACCCCGCGTTTTGATTGGCCAAAGCGCGGGGTGATCCGATTGGTCCAGCGAGCCGCGCTGATTGGCCCGCTAAGAATCTCCCGCAATTGGTGGAAACGAATCACGGGAGATTCAAAGTGGTGCCATTGGCTGCGGCCGCCATGGCTTGAGAATAAAAAGCCGCTGCTTTTTCCTTGGAGCCAGATCAGTTCCGGGGACCAATAAAAGAGCTAAAAACCAAGTCACTGACTCCGGGTCTCCTTACCGCAACGGACACGACACTGGCAACGAGGATGGGATCCCGAGGCTGAACCCCATCGAGCATGTGTCCAGAGGAAGCAAGACCGACGAGATGGCCAGCATCGCTCTGCCCACACCCTTTAATCCCGCTAGCGAGGACTGGAAATCTGGGAACCAGACACAGACGAACCCCTTAATACAAGCCAAGAGGGGAGGGAATACCCCGAGAACCAAAACCCAAGAGAAAGAAACCAGCCATACTCACCGGCAAGCAGCCAGCCCGAAACTTCACCATGGAGAAGCAGCCAGGCCAGCTCGACCAGCCCGGAAAGACCAGGCGGGAGCGGTGAAAACCGCAGCTCAACCAGCCTGGGTAGACCGGGAGGGAGCTGCCACAAGCGGCCCGGCAGGGCCTTCCAGACGGTTCCAACGACGAGACCAAGAGGAACAGAGAACCCGACTGAACTGGCCGGGAGCCAACCAACAACTGACCTGCGCAGGTCCAGTAGGCAAGTACGGAGCCCCGCCTACTTACGGGACTACGTCACGTAGGACCAAACCAAGAGGGGAGGGGTGTTCTGTACATTCATTTACATTCTTGAAACCCCACATTTTGATTGGCCAAAGCACGGGGTGATCCGATTGGTCTAGCGAGCCGTGCTGATTGGCCCGCTAAGAATCTCCTGCGATTGGTGGAAACGAATCACGGGAGATTCAAAGTGGTGCCATTGGCTGCGGCCGCCGCGGCTTGAGAATAAAAAGCCGCTGTTTTTTCCTCGGAGCCAGATCGGTTCCGGGGACCAATAAAAGAGCTAAAAACCAAGTCACTGACTCCGGGTCTCCTTACCGCGACGGACACGACATGGACAGGCTTCATTAGGATCATACTCTGATGTCTATTTGTATTATATACGATGGAATTGCTCTGGAATAAAGCGGCCAAAATAATGAACAAAAGTATGTAACAATTAATTAAATGTAGAAATTCAATAATTTGTTTCTATCAGTTATATAATTACCTAAGAACATTTTGGGGTAGGTTTTGAAGCATAAACAATTCAATGAAGGAGTATAATAAAATATTACTATTAAATAATACAACAACAAAAAAATATCCCTGAGAAATGGAGACTACAATCAATTAGCAAAAAGTTCAAGCACATTTAAAAGGAGCAACATAGATAGGTGGAAATCATATCCAAAATTAGCCATATCCAAAATTAGCTCATATAATTACTAGATCTAAGTATTCTTTCTTGAAACAAAATATATGGTTTTAGCCTTTCACATTCCAATTGCTAAAATGATTTCAGTTGCTTGGGAATGAAAATAAATACTTTCATTATAGTTTATTAAGTGAACTGAAAATGATAAAAATTTATCAGCAACTAAGGTAAATTTGAATAAGATAGAAAGAATTTTGATAGATCCTTTCTCCATGGATACATACTTGCACTTTTGTTGTTCTTAAGATATTATTCAACTGTGAATTTTCTTCTTACATACAATTGCAGTACCTCTATTATAGCTCTATTCCCCCTAGTCCTAAATTACCAAAAAAGGTACACAAAAATGCCTTTAGTTGAAGCTTTAACAGTATCCATACAGAAATCTGCTACCAAGCATGCAGAATATATACAGTCCCAATCAAGACTTTTATATTTCTTCCAAAGGACATGCTCTAGAAAACTTAATACTATATAAAAAAAAATGATAGTTTCTTCTGACAAATCCTCAAATATTCTTAAATTGTCAAATTCTAAAAAGAATAAATCTCTCGATCTAATACACTATGGTTTTGCATCAGTAAGCTTTCAATTGATATGTTGCCATAGTTTGGCTGTATTCCTACAGATTTCATGGCCCATAAGAAATCAAACTATGTAGTTTTGAACTGCTATGCATAATATTTTTTCCCTTGCATAAATGTTCTGGCTATGGGATGGAAAGGGGAAACCAATAAAAATCTCCTTATAAGACTATTTCAGAACAGTCTGATCTATAATGACAGCACAGACCATGCTTTAAATGAAAATAAGCCACAAACCAAAATCCTACCCATGCAGAACAATATAAATTGAGCAAGCAACCAAGAAAACAAACTAATAATTACAATTGGGCCTCTTGTGAAGTGCAAAGACAACTCTGTGCAAAGAATATTCTCAAACCCTCTTTGTTACTATTTATCTGTAAATTGAGACAAATCAATAAACCAGTTTTTGTCCTAAAGTCTTCCTCCTAACCATCTCAAGTTTTACAGTACATAGCAAGATCAGTATCCACTTCAGAGCCATATCACCAAATTCTATTTTTCTCATTCTAATCCAGACCAAATTCCACCTGAAGCAGCAGGAAAGAAAATATGCTTTGGCTGTATCAAATGAATAGAATACAGAATACAGAGTATGGGAGAGTAGAGTAGAGTTGAATTTAGAAATGGAACAGTGAAGGAGAAGGAGAGAGAAAAATGAAGTGGAGAGGAGAATGCAGTGGGGTGGAGTGGAGTGGGGTAGAGAATAGGATTAGGATTAAATATACTGTACAAAAAGCCTTTAAGAGAATATATATTTGCATTTGTAAAACAGGATATCGTCAGAATAAATTTACTAAGATAATGAAAAAGTAATAGTCATGACAAGAACAAAATCAAATACTTTATCTAAAATCTAAAAGGCTTCAGGTAAATCAGCTTGGACTATTTTTATGTCTTGAATCTATTTTGATGTTTCATCAAAAAGTTAAAAACAAAATAATTCATAAATGATATCACATCCTTTTAAAAGTACATTAATCAAGCTTTTTCTAGATCATGTTGGAATCAGTTGATATATAGTACCATAACCTCTGGTAATTAATCCCAAAATAGTACAATGTAAGAACGGGTGGTTGTTTGTTTGTTTGTTTGTTTGTTTTTTGGCTTGTTGTGCCAATACATTTTAAAGTATGAGAAGCTAAAAGCTAACTTGCTAAATGCTAATATAGCAAAAATTCTTTAAGATTCCTTAAGATAAGAACTGTTTATACTTGGTTTCCATTTTTTAGATATATTAACAAACAAATTCTCCCAAAACATATTACCTCTGCCAATATGAATGTTTTTGGACAAAAATATTGAAAATGTATATTTAAATGTATTATCTCTCCATAGTATTGTGCATATTCTACAAAATGCTGTTTCTTAGTATGCTTTTTTGTCTTTTCATTTTTAATGTGTTGTTTAAATAAAAAGTCAAAAAAAACCTAATACCAGCAGGAAGGGTGCAAGAATAAGTCTAGAGATAGCATATTCCAAAGCATGGGAGTTGCTATGGAGAAGAACTGTATTTGGACTCACATAGCTCTGGTGGAAGTATAAACAAGACCTAAGCCCTCCTTCCATACAAGCAGGCCCACACCAAACTGATTCTATTTGAAGGAATTTGGAGCCAAATCATTTAGTATAATTATATGTGGTTGTGATGCTTATGTGCTCTGAGGAAGATGAGACTTATGCCAAAGATTCAAACATACTGGACAGGTCCCACTAGAGGAGTCAAACAAAGACTGTCTCTCCCATTAAAAATATGGTGAGACATAAATTGCAGAAAACCATACAGACTCGGACATCCCCTGGGTTAACAAGGTCTGTGCTGGATGTCGAAGTTCCTGGATATCTGTTGAAAAATGTATTCAAGACTATTGGCTAAGCAACCAGAGCTAGCAGCTGCAGAACTACTGGAAGAAAAGGTGTTTACCCATTGCAAATATCTTGCAACGATATCTGTAGCACCATCAAACATCCAGATCTACCTATCTCAGGTCCTTGGAAAGGACTTGATAGTTAGACAAAAGTGCCAAACGCAGTCTGAATATCTGGCTGACTATGTAACAAACAACAAAACAACAACATGATGTGAAAATAGGTGTCATACAGTAAGCACATTGCCAACATTTAGGATCATGCATTTTTATCAGTTTTTTAAAAAGAACTTTCATGTAGATATCCTAATCCAAAGTTATTTAGGATCTAAATTTTGAATGCAATCCAGTAGCAAATTAATAGACACTAGAATTCTTTTAATGCCAATATTAGACAGCAAGCTCTGCTATCTTGTTTCCCATTACCTGCAGTTTATGAATTCTTTACAAGGACAACAGCAAAGCTCACTTTTGCTACAGTTTCCCAAGTCCAGGAATGGGTATACATGACACACTAACCATAAGCGCTAAAGGGAGTTGCTTCTCAATATTGTCTTTGGGCTTCCAATTAATAGGATGGTTCTATGAATACTTTAAGCTACCTAACCATTCTTCATCTCTCTCTTAATTCATAAATAACAGAAATACAGCTACCAATAATTAGCCTGCTGACATGTTCCTACCATCTACTGTTAAGCTTCATAACAATATTAAACTGCCACCTAAATCTTGAAGGCAATATAATAAAAGTACTGCATTAAAAATGCATCCCTGTCTCTCTGACAAAAACATTCCATCAGGACAACAAAACTAATTTGATCTCAAAATCAGATGATAACCTAGACAGAAGTATTTCAACAACTACAAATCCTGCAAAAATATATGGAGCTAGACCATGAGCATTCTGTTAACTTTTTCCTTTCCAAATCCCAAAAGATATGGCAAGGAAACAATATTTTAGACAGTAAGGATCTTTCATTACTTTATCCCAATCCACACACTTGTTCAACCACAATGGTTCTATTGTTAAACTATCTCATTCAATTGTCACAAGCTTATAGTTGAGTGCAGGAACAATATACACCCAGAACATGAAAAAATTGCTTGGTTAGGGATTAATTTTTAAAGTATTCAGGAAATGTTAGCCTACAAAAAAAAATCAGACCATTTATTTGTTATAGGATCAAATGTAAACAACACCCTTTGCATTCTTTAATCACAATTTTTCAGTGCATAATGCCAGACCATACTAAGAAAATTGAAAGGGTGTGTATTCATGTGGGGAAAATTCCATAACAAGTCTGTTTAGAGCCAGTATCTAAATACTGGAAATTATTTTTGGGGCTTGAACAACAACATCTAAGTAAAATAGCTATGATTAGGCAAAATTTTCCAGATATTTTGTAAAGACTAAGATGGGAACATTTTCCAGAAACAAGAGATCTGATAAAATTTTCATGGATGTTACTTAATTCATAATATATGCTAAATTAGGTGAGCTTTCCACTGCAAAGCACCTAGATTTTTTTTAGGCTTGTTCTGCATGTGACAAATATCAAGTGTTCTTCACAATCCATGGACAGGAGAGGAGACATCTCCAGTGACTGGAATGGGAAGTGAAAAAAACAGAGAAAATAATAAGAATACATTATAGCACATGGATTCATTTCTCTTAAGTAAGGTTCTGGAAGTAACATCAACATGAAGGAAAATAAGAAGTGAAGCTTTAGTGTTTCTTTATCTGGTGTATCTCAAACCAGAATCAACATTCTATCAAACCAGAAGAGGTACACCTGTCTGTGATTCTAATCAGTGTCAGGCTGGGGTGGCATTTGCCTCTTCCTAAAGAAAATTTAAGTACTCGCAACCCTAATTTTACTCACTGCACTAGTATGCTTCCAACTGGGATAATGTCCATCAAACCATATGCATGTCTCTCTTTGCTCAGCCTGCACCTGCTGGGCTCCATGTAACACTGCAGCATCTCTGAAACTTTATGCTTGAATACAGCCCTCATCCTAATTAACTCAAAAATTCCATCCCAAGCTCTGACAGAATAGATGTAATAAAATGTCTCAAACGGACCAAGCCAGATTGGTGATAAACATATTTTGCAACACTCTATATCAAACCAATTATTTTGTTCTCCTTTCAGGAAAGGATTAAATATTTCCCTGTGCTTGAAAAATAATTGAACAGTAGAGTGAAAACTTAAAGCAATTTGGACAGACAGATATCAAAAGAATTGTTTGCAATTCTTCTGTTGTACCCTGTGGCTAATTGTTTCAGTTTAAATTCTAACGTAACAGCCAAGAAAAAGATCTATGCCACAAAGATAACGGCAGAGCTGTAATTTGTGAGGGTTGATACTACTTTGATAAATATTTAGGAGGCCATTATGTAAAAGTCAGAGGCAACCCTCTCCATTATCAGTGAAGAAACCTGCCTTCTCAACGATCCCAAAACACCTGTTAGAAAACATAAGAATGTCTCGTTCCTAATATGCACATGGACATATTGCATTTAAATAAATAATAGGTTTGGTTGTTACAGTTCTTTTAACGACATTCCATTCATTTCAATACATCTTGTTAATGAGAATTATGCAAAAATATTCCTTGAGGAAAAAATCACTTTCACTTTTAGCCCCTGCCAAAGAGCCTGATACAATAAGATTAAGAATAAATAGGCTGGATAGGATGCTAATTCATTAATTCATAATCCACGTGTAGAATTGATGCAGAAGAAAGCAAAGGAGCTTATTCAAGAATGTATAGCGAAGAGAACTATCCATTCTTAAATAATGCATGTTGCATAATTGCCTCATCACTCTGGAATAAGAAAAAATATTTATGACAGCTTATAAATAATACTGAGATTTTCAGGCATAATGTCAAGCTATGGTTTGTTATTATTCAAGAAAGCTACAAACTCCCTCAACCTTTCTCTTGACTTTATGTCAATTAATTGCTTACTTCTATATAAAAAAAACTGTTTACATCCAAACTAGGAAAATATATGCCCTTCAAACCAGTATTGCAAGTTAATTTCTAATATGGCTTCAAACTATTATCTGAACTAAAATGGGAAAAAATAACACAACTGGAGGTTGCAAGTGACTCCAAAACCACTTAGAATCTGAATGTTGTATTGCCAATAAACAATAAATAAGAACCAGAAAACACGGCCAAACTTTATTATTTGCTTTAACCAATAAATCTGTGTTGCCATGTATTCACGCCACCAAATATGCCGGTTATTAGGAAAAAAAAGTATTGATAACACTCCATGAGTGAACCCAGATTCCAAAGCCATCTGTAAAAAAACCTACAAAATGTTATTTGAGAGTGAGGGAATCAGTTTAATCATTTATCAACTAAACAACATTTATTTAATTACTTGTTTATTTATCAAGATTATACTTTGGAATGGTTAGTTTCCAGGAAGAAGTTTACAAGAGAATCAAGTCTGAAATTTGTGAAAGACAAAGATTAAATGTAAGCCTACTAGACAGTGGAGCTATGTTTAGGTTGCTGGAGCCTGCAGAGTAATATTAAGATGCTGCACAGGAAGGAAACTCATCAGAGAGCAGCTTAATCTGTCTAAATATTTTCACTACGTGCACGGCACTCAGCCTTCATTCAAGGCATAGGAATGCAGACTATTTCTGGAGATGTTTTTGCACATTAAACTACAAAATAATATTTTTATGACCATCATTCTCTCTTCTTCTTTTGTGGCTTCAGGATACAGTTAATATATAATGAAAAAGTTAATACTGCAAGAGGAGAGGGGGAAGAGTACAAAGAAACAGAAATCTTAGAAGAGAGTATATATGTGCTTGTGAGTACACATGTGTGGATAGATAGATAGAGAGAGAGAGAGAGACAGAGACAGAGACAGACAGAGACAGACATATACATATACATATACATATATACATATACATACATACATACATACATACGTACATTTTCTTAAGTTTTCGCAGGTACTTACATGTATGTTATTCAGCTTTGTTCGGGTATTTTCCCACATCATTATAGTTGTACTTTTAAAGTTGTAGCAACGTTTCGGCAGAATCTCATTCTGATGAGATGAGATTCTGCTGAAACATTGCTACAACTTTAAAAGCACAACTATAATGACGTGGGAAAATACCTGAAAAAGCTGAATAACATACAAACATACATATATTTGTTTTCTGAGGTTTTCACGGGTATTTGTATGTGGATCTTTGGTTATTCAGGTTTTCTCCCGAGTAAAATTGGAAGTATCTAGGCAATGTTTCGATGAAGTCTCATTCATCATCTTCAGGCTTGTGTCTTCGGCTTTGTGCTTCTTGGAGTAATGTGAGCTTGCAGCTGCTTCTTCCTTTTAACTGCTAGTGGGGCTGTGACTTGATTGGGTGGAGGCTTGGCTGTGTTTTGATTAGGTGGGGGTGTGTTCTCATTGGTTGGGGGTTTGGCTGTGTTCTGATTGGTAGGGGGGTTGGCTGTGTTCTGATTGATTGGGGGTGTGTTCTGTTCAGGTGGGAGCTTGGTTGTGCTCAGGTTAGTCTTAATTGCTGGGGGATTTGAGCTGGTGAACTGTGATCCTGTTGTTTGGCTTCGCGTTCGTGGTCGCGCCACATCTTCATGGTGGGCGTCAGTTTGCTTCATGTATGGGTCAGAGGGGTTTGAAGCGGGTAGTGATGCAGCTGTGGTACGGCTTCTGGTCCGTGGTCGTGTCTCATCTTCTGTGTGGGTGTGAGTCTGCTTTCTATGTGGTGGTGGTAGCATCTTGTGTGGCCCTTGTGGGTGTGGGTCTGGTGTCATTCTTCATGTTAGGTACTTGTTTGTTCATGAGGGCGGGTTTCCAAATGGCTGGTAGGCGGGAGTTATCATCTTGTTTATTCATGTTGTGTGGGCGTTTTTCTATCTCTATGGCTTCTCTGATTATTCTGTTGTTGAAGTGTTCAGTTTTGGTGAAAGTTCTGGTATTTTTAAAGTCAATCTCATGTCCTGTGGCTTTGTTGGACCAGGGAAGAGGCCGGTTCTTCTTTTTTGATTGATATATATATACAATAGATTAGCATAATGGGCAAACAGCAATTTTGAATTCTAAATATAGCACAATATGGGAAACTGGCAAAATATAGTACACTATAGGAAGCCAGAATGCAAACTTAAACTTTCTGGTGGGCAAAAGTGGACAGTTTGACAACAAAGTCACATACACTGAAATCTTTACCACATTTACTGAAAATGATAGTGGACTCTATTTGAAGCCTTATTTTCTCCTTCCCAATGAACCTATTAGGGAAACTGTTTTTGCAACAGTGCATACAACTGTCAACAAGAAAACTGAAAAATGAGGAAAATATTTAATGATCTAGATCAGGGAAGGACAACTTTGAGGGGTGGCCTTTTTCACCATTACTGCTACTGTTACTGCTTCTTCTCCCCTTCCTTCTTTTTCTTTTTTAATTGAGCAAAAGCCACAGTATATAGGATAATGAAGTAAATTTTAAAAAACCATGAAAAAGCTGTAACACATGGGAGCAAATCTATGCTACTTTTTTAAACCTGTGTTTGGGTGAGGTTTGGAAGGTTTTTAAAATATGAGATCAACTTTATATTATAATGTATATGTTTTCTACTTTAGAACAGCAGTAAATAATATTGCTGGTTTACTGCTGCAGTGGTCATATAAAGCTCTGAAGCCCATAAAGGAAAGAGATCACATGCAACTTTGGGAATCAGGTTGTTTAATTTTAAACACTTCATCTTAAAGTATGAATGCACCGCAGGTCATGAGCAATGATTTTGAAAGACTCAATCCAATCATTCTTCCTAATAGTTTAGAGCCAGTCAGCAATTAAGCACAGAAGTTTCATTGATTCCACTACCAATTTTTACATACTGTTAAAGCTGCAACATTAAAGATGCCAAATGCATCACAAAGCCAAGGAAAGACATCATTGAAGAACTGTATTATTATAGGCTATTATTGCTTTCACAGAATACTTAACCTACTGTTTCCGTAAAGACACATTTTCTTCCATCCCTGCTTTAAAATATGACCTTATGAATTATAGGTGTAATATCTCAGAGATACAGGCCATAATTAATGTCTGCATGCCTTGACTTCTGCTGGATCAAACTATTACTGAAACTCAGTATAAAAGAAACCTTCAGTGGTATAAAAATTCTGGAGAAACAGGCCTAGACACAATTTAATAAAATAATACTTCCTTTAATAATTAACTATGGCATTTCTTTAATATTACCAAGGCTTTCTTCCTTTTTCAGCATTATTACTATGTGTCACCCATCCTCCAGAAGCGTGCTGTTCATAGTAATAATCTAGTCAGGAGTGCAGGAACAAAGTTTAAGATGCACAGAGTACCCTGGTTTGTTTCTTCTTTGCCATCTGCATGATTTACTTACCATCTGTGGCTGCCATGATTTTAGCAATAAAATCAGATACACTTTTAATTATTAATTATTATGTTTAAGGCTTGATTGTTACCAACTAACAGCCAAATGTCAAAAGTAAATTCACGACAAACATTACAATAGAAGTATGAAGTGGGTAATTTCTGGATAAACTGCAGTAGACAAGCAAACTCCTCAGTCTGTCACCCGATTAACTACAATAGCAAAAAAATACCTCTTTTAACATCTTAAATTATACTTCTGAAATCAAGATAGATAGTTGACTTCTCCATAGAAAGAATGAAAATAGTTCAAATACTGAAACACATTCTTGGGGTCAGTTTTTTCTTTTTAAAGCATGCAGTGTATTTTTCACATGCAGCTTCAACTGGTATATCACAATTTTGGAATAAAATGAAATGGATCTCAAGCTGAGATCCTGCTTTGGTAAAATCTTTTAATATATACTGAAATACTGGTAAAATAGGACCAGGGAACATATTTACTAAAAATCACCCTCGTTTATAAAATGCCAATACACAACAAGCAATCCTACTTTAATGCTGAAGTATATGAAGCATCTAATATTTCTTGGTAGCATTATTAATACAATCCAGTTGCTTTTCCAGTATTAAGTTGCTTTTCCAAGATAGTCTGACAACCCCTTTCAAGCTTTCATCACTTCATTAGTATTGTAAATATTTCTGGCCTGGAAAAGAAGAGCTATTTGAGTTATTGCCTTATACAAGAAAAGAGGAAAATTAGGAAGGAAGCACTACCGTTAGCCAAAGCTAACACTCAACAGGATATCATGCCTAAAGTATAGTGTGTAGACAGCCTGATGAATATGAGTTGAGGCTGAGGTAATTTCCATTGAAAAGTATCATTAATTTTCCACCACCTATGTGTATCTCAAGGGACTACTACAATTACAAGGCTGACCTACTGAAAGGTATAAGGTTAACAAACTTCCAGGAGAAAAAAAGGAAGAGAAAGAGGCTGAAAACAGCATCAGATTATATCTTTAAAATTTAAAACATTCTTTCACAGTGGTATGTTGTTTAAGAACAAAGCAAAATTCATACTGTGCCTTTGGTTAGTGACACCAACCAGATAAATTCTGTAAGCATCAATCCTCCTAATTTGCCCCCAGCACTTGTCTGTGTCATTGTACTTTGTCTCATCTTCCACACTGCATGAATGATTGCTAGTCACAGTACTGACAAAAAGAAGCAAAACAGAATATTAATATTCATCTGAATATGTAAAGACTCTTATTCATAAATATACATAAAAGTATGTCCATAAAACAGTTACAGATCAAGTAATAACAGCTTTTTAAGCAGCAAATGATGTAGCCAGTATGACAATTGCAACTCTTCCTTAGCTAGTTGGTTATGGCAATGGTTTTCCATTCTGCAGTTACTTCTTATCATTGTAATACATTCTTTGTGGGCTGCCCTAGACAGCATTCAGCATTCACGCCACAGTTGGATTATTAACAGGTACATTTAGCTTGCCTTGAATATTTGCATACATTGACAAATATTTTTCAGGAATTCAAGTGCTGGTTTTCACTTTCAAAGTCCTAAATAGCTTGGGGACTATCTGAGAAACAATTTGAGCTGCAAACAAATATTAAAATTTGCCATTAGTTTGATTTGTGTGTTATCAACTCTTAGCGACCACATGGATAGATCTTCTCCAAGTTGATCTGTCTTCAACCTTCAAATTTCTCAATGACATACCCATTGCCATTCTTAATAGAGTCCTTCTCCTTTCCTGCTGATTATCATTGTGAGCTGGATTCATGATTATTTCTAACAATGGTTTTTAAGTATAGTCTGGCTCTTTTAAGTTTTTCAGTATAGTCTGAATTTCAGTTTAAATTTCAGTATAGTCTGAAATTGACTTGAAAACTGGGATAGAAATTGAAGCGAGGACATCAGTACAAAGTCAGAACCATCAATATGAAATAACATAATATTTTAGCTTTTTTAGTAAATGAATACATCCACAATATTGTTACCAAATGCATACCTACCAAGTCACTTGCATGAGAGAAACTGGGACAGCAGCTGCATAGATTGCTAGATCACCATATAAATAGATGATTATACAGAAGTAAAACAAATTCACTCCCACTACAAAGAAAAATGAAAAAAATAAAATAAACTATTGCAATTCACAAAATTTTATCACATTATTTTTTTTTAAAAAAAAAAAGCTTAATATTTTAGTCATGTCTTGCTGAAAATTACTTTTTTAGAACCCATGGATGCTGAAACGAAATGGGCTCAAAACACTGCTTAAAAAAAGAATCTAATCAATGCATAGTGGAATTAAATCTTGCAAGCAAAAATATGGTATCTATCTAGTATCTTAAAATCTGTAACATTGTTTTCTATAATTATTTCAAAATGTTACATTAAATACACACACACGCGCACACACACACACACAAAGAGTACTTTTACACTGCCCTGTAATAATGATAATAATAATAATAATAATAATAATAATAATAATAATAATAATAATACAACAACAACAACAATAATCCTATTAGCAGATTTCTACAACCCAGAGTAGAATACCCGCTACCTAGACTGCAATTTGCATCTGCTATTTCACTCAGAGTATATAAAAATTATGGTAGGTGCTGTATGATCATATTGAAATTTCATTTTATCAAAGCATACAGTAACCCTCTTTGTCAAGGTAGTCCTTGATTTCAGACTGGCTCCAAGTTCCAAAGTTCTACCTGGGGAGTACTTACAACCTGGATTCGAAATTCTGATGGTTGCTTCCCCCCCGCCGCAGTCATGTGATTTCACTTTGGGCACCTGGCAACTGGGCCACATTTACAAAATGTTGGCAGACTTTCATGATGTGTTTTGCGACCAATTTGCTGAAAACCAGCATTTAGTTCCAGTTTCCAAAATTGGATATGATTCTAATCTTGCCAAATTATCATATGATTTACAAAAGGCTATTGCTATTGATGCAATACTTTTTCTTTACAATTTGGGGACAAAATTATTGATATGAAAAGAAGCTTTTATGATCAGACATCAACAAAGATAAAGAAATTCCCAAACACATCAGCTTATTTTTCAAAAAGGAACTGAAATAACTCAATCTAAACATATTTCATTTTCAAAGTAATCAGGCCAAGGACAGAAGGTATTAATTCAAAGACAGAAAGAAAAAAGGAACATAAGAAATAAAAAATGGAGTAAATTCAGCTTAACACTAGGAATGGTCTTCCCCAATCTATTGGTGAGGACGGAATATATGTGCTAACAGTTATATAAATATGCACAGACTGTATACATAGGCACAATTCTATTAAAACAAAGTATTTTTCAGTCCAGTTTAATACTTGATGATTTCATAAACATGTTTCATAAATATGTTTTGGGCAACAAATACATTTGCAAACCATGCCTGCTCAAATAAATAAATAATTTAAATAAATTGTCAACTTTTTCTTCTGAGTTTTGGCTTCCAATCTAGCCTATTAATTATACTTATTTTTCTTGACAGTCTCCCTTTCTAGTATAAAACACATCTGACTCTACTCAAGTTTTGAGATCAGCCAAGGTCACCGCTAGCAAAATACAAGTACTACAACAAATGGCAACTCTCTTTTCTTGGCCAAAATAATGCCTTTTACATTAAAAAAAATCTCCCCAAACAGCAACATGATGTCTTCTAAGTGGGGTCAAGGAAAAAGTCTTGCATGTCTTCAGAACACTTTGCTCAAAAGATAAATGGAAATGAGCACTATTCACCTATGCCATTGTTCAGCAGTATTAATTCTGTAACTGTTTAGCATATATTTTCCCCATCATAATTTGTGTCTCACTTCCTGAAAGAGTATGTTGAAGCCTGACCTGATGCAAAGCTTGGACAGGCAGTCATTTGTTTGAAGCATCTGGCTCACCAGTAGTGACAAGCTTTCTAGTTTCCTCTATACTGAAACATGATCAATGTCAATTATATGTATTTTTTAAACAAATAATTATCTATGAACTCCAGTAATCACCAATATATTTTTGCCTGCTGAGGTCTGTGGCCAGGCTGGGTCTCCACTTACTTTACAACATGTTCCTCTCTACATACTTATTTGAGGGTTCTTAATGACCACCCAGAGTTCAACATCCAACTAAAACCAATGATGCTAGGCGCGAAGAGTCTGTTGCATATGCAAGTTCAAATTGTAACACTAGAGGACATTCACTTTCTACTTTCCAGGGAAGTATTCTGTCAAAGCCCACTAAAATGTGTATCATCATGAATTAATGCATCACACAATATGCAAAAAGCACAGTGCATGCCAGTTTCAATTGCTAATTGTATAAGTGGGCAGTGCAGTAGAATCGCCATCCCATTTATAAAACCTCCATGTCAGGATTCCGGCAGTTGCCCCACTCCATTCATTATATAACTTCAATAGAAAGAGCCATTCATTAATTTATTCCTAGTATATCTGTGCCACTGTATAGCCCAGAAATGGTTCTAAGCAATGATATTTCATAATGAATAAGTCAAATCATTTTAGAGTATGCTAACAGATGGAAACCAGAAAAAAATATTGTTTATCCCTACAACATATTCTTCTCCTAAAAATATTTTTGTTCTTAAAAATTATTAAAACTCTTAGTGTATCTTAAGAGGAAGTCATAAAAACAATTTTAAAAACATAAAATACTAGCTATCTATTAATATTGATATGTCTATCAGTAGAACAGAATAAAAACAAAACTATTTCTCTGCAGTATAATCAGTAATTATGTCCCCACATTTAGATATTCATAATATTAAAATGAGACAAAAGCAGCATGGAAAAGCATAATTGTTCCCAGCTTGGGTTTTATTATTTTTAAAATAGTAAATAGATTAAAATATTCATTAATTCTTTAACACACATTGCAGCTTTTCCCCCAACTAAATATACAAAAACTGCAGCTATAAATGCTTATTAAAATCTTATTCAAAGAAAAAAAATCAAATTCAAATTAATCTAAAACCAAATAAAACTTGAACATTAAAGACATTATTCATTCATATTATTTATTAAACTATAATGGATTTTTGTCAGCCCTTTTGTAAATGCTAAATTGAATATATAGTCCCATTAGAGAAAAAAATACTCTTAATTAGGAGAAAGAGAAATTATTCTCATGAAACTCTGACAAGAAAATGAGTTTGGAATAACATTCAAGTTTAAAGTCACTCATCTAGCACGTTCAAGATAGCATTTTCAACTTTCTAGAACAGTTAGGTACTATCACGTTGATCCAAACAGGGTTGGTTACTGGGACCAGAGGTTTACTCTTCTGACTTTCAGACTTGTGGTGGAGCTAATCATCAGGGAACTTCTCTCTACCAGAATGCGTGCTTTTGGGTTATTCTAGGCATAGTATTTATGTGGTGCCTGGTTGTGTGTGGCTTTTTAGTTGTTAATTAGGATGCTGATGGCCAACTATTAAATCGTTGCCTGTTTTTTCCTTGTGCTGCCAAGTTCTTGATTCCTAATACCTGATAAGCTGACGGTAAGTCAGCACTCCTGTTGACTGTCAAGGGGCCCATTTTCCAGGCTTCAATCATTTGCCTGGCTATTTTTATATCCACTCGGCCAACAATCTTAGTAGTTGTGAAATTAAACATATGTTCATTGCAATGTGAAACTACTAATGAGTTCAGGCCTCGTCATCTGACTGCTCGCTTATATTTTTGCAATCTGGTAGTTAGATTCCTCCCTGTCTGTCCTATACTGTCTATCAGGTTGAATCTCAACTCTGATGAATTTGGGCCACAGATTCACTATTTTACCATTTTAACAGGCCCCTACTAATAAATAAGCTCTTCAAAGGACATCCCAGTGATCACCTTGACCTTGTCCTTCCACGTTACTTTCTGTCTCCTTTTGTTTTTATTTTTCTCATGCACCCCAAACGTAAATTTTTTTGCTAGTCTTTTATAACCAGGTGAACAAGTATACCCATGTAAAACCCTTTCCCCCTTTTTTCAGCCAATGTAGACACATAAATATAAAGATGATATAACTGAACAAAAACCTACAGTATAAAAAAAATTGTCTATTCAACATAAAATTAACAGATATGCCATTGCTTTCCATAGAAAAAATAAGTCCACCTTTAATATTAGATTATTACTCCCTCTGGCAGAAACAACTTCAAGTAGTCATTTCTTATAAATGTCTGCCAGTTTCTGACATTGAATAGGAGTAATTTTTAATTCACTCCTTCATGCAGATTGTTTTCATCTGTGCAATATTGGGAGGGATTTCTTGCATGCACAAGTTGTTTCAAATCACTCCACAGAATCTTGATGGGATTTAGATCTAGGCTTTGACTTAACCATTCCAAAAGCTTCTATTTCCCTTTTCTTTTCTTTTTCAGCCATTCTTTGGTCAATTTACTAGAATGGTTATTGCCATTGTCATGTTGCAAGGTCCACTTTTAGTTAAGCTTTTGACAGATGATCTCATGTTATCCTCAAACACCCTCTGGCACAATGAACAATAGATTCTATGATGGACACCAAAACACTCCATACCATAACCTCGCCACCGCCTGCTTTACAGTTAGAATCAGTTTCTTCTGGTAAAATGATGGCTTTGGCTTTTTGCATGTTTTCTGATATTGTAACCAAATATCTCAATTCTTTGTCTTGCATGTTCACAGTACACTGTTACAGAAGCCCCAGTCTTTGTCTAGGTGTTCATGAGCAAACTTTAGTTTGTCCTTAAATTTTTTCAGAAAGCAATGGTTTTCTCCTGACACACTTCTCATGTAGATCTAATTTATGCAGCTAATGGAAGTCTCATGCATTTTGATACCAATAATAGTGAGAGCTATCTACAGGTTACATGGTAAAATTCTGGGGTTTTTAGGGATCTTTTAGGCATCTTGTGAACTTGCTGGGATGGCCTGACCTCAGCAAGTTGGCACGTGTTTGAAATCTTTTCAATCTCTTAATCATCTTCTTGACAGTGGAATGATTGATGTACAATTGTTTGCAATCGTTTTAAATCCCTTTCCCAGATCATAGATGTCTATAATCTTCTTTTTGAAAATTATGAGAGCTCTTTTAATCTAGACACAGTGACACCTCACAATTCAACAACAAAGAGCAAATCAAACTAAATATCTGAAGTTTTAATAAAGCAGGTTCATTCAAGATGCTTTCTAATAATGTTCTAATCATTTGTACCTGATCTGGTGCATCGAATTTTAGGTATTTGAGATACTGGTAAATCTAAAAATGTGCTTACTTTTCCCAAATGTGAAATGTGCATTTATGTTTATTTCAACCACAGAATGCACTACAAAATATAAGTACTGCATATAGCTGCATTTCATATAGCTGTATTGCTTATTCCTAAAATGTCATATTTAATACCTTTCAGCTTTGTCCATTTTAAAATTTTTGGTTGTCCAGGCTTCTTACATGTCATAATTACATAATTTCTTGACTTACATTCCTTTTGAAAGGTGGTTTAGTTTATTTCACACCCAGACAGCCACCTCTGTATTTGCCAGTTACTGAGCCTAAGGAGCCCTTAGCTTCATTCCACCACCACCCACACACACACCTTTGAACTTTCCTGGCAAAACTGATCTTTAAGGAACTCCTGGGCACTATCCTCACTTTCAAGGTTACTTGAAGTCACTGGGCCTTTCTACCATATCAAGGTGATAATCTCCTGGAGGGGTATTTTGAATATATCTCAGTCAATGTAAGAACAAGATAGCAGCTATTTTAAAAGCTAATACTTGGATTCTCGAGGAAAAACTGAATTAGGAACAGCTGTAATATAACCAGAGATATACAGTAACATTAAGACTATCATTCTTCAAGCAGTCCATTTTTCAGATTGACATTTCTTATGCATTATCATTAACTAAAGCAAGAGATCTTCTCTTTTGATAAAATGGGGTAAGATGTATTCTTTATCTTACCTTGAGATTTATTAGCCGAAAAACTTTCTTAGTAAGCATGATATTAAGAATTTTTTTTTTAAAAAAAAATCACCACTCAAAAGCTTAATTTCTACAAAAAAAAATCAACATATAGACAATACCTTTTAGAAGGTTGACATGTAAGAAAGAAGGATAATGAAATGGCTGCTATTGTTCATTGTTAAATTAAACCAACTAAATATATTGCTCCCTGTTCAGATCATTTGATTCCAGACTTGAATATATATTTAGTAATGCATCTGATAGGGATTTTAGTTCAACAGATTATAATCTAGATACTTAAATAGAAAATAAAACAAAGATGCTCACATGACTCATTCTTTGGGCTACAAAAATAGTTATGCCTTCATTCCTGCTTATAATTTAAAGTAATTCTAAGAACGTATTTCTGTTTTAATATTTTGTATTTCATTTGACAGACAGAACTTTATTTCTGTCATTAACTAATAAAAATACAATCAATAAAATGAAAACTATCTTCTAACAAGAAGAATTACTATAACCATTTGTATGGGAAGCTTACACATAATATAGCAAACTTTTGCTACTTTTAGATAAATACACTTATATTTATTGTTTTATAAATAGTGCAGATAAAAGCTATATTCATAATTATATATTCATATTCATAATGGGTTTCATATGGGGTTTCCTGTATTTCCCTTTCAGGACAGCTGTGAGAAGAACATGAAATAGAACTAAAAATAAAGCTCTTCTAAATTTGGGAACTATGATGAGATGTAAATATGTGGCAGGTTCAGGTACTAACATTTGATTATTTATAGTTACAATATAATTGAGAAGATTATGAAAGAAAGCAGCAATTTCTGATTGTTCTTCTACATCTACAAGATCCTTTGCCATAATATTGATCTAGCGCAGGGGTGTCAAACTCGCGGCCTGTGGGCCAGATGTGTCACGTGCTGGCCTCACCCGCGCCTGGTCTAGTGAAGGCGTGGAAAGTCCCGATATGTCACACGACAATGCCGTGATGATGCAAGTTTAACACAGATCTAGAGTGATCTAACTAAGATTAAGTTGGCATCATTGGAGAAACTATACAGACTGAAGTTTCTTTTGAATCACAGTTTCCTAAGAAGATTTGTAATTGTCTGCAAATATTAGATGGGTCAGTTTACTAGGGTTAGGGGTTGAAATCATTGTTCTTTAGCCAATCTTGTGGTTCCCCTGAAGAATAATGGCTTTCCTTTCTTAATTCTTCAACAAAAGTACTGTTTCATATAATTTTTTACAATAAAGTTATGATTTTGTTAAACATTGTGCCAGTGTTGTTTTATAAACAGTCATGGAACTTCATTGATTGATTCTTTCATTACTGGACACAAAAAAGGAAGATCAATGGATTTCTCCAGGAGTGGTATATGACATTTATGCCTAGAATCCATTACTACAATAAATGACTCTAGAATTCCTGTTAGAGCAGGCCAAATTATCCTTCAGAGTTAGACACCTCTTATAGAAATTGTCAGAAGACTCTTTCTCTTTAAGACTACCGTGTTTCTCCAACAATACGGCCTCCACCAATAGGAAGCCCCACCATGTTTCTTTGGCATAAAATCAAATTAAGCCCCTCCCCCCAAATTTAGGCCTATTTTAAAACATGCAAAATAAGGGGGAAGGGTGGGGGGACTTGCCGTTAGGAGCACCCCCGGGCAGCAATTCCTCGCCACCAGCCGCTCCTAACAGGTGATCATGGTGAAGCGCGGAGCTCCCTACTCCCACCTTTGCTGCAGACACCTTTGGCACCCGCCGCTGTTGCTTTCCCTTCTGCCCATTCCACCAAGTTTGGAGCTGCCGCTTCCGTGTTTGGAGTGCCACCGCCATTTGGGGCTCCAAACAGTGGCAGTGCTCCAAACGCAGAAGCGGCAGCTCCAAACATGATTATTTTGGTCCGCGTGAAGCTCAGAGAAAGCAAGAGAGGCAGACTGCGGTGCATCCATCCAAAATGGCAACCTCACTAGTGGATCATAATGTGGCTGGAAGCCCGAATCGGTGGGAAACGATGGCGATCTTTTTGGAGTGAGAGGAAAGGGAGAGAAGAGTTGCGAGCCGTAATTTGCAGGAGGAAGTGGGTGTATCCCACGGCAGGGAGCCCAAGGAAGAAGGGCCGGTAGGCAACAGAGAGCCAAGCCAACTGCGTGCACCGCCTTTAGTTATGTGCGCTCCGCGCTTTGGGCATCTCCGGGTGATCACGACCCTGTCCTTTCCACCTGGTGCCCTTGCTGCTTTCTGGCTCTTTAGCAACCGGCTTCGCCTTTGGAGCACTGCCGCTGTTTGGAGCTCCAAATGGCGGCGGAAGCTCCAAATGCGGAAGCTCCAAACATGATGGTGGGCGATCTTTTTATTTTGGTCCACGCGAAGTTCAGAGCAAGCATGAGAGGGAGACCGCGATGCCTTGCTAAAGATCCAGAAAGAAGCAAGGGCACCAGGTGGAAAGGACAGGGTCACGATCACACGGAGATGCCCAAAGCGCGGAGCGCACATAACTGAAGGCGGTGCACACAGTTGGCTTGGGGACTACAAGGCAGCATCTGCGCCTCTTCCCGGGCACGCCTCTAGGCTGCTTCCGGAGCTACGGGACGCTCTCTGTTGCCTAGCAGCCCTTCTTCCTTGGGCTCCCTGCCGTGGGATACACCCACTTCCTCCTGCAAATTACGCCTCGCAACTCTTCTCTCCCTTTCATCTCGCTCCAAAAAGTTCACCATCATTTCCCGCCGATTCGGGCTTCCAGCCACATTGTGATCCACTAGTGAGGTTGCCATCTCGGATGGAGGCATCACAGTCTCCCTCTCTTGCTCGCTCTGAACTACACGCGGACCAAAATAAAAAGATCGCCCACCGTCATGTTTGGAGCTGCCACTTCCGCATTTGGAGCACTGCCACTGTTTGGACCCCCAAATGGCGGTGGCACTCCAAACACAGCGGCAACTCCAAACTTGGTGGAATGGGCAGAAGGGAAAGCAACAGCGGCGGGTGCCAAAGGTGTCTACAGCAAAGATGGGAGTAGGGAGCTCTCCGCGCTTCGCCATGATCACCTGTTAGGAGCGGCTGGTGGCGAGGATGCAAGGGTGGGAATTAAGTCACCCCCAAAAAGACGTCTTAGCCGTTTTTTCGGGGGTCAAAAAAAAAAAAGACCCGGCATTATATGAGAAATACGGTACATACCAATTCCCTACAAAGTATAGCCTGAAGTCTTATATGTCTTAGCTTAAATTGGTAAAATAATAATTTGACAAGTATTGATTCTTATAAGATTATTCCTATTATAAGGAAATGTGCAGAATATGCAGCAAACACAAAGACTTCCTTTTTTTAACAAACCTATAACTCGTCTGTGTATAACAGCAATTATAATAGAACATGATATTCTGAAAATCTTATTCTTTACCTGCACTATATCTTTTCATCCTGGTAGCAAATCTTGCCAGGTTTTAATTGGGCATTATATCCGATATATTCAGTGTGATCACATAAATTTGTTTTAGCCTGTTCTAAAACTATATCACATAGAAAGCAAGGTCAGAAGTTAGCTCTTAAAAGCAAGTAATTGATGTAGTGTTGATTTCATTTACTGAAAAGGTATACAGAATTTCCTCAGCTGCAGGAAGCCTGGCAAATGCCAAAGTGAGGCAAGGAAAGAGCAAATTGGAAACGATGGATAGCAGTTGGGAATTTCTGACACCCAATAACCTCCAAGGAAAACTGAGTTAAATCAGAAGGGAACAGCAGGGAAGACAATTGCAAAACTATGTACTTTGAGAAATTTGATTTTTCAGCAGTACAGGTACTCTTCAATTTACAATTATTCGCTTAGCAACCATTCAAACTTACAACAGAATCGAAAAAGGTGACTTATAACAGTGCTTGCGCTTACAACTGTTGCAACATCCCTACAGTCATGTGCTCACAATTCAGATGCTTGGCAACCAGCATATATAGACAATGGCTGCAGGTCATGTAATCACTATTTGTGACCTTCCTAGCCGGCTTCCAACAAACAAGGTCAATGGGGGAAGCTAGATTTGCTTAATGACTAAACAATTCATTTAACAACTGCAATGATTCAGTTAACAACAGTGGTTTAAAAAGATTTAAAAAAAGCAGACATGACTCACTTAACAAACACTCGGCTTAGCAATGGAAATTCTTGTCCCAATTGTTCTCATATGTCGAGGACTACCTGCACATATTTCTGTTTGTAAAAAGATGCAATTGCATCTAATCCAGAAAAAAGATACAAATCAACAAAAGAAGCAGTCAACTTTTAGTCTAACTGAATCAGGAAACTAGAGCATTTAGTAAGAGGCAATCATTCAAACCTTTATATTAAATAAATAAATAAATAAGTGTGTGTGTGTGTGTGTGTGTGTGTGTATGTTGTTATTTAGATATGTTTGAACCAGAGACCTCCTATAGGATTTCCACATTCCTATAGAAAGCAATGCTGCACAGGACGATAAATATGTACAAATATCATGGTTCTATCTTCAGTTTCAGTATGTACATTTTTGCTTCATATCACTATACTACTAGACTGTGATGTGTTTCTAACCAAACACTATTTAGAGACCATTTAAAACACTACACTGTGTGCACACTAAAATATTTTGCCAATACTGACATCCATAATGTAAAACCTCTATGGACAAGAAGCCAAAAGAAGGAATGGCAGGAAGAGAATTTATTATTCTCCTAGCTAAATTCGTTGCTTGATAATGTATGCCTGGATTTGGAAATCTCTATGATCTTTTCAAAGCATTCTAATGCATCCAGGTATCTTTCTACAGATCAAAAGAACAGAAAAATCATATAATGCATCCCTATCTTTTATTTAGCTATAACTGTTCATTATTAGCTTTTTAAAACTTTTCCTTCTGAGAAAGAAAGCTAGTATCACAACCTGCCTATAATAAGTGAAAAAGAGCAGAATAAATTTTGTTTGAACTGTCAACGAAAGAAAGCATTTGCTTAAAAAAAAATTAACTGTTTAACCTGCATTCACATATGTGATCTGAGCACCCTCTACTGTGTAAAATTACTCATAGCAGAAATAGAGAGTTAATGCTACCATATTCCAGAGCTGTATTTCTCTAACTTAAACATCCCTCCAGCCACCCTATTAAAAAAAATGGTCCTATTCATGATAAAAACAAAATCTTTTTTTTTTCTTCCCAAGGAAGACATTTATTCAATGCTAAGGTATACAGTAAAAAAATGTTCTAATGCTGAAAAGGTAATCCTACTTCAAAGGAAAGCAAAAATATAGACATAGTAGAATAAAAGTACTCCTGCATACAAATAGCATAAACAAAATGTAGCTTTGCATCCCATTTATCCTCATTATCTCACTCCCCTTCATTGCATACAACTTCCTTTCATTAACTGTTACTTCTTACCAGATAATTAGATACCGTGTAAAGTCAGAAAGATCCACCTTTGGAAGGGTGGGAAGATAAAGTTAGCCAATGCATCTCAACCCTTACTAACTCACTTCAGATGACACTGACTAGAATACTTCAGCCCTTGCTATGAATACAAAGCTTAATGAAGAAGAGACCAAAGACTCCTGATTCCATACACTGGCTTATTCAGTCCCGGACCTTGGGAACTATCACTTACATATGTTTGATCTATTTTCCATAACAGCCATAGATACAGATAATGTAAATGTTCTCAGCCAGGCCATCACCAATAAAGCTTATACTTAGGGGAAATTGAGGGGGGAAGAGGAAAGTGGGGTAGGAGGGGTAGAGGGAAATTGAGAGCTTTTTGACAATAATTTAGCAGTATTCCACTTTTTGTATTAATGTGCAGGCATTTCCTAGTTTGTGTTTACTTGAAAGTATTCCAGAAATAAAAACT
Source organism: Hydrophis major (assembly GCA_033807585.1). Lineage (NCBI taxonomy): Eukaryota > Metazoa > Chordata > Lepidosauria > Squamata > Elapidae > Hydrophis > Hydrophis major. The sequence goes on from CM066329.1 coordinate 180,050,927, forward strand.
GTAAGCATGTTTTAGGAAATGAACCAGGTAAGGTTTAAATAAAAACCCAACAAAACATATCCGAAATATAAAACAGGGCCTTAATATCTTAAAAGTAGTTACCTTTATTGAAGAACATGGAGGCCATCTGACCCATTTCTACCCTTTCGGTGATTTCAAAAATATTAGGTGCTCCTCGTCTCTCTAAAAATTAGAAGGAACATTTTAGACCCGTGATAAGTCCAAGCTATTTATATTATAAACCAATTCTTTCACAGGTAGTCCTCAATTTACAACCATTTGTTTACAACTATTAAAAGTTACAATCCCACTGAAAAAAATGACATGGCCGATCCTCACACTTATAATCATCAAAGCCTCTCTACAACCACCTGATCAAAATTCAGCCACCTGGCAACTAGCATGTATTTACAATGGTTGCAATGTCCTGGGTTCACATGATCACCACCTGTGATTCTTCCAGCCAGCTTCCCACAAGCAAAGTCAATGGGAGAAGCTAGATTTGCTTAACAATAACCCTTATCAACTACAGTGATTCACTTATCAATTGCCTTGCTTAGCCATGGAAATTCTGATCCCAATTTTGTATGTTGAGGACTACCTGTATTTTATTTATGAAGTACCAATATGCATACATACATAAAATTTTAAAAAAAGAAATATTGCAATAGATACATATTTTTAAACTCATTTTAAGCCATTTTATAGTTAAATTGCTCAAAGTTTTTTGTTTTTCATCCTTTAAATAACTCCTTTGGTTGTACTACTGAGTAATGTAATTATGGGCCAGAATTAAGAGAGTGAAAAGTCTCTCCTTCTCCCCTCTCTGAAGGAGAACAGCTGCTTAAATAGGCTGAAGAATGGCTGAAAGATTTGGTTGATTACTCAAAAGAGTAAGTAACTGGGGGGGGGGAGCTATGTTCACCATTTTAAAGACTTTCCCCACATAATTTCCAAATTTTAATTTTTTTGATTAATGAAGGTAAATGTGCAAACATGAAATAGAATGTTTTGGAGCTCAGGCACAGTGTTGATGTTCTAATTCAAAATGTAAATCCTTCATAATTAATCCACACAATACAATTCGCTATTTGAAAAATTTAACAAACAACATGCCACAGACGTGAAGCACAGTCAATAATTTCAGGATGACATAAAGCCATGAGGAGGACTACACTGTAGAAATAATCCACCATTTCTATATAGTTCTTATAATATTCAACAAGATCAGTCCACTGCAGTCTTATGGAGAAATGTACGCATGAGATTCCTCCCACCACCACCATTGCTAGAATACAAGCTTAAAATTGAAACTGCCTATCTTACACAAAGAAACCTATTGTTATAATGCACAGTCCAAAACCATATCTTGAATTTATCAAAGCAGGCAGAATATTTGGAGTAAAATGTTTTCACAAACAATTCAAAAGAAGTTATTCAATAAAATTTATTTAGCAACAATATTTTCTTCCCTTTGGATATGATATTAATCCAGGACATGAAGGAAGAAGGAAACTCGAAGGAAGGAAACACTTAAACTCTGTAACTTCTGAGAAGGAAAGAAAGCAACATGGTGCAGATACTATCTTCAACTGTTTTGTACAAGGCTGAAAATTATTCGATAAATGTCTCAAGCATATATGTTAGTTGGAGAGGACCTGTCGTGAGGAGCTTGAAAGATTATAATGTGGAGAATATGGAAGATTATAATATTGATACAAAGCAATTCAACATTGAGCTTGTTTGATATAAGAGCCTGAAAAGATTTAAATTCATAGTTCCCATTTGCTTGCAGAGACTTTGTACCATACAAGGCATAGATCCAGCTTTTGGCAAGTCCCTGTTTACTTGGAATCTATCGCTGAGATATAACAAAGGCAAGAGAAAAGGGAAAAGAAGAAAATCAAGCAACACTCCTGTGCCCCAAACAAAATAAACTAGAACAAAACACCATTTGTTCTAGGTGATTAAAAATAATCCTATAGCTCAGGGGTGGGCAATTAATTTCTGTCAGGGGCCACATGGAAAATCAGATCTGCGTTCGGGGGCCGAACCAATTTTATAAAAGGCCATTATAAAGGGCCCATTATAAAATGCAGCAAATTATATATAAGAAACAAGTTTTCGCGGGTACTTACATGTATGGCATTCAGCTTTGTTTGGGTATTTTCCCACGTCATAGTAGTGGTGCTTTTAAAGTTGTAGCAACGTTTCGGCAGAATCTCATCTGCCATCATCAGGCTTCTGTATAGTGTTCATCTGCTATGTTCTGCCTGCCTGCCTGCCTGCCTTTGTTTCTGGTTGTTTTGGAGCAGCTTCGGCTGAGAATAATAACTATTCGCCTCTTTTTCTCAGCCGAAGCTGATCCGAAACAACCAGAAACGAAGGCAGGCCGGCAGAACGGAGCACTGGATTGAACCGCGGGCGGCTGTGTGGGGGTGAACGGGCGCTTCGGAGGAGCTCAGCTGATAGGAAGCCACCCTGCCTGCTTCTTTGAAGTAGTTTCTTCCTGGGCTGGTGGAGGAGTGAGAGAGCGACTGAGAGAGGAATGAGGCAGACACGGGAGGGATGAGCGAGAAGGGTTCCGCCTGGTGGGCGGGTGGGCTGCTTGGAGGAGGCGACCCGGCGGCGCTCCGGGTTTCCCCTCCGCTACGCGGCTCGGGGCCAGGTGCGAGCGCCCAAGAGGAAATAGCAAGCCGCAAGTTGCTGGGAAGTTGCTTGGGTGCTGGGAGCCGCCGTGGTGGTGAGCGGCTCATCAGGCACGTACGCGAGGAGGAGGGCTTTTAAAGTGCTGCCCAAGCAGGACCGCCGAGCCGGGAAAGGGGCACCAAGGCAGGACAAAGCTCCACCAGCAGCGGCCTAGCTTTAGGTGGCTCCAAGCAGCCTGCTCCAAGCAGCCTGCCCGCCCGCTGGGCGGAACCCTTCCCTCTCCTTGGCGGGAAGACGCTCCCGCCTGCAAACTTTGCCTTTGCAAAGTTTAAGCCTGGAAGCCCCGGAAAAAAAAGGGGGATCGGCGGGGACTCACCTTCGGAGAAGTCGCACTCGAAGGTGATTTTGAACTCCTAGCCGAGGCCTTTGCAAAGTTCTTCTTTTCTTTCCTATCCCGAGAGCGCTCTGCGCTGTTTTGCAGCTTTGGGGGCCATGTGGCGCAGGGCAATATGCCACACCCAGTGATTTTTTTCAGGGGCGGGCCGGATTGGACAGACCAACGGGCCAGATGTGGCCCGCAGGCCATAGTTTGCCCACCCCTGCTATAGTTGCTGCAAGAATAAGAGTAAATTCAAACAGATTTTAAGACTAATGAGTTTCCATCAAAGTTACTAAAGATTGATGGAGGATAGTAACAAGAAAACAAAACTTAAAGGAAATAAATGATTTTATAGTTTTATCTGAAGGTAAAAATATTTTATGTATTGATAGCAAGAACTGCAGCAACAGTAAAAAGTAGTTGTAAAATCTTCAGTAATTGAAGTCTAGAAGAAAAGTCACGCACATAGACCAAAGAAATTGGCTTCTAAACTATTTGAAAGATGATTTTTTTCGAATAAAAAGGTGATGATGTGTATTTCTGATTGTTGTTATTCACTGCAATTACATAAAATGAGCTATTAATAAGCCCATCAAATTTTAAAAAGTAGAATATGATAAATTTGGGAGCCTATTAAATATGATACTGTGCCTAAGCTTGATAAGAAATGGAGTAGAAAGTTCATATCCTGATTTTAAATAGTGAACTGACCAATCATTGATACTGATGCAACACAGCAGTTACTTTCTAATACCATACATACATCATTATTAGAATATGTTTATCTGGGTCACTTATATAGAAGTAGTATCAATACAAGGAAAACTAAAACCAGGGAGAGCCAAGCTAGCCACTCAAGGGAAGAGAGACTGCCAATCTTGATGTGATCTTCTGGTCCAACGCTTTTGAAGGGCTTGGTAATCAGATTATCAGGGAACATGGCCTCATAATATTGTGGATTAATACTAATCTTCTGCAATAAGACCACATTCATTCATTATTTAGTGATGGACAAGCAGGGAGAGCTGGCAATATTACTACAAGCATTGAGGATGGGGATGTTGTTTGTTCGGAGAGTTATCCAACTATGTATCCAACATTGCAAAGAAGACAACGTATACATATTACAAGGACACCATTGTTGCAAGCAATGTGGCCTGGAATCAAGAAAAATATTTTTTAAAATATGCATTTTGGTCATCTGTAAAAGAAGAACAAGCTTTCTACTTAGATAAACTATCTTTTTCAATTAAAATATGGTTTGCAAAGTACCATATTACTAATGTCCAATTTCATGATGCACTTGTATTGTTTACAGAAAGTTTAAATAAAGGATAAGGATCTTTTTTCACTTGCCTTTGGCATTAGCAAAGAACTGTAGAGAAACTCTTACATATTATCAAGATGAAAGTAGAATCAGATGGATACTTACGCACAGATAGAATAGGCCGTGTTTCTGATCGTTCATAAACATCTGGGAGAACTTCATTATCAGAAACTTCAGATGAAGAATTTTCTTCATCATTATTATCTTCCTAGAAGAGTAAGACATTAATCTAAATCTCAAAAATGAAGTATTGTATAATTCTGATAAGTAAAAAAAATTAAGCATTAAATTAAAAGCCCATTTACTAGCTGGGGGAAAAAAAGCTAAACTCTTTAGCTGTGGGCCTTTAAGACACTTAGAATTCCAGTTTCTCCATCATACTGAATATCCAACCTAGCGACAGAAAAGAATGCTGTTTCAAAAAAAAATGCAGAATGGTAGGGAATTTATTGTTGTATTTTAAGGGCAGGTAAAAGAGCAATATTAAAACTTTCCTACCATGTAACAGTATGATTGAAGAGATATCAGATTAAGACATGCCATACAAACCTTGTGCTTTTCCATTCTCTTTAAGTGAAGCTGAGCATTTGCTGCAGCCATGGCCTCCATTACAAAAGTTGTGGTCATGTAGCTATAAGAGAATGAGAAAATATCAGTTATTTAAAAATAAAAATGATTCACAATATCTCATTTATATTAGCCCATTCATTTTAAAGGTCTATTCCGAGGAGTTTTCAGGCAACGTTGAATATTGAAAGCAAAGTTAGATATAATGTGGGCAGCCAACTTTTTTCCAAATATGCTTTGTATAAAGCAAGGGTGGGGCTTTCATTTTTACACTTGGTATCGGTGGAGATTTGCGGAACTCAAGTTAGTTTATCTTCCAATTCTTAGCTTTGCTTGACACTTTACTTCTCTCCCAGACAGCTTCAATGGTAGGAGTCAAATGGCAAAGTTTAACACAATTAACCTGACTAAAATAATATAGATGGATGGAAAAGACACATTTTGAAAATGCAATGTTACGTATTTGTGACAGATTTTATTCCAACATTTTTAAAGAACAAAACTGAAGATAGGAAAGGTATGTTTCATTTTTTTTTCTCCTTCTGTTCAATTTTGTCCAATAGCCTGGATAAGTCCTTGAAGTTTTCTTGGCAAGGTTTTTCAGAAGTGGTTTGCCATTGCCTATTTCCTAGGGCTGAAAGAAAGTGACTGGGCCAAAGTCACCCAGCTGGCTTTATATTAAGACAGGACTAAAACTCACGGTCCCATGATGTGTAGCCTGATACCTTAACCACTATGCCAAATTGGCTCTCTTTCATACATTTTTATTACATCACTGATTTCATTATTTAGTCAGATAGCAATTGTATTACAGAGATAGTAGATAATAATCATGGGGACAATTCATGTATTTATGCCATTCTTTACAAAAAAAAAAAGGTTAGAACATCAATAGTTAGATTATATGGATATACCAGGGCTGGTTTCACACATCATATGAAGTCATAAATGTGGCAGGTTTGAGCTATCAAGTACACCTTAGTATATATAAATCAGGTTATATTTATTTTACAAACCATGGTTTAAAAATCCTAACTTACCATAGTATATGGAAATAGGTCAGTGGTTCCTTGCTATGTATTATGGATTGAAAATACTTTTTAAGATCTACTAAGACAATAACTGGGAGCAAGCGATCCCTTAATAAGAGATCAACATTACAATTTGATTTGTTGAGCTTTCACCCACTTAAGTGGTTATTTTGTTTCTTATTTTTAGCAAAGGATAGAATAATGTAATCCTCAAAAATAATATTTTGCTACTTTTACAATTTGAACTAATTTTTGAAAATTGAGTGAGAAATCATTTCTGCTATGATTAAAATATAATAACTATTCCCTGGGGCCTAGAAAATGATTCCCTCTAAGGGCTTCTTACTATATCAAACATACTTCAGGGATATCACAGATTCAGAAGTGCTTATGGAGAAATGAAAGTATCAAGGTAATACTTCAGGAAACATTTCCAACTTGACAGCAGTAAGAAAAATGTCAAGGACAGTACAACACAAATAGAACAAATAATTACAAATTGGAACAGAACCTATCAATACAAAGAAATGAACAGGAAGAGAAATCAAAGCACAAGGTAGGAAATTATAGATAAGCCTTAAGGTTTTAAAATAATCTCTTTTACAAAGCTCAGAAGCAATCTATAAAGATTTATGTTTTTCATCCAAAGAAACCAACACTTTTTCAATGCCTTCAGTAGTAATTTATAAGATTAATTTGCAAACAACACGGCCTCAACTAAGGGAGAAAGGATACAAGAAAATCTGTTTAAAGAAATACTTTTACAATGGAAAGTAATGATGCTCACAGTAGAACTATTAAATGTAGGCATAAATTGTAAATAATTAGTTGCACTCATTTAACAAGTCCACAAATTTAAACTGACCATTAATGACCACATACATCTATGGCCTGTATAGAAAGTATTTAAGAGGGGAACTATGTCTTTTTAAAAAAAATTGCATCTTTTTTTTATAGTACAGAACAAATTCTTGCATGTTCTGTGCATTTTTAAAGCTCATTCAGAGGTATAAAACTGATCCATTACCATGAATTCTCTATACTTAAGGCAAACATTCATGGGAGAGGTTAAATCTATTTTTTCATTCTGCACAACATGCAATCTTTGCCTCCCTACTTCGCTCAAGGGGGCATTATTGGTGGGAGTAGGGGGAAGAACTATATCATCTAGACCGAGTCCTGGACAGCTAATAATGAGGCCCCACAAGGTAATAAAAATATTGAAAAATAAAGGAAATGTATTATTTATGTATATTAACTATGTTATATATTTTACACTCAGTCCAATACAATTCTTCTTCACTCAATACAGCCCATATCAATCAAAAGGTTGGACAACCATGATCCTAGAGAAGGGGCATCAAACTCAAGCCCCTCGGGCCAGTTTTAACCCACGATGTGGTTAGATCTGGCTTGCAGAGTTGCCCTGGAAACAGCAAAGAACAAGCCTGCAGCGCCTCAGCCCGGCCCAGGTTGACTGATGCTGATCCAAACCCGGTGGCAGCCACCCAGGCCAGAAAATGGTCAACCTTAGATCCGCCAGACCACCTCCACCCCCTGGGCACGCAGACAGGAGGCAGCAAGTGTGCATAGGGCCTGGTACCTCTAAGGACCATTTTCTCCTGCAGGCTGACTGCATTCTGAGCACCTTTTACCCAGGAAGCCAGCTCCTGCCTGCTCACCGCTTCCTATGTATATGTCACCACTTGTGTGAGGAAGAGGAGGGGAACGGCGAGTATTTATGCCAGTCAGTCGGCCAGACAAGAAAGCAGGGCAGGCTGGCTGGGAAGGGGATCATGGCTGCTCAGATGTATTGTGAACTTCTTATGTCTCTCTTTTTCCAAGATCTCATCCCATTCCAACTCCCTCTTCTCCTTGCCCATTCACTTTTCCTTCATGTTTTGGTTTTCATGATTTAATTCTCGTTCATTCTCTCTATGGGACTAAACCATCTGAATGGACTTCTTTTGTACCGGGCAGTCATTTTTCTACATTCAGACATCACTATGCATTTTTGAGTTTATCTCTTCTTCTTTCCATTGCAACTCAATGTTTACTTGTTTTACCGTAGATATTTTTAAGTAATGCATTTGCGCTGCATTTAGTTTTCACAATGAGATCTGCAACCTCCATGCTTTGCAAGAGTTATTTTAAATAGCAATAGCTTTTTCTGCATGTATTAGATCACGGGTGTCAAACTCAATTTGTGTCACATGATGTATTGTGACGTATCACAACTTTGTCTTTGCAGAGACAGGGCAGGCATGGCCTGCACTTGATGCATCCGCCCCCTAGACCACCAGTTTGATAGACCTATATTACACTATTCAAAAAACACTTCTTCAGTGATATTCAGTATATAATAGTTCAATTCACCAAGAAATCCCAAAACTATCTTCATGTGTTGGTTGCCTAACAAACTGAAAACATTCAACTTCCATTAACTTTAATAAAAGCAACTAAGTAAACAACCCTATAAAGCATTAGAAGTGCGTAACTATGTAACAGTATAGAAAAAAATGGCATTAGAAATAGGACACATTTGTTCAAAAAGTGTTGTTCATAAAATTTAGGAATGGCATATAATTTTGGGAGGGGGGGGGGGAAACAGGTCAAATTTAGTAGTACCCGAACAGGAGAACACCAGGAAATTTCATGGATAAGGATTAAACTGGATTTTTTTTTAAACAAAAAAGGCAGCAATAACAAGGTAAAGAACATAGATATATCTATGTAAATTACTAAGAATAAAATTTGACATAGGAAAGAATTTATTTTGATTAAATTGTATCATTATAAATAAGTGTACATTGAGTGTGTATGAGCAATGGTAGTGCAGTGGTTAAAGTGCAGTACTGCAGGCTACTTCTGCTGACTGCCGGTTGCTTGCAATTTGGCAGTTCGAATCTCACCAGGCTCAGGGTTGACTCAGCCTTCCATCCTTCCGAGGTGGGTAAAATGAGGATCCAAAGGCAATATGCTGACTCTGTAAACCACTTAGAGAGGACTCTAAAGCATTGTAAAGCAATATGTAAGTCTAAGTGCTATTGTTCTTTACTGTGCTATTTCAATTTGCCAAAAATCAATTAAAACAAGAATTCAGTCTGCTGGCAGCAACAGTAGATCAAACAATAGATCTTTTGTTATTAAAAGACCGGTTTCTTATTTCTTTCACTATGATCCCCATTTAATTCTGTGGATCATGTCACTTGTTGCTCAGGTCTTTCATCAGCTCTACCTTTTTAATCTTAGTTCTGTGATTCCACTGGGTCCAAAGATGCTGCTGAATTTGATTTACAGAGCTACATAAAGTTAAAGCTGCATATCTGATGCTTACCCTACTTGCTGGTAACCATACTGAAAATATACAACAATGAAACTTGGTGTCCACTGAGCTGCAGCTAATCCCATGTATAGTTCTACATACCTGATGTTTTAGCCAAATTAACAGAAGTAACATGTAGCAAAATCTTACCTCATAAATCCCAAGAACATTACTAGAATAAGGCTGACAAGCCAACCAGCAGTAGCAAAGGCCTTTGGCATTGTTAGAGCTCCTGTGCCAACTATGAGGTTGAACATATAAATCAAGCCAACCTACAATGAAAGAATAGAAACATTCAATAGAAACTAGTTAGTTCCATCTTTGGACATATTGGGTATACAATATGCAGTACCAATCTCCACATGAGCAATTCAAACTCAGATATTATGACTATGTGATTTCAGAAGTCTAATAGCCCAATGAAAATAATATTTGTTAGTTCATATTAACTGTTCCAGTAATAATACTGCTTTATGATATGAAGGGGTTTTTTTTCTCAACTCATGCAGGTGGTTCATTTGGCATAGTATAAACCTGCAAAGAAATGTCTCAGTCAGTGACTTTGCCGAATGCATCTGATGTGCTTAATGGGGCCTGTAGAGCAGTGGGTGGAACTAAATAAGGTCACCAGAGACAAAGCAATCTAAATCTGGCTTGCTACCATCTGTTCCTACCTATCCAGAACTTCCTACTTGCATTAATTCTCATCATGTTTCCTGCAAGACATAAAAAAAAATCCTTAAAATTAATCAAGGGCTTCCTATAAAATTTATCTAGCAATTTATTACTTTTCATTTATATTACTAATCATTATCTTTTCCTTCCATAATTCTGTGCAAGGCAGATTTATTTCTTGAAGGCTGGTCCACCTACATCTTTGGTAATCTTGTGTTCCATCTATTCTAGAACCTACACTTCTTCAGCAGCCAAAACTGCTTCAATCCCACTTGGTTTACCAACCATCTTTGCTCTTTTTCCAAGTTCGGTAATTTCCTTCCAGGCAGTTTCCTAGCTTATTTCACCTTCCTCCCCCTCTTTATATATGTGAAAACCTTAAATTTGTTTTGCTATCAGCATTTCCCAAATAGAGCTTAACGGTTTGAAGTACGGTTCATGTACTGGAAGACAATTGACAGGATGGCAAAGAATGCTTGGTTACTCCATTTTGTTACACTCCTATAAAAACTCTTTTGCAAATTATAAGGAAGCATTCCTCCTTAGGTCTGAAATAGATCAATGAATTCTCAAGTGAGCTACCTACCCCGATAGTGCTGGTTTTGGAAAGCATTTCACACAAGACACTCAAAAGCACAGTGTACTTGGTATGAAGAGAATTAGCCTGGCTGAAAGCCAATTCTGAGCAAGAAATTCATACAGTATAATTAAACATAGAACACTTCCTAAAAGCACAAGATAATGGCAGAAAAAAGCCAAATTCTGTAAAATTTACCACACCTATCAGAATTGTAGGAAACAAAAAAAGGGGGAAAGGGGAAAATAAAAGAAAATATCACTGTTGCCTTCAACTGCTTTATTAGAGATTCTGTACATAAAACAGCTCTCTCTATAGGACTCCATCTTCACTGTCAAAATATATTTATTTCTTGTACTACAATATATGGTGAATAAAATGAACCAAGAGCACAATATAGCATAAAATTTCTGGCAAAAGTTTAAACTATAGCCTTCAAAGACTGTATAATAATATATAGACATCATGTTCTTTCTGGGAGAGCAAGATCCTTGTGTTCTCATCAGCATCTGATCAGCAAATGCATCTTTTAACTGGATCACAACATGTAATGCAATTTGTAATTTAACATTATAATGGTCTGGTTTTATTTGGAAAACTTAACTCTCCTATAAACTAGGTAATCTGGAACAGGGGTCTCCAACCTTTTGGACCTCAGAGACCACCAAACTCATAGTTTTAAATCCCGAGGACCACTAATACAATTTTTTTAAAAAGATAATATATTTAATATAAGAATTTTATTTAATATATAAATTTAATAGTAAAAATAATTTATATGTGTGTGTGTGTGTGTATTTAATTATAAAAAATTGTAAATGCTTAATCATAACTAGGGCAGAGTGAAAGGAAGGGAGGGGCCTCTCTCATCCTTTGGTGGGAAAGAGGGAGGATTTAATACTGCTGGGATTCAAAAGAAGCCACATGGTGCCTGGAGGCTCGGAAGTTCTGGATGGGCAGGAACCGGCTCCCACTCAAACAGAAGAAAAGCAGAGCCCCCCCCCCCCCCCAAAAAAAAAAATCTGGTCTCCTGTCATTTCATATCTCCCCCAAGCCAGAGGAAACCTCTCCCTCCTTTGCCAGGTTGGCTGCCTGGAGTGGGAGAGGGAAGGAGTGCTGGGCTGGAAGCCTCCCCCCAACCTGCACCTTCCAAACTAAGAGACAGAAGAGTGGGCGGTGTGTGTGTGTGTGTGTGTCTGAGCTGAAGGGCCTTAGGGCAACTGCTGCTGGGAGAAGCAGAGACAGAAAAGGGCAACAACAATCCCCTCCACCGGTGCCCACTGTCAGCTCTCCCCATTAATTCCCCAGCTTTGGACTGCTCCTGCCTCTCTTTCTCTTTCTTTCCCTCCCTCCCCAATGCCCACCTGGAGGCAGGCAAGGAAATGGAGACGGAGCCGTGCACAGCCCTCAACTCCTCCAGCTCTCGCTGTCTCTCCCAACACCAAAGACTTGTAGATGCAGGCAAAGCTGCCACAGCTGTAGCACCTCTCGGCACTGGCAGCGATGGCTACTTGCTGCAGCCATCCAGTAGAAGCACGAGCAACAGCTGCTGCCTTTCTTCCCAGTCTTTTAATGCCTGGCTTGCTTCTCCACTACTGCTGCCTCCTCTTCCAGCACCTCCTTCTCCGGGTAGGGCAATTATGAACTAACCAAGGATGCTAAGGCAATTCGGGCGCTACCGCTGCGACGGCTTTGCCTGTATCTCTTGAGGCTTTGATTTTGGGAGAGGCAGCGAGGGCTGAAGGAAATGAGATGGTGGGTGTGGGTGGGGGAGAAGGAAAGAGAGAGAGAGAGGTGGAAGCAATCCAAAGCTGGAGAATTAATGGGGAGAGCTGACAGTGGGCGCAGGGGGAGGGGACTGGGAACTGGTTGGCATGTGCATTTCAGAGACCTGACTCTGGGGTCCCTCAAAGAGCCAGGAGGCGCAAGAACTGTGCGGCCCAGATTAATTGCTTTCGGGGGCCATTTCTTCTGCAGCCCACCAAAATTTCTCCATGGCCCATCACTGACGACCACTGATCTAGAAAGTGTTGTGATCACTTCTTCTTGGAACTGATGGACAGTTGGAAAAAAAGCAAAAGAATGTTGTTTCTGTATATAACTTTGGTGAGATTCATGATGGAACCTCAACAAAGATGGAAAACTTTGGCAATATCTATAATGGATTAATAGTTAGTGAAGATAACAAAACTTGCTTAGATGGCCAAACTAATTTGTTTGATCAGAGAAAATGCAATACATGTTTATTACTGGAAACCTTTTATCAACATTTTTGTATAAAACAGAAAAAATAATTTATGAGTTATGATTTTGATGGTTAGATAGAATACATCAGATTATAGAAAGGGCAGAACCAGGATGTAATTTAAGACAAAGATATTGGAATAACCCATGATGACTCTTGGATGACTGTGTCCTTGCCTGGGAAGAGAGTCCACTGGATTGTGATTCTCGGTAGAAGCAGCAGAGGGTTGGCTCGCCATCTTTTCTTATCACTATTTGGGGTTTTTTTGGCACGTCTTTGTTTTAACATCATGTTTTGTAGTTTCCCTTTGTTTTAGCTTACATTTTGTTAAATTAAAAGCAGATGGAAATTGAGGAATAGGCTTATTATATGTAACCAGAAGACAACTGTTGGGGGATGTTATATTTTGATTTGTGGGAAAATTTATTGAACATGTGCTACAGATATATGACTTTGAGGAGTGAGATGCAACTATTTGGAAAGATCCCAAATAATTCAAGGAAAGGTTTTATTACCAAGAATCAATCAAAGATACATGATCCTGGATTGATCAGGGATAATGATTGCAATGGACTTATGATAGATTAGAAGCCATTTGTGAACTTTTTTATGAGTTAAATACAGGGCACTGAAGTTTAGCTTGTTGTTGGGATAACTTGTTTTTTTACAGTAGATAGTTTGGTAGGTTCAAATTGGTTGATTGATAAAAATTTAATATTTTTAATGTGATATAGTAATGTGATATAGTATAGTTTTGTTCTGTTTCTATCCTTTTTCTCTTTTTTTCTTTTTTGGATTTGGATTTGGATTCCACTTCTATTAGAACATAATAATTTGCACCTAAATACCCTGACATATTTTTGAATAAAAAATAAAAAAGCTTAATATTGCTATTAGTATTTCTATTTTGGAAATCATGAGTCATGAAGATCTCAATTTAAGTTGTCTCAAGTTAAGACACCACCATCAACATTAAGCAAAGATATAACAATGGAAAAACAACATGAAACAAAACATTCTAATAATATTTAAATAATTAACTATTTTCTCTGCATTTTGTTATTATGTAATGCAGCTAGTCAGCAGGAAACATTCTTAAGTTTATTTAACTATTGTTGCCTGAATTGTGTTTGTTTATTTATAAATTTGCTTCTGTACCCTTTGGCACTGAAAAATTTATTTTAAAAATGTGTTATACACTAATATTTTCTTTAAATTTGTATTTATATGAAGTATAGATATAATCATTTACCAGTCTTTTCAAATCCTTTTCTAGGTCGATTACGATTCAGTTGTGAAATGATCAAAACAATATTCAGTATCAAAACCCAATTTAGAAAGAGGCTATATGTTCCATAATTTGGAGAAACGAAAAAAACAAGCACAAGAATACAAATGCCCTACATAAAATTACTATTTTGCATGCTAATGCTGAACTAAACCTAAAACATGCATTAAGTGACTGTACCAATGCTAAGCACTCACATAGGGAGAATAGAGCTCCCCTGTATCAGTAATGCTTCCAGCCATATTGAAAAGAATTCAAGGACTTGAGGCAGATAAGTTGTCAGTCGTTCTTGTTCCAGTTAACCTGAAAAACACAAAAGTTAACTTTTTTTTTACAAAGTTATGTATAATCATTAAGAATTTAATCCACCACATAATTTTTTTTACTGAGATAAATATAGTATCAGAGACTTTAGAATTAACCATTATGGCTTTAACCAATTAAAAAAAATCACTGGTTTCCATGCCATTAACTAAGATTTTTTTCTGCTTGAAATTGACTTGCTGTAAGAAAAAGGCACTCTTCCCCTTAATTGTTAGCTCCTAATTGGGTCTGCATCCTAGGACAACGCATTATTTCAAGGGAAAGCTAATTATGAGATCCTATTTACATATGAAATTACTTCATATTAGAAAATTAAAATAAAGTGAGCTTCTGGTTGCTCTTCCATTGGAGTGGAATCTGCGATTGTGTGCGGTTTCGCTCCAGGCGTGCTTGTTGGAGGGTCCTGACTGAGACCAGAACCACCATGGAGGGGTGGTGAAGAAAGGGGGAACTGCTTGGAGGGTAGACAGGAGCCGTATCTCCCCTCCCTGACAAGATAAACCCCCTCTGAAGACAAGTTGCAGTGGTGGTCAAAATGGCCACTATGAAGATGGGAAGCAGTCCGAGAAACTAAGACTGTGCTGGAGCGGTGAAGTTGTGAGCGGAGTGTACATACATATACATACACACACACACACACACACATATATGATTAGTAGACTTCTATGCTGTTCTTTCTCTCATTGTTTCTTAGAGTTGAGAACCACCCCAAGGTATAGCAGCTTGAAAGAGAGCTTTCGTCAATCAGGAAATAAATCAGGAAGAGTGAATGAAGACTTAGGCTATTAGGAAGTAAAGCCTTCTTTGAGCTCTCTTCCTAATGACTTTTTATGCACTACTCCGCAGCAAGCAAATCCCTCATACAAGTTTAAAATGCTACCTTTAAAGCTAATAGGAAGAAAGGGCAGAATTTATAACCACTCTGGGAAAAGTACAGTAACAGGGAGGAAAGACTTGCTCTTGAGAGCAGGCTTCTTAGCAGATTCTTATTGCATCAATTGTTCAATCAGGAAATTAGGCACACAAAATCCTGCATGGAACAGAGGCTGGACTAGACCTCTGAGCTTCCTTCTATCACTTATGATTCTATTTAAAACCTTTCATTTAAGCTATTTATGATACAATTTGGTATGGGAGAATGGGTTTTGTGTGACATAGGCTAGGCTCAGGGTGCTTTCATTTTTCATTTGGCAAAGTCCATATTGTTTTGCTAGAATAATGCAAAGTGTTTTGCCATCAGATTCTTCCAAGAGATTTCTTCAACTTTGCAATCTAATCTATTTTCCCATACAAGCACTAAACCAAACTCATACAATTATTAGGCAAAAAGTTTGCCTTTCAATCTAGAAATCTTGTGGAAATGGGAATGGCCTATGACTGCTGGAGGTATTTTTCAAAAAGCAGAATCTTACTCCTCATATTTAAACACAACTTATATATACATAACTTATATATACGCTGATTCCAATTTAAATACAAGGATGTTCATGATAAACACCAATACTCTCTTCTTTTTGAGTACTTCATTTTTTCAAAAATCCTCCTCAAATTGCAGGAATTTTTCTTCTATCAACAAAAATATTAAATGAAGAGTGCTGCCCAAAATAATCCTCTTTTTATCAACATCTCTGAACTTTATAGGATAACTTTTTCTTTTCACTAAGCAGAAATAAACTACTTGTCTTGCATCTACAATAGGTTTTATCTTTAAAAGACAAAACATTCATTTACCTCTTCTCTACTGACATCATTCATTCCATACAGGCTTTCTATAGGATTTAAAAGTCAGCTTTCAAAAAGTATGGTGGCACAGATGGTTAGATGATAAAACACGATAATAGAATATTCAGAATGCTAGATAGTAAGGAATATCTTTATTTTGCTATTATTTTGCTATTTGCTATTATATTTATAAAGGATTTCTTAGGATTGATTTGATATGATCAGATGATTTGTTAAAGAGTAAACTGGTTTAAAGTATTGTTAGCTCATTAAGCATGAATGATTAAAAATATAGTCAAAATCTTCTTTTTTTAGTGATACTAGGATATATAAGTTTGGACTGACAATATGAGTTGTTATGTAACATAATTGTAATTGAGACTACAGAATGAATGCACAAAAATGATGAACCAACTGACACACTGGATGTATATATAAGAGTTGATGTTTTTATGTTTTGTCTGTCTTGTTTGTTTGTAGAAAATTAATAAAAACTTTTTTAAAAAAAAAAAAAGTATGGTGGCACAGGTCATCTGACTCCCATGTGAAACTACATTTCAATTGAGCACAACTTGTCTTTTTGAAAACTGCTTCAACAACATACATACACAATGAATAAAAAGTATAAGGTAGGAGACTTACAAACACAATTGAGCCCAAAATTTCTGTTCCTAAGTGAGAAAGTTCTTAAAAGTGAATTTTGCTCTGTTTTATTATCTTTTTTGCTGTAGTTAAATGATCCTTTGCAGTAGTTCACTTAACAATTGTTAAGTGAATCTGGCTTGCCAGTTGACTTTGCTTGTTAGAAGATTGCAAAAACTGATCACATGACTCCCTGACACTGTGACTATCAAAAATATGAGTCAGTTGCCAAGCATCTGAATTTTGATCATGTGACCATGGGGAATGTTGCAACAATCATAAGTATGAAAAACAGTCACAAGTCACTTTTTAAGTGACACTGTAATTTTGGAGTCACTAAATGGACTGTTGTAAGTCAAGAATTGCCTGTAGGGTCATAGACCATCAGCTCCTATTTTAAACACATTACCCTTTGACCATATGGAATAAAGTTGGACAGTCTTTCTAAAACATCGACATAGAGCCAATTCATAAATTAGTAATGAATGTATCTTGAATCCAGGACTAATTACAGGGTGGGACTCTCTCCAATATTTTTTTCACTTCACCCTGTGCTCACTAAATCCATAATTATATATAACTATATATTTTTTTAAAAATCTCATTTAAGGAATGCAATTCAGATTACAGAATATGGATTTGGAGAAGCCAACAAGCATAAAGATGTGACTAAGCAGCACCTTAAGTCTCTTTTCTTACTGCTTGCATATACAGTATTGCACATCTTTTTCAAGATTACATCCTTCGGAGGCTGGCGATCAAGTACGCCTTTCAAACCGAGGCGGACCTTAATCCCCAACTATAAACACAGACCCTCCCGTGCACACGCGTATCAGCCCCTGAAACGATGCTGACGACCGTCCTAACCCAAAGTCACCCCCTCGGTTTAGCAAAGCCACGGAAACGCCCAGCTGATTTCGGGGTATTTTAGGCATCATCGTACACCGACTCTTTCGGAAAGCATTTCGGGGCTGCAGTCCTTGCTGTTAGAAAGCCAAACGTCTGCTGGAGCTGCTTCAGGCATGCCACGTCCCTTAAGCTCGTCCAACTGCAGCTTCCTCTTCCCATTCTGCCTCCCAGGACTGCTGCTTCACCGTGCCGCTTCCCGCCGTCCCCCAAACCATCACGAAACGACCCTCCTTATCGCTAAAAAACAATAAACCTTTACCGGTAACAACCACAAGCCCAAAGAAACCCCAAGGAAGATACTTCACCCGCAACTCCAAGCCGGCTCCCCTCATGCTTCGCCCGGGGAAGCGAAGCCACGGATAGCGCATGCGCCACCCGGGCCAAAAGGGGCCCACTTCAACGACTACGGTAAGCAACAACCGCCGACTGTACAGCTGTCCGAACCGCTTCCTACGTCGATCGAGGAGGAGATTCGCGAGGCGGATTGAGGCTGTACGGCTACCGTAGCGTTCAGTTAAGGTAGGAGGGCCTTATGACTGCGCAAAGCGTGGAGATCCAGGAATTATGCGATTGAGGGGGTTGCGCGCTTGTCGCCTGTTGCTTTAAATGTGGCGGCAGTTGGTGCTGGCGTTGGCGACGGAGCGGGTGGGTTTTGTATGTTTTCGTGAGTTTTTTTGGCTTTTTGCTCTCTTTCCTTCAGGAGCGTAGATATTAAAAGCCTAGCTCGAAACACGCTTAAGGAAGTGACGGTCGTCGGAACTCAGTGGGGCGATTTCTTTCTCTATGAGTAAACACTCAGGGGTACGGTCGTCAACACGCAACTCTAACATACATTTGGCCAGTTTATGACTCAGATGATTGATTGATTATGTGCCCTCAAGTCAGGGTTGACTCAGTTTGGCTGAAATGGTCTCCTGCTTGAGCAGGGGGTTGGACTAGATGATCTCCAAGGGACCTTCCAACTGTATTCCGATTGAAACATCAAACACATAGACACTAATTTTCTCCATGAGGATGTGTTGGATAATCTGAGCCTCTCTATCTAACAAAATCAGAAGAGTGCAAGCCCTGGCTACACTACATGAAAACAAAAGCTGGAAGAAGGGAAAAGTATTGACACCTTTGAACTTTGGTGGAAAATACGCCTGTGAATACTGTGGATAGTCAAGAAAATAAACCAATGGGTCATTGAGCAAATAATTCAATCAGGTGTAAATGACAAGGCTCAAATTATCCCACTTAGACACATGTAAAGACCCAGAACTTTGGAAAAAAGCTCTATTGTTTGCAAAGGTGTTAAAAAAGAGGAGAGTGGACCAGCATTTCTGCAGCAATGAGGGACTCATTGAGAAACTTTAAAGGACCGGTGAGGGATCATGGAGAAAATCATGTGGTCACTAGGAGTCAAATGATTTGGTGGCACATAATCATTTGTGCCTCCAGTGAGAAGTCTGGTTTGATGATCCATTGATTTGTTTACTTGGCTACCTATGAAGTATTATCCAACACAAATGGCTCAAAAACTCTTCCTAATATTGCTTCAATATTCAAAATCAGAAACTGGAGGAGCTTATTTAATCAGCAGCTACAATGTGCTATACAAACAAAAGCTTGATCCTTTTTTTCCTTCTGACCTATTTTTTTTCTACATCTAAAGCCCTTCATAGTGGGTTTTAATGAGCCCCCAGCCTTTCAGTTGTTCTCCACATTACCTTCATACCCTACCCATTCCTGATTTAACTCATGACTCATCAATGCTACATAAGCATTGGCATTTTCTATCCTAGAAAATACTGGCAATCTTCCATACTATTGTCCCTTTCATTTAGTCAACATGCTGCCTCTAAGGACGTAGATATGTGCTGTGTGACGGCTTTAAAAAAAACATTGTTATATCTATATCTTGACATCCCATATAGGGTTCAAAAAGGATTATGATCTAGGTTTATCAGAGGACAAATCTACTGAGGCTTTAAAAACAGCCTGATCTGTTCATCAAACACTGGACTAGTGTATATGTGGTGGGGTAGAAGAAAATTAGTTTAGTCTTTATCAGTTTGCTTTTTAGCTTTCAAAGCTAAGTGGGGGAAGTCCCTAAATAGGAAAAAATATAAAACAAGGATGGAAATATGTGGCACTTCAAAGAATTTTGGGACAGAAAATTCCATATTCCATATCCATGATCAATATTTGGTGATACATTCATTCTTTTATGTGTTATATCTGGGTATTGTATGTAAGTTTTAAAACTTTTCCAAAGAATGCTGTGGACACTGCCCTACCCAGATATTAGTTCATGGCTCCAGATCTTTATTTTGTTTAACTTTAAAGATAACTGGATTTTTAAAAGTTGAAAATAGTTGAAAGAAATCAAAATGGGAATGAAATATAATTTGCCTCTTGTAGCAGCCATAGAGAATACAGAACTATATAACCCTTGGATTGGTTATTATAGCATACTTTTGTCTCATGACTCATATATGCAGATACCTTTATATTTCATATATTTTAATTAAACATACAGTAATAATAAAATAAAATGTTCAGTAAAAGTCTTGAGTTAATTCTAATACTATTTCTGCTCAGATTTATTTCTCACTTATTGTTTCAGGATTCAGATTATGAAGATTAATCAAAACACTGTACTGGAGGGGAAGAGGGTAGCCCTAGTACCATACACATCTGCTCATGTACCTAGGTATGCAAAGATAACTTAGTTTGGGGTGGTGGGGGGAGATGTTGAATATATTCAGTTTCTCTCCTCTCATGATAGCTAGTCATAGTAGTAGTCCTCGACTTACAAGCACAAGTGAGCCCAAAATTTATGTCGTTAAGTGAGATAGTTGTTGAGTGACTTTTGCCTTATTTTATGACCTTGTCACAGTTGTTAAGTAAAGCATTGCAGTTATTTTAAGTAAACCTGGCTTCTCCATTGACTTTGTGGCGGTGTTGAATAAGGTTTCCAAAGCATGGAAGATTTTACAAATGTGCCAGGTGCTATTCTAATAAAGGTACTTTTGGGGTGATGCCTGTCTCAGAGTTACTGATTGGAATGGAGGTTCCCTGGAATGCTGACACTTGGCTTATCAGAAGGTCGCAAAAGGGGATCCCATGATCCCGGGACACTGCAACTGTCATAAATATGAGTCAGTTGCCAAGCATCTGAATTTTGTTCACGTGACCATGGGGATACTACAGCAGTTGTAATTGTGAAAAGCTATCATAAGTCACCTTTTCAGTGCCATTGCAACTTTGAACAGTCACTAAAAGAACTTTTGTAAATTGAGGACTACCTGTAAGTTCAACCTCTAACTGGAGGAAAGGGCTAGTGCAGAATTTGAGATGGCAGCTCTTAATCTGATCTATTAAAATGCCTATGAGTTTCATTGTATCACTAACACAACTTCATCAACAGGTGTACTTAACACCATACCAACTTATAGTGGATAATATTCTAAAGAAGCCGACGTACTTTTTCTCAATTTTCTGATTAGATACCATGATTGGATGAAGTCTGAGGAACTACAGCATCTGACTGCATCTGAACCACTCAGCCTTGAACAGGAATATGAGATGCAGTGCAGCTGGCGGGAAGATGCAGACAGTGAGATTTCTGAATATTTGGGAAGACCTTGAAATGGGTAGTCTGCACATATGTTTGGGTGGTTCATTTCACAAATGTTATTTATCTATGAAACTTAAATGCAACCCATCTTGCCTAGGCAGCTTATAACTGATAAAAGCAACAAGATAAAATATTAAAACAATAAATATTGACACTAAAATTGACTTGAAAATTAAAGATTACCAAAGGAAGAGAACAAAATGCACCTGGGGAGAAGGTGGAGTCTGTTAATCTCCTCAGTATGACACACACCCATGACAAGCCCCACAGATAATTCCAAGTGGCATTTTTAGACCATTACTATTCCATGTTACAGTTTAAAATTTGCAATTTCATAATTGTCAATTCTGGAAATGCTTTTTATTGTAACTCAGTTCAATCATGATCAAATACAAAGGGATACTGTAACATAATAGAAAATCTGATTTCAAATGTTTATGTATATTATGGGATATTTTACTGCATTATACTCAGTGAAAGGTTCCTGAAGGAATACAAATTAATTGATGGTTCTAGTCTTTTTAGCTTTTTTTAAATCCTTCTACATCATTTGTTTGGATTAACATTAGGAGACATGATATTAATATTGATTCTAGTTCTTCCTGGAAGAGTAGTCTCAAAATGAGGTGCTGGGACACTTCTATTTTACCACAGCGTTGTTAGCCCAAGGACAATATTAATCTGTGAACAGGCTTTTATCTTCCATGTTTTAACATTTCCCTGAATTTTTTCAAGGAAGTAATCCTGAAGTTCCATGAAGTCATTATGAAAATCTGTTTACTTACCATTCTTAAATGAGGTTATACTTCTGTCAAAAACCTAAATGTGCAACCTGATGGCATTCAGGCTAAATTTTTATAACACAGTGTATATGTGTTACATATGTAGAAAGAGATCTCTACTGCTCAGACATGAAAAAACATCTCTTTCAAACTTTTGTGATCAGTGAAATTGGAATCTGCAGGCTGGAAATGTTTTCTGTAATATTGCATAATCCTGAAATGAGTTGCCATTGGGAGTCTGTCAGTCTTTCTTTCAAAAAGTTGTACAGATCAACTGTTTTCTTTGGCTTTTTAACATCAGTTTTATTAAGCTACAATACGGTCTTAAATTTTATTGTAAAGACCAGATATTTATTTTATTTTTTTCCAAGAAAATTTTATTAATTTTCTACAAACAAACAAGACAAACAAAACATTAAAACATTCAACTCTCGTATGTACATCCAGTGTGTCAGTTGGTTCATCATTTTTGTGCATTCATTCTGTAGTCCCAGTTACAATTATGTTACATAACAACTCATATTATCAATCCAAACTTATATATCCTATAATCACTAAAAAAAAAAAAAAAAATTGACTATACTTTTAATCATTCATGCTTTATGAGCTAACAATACTTTAAGCAGATTATTCAACAAATCATATAATCATACCAAATCAATCCTAAAAAAACCCTTTATAAATATAATATAAAGTAACAAAATAATAGCAAAATAGCAAGATAAAGATATTTCTTACTATCTAAAATATTCTATTATCGTATTTTATCATCTAGCCATTTATAAAAAAAGATCCCAAATTTCATAAAATTGTTTATCCTCTTGCTCTCTAATATCAAATGTCAATCTGCTCATCTCAGCACATTCCAATATTTTCTTAATAATTTCTTCCTGTAATGGTATTTTCTCATTCTTCCAATTTTTAGCAAATACAATCCTGGCCGCTGTTACTACATTTACAATCAGGTATTTCAAATCTTTACTATATATATCAGGTAAAATTCCCAATAAGAAGATCTCTGGTTTCAAGTCTATATGTTTCTTTGTCATTTTTTCCAACCACATGCGAATTATAGTCCAATATTTTCTAGCATCCTCACAAGTCCACCACATATGGTAATATGAGCCGGGTATCTGATAACATTTCCAGCATTTTTCAGATTTGTTCTTAAACATTCTTGCTATTCTTGTCGGAGGAAAGTGCCACCTGTAAAACATCTTATACAAGTTTTCTTTATATGCTGTTGACATTGTCATTTTATAATTTTGAGACCACAATTTCTGCCATTTCTCTAAATCAATCCCATATCCAAAATTCTTCCCCCAAACAATCATAGTTTCTTTGACTTGTTCTTCCTCTAATTTCATTCCCAATAAATAACCATATAATTTTTTAATCACCTTCTCATCAGTACCCATCAAGATCTTATCTAAATCAGTCTGCTTATCATAAAATCCCTCCGTTTTAGAATCTTCATCATACCTTGAATGTATTTGTGCATATGAAAACCAATTCATCCTTATACCTTGTTCCTCTAAGTTTTGGGTCGATTTAAGTTCACCCTTTTCATCCAAAAGTTCCCCATATCTAACTGTTTGTTCCTTCTTGTAGATTATAGGATAGGAAAATGCTTCAATGGTCGATAACCAAACTGGAATTTTCAAATAACATTGTCTTTTTATCTTCTCCCAATTTAACCACAAAGACTCCCGTACATAATGTCTTCTAAAATAATCCTGTGTTTTAGTTCCCTTATACCATAAAAAAAGCATGCCAGCCCAACAGCAAGTCATGCCCTTCTAATGTCAACAACCTATGTTTCCTTAATGTTATCCATTCTTTGACCCACATCAAACTTGCAGCTTGATAGTACAATTCCCAATTAGGCAGACCAAAACCTCCTCTAATTCTGGCATCTTGCAAAAGCTTTAGCTTTATTCTCGCTTTTTTCCCTTGCCATATAAACTTCAACATAATTTTATTTAAATCTTCAAAATAGTCTTTTCCAAGCCTAATTGGTATTGTTTGAAACAAAAATAAAATTCTAGGTAAGATATTCATCTTAATTGTTGAAATTCTCCCTATTAATGACAATTGCAAGTTTTCCCACTTCTTCAAATCTGTAGTTATCTGTTGTTTAAGTTTAATATAATTATTCTCCTTTAATGTGCTACATCTTGTTGTCAAATATATCCCCAGATACTTAACCTTATTTGTAACTTGAATTTTCAAAAGATCTGCCAATTCTTCTCTCTGTCTCAATAGCATATTCTTTGTCAAAATCTTTGTTTTATCTTTATTTATTTTCAAACCAGCCACCTCTCCATATGTCTCTATCCTTTCCAATAATTTTGGAGCTGTTTCTAGCGGGTCTTCCAAAATAAAAGCTAAATCATCAGCAAAAGCTTGTAGCTTAAATTCTTCCTTCTTAATTTTCATTCCTTTTATGCTTTTATCATCCCTAATATTTCTATTCAACACTTCCAAGGTCAACACAAATAGCAAAGGAGATAGGGGGCATCCTTGTCTTGTGCCTTTCCTTATATTAATAAAATCTGTAAGTTCCCCCTCCATCATTACCCTTGCTGTCTGTTTATTATATATGGCTTCTATTGCTTGAATAAATTTTTTAGCAAAACCCATCTGCTCCAATAATAATAACATAAATCTCCAGTTCACGTTGTCAAATGCTTTTTGAGCATCTAGGAATATCAAAGCCATTTGCTTTTCAGGATGAGCCTCATAGTATTCCAAGACCAGATATTTATTTTTTATCTGATGCCAATCGATTGCAGTATTTGAGAAAAATACTATAAATTGCCTTTAGAAGATATTTATGTAAAGTGAGAAATCTTTAATTCAATTTTCTATGCCTACAGAATATGAAGTGGACTGCTGGTAAGAGAGTAGAATAGTGACCAAAGCTAGGTAATATTGCTTCTAATAATCATATATATTTACCTTGATTTTATACTTCATGCTTCTTCCAGAGATTTATCATAATCTTTTTGATTCTGCTGCTTTTTTTTTTTACATTTCCCAGAATGCACATTTATAATACTTGATGCTGAAAAGTGGTCTAGCCAGAAAGCCACAGAAGAAGACTGTATGGTGGGAGATGTGAACTTGTTCCTTACCAATTCTGAAGATCCAACAGTGGGGGAGATAGAAATCATGATTGCAGGTCATCTAATTTATTTCATGTCTTCCAGTATTTATTTTGTTATTATATCATTTTTCTTTCAAGCAGAGCCAAAGAGATCAAAGGCAACAGTGCTTAATAACACTAAAAAGTTAAACTCATCGTTCATTTTTAAAAAATCAAAATAAATAAATCACAGAGATATGTTAAAAGCTAGTGTATTTTCATAAATGCCTCAGCATACAAGGATATCTTCCAACTATTCTATTGACTCAAATTCCGTTCAGAAGATAATTTCATTATTTCACAACTTCCAATGAGAAAGCTGTACTCCTGGCATCATTGGGGCTTCCCAAATAAAACTTAATGCAGAAGTTGGATCATATTGGTGGAAAAATTCTTTCAAATACTCTTTTACATCTTGGAATAATCTTTAAGTTTATAGCAACATGCCTTTGCATCTGAAACCTACCAGAATCAAATCAAGCATATTTAGTATTTTAGATGAGAGAGAGAGAGAAAAGTTTGAAAGAACGGCCTTCAAATATTTTTAGCAGGCCAGTTGGTGAAGGATGTCCAGACAGTATTGTTAATGTTTTGAACCTTTAGCATACATCTTGATGAACAGGGTTAGATCTAGAGCAAGAAGCCCCCCTCCTACTTTTTCCTTTGCCAATCTCATGCTTTCTAAAAATATGTCTTGTGCTATACCAAATCTTGTAAAATGTGGGAAGAATTATATAAGTTTCCTAAAAAGGGACCTTGGCACCTGTTCCCTCTTTCAGAGCCCAGCTGCCGTGGCAGAGGTTTTGGCAAGGAGGCCACTCTCATCATGATGTTTTATGGTAAGCATGCCTAATAAAATATGCAAAATATGATTTTTGATTGTTACAATGTGAGAGGAACAGCATGAGCAAATAAATTTAGAAATTTGTATGGTTAAAAAGAGTACCCAATAGAACAGATTTTCTGACAGCATATTAACAGTTGAGCAAAAGATTTAATGTTGGGATAATAGAAAATTGTTTCCATATCACTTTTACTTCAGACCTGTGTGTGAGTTCTGTTTAAAACACAAAAGATATGTCTTTGTTTCTCAAAAATGCCAAAGTACAATTCTGTTGTTTTGAATTAGTGTGGTATATTTACATTCCAGTAGATATTGAATTATAGCTTCAAAAATGTAAATTACTTTATGAATGAGCATCATTTATTTAGACTTAGAGTTCAAATAACTTTATTGTCACTTTAAATATACATAAATGGCATACATTAAAATGAAATTTCATTGCATACACCTCTCAAAGGGTCACCACCTCCAATATACACTACATAAACATGACAATAAATAAATAAATATGCATATACCCCATATATTATATGACACAGGGAAACAATACAGTCTAGTTCAAATGTATTCATGTACATGGCATACTTCACAAATATGATTCGTAGAAGATTTGGCACAGCAATCGTGCGTCATCAAGATGAGCAGTAGCAGACTCAAGACACAGCCCTTTGAGGAACTTGTACTCAAGGAGATGGAGTTGGAAACTTTTCTTCCAACTCACATAAAATATTTATACTAAAAACAATAAAAATTTCCATTTGTCTTTAACAGTAGGAAAATTGTAAGTCAGTTAGTTAGCATACCCAAATCCAATTACTTACCTGTGTTAGATGGTACTGTTTCTAAGGAGTCAGAGGACCCAGTTGGAGATGCCACAAATTCAGTATAGGAAAGTTTACATGAAAAGTTTGTGTTCTACCATTAGTCTATGGTCATTCCTTTTCCAAATAAAGTTATTCCTTGTTTATTGATCTGTAGGAATTACGCATCTTGGACTCACCACTTTTGAGGCAAAAATTAAATTGGAAAATGAAACCAGTATTGGCATGTTCAAAAAAATTCATTTTAAAGAGGTATAGTAACTAGAAGCTCTCCTACTGTATGTTGAATTAATATTAAATTGTGTTTGTTTCAGTGTTTAAAGATAATTTTATCTTCCATATTATCTAGGTGGGAATAAATAGTACCTTCCAAGAAATGATACTGAAACTGATTATGGATGAACAGGAGAAACAGTGGCTTCTTGAGCAAACTAATGGAGTGATTGAAACAAAGTACAGTGCCATGAAACTACATCACAATTGTGACAGCTGAGAAGCTATGCTCAATTTGTCTCAAATTTAGAAAAAATTGCTTTTTATTGTCCAAAATTGGAATCGTGTCCCGAATCCATAGCACTAGTTCTTGCTAAGAAGAAAATGAGGTGTGACCTCTGCCTTGTTATTGCCTTAGGTATTTTTTTTCCTAAGGATATAAACGTGTAGGATATGAGAATGAACTGCCTCATCTTAGTGAGAAAAAAGAATTTTCAGCTGAAAACTCATTCAGCTTGAACTGAGTTTGATCAACAGCTGCTGTCAAAATGATGCTATGGACTTGTTTACTGTTTAACTCAGTACAAATAACGAAGTATGGCTGAGCTGCATTTTGAGGCAAAGAACTCAAGGATGGTGTTACAAATAGGTTGAGAGTGTCCTCAATATAATGGCTCCATTTTACCAAAAACCTTAACTTACCTTCTGGGATGTTTTCCAACTTCCCGATCTAGACTCTACAACAACACAGTGTTGGGATTTCCTACTGGCATCCCAACCCAGTATTAACTTGGTCCAGCACTGCAGGGTTTTTTTTTAAAGTGAGATAAAACAGCTAATGCTAATGAAGAGAGCTGACTCTACCCACCTGTATATAAATGTTTTATGGGTATTGAACATTACTGATGGTTCCATATCTGTACATCTCCTTTAGGGAATCAATCATCCATCAGTTCCATTTGTGTTACATTTAAGTCCCCCTTCAGAGTGATTTCTCAAACATCCAATGGAACTTGGATGTTCTTTTTCTATGAGTCCAATACTACATACTTTGTCCATTTTTTTCATTAAGTTCATTTTGTGAAGAAGCTTGTTTTAAAAAAAGCAAGGATAATTGGTGTCTGCTCCATTTTTTTTATCCTCTAGCTCCTCCTACTGCCCAATTTTCAAGGTCTTATGAAAATACAAAGGGATCATCATTTTCCCATAAGAATTTTTTTTAAATTAATTCAAGGCTATAATTCCAAATCCCTCTGGCTGCTTAATCTATTGCTAACTTTTTCTAATTTATATACTGAACACCCTTTTGCAAATAATCTAAAAATATATTTGCAATATTTTTAAAATCAAACATGCTATCTTCAAAGGAGGAGAGAACTCTCTGAAGAATATAGTAAAACCATGGTTGTAAGCCCCATTTTGTATAAGAGATTGATCAGCATTCATAATTTGGGTTGAGGGGGAAACTGCATTTGGCACCACTGTTGCATAAAGATGAACCTTCAACCTGTTTAATATTCTAATTGTTTGTCTTTTTACTTTTTTATTAATGATAAGCACAGTGACAGGTATGATCCCTTTAAAAGGCATAGGCAATTCAGTACATCTGGGTATATGGTATATGGTTTTTAGTCCCGATTCCAAGTATCTCAACATAAGTTGCTCAACTGCTGCCTGGAAATAGGAACTACAAAATAATAAATACATTTAAAAATAGCAGAGATTAGTTTAGGCAGAGTGTTCATATGTCTGATGGCCTGGAATGTGCTTCTGTGGTACTGTTTTGTACTCACCTCAAGGCAGTGACAATCAGCACCAAGCTTCTGAACTAGAGGCTTGCCTCTTTGACAGCAGTACAATCCTTCTGATAACGAATGAATAACACATTTGGCAAAGTGATGTCAGCAGTTCTATTATTCTGTTGTTTATATATTTAACATTATTTTATTAGTATTTATGTACAGAATCTTTCAAAACCAAGGCAGTAGATAAAAGCTTATATTAATGAGGAAATGCAGCAATAAAGGGGTTTGGGTCCCATGATATGTTTATTGTTTTGTTTAGACTGGTTGGTTTCTCATCAGTTACGTGTATTTTATTCTTTTCTGGTTTTGCATTGTTTTTATCTGCTATAAGTCACAGCAACTCAGTATTTTGAATTGGGCAACCATACACATCCAAGAAATAAATATTTTTAAAGGTTATCTAATGAGTTTATTATATTGCATGTTATGTGTCCTTAAACTTCATTCTATTGTAATGATAGTTGAATTAAGAGAGACAGAATAAATGAAACTTGAACTGAAAAATCACCTGCACTCATTCAAGATCTGGCAAATAGCGATCTGGCATAGTTTGTGGCAAGCTATGCTCACTTATGACTGGACAAATCCATTTGCCATGACTGCTACTTTAAGAATTGGATGACATATTTTCAAAATATAGAGGTTATGGTCACCTCCCAAAAGGTATAAGGATTCCCAAGTTTGACTTTCTATAGTGAACCTGTGGATCAGTTGTAGGAGATAAATTGTCCTGGTTTTAAAATCTGTCAAATTGTGCCTTCATTATTTACAGAGAACCACAAGAAAATGGCTTATTAAAGGCCATAGGAAACAGTTTTAGATTAAGGATAGATATCTACTTATCATCAGATTTCTACATGTCCTTTTTTGTATAATTAGCAAATCAATCACTAGAGAGTAATAAAATGTAAGATATTTATGCATAGCTTGGCAGGCCAAGTGAACAAGGGAAAACTTATTTTGGAAAAAAAATAATTCTTTTCCTTCCACTGTAAAAGCAAAAAAATCCCAGTGTGCATTGATTTTTGTTTCTCCTTGAAGGTTGAGTTTAAAATAAAAAGAAAAGCAGTTTATTTTTTGCAGATCCAGCTCCTTGCTTGTAGGTCATGCAACAACCTCTGGATTGTTGCAGAGTTGTTTGTAAATCTCTGGAGCAGCCAGTATTCAACTACTAGAGAATTCCAGCTGGATCCTCCAGATTCAAACACTAGCAATAAAACCATATTCTGGGGCCATAGAAATAAAATACTATTAGATAGTATTTTATATTGCTCTCGTGAGCAATATAAATCATTATTAAAACAGACATTTCCTTTTCTTTCACTGAAGATAAAGAGCCTCTGTTAAGAATCCCTTTGGATTATCCTCAAGACTTCTGAGAATTTTCCATTGCATCTTTGCACTTTGAACTGACCACCCAAGCTATTCTAGAATTACATTGTCACATACTGAAACAGTCATGAATGCAGTTTACATAGGGTAGCACAAACTTGCAAGTAGAACTATATGAATAGTTGCAAATATATACCACAAGCTAGACTTGGTAACTTTAGCATGGGATGCCAGCATTCATATAATTGGCTTGCCAAATGGCAAAATATCAAGATTTTAACACAGATGCATTGACAGCTGCCACTTTATTCATTTAAAACATTTATGTAGTCATCCAACCTATAACAAATCCTTGGTTTTCCAATATAACCAGAAAAATCAAGCTGAGCTTGGCTACTATAGTGGCTTTACTAGCTACTTTGAGAAGCCTCTGGTCTAGACTCTAGACCATAACCACAGAAATCAGGGTCTGTTGACAATCCAAAATGCAAATCTAGGCTGAGGAAGATCTAGGCATGGTAGAAATTGGGGAAAGAGTGGACAAAAATGTATTTCTTCATTTGTCAAAATCAGGTGCTACTTTCTATGTTGCATATTTAAGATTTTGTACATACAGAGCACAGAGTATTTTGCTGTTTCCTATATTCTTTTATTCTCCTTTGAGGCCACCAAGACATCTTTAACAGCACAGGAGATTCTGTCTCCCGTTGACTCGACCCATAATAGATCCACCTCTGGACTTTTTCTGTTGGAATGGAGGCACTGTCACCAGAGTTATCAAGGGTTGCTGAAAAGGCATTTTGAATAGACTAGCCAATATGGATTTGTTCCAATAGAGCAGTTAGACAATATTGCAGAAGCAAAAGGGCTAGAACAGATCATTAACCCTGTGACCATAAATGTCCATTCTTCATCAAGAGAATGTGAAATGATGGACATTGTGACACCAGAGCAGTCTTTCGTTTGTTGTCTTGCATGTGAAGGACAGAATTTGTGTGAACACATCATCATGCAAGTTTCACCACTTGCCCTCTTTGGCCCTGCCCAGATACCTATGTGTGTGATTAGGTATTAAAAAATCTCAGTAAAAGAGCTCCCCTGTCTTACTAGTTGATGTTGCCTGTTTCCAAGAAGGACCTTTCTTGTGGCTCATAATTACAGCAATTTCATGGAGCATCTCTTTAATGTTACCACATATTAGTCAGCAGTGTCATCTCCCATCACCTCATTTTTCTATTAAGAAGGATAATCTCTGGCAGCAACAATACATACTCAATCGCCAAAGATATGGAGGTTCCACAGCACCATGATTCAATCATTCTTGTGCTGGGGGAGGCTTACAAATCAAAGCAATTTAAAACCATTCTTAGGAGCATTAGGTCGGAGACACTACAATAATAATGCATACATTGTTAATAAAACTATGCAATAATAATTCATATGTTATTAATAAAATTAAAAATTGGTTGTAAAATGCAATAAGAATACATAACAAAATTAATACAGCAATTGTAATACAACAGTGGCAATCATCAAAATTTATGTTAACTTTCAATCGTTGGTAGGACAATTGTTTATTTGTGTAATAGCATAAAACCAAGCTAATTTTGAAAAGATCTGTGAGGTCAAATAGAAGTAACCAATAAGCCTTGTGCTCTACCAGGGCAGCTGTTTAAAATAAAATAGATGTACGATTCCTGAGATGCCCTGTAAAGAGTACAATGATGGAGTAGATCTCAGGCTTAGGGACCTGCAGGATCATAATGAAGCCACAGAAGCTTCAATATCATACTGGCATATCAGCCCAGAACTGCTGTGAGAATGAACCCAGGCATTTCTGACATCTTGCACCCAGTTTTTTTTTTACTGCTTTTAAAAAATATCCTGCAAGATGCCAAAACACTATTTAAAGCCTAGTAAAGAACTAGTGAGCAGGACAGAAACTGGAATTTTAGTACCACTTTGGGGAACCCGAGCCTGTTTGACCTAGAAACCAGATTTTTAATTCTATGATAGTTCTAGTCTCACCATAGACATGAAAGCTGGCTGGGTGACCTTGGGCCAATCATTCTGTCTCATCCCTGTTCTTTATAAAAATAATAATAATAATAATAAGGGTAAGATATAAATAAATAATTAATACAAATGAAACAGGCAAACAAACTACTTCTGAAAAACCTTGCCAAAGGGGACTTATCCAGGCATTTTCCAGGATTCAATGACATCAAAGAACAAAACAAAAAAAAATTATACCCCTTTCCCCACTCTTTTGTTTTTATTTGTTTTTAGACTTTTCCTCCCTTTCATCTTTTAGGAGAGCGGAAACAGCATTTTCCCTTGCCCCCCCCCCCTCCATAATTTCATGCAGCTGCAGGCTAATTTTAGATGCTCTCAGCCTAATTATGAACATGTTTTTAGAAGCAATCAATTTGTGTTCTTTGGAAGGGGGGAAATGGAAAAAGATCTCCAAAAGACAAAAAAAAAAAAAATTGGATTATTTCAGAGAGAAAGAGAAGTGTCAACAAGAGGAAAGGAAGGGAGAGAATGCTTGGCTCCCTGCTGGGCATTGCCTCTCCCAGCACTGGCACCTGGCCTTTCTCCTCAGGAGCCATCCCCAAGGAAATCACGGGGAGGGGGGAAATGTTCACCTGTTTTATGAGAACACTGATTATGAGGAAGAAAAACAGATTTACATAATCAACAAACTTCTCTCAGGCATTATCAAACTACTGCTCTCTCTTAAAGCAATACCTTTTCACATTAATCTGCCTTAGGGGACTTCCAATTTTTATTATTGAAGGCTTAATAAGAGCTTGATTATTTATGGAGTTATATCCCTTCTCAGGTCTAAATATTAATGCTGTCTGCTGATATGTGGGCTTCCTTCATTATTACAGCACAAGACATTTGATTAATAATCAGAACGGTGCTCCAAATCAGGCTGATATCCAACAGAACTATTTTAGCCAGAGTGATACAGTATGACTTCAATGCTAGCTGGAGAATTTTGGATATTCAAATACAATCCATCTTCATAATACACATCTTAAAGTTGCCAACTTTGGAAAATATCAGTTTAATAGGTCACCAACCAATAGTCTGACTACAGGTTTCTGACAGGCTAAAGATTCTGAAAAAACCTCAAAACAACCATCAATCCAGTTATTTAAGAATGAAAAGCAGAATAACTTCTTATCTCTGCACTTGCCTAACAGCCTTGCAAACATTTGAATCATATGGGGGTGGATCATTGCTCAAGTATAGTTTTCTGGTAAAACTATAAATGAGTTGAGACCCTGTTTTTCAAGTCTGGTAATACTACTAAAGCAGCAACACTGTTAATTACTGAAGCTAATTGGCTCTTTCTTAAAAATTTAATTAATTAAAGTGTTTAAACACTTTAATTGTCTCACTAAACACTGGATACTGTGCTGATATTTGGCTCCATTTAATTAAAATTTCTACCCTTTAATTAAGATTAAAATATTATATTTACTCAAGTGCTAGATAATTTACTGCAAAGCTGTAGTGGAGAAGCTGACAAAATAGAATATCCTCTTCCTTAAAGCTAGTTTATTTAGAACTTCAGAAAGATGAAACTTGGGTTAGTTAAGAGCTGTGGTGGTGCAATGGTTAGAATGCATAGTTGCAGGCTAATTCTGCCCACTGTTCAATCCAGACTGGCTCAAGGTTGACTCAGCCTTCCAAGGTCGTAAAATAAAGACCCAGATGGTTGGGGGCAATATGCTGATTCTGTAAACTGCTTAGAGAGGTCTCTGAAGCACTATGGAGCAGTATATAAGTCTAAGTGCTATTGCTATTGCTTTACAGCTAAAGAATTTGCAAATATTTAGCTAAACCTAGAAAAAACCCACCTAGTCAAAATCACTTAATCTCTCGCTGGAAGCAGCAGCTGAAAGTGGGAGATTAAAATTATGTTAACATGGTTAAAGAAATAATTGTGTGTTTATAAAACCATTTCCAGTAAATAGCTTTTATAGGGTTTTGAAGTTTGCAAACGTGTTTAAAGGGACCTGATAGAATTCTTTCACTTCTTGATACCTCTATTAATTAAATGCAATCTAAATCTATTCTGACACCTAGTGGACATAAAAATAGATTAAAATGGAGACATGAATTAAGCACACTGCTGTGCTTTTCTTATTCTCGTCCTCTGTAACTACAGAGAACAGATAAGAGCCAGGCTAATATTAACTAAAGCAAAACAAGCAGGACAGCCATAGAATCATAAGGTTGGAAGAGACTTGGAGATCTTCCAATCCAACTCCCTGCCCAAGGCAGGAATCTTTATACAGGTGGTCCTCAACTTATGACTCCAATGGATCCCAACATTTCTGTTGTTAAATGAGAGATTTGTTAAGTGACTTTTGCCCCATTTTATGATTTTTCTTGCCAGAGTTGTTACGTGAATCACTGCAGTTGATGTTAATTACCCAGTTGGTAAGTGAATCTGGCTTCCCCATTGATTTTGCTTGTCAGAAGCAGGGGTGGGATGCTATCGGTTCTGCCTGGCTCAAAAGAACCGGTAGCTCCGAAGAGCAGCAGACATAGAACTGGTTCTGTGTCTGCTGTTGTTTGGCCCACCCGCCCACCTGGGCTCTTACCTGTCCTTTATTTCCTGCTTTTTCAACCTCAGCTGCTTTGCACGGTTGGAAAAGCAGGAAAAAAGTGGCTTTTCAAATGCTGCGCACCTGCATGCAGTGCTTTTCGGCTGTCCAGACGGCACAGCTTAAGTTTTTTTACACGCACGTGCAGCAAAATGTAATAACACTGGTTGAGTCCCACTCCTGGTCAGAAGGTCACAAAAGGGCATCACATAACCTTGGGACACAACAATGGTCATAAGTATGAAGCAGTCTCCCAGCTCAGAGATAAGTTATGAACTGTCGTGAGATACCTTTTAAACAAATAAGAGAATCCTCATCAATCGGGACCTTAAAACCCAACTTTGCTGCAGAGCCTGTTTGTTCTTACAAAATTACAGTACAACAAATGTAGAACACTTTATGGCTAGAAAAATGGCATCTTATTTCACAACTATTTTATGTGATCTACTACCGTTTCTTCAACATTATTTCCATTTTTGTTAATGAAAGTAATGTCAAAGAAATAGTGGTGGTAATGTTTACTGAGACAACTTTATCCTAGAATACTTTATTGGCCAAGTGTGATTGGAGACACAAGGAATTTGACTTGGTGTAAATAGTCTCAGTATACATAAAGAAAAGGTACATTCGTTAAGAATCAAGAATCATAATGTACAACACTTAATGATAGCCATAGCGTACAATCAACAATCAAATCATACTAGGAAACAGTCAATATAAATCGTAAGGATACAAGCGACAAAGTTACAGTCCTACAATCACAAGTGGGAGGGGATGGGTGAGAAGGAGTGGTGAGAAGATTAACAGTAATAGTAGTGCAGACTTTGTAACAGTTGAACAGTGTTGAGGGAATTATTTGTTTAGCAGAGTGATGGCTTTCGGGGGGAAACTGTTTTTGTGTCTAGTTCTGGTGTGCAGTGCTCTATAGTGTCGTTTTGAGGGAAGGAGTTGAAACAGTTTATGTTCAGGATGTGATCCCATGTGGAATTGTCTGCGGTGAGTTGTCCCACTTGAAGTTGGCACATAGATGGCCACAGTGAGATGGCCCTGGTGAGTTGGCAGTGGTGAAATGGCCATGGCAAGTTGTCCCATTCCACTCCAAATTCATCAGCTTTTTTGACTGCTGCGCCAAAGTCATTGGTTAGGCATTACCCAGCTTAGTTTAGATAGGCTCTTTCTCAGGGCACAGACTGCTGGGACTTGGCCTGATGGATAAAGGAGTCCTTCCTGCAAGAGGTCCTGTTTGGGAGTCTTGCTTGATGTCCAGCACAGGGCAAACTTAATCAAACAGGTGTAGAAAAGGAGCTCCTGAGTTTTTCTCCATTGTTTACTTTGTGACACTTGCTTTCTAGCAGAGTAAGTTGGACATAGATTCAAGTCTCTTGAATATTGCTTTTTCTAGGATCTGGTCTCTGAGGCAGATGATTGATTCCATCTAATAATAGGGCTAGCCTTGATTTTAGTTTCATGCTCCATATCTATTCTCATTTAATGCAGTTATTTCTGCTAAATGATCCACAAACACACCAGCTGACTGGGTGGTTCTATTCTCTAACATGTCTGCCAAGAATAAGTTTTGATTTATAATCTGGGCATAAAATTACATGTAAAGAAAAGGCCAACTTCCCTCAATCCATTTCTAGAAATCTATGTGCTTCTGTAGTAAGAACACTGCTTGACATTTGTGCATTGTCCATTGTCTATCGTTGCTATGCAATGTGATAACGCAGCTTAGCTATGTGTCTTTTTGGAATCAATCCTTGGAGCTGCTAATGATAAGAGTCATTGATTTTCTTGCTTTTAGTTGCACAAATGGAAAGGGAAAATAGAGGAAGAAACAGTTACAGGCATTCCTTACTAACATTTATTGGAAAAATATACTCTTTTCCTCTTAAATTTCTTAGATGATACAGTATATATTATACATGTCATTTTGGGGCTCTTCTGAGAGAAATAAATTGTGCCAGGACATTTTTTTCTCACCAAGATTTCAAAATACCAGTTTCCAATAAATAAGCCTCTTTTTCTAGATCAGCTTTTATGACAACCTCCCACGGAGTTGCACATGATACAGACCTCTCTGCATATTGAGTGATAAAATAGCTGCCCCTCAGCTATTTTGTGAGCACCAGTGTATATATTTTATTTGTCTCTTGTGTATTATTGTTTTATTCCACAACCTGAAAACTTCCAGCAAGCATAGTGTAGTAAAAATTGCATTGTAATTTGAGCGTATGTAAAAGCCACCACGCTAGAAACTGGGAAACCAGGAGTTCTAGCCCTGTCTTAGATTTAAAGCCAGCTAGGTGACCTTTCTCTCTCTCCCTCCCTCCCTCTCCCTCTTCAAGAAGGGAAAGACAAACTGCTTTTGGAAATCTTGCCAAGAAGACTGGAGAAACTTGTCCAAGTAGTCACCAGGAATCAAAACCAACTCAAGAACACTTTATTTATTTGCCAGGTTAGATACTTGATTAACTTAATGATTTAAAGATCAGGGAATGGGAAAAAGAAGAGTGATATATTACTTGGCTAAAAATATAGAGAGAGAATGGAGGATGATTATGTCAGTCATTCAGCATGGTGATTTGTTGGAATCATACCTTCTGAATCTTCTTCAGATACATTACTGATAAAGTGACAGTGCAATCCATACATACTTATTTACAAGTAGGATCACTGAAATCAGTGAGGGCTTGTTCTCTGATGTGGGTTTTGTTTTTACTCCTGATGTATTTGTATTGGCTATCTGCCACCTTCAATAGCAAGCAAGCATTTGAAATCCCCTGAGGAAAGTTACTATAGGTTAGGTAGAAGACCTGATGAAAAGCAAGCAAGGAGAGAGGTGAACCCACTCCTGTCCCTTCCCTCCCAGTTTTCCTCTCATTGATCTAGAAAATATGGTTCTATATACTCAAGGTCCTACTGAATTAACTAAGCTCCTCCCCTCCCCTGTCCTCCCCCATGAGAAATTTTCATCCATAAAACATAATTGTAAAGCTCATTTTCTATTAAGGAAAAATCATTTATTAGTTGCTTAAGTCCTTGTATTATTATAAGTCAGCCAAAACTTCACATTTTTCATGCTCTGTTGGACAGGTCAAAAGTCCCAGACCCCTGCCTGAGTCTGGGCACTGCCTGTTCAGGGAAGCCCAATCCCTTCCCGATATGCTCTGGACTTTTCTCCCATCTTTACCTGGAAGGCAAGAAAAATATGAGGTATTTGCTTAGTTGTATATAGAAACATAAATAGCAATTCTCAGATAAATTTAAACCAGGTAGAAAACACCCTGAAATAATGGGTGCTAGGCTAGAAAGCAGACTATTTCTTCAGCTTTCTCCCAGCAGTTCGAAGAAGAGAAAGGAGATAGAGAAATACCTGAAAGATATGCATCAGGGGTTCCAGCTTATCAAGTATATTGATGGGAATTTTTTTGCCCATTTGATTGACCAAAGATTGCCAAGGTGCTGTTTCCAGCAGAAATTGACTTGTTCACTTGATCTGTTTCTCTATTAATGACTTAGATTGTTACCTTGGCAACATCCCAAAGATCCAAAACCAAGGCCTTCTCTCTTTTTTTGTGATTTATTCTTTTTTTTTTTTTGCTTTTAAAGTAATGACAGAGAATTGGAAAAAACACAATGATAAAAATCCACACATTGTCAAAGAAAATATTTTTAAGTGAAAAATTGCAACAAAAGAAAAAAGGTATATCTTAGTTACAATTCTATATATAGTTATCTAACACAATTATTATTTTTTGTGTATGTATATATATATATATGTATATGTATCTGTCTGTTTTTAAACTTACTATTTTTTTTTATAAATGAGTCTCAAATTTCATTATATTTGACCTTACAAAGTCTACATCCATAGGCAACCTGCTCATAGGTGACACCTAAGGCCAAGCTCTTGTTTGATGTTGGAGAATATCATTTT
The DNA here is from genome assembly GCA_033807585.1 of Hydrophis major. Classification (NCBI taxonomy): domain Eukaryota; kingdom Metazoa; phylum Chordata; class Lepidosauria; order Squamata; family Elapidae; genus Hydrophis; species Hydrophis major. The sequence continues at coordinate 180,089,725 of CM066329.1, forward strand.
TTCCAAAATAAAATTAATGATCTTTGCCTCTTGAAAAGAATTTATAAAGTAAACCTTCTAGTAAGAATCTGGCCATCCCACTAATCAGCGTATGGAGTTTCCTCACTAATGTCTTATTTAATGCTGCCAATAGACTTAACTACAACAAGAACAGATGGGTTTTCTCCCCTGCCATATGGAGATCATCACAGACAATGGTACTTAAACTTAAATCCAGACTGATGATTGGAAAGCCCCTTAAGCAGTAGGTGTTTTTCTTAATGTACCTAAAACCAATAGGCTAGAGACTGGATGGTAATCATTTGAGGAAACAGATGATTTAAGAGAAAATTCTTAAGCAGGTGCTGCACGCTAACTTTTTAAAAAATGAAGTAGTGGTAGTGATAGTGTATGTCTGTTTTCTGTGTTCCTTAAAGGAAAGGTTCACTATAGTCCTCAGGAGTGGACAGTTTATCTTCCAGGCAGGTTGAAATAGTCACGATGGCCAAGGATCTAATCCACATGGGGTCAATCTCAGAATATTCTTCTAGTTTTGCAGTGAGATTTACTAAAAACAACAATTTACCCCTTTACTGAAGACCTCCTAGACAAAATCTGTAAACAAAACTGGCTGCAAATGTTGCGTTCTGAATAAACGAGTTCACTTGGGTGCACAGCAGTCAATCTGAATTAGCACAGCAGTGCAAAACTTCAAGGAGCCTGGACAGTTCTTTACCATATCTGATGTCTGTACACAAAGAAAAGAAAACCTTCTTTGTTCTCACAATAATCCTATGATATTCTATTTTAATTAACTTAAATCTATTTTAGTTTCTCTGTTGGACTCACCTATTTTCTTTGGAGCACAACCCATTTGATGTCCGTATGTTGCTTTCAACCCAATCCCATCCAAACCTCCACTACCACCACCACCACACACAAATGCACAATCACAGACCCTGTGGAGTGAAAGTAGGCAGGTTGGCTACAGCTTATTCAGGTCATCAAAGCGATTTTATTCAAAGTAGTGCTTGGTGAGTTACTCCATTTGAAGCAGATTGATTGTCTCCAACTAGCTACTCTACTCTTGAGTAGCTCTCATCTAAAGAAAGTAGTATGGCCATGCCAAACTGGTGCTTTGATTTTAGATTTCATCAAGATATTTTGGCATTTCATTGAATCAAAGCACCCCCTTCAAGTTCTGCAAAGGGGCCCCTGCTGTAGCAGAACACAACAAAGTTAAACAGTCCATATTAAACTAGCAATATCCCAGGTCTTTGAGTCCATTGGCAGAGTCTAGAGCTTAAAGAAACTCATCCATGCTTCCATTTGCATTAGATACAAGCACAGTGCGTATTAGAATTGAAAACTAGAGGTTGTATAAGGAAAGCAAAACAGACTATTAATTACTGTGTTGCCATTTGTCCTTTAGAAAGAGAAGAAACCTCTGCCTAACATTCCCAGTGATCCCCAGCAACAATGGGAAGCTGTTCCATAAGCAGCTAAAAAAAGTTGCCATGACAAGTCCAAACCAGGTTTTATCTACTTATTTCTATAGCCCAGTAAATCCTTACACTAATGTAAATGACTTCAGGTCCCTACTCCTATCGTCTGTAATAGCTGGCATTTCAGGTGTTCTTATAAGGCCTTTTTTTTAGGCCACCCAAACATTGCTTAATAAAGTTTGCTGTTGTTCCCATGGAGTCTGACTTTCCACTGCTATTGTTCTTTTCCAAGAAAGGAGGCGAAAACCAGCCAGAGTGATTTATGAGGAGATTCATCTCTCTGTGTGGCTGAGAGAATAAATGTTAAGAGAACATCTTTCTAAAAGACCTCTGGCAAAAATGGACTCTCAGTTTTATCTGCATAAAGTGATGCCTAATTTTACCCAGACTGATATCAATATAGAACATTTAGGAAGTAACAAAGTTTTAAAACAAAATATTTTCTCTTGTACCATGAGAAGAATAGAGGTTATTTGCATCAGACCACGTGCAAAAGATAGAAGTTCTGTAGAAATATTTTGCTTTCAAACATTTGTCCTTCTAATATTAGTAAATTAAAAAAATGTGAGGTTTTAGTAATTAATCACAAATGTCTTCAATAAAATCAAACATATTGGAAAGATTGCCTGCAGTCTCTCACACTCTGTGCCTGAATATAAACAGGTTCACTGATGGATAGAGAGATAGAAATGCACACACCATTTGGAGAACTGTTCCAGATTTATGTCATCCTGCCCTCATGAATGGAAATCCATCATACTACTCAGAAGTATGATTGGTTGCATATTAAGCCAGAATGCATTTTTATCCATGCATTGAGCCCCTCCCAAGGAAGACTCAGTGCATGGATAGGCAGATGTTGTGGTTTCATAGTGTTAAAGGTATCATCACAGCAGTAATGGGATTCAATTTTTTTTACTACCAGTTCTGTGGGTATGGCTTGGTGTGTGTGGCGTGGCTTGGTGGGTGTGGCAGGGGAAGGATACTGCAAAATCCCCATTCCCTCCCCACCCCACTAGCCTGCTTTCCAGCTCCGTTCTCCTTTGCAGGGCAACCAAAGAAGACCCAGCCAATCAGCTGGGATTTGGGAGGCAGAGAAGAGATGGGGTTGGTGGGGCCAGTCAGAGGTGGGATTCGCCGGTTCTCTGCTCAAAATTTCCAGCTGAATTAGTTCTCCAACTGGTCAGAACCGGCTGAATCCCACCTCTGCATCGCCGGATGTAAGCTATTCCCAGCAAGACTTACTACTGTGCTTTGCTTTCTTCTAGGCAGCCCTTTGCACCCTGGGCAGAGGCAGAAACACCCTATTATTTATGCCACTGAAGATATATGGTGTGTAACTTTAAAAAAAAAAAAAATACAATTTTTCCTTCCTCAGTCTACCTAAATATTCACTGGGGTTTTTATTATTTTCATTTTTAATAATAAATATTTTTATTATATTTAATAATAAGTCCAGCAGTGACTGAGGTGGGGTGAAACCCTTCTACCTTAGCTGACTAGAAAAATTATAAATGATTCTAGAATTTCTCTCTTCCTGATCTTCTTGAATTAGCATTTCACTTTTCTCCCAGCATCAATGAGACGATAGGAAATAGGATAATGACTAAGCAACAAGAATGACAAATAAATTTGGGTAGTCACTGTAGAAATGCAGCGTATGCTATTTATGTTTAACTCCTTGCACCTTACACAGGTTCATGCTCTATACCTTCTTCTTCAAAAGTATTTTCAAAGCTGAGAGTGTGATTCTTATTGATTATGCATATTTGTACAGTGGCAAAACCAATTGGCTATTTTTTGTAAATAAGGATGTAGCAAAGTGTATTTAAACCCAGGGACAAGGAAGCTCTTCCACTAAAGGGGTTCCTTATAGACATTTCTAAGAAAACAGAAAAGCTATATATTATTTGCTTTGCCACACTGCTTGTTTAATCACCAGCACACAACTCTACCCTTCCTGAGAAAAGGACAAAAAATTTGCAAAATCACTGATCAATGAAAGCAGTCTTTGGTTGCTATTCTGACACCACTATAACCATAAAGGGGCCTAGGATATTATTTTTCCTTCCTTCCTTCCTTCCTTCCTTCCTTCCTCCCTCCCTCCCTCCCTCCCTCCCTCCTTCCCTTCACAAAGGAGTAGTTACTGGCAATCTGTTTATTCAATACTACTTCTCTCATCCATGCAACTTAATCATAGGCAAAAATGTAATATCTATCAAGTCAGCAAAATTAGTTACACACGAAGAAACAATTTTGCATAATACGTTTCCGAGCTCTTGGAGTTTAACACTCATATATACTCATGTGTACTTTAGCTGAAGCTAAAGATGGATAGAAGGAGAAGGGCTTAAGAGAGCCCAGAGGATGCTTTGGAGGTTAGCAGGAATGAAGGCAATAGCTTTAAAGTGCTTTAGAAGGATTGTGGAACAGAATGCTTTAGAAGGATTGTGGAACCCTTTCAATTAGAATTGCCCATTAAATTGTCCTGGAAAATTACATTAAAATATGTCTTCTTCCAGGGTATCTTTTTTTTTCTTCCTCCAATCTAATGTTGGAAGAAATAGCCTTCTGGGTTCAGTTCCAAGTGGGGAAGAAAGACCCTGGAAACATGGTGACTGCTTGGAAAGATGGTTTAATGGTGGACAGGATCACATGCCTTGGGTGAAGAAAAAAAAGGCAGAGATGCTGAGAGTCCCTTGGTTTTATACCCTCTGTTGCTATTTGAATTTGAGCTTGTATTCTGATTGGTTGTCAAGACTCCAATGGGGCCATGCACGGGCAACTCTGTAGACTGTCCTGAGTCCCAGGCTTGGTTGAGCCTTGCTGGATGATGATGTAATGAAAGGGCTTTGGGCAATGCCTATTATAGCTCTACCTGGACTAGATCTTTGTAAGGTAAAATAGACTGGCCTAGGCCAGAGTAGTGGCCCATTAGCAAAGGTGGGGGGGTGGTGAATTTCTGCCTCTCTGAGTTTCTACTTTTCTTTTTAGGGGAAATATATTGCCTTTTTAATATTTATCAAAATATTTCATTTTCCTACAAGAGGGGTGGGTTTTAACTTCCAACACTAGCTACACTTTGGATATTTTCGTAGGTTATCTAAATACTAATCAGATGGAAATCGGCCAAGGTTGACTAGTTGCTGTCATCTAGCTGAGCAAAGGCCTCTCCCTTCTTTATTCTCCTTTTGCTCAATTGTGTCTGATTCTCCAAAACTGCCTGGACAAATCCCTGCCCAGGTTTGTCATAAGTGGTTTGCCATTGCCTCCTTCTTAGGGTTGAGATAAAGTGACAGGCCCAAGGTTACCCTGCCAGCTTTGTTCCTAAGGCTGAAAATATTTGGCCACTTTCTTTCCAACGACTTCATTACATTCACCAAAAGGCCTCGGTGCAGTTCTCCAGAAGACCAGAAGGCTATTTTCATCTGACCCTCAGCAATATTTTAGCCTCTCCAGCTGAGACCTCACTTTGAAGTAACCTCACCTTCTTAGCAGAATGAGGCTTCCAGTGTACCATTCAAAGGGCAGGAAAATGGCACCTTGCCCTATTCTGTTTGAACAGCTGCCTTAGCCAGGTCCAGTTAAAACATAAAGGGCAAGAAGGAAAGACACAGGTGCTGATGTTCCCTGGCAACATTTAGCATCTGGACCTGGACCAGAACATCTGGATAAATTGACATACAGGACATCTGATCTCATCCTTCCCAGAGAGAGATATGTTGCTATTTTAATATTAGTGTTTCTAAATGTCCCTTTAAGCAGATTGATTTCCGTTTGCAAAACATATACAAATTGTGGTTCCCTTTTGTTTTCTGTTTTCTGCTACTCTGGAGTGTTACCAAGGTAACACACATAAAATGTACTATTGGGTAGTGATAATACAGATTGTCCTCAACTTGGCTGTGAATGAGCCTGGAATTACGGTCATAAGCCACTGCAGTCATAAGTCAAGATATCACAAGACCAGACCCAATTTTTAAAAAAGTTTTTAACAGTAAGAGAATGCCATTGTCATTAAGTGAATGCCTGCAGTTGTTAAGTGAACCCATTTCTCCCAATAAGTACTTTTTAAATCATAAAGTGTAAATAAATGCTGGAAACCAGCAAAAAAGTGACAAATAATGGTCATGTGATCAGAGGATGCTGCAAATGGCTATAAAAGTGAAGTGGTTGCCAACTTTCAAGAGGTGACTTCTTTCATCCCAGGATTTGATGAAGGGGTATTGCCTTTTCTCAGCTGAATCAATTGCACATTACACATCAGCAGCAAATCTCTGCCTGTTCTTCCCAGATGAGAAGATGAGAAGAGCTGCTTTTTAAGTCTCATAAAGTAGTTTTTCACCAAGATGAAATGTCCAGCAGCTACAGAGGTAACTAGCTATTTGCAGGGGTCTCAAACTCGCAGCCCACGGGCCAATTGTGGCCTGCAGGATGATATCCTGTGGCCCCCACCGTGATGTAAAAGTATAATATTAGTGCAGCCCGCAGGGGGAATGGACCTCTGAAGGAAGTCCCGCCCGCCGTTCCTCGTTGTGGCTTCTTCTCCACCCTGAACTTTAACAAGTCCAAGTACAGGTCCAGACTTACTGATGATCATCTTCAAGCCATACTGAGGGTCTCAATGGCCTCCTCTCTCAAGCCAAATGTGGCTCAGATATGTGAGAGGAAGCGTTGTCAAGTCTCTGGCAGCAAGGAGTAAGCTGGAGAAGCCATGTTCTGAGGAACTGTTCATGATCTTCATTCAATGTTCCATTCATGTGTTCAGGACAGTTCATGTATTGGAGAAATCATTAACTGTTGATGACATTTGAGGATATTTTTTAACAACGTTTTTTGTGGAATCCCTTATGCGGCCCAGCCTCACTCAGACTCTGCCTCTAGCGGCCCCCAGGTAAATTGAGTTTGAGACCTCTGCTAATTGGATAAAAGTATATATTGCTAAGAATCTATTCCCTATAAAGCAGAGATGTCAAACTCAAGTCCCTAAGGATGCTTAGGACTCAAAGGATACTTAGATCTGATCCATGCAGTCATCCTGGAAACAGCCTCTGCCAGTGAAAATGAAGCTTGGGAGGAGCCTTCCTGCACTCCGTTTATGCTGCAGGGGGCTGTTGCAGTCGAAAATGGAGCTCATAAGGGCTGCAGGTTGCCCTCCCAAGCTCCCTTTTTGCCGGCAGAGGGTTGCAGGAGACCATTGTGGCCGAAAATGGAGCCGAGGAGCCTGTTTTCGCTGGAACAGCACTTGGGCTGCCTCAGGTGCCCCTGACATGAGTGACGTCAAGCTGACCATGTCCTGCCCCCAGCCATGCCCCCCACCCCTGAGGTCAAACTCAACCCTGATGTAGCCCTTAATGAAATCGAATTTGACACTCCTGTTATAAAGCAAGGGTGACATACTTATGCGGGAGAACTGTTAAGATTCTGGTTAAGTGTTGGCTTCCTTTCCCTGCAGCCTGGCAAATAGGCAGGAAAAAAATGGAATAAATTGCTTTTGTAATTGAGCCTGTCCCTCCTCTTGTCTGTGGTTCAGAAGGGGGGGGGGGAGTTTAACATCTACCTTTTTTTTGCTAGACTCTTTAGAGTTATGTGGTTTTTTTTAGAAAAAGCTTTTCATTTCACTTCTGCTTTCAGTCATTTAAAAATGGCTTTAAAATAATCCACCTAGAGCCATTGTAAGGAATGGCATATAAATTTAGTACTCAATAAAATCCGTTAATCAAAATAAGAATAATTACTTGCACCTATTCTTGGCTCTAGCTAACTCCTTTTGCTTTAGCTTTACTTCATGCGTAGTCCCCAAGAGATTTCCCTGAATAATACTATCTTGCGGGGGGGGGGGGGAATGCAACGCTAGCTTGCTTCTCCTCAACCTTCTTAGACTTTCTGTCATTTCCACAATTCAGGAGGAGACTGGCTACACTTTTTCCAACTAAATTTTGTTAAAATGATAATTTTGTGCTCATTGCATCAGATGCATAGAACTTCCATAATCTGTACTGGTGAACTGTCAAACTCCCGGTGATTTTGCAATTTGTAGTTTCGAATCCATACTTGACAGCAAGGGTGAGGAAAACAATCACCCAAAATCTTCCAAATTGAAGGATCTTTCTGATTCGGCAATCTGTACATCTGCTGGGACGGCAAAGCTATTTGTGTCTTAGAGAGCATGCAATCAAGAAAGAATGAATTTGCAAGTGTGTTACTGAGGTTCCACCTGCGATTCCCAATAGCATGCTTTTTAGGATCTAGCTGGTGACCCCTGCTTTAAGCCCAGTACAGCATCAAATCCTCTGTGCCAAGGACTGACCGCAAGAGGGCAGCCATGGAGTGAGATGCAATTCCTGTCTGTAGAATATTTGAAAACTTTGCTAAAGTTGTTAACTCTCTCTCCTCACTTGAAGGATGATTTGCAGTTAACAGAAATGTTCTGTTATAACACTAACCAAGGGAAAGTAGAAAAATTAAACAGTTTGAACAGCAGACTCTAGTCTAGATAAACATCCTCATTGTGTTATTGTGAAATGAATGAAAAACAGCACTGTGGAAAAGGATATGCAAGCAGAGAAATACTGATGCTCAAAGCCAAAGCAGGGTTATTTGTAAAAGATGGTCAGAAGTTAGTTTGGTTAAGAAGCATGGGGCATAGAGAGGAACTATCCAACTGGACATGAATGAATATTTTAAAATTAAATTCATTTCTAGTGCCCAGATGCAAATAATCAAAGGATGTTCTGATTTCATTCCTGTGCAGAAATTGTGAATGTAAAAGCTTGTTTGAGTGAAGTCTAATTACATGGCTGTATCATTATAAGTGTATTGGCAACAGTGCAGAAATGGTTTGTCATTGCTTTCCTTTGGAGGATAATCTGTCGGTTTCCTAGTGTAGCCTATAGCTCTGGCATTTCCTGAGTTTCTCACATCCAAACGGCAACTATGCCAAAATTTGCTTAGGTTCTGAGCTCCAACAAGGTCTGTTAGACACTGCCATGTGTCGAAGGCAAGACATATAATCAAAAGATGGAAGGAACATAGAAATAAAGGACTTTGGCAGTAATGAAAACCCTTCAGCGCATTTGAGGAAAGAAAGCACATGTGATTTTTCTAACACAGTCTACTTCCTTTGAAATTATACTCCTGAGCTTCACATGAGGTCATGCTGATAAACCAGGAAGTGCAGCAAAAGTTCACTGAACCCATGGCTACATTTGGATAACTGCTGTCCCCAGTGTCTCATAGGCAAAGATCTCTTTATAGAACCAGCCTTAGTCTTGTGATGGAATCTCTGTAACTTATGCTGGGGACACAAAAACACTTCCCTTCATCAAATCAATATTTTAGGTGCTGGTGGGTTCAGGACCTACACTTGCTGAAGAGGCAAATGAGGAAGGGAAAAACAGAACACTGTGAAAATAGCTTCAAACTTCTCACCCATCCATTGTGTAATTTAGTCCAATTTGAGGGGATGCCATGAAGAGGGGGGTCAATCTGTTTTCCAAAGCACCAGAAAGCAAAACAAGTAAGGATCGATGGAAACTAATCAAGGAGAAAAGCAAACCTAGAACTAAGGAGAAATTTCCTGACAGAAAAATTAGCCAGTGGAACAGGTTGTTTTCAGAAGTTGTGGGTGATTCATCACTGGAAGCTTTTAAGAAAAGACTGGACAGCCACTTGTCTGAAATCATGTATGGTCTCCTGCTTGAGCAGGGATTAGAAGACTTCCAAGGTCTCTTCCAACTCTTTTATTCTGTAAATAAATATCAAGTTCTCAGAAAAGATTTGATTATAGACTAGAAAATCAAATCAGCTGTACTTAACTATAAGGCTTGACCTTTAGTTTAGTTTGTGCGTGCAATAGTCTTGCTACATTTATCATATACATAAATCGTTTTTTTTAAACCAGCTATCCATAAGTCTCAACAAAAAAAGTTCCAATTAATATTAACTTTTAACATTCTATCATTGCGTGTTTGTATCCAGTAATTTGTTTCTTGCACACTATGCACGGTTTAATTGATCCTTCATGTTTTCCATATTTCCAGCAATGGACCCACTAATCAAATTTAGAGAATGTAACCTCCATATCATCCCCAGTCCACCATGAGTACAACCATTTACATTCCAAAACAATAGTGTTTCCTTCTCCCCATGCAACTCTCAGTGCACAAATGATGTGTGACTTCTCAATCATAATCTTGGTGATGACATAATCAGAGATTGGATTGTGTGAACTCCTATTCATTGGTTGAGATTGCTGCAAGCATAACCCTGACTCTCCAATGAATATGATCCACCATGATCATTTTAGCTTCAGTTGTAAGAGAAATTTGATTTCTATTGAGAAATCTGCCTTCTTTCTTCCTTGTTTTGCTGCCTTGGAGCATGTATCATTTTTGAATGTTTGGAAGCTAGGATAAAATTGACTAAGATATTCCAGCTCCAGTGATAGAAAGAAAGAACCTGTCTGTAGAGGATTGGTAAAACTTTGCCCAACTGACAGAACAAATTGAGAAGGGGAATGTGAGATGCCCTCTCATTTCATCCTTCACCCACCTCCAACCTATCAGCTGGACTACAATTAGACAGAGATTTACCATCTTTCAGAAGACCAATAGACTTGTTTATGCTTCTTTCCATAAGATCAACAGATGTGCCTTCATAAAAAAATCTAAGTGAGAACTTACAGGGGTAAAGCACCTCAGAAATGAATGCTTCCTTCTCATGGACACCTGTTTCCCAGCCCCATCCGCCAACACACAGGATAGGAGTGCTGCCTTTAGAAATGGCCACATAATTAAGTTATGCAGACAGGAGTACTTGCTTTTTTACTGAAGTAATCATAAAACACACTGACATATTCTTATGCTGACAGAAAGGAGGAGGAATAAACATTGATGTGTTTAAGCTGACAATAACAGCTTAATGCAACCTACCATGATGGAATGAGGACTTTTCTGAGAAAAACAACCCAACGTCAACGTGCTGGCTTTGAGTGAAAACCAAAACCTGTTTTTTTTTCCTCCCCCAAAACAGGATATGGCTTGTATTTCTGAAGCTGTTTCTGGATGTAGTTCTTGTTTGCACTGCTGTTTATATATTATTGATGCATGAATAAAGTCCTATTGCTCTAGAGTTCACTGAAAGAAAAATGGCAGGTAAGTTGTTATCAGTTTCCATTACATTGGACATTGCACTTAGAAGTCTGGCAGATATCTACTTAACTGGGAATAAGCTGTACTGTACACAATGGGGTTTATTCAGTCATTACATTTGCCCAGGATTATGCTGTAAACTACACCATTTTCAGAGAACACATGAATTAGCTGAGCAACCTGTACACTGAGGAATTATAAAGTGCGTTTCAGCCTATGAAATGCTAATGCTGATTTGACATGGGCCAAACTCTTTATATTATTACCGGGCTTAAGATTTGTGTGACAGTTTTGGCTCTCCAATACAATTGAAATAGTTCTCAAACTGATGTTCAGCAAATGACTTGTGCCCCTCTGGCAAGCAGATGGTGAAAGCTGGATAATCAAGCCTGCCCTAGTTAAAAGGGAACAAGTTTGAAGATTTTAACTATTATAAAGTGACTCCTTCTAAGAGATTATTGACGATTAAAACTATTAAGACATCATGGGGAGATCTTCAAAGATTTGAATCTAGTGTTGCTGCATGACCCCAAGGGTATCAAACTCATGTCGTCATGGCAATATGTCACATGATCACAACTTTTTTCCACATGAAGCATCTGGCCCACGGGCCTCGAGTTTGACAGCCCTGATCTACCCTCATACCCCAGCTATCAGTAGGCCCTGCCCTTTGCCCTTCAAAAGCAGTTTGACTTGTAATAAGAACCTCATCACAAGCTATTCTCAATGTCACGCAAAGCTGGATCTGCCAGTTTCTCTTTCAGACCAGTATTAATCCTTTTGTGAACTCATAAGGATGGTGGGTTTTCAAGGCTCTCCGAAAGAAAATAATGGCAAAGCACAAACCGTTTCCATCAGGAGGAGGAAAACCCAGAGCTCTAAAAGCAAACATACTCCCAACAGTCTCCCTCGGATGGATCCTGTTTACCGTTCATGATCTCGAGTAGAAGGAATTGAAAGACAAATATTTTGAAATGAAGTTTTCAGGACGGAAGCTAAGTAAAGTGCCCAGAAGCACCTCACATTTTATTGCAGGCTCCACTGGTAGATTAATGTAATCAACTGATTATGTCGTAAACTTCCAAAGAGTCCAGTCCATTTCATCAGGAAAAAGATGGGTTTATTACTGTGCGTTTGATTAAGTGATAACTCGGAGAAGCATTAAAAAGATTGGCTTTTAAGGTGCCATAAGACTCTTGGCTATTTTTGCTGCAACATATTAACATAGCTTCTCTGGCAACCATCCCATGGGAAAGTCCTTTGGGGCCCACCAATCAGCTGATTTATAAATAAGTTGATATACCCCAAGCACTCTTCAAACCTTATGGCCCACTTCAAAACATCTTTGAAACCAAGCGAGCCTAAATCTGATCAGTGCCTAAATTGGGAACCACCTTGGATTCACATGTAAACTGTCTTTACCTTTACTTATCCTAAACTTGGATACTTAGTCTCTCCCACTCTTAATTCATTCAGTCATTTTTAATAACTTTAAAAAAAAATCAGATTGGTCAACTCTTATCAAGCAAGATCCTTGTGGGCTGCAATGAAGATTGACGGAGCCATTTAATAAAGCCTTTGCTTTCCTAATCTTCTTTGGCCTTTGCCTGATTGCCTGTTGTAAAATGGTTCCCAAGTACAAGGCCCAGCACATTGATTTGGGGACTACATGAGATAATCACATTATATCACACTGACAGTGAACAATACATAGAAAATGAAAGGCAGGACAGTCTTGTGGACAAATTGTTTCTCTACTCTTACCAACATCACTTGATGAATATGAATGCAATAGCGTAATTTCTTACTTGAACTTTCTGGCTAAGAATGGCACATTGGCCTTAAATGCATAGCTTGTTTTAACAAGACTTCATTCTACAAACACAACCCTTGAAATGTATAGAATATGCTGGCTTGTGGTTCTAAGTTTCAAGCAGAAGCAAATGGTGTAATGCATCTCTACAGCCCCAGAAACAGAGCTAGGCTGAAAAAGAGGTCAATGGTGGTGGCCAGTTTCTCCTACATGTTGCTGTATCAATCTTATTTTCAATTTTGGTTGAGTATTGACATGGCTCTGCTCACCTAATTTGGCAGGAAAAAAACAACAATTGCAGGTAAAATGGTAATTTCTATCATCCTGAAGTCTGATATATTATTCAGCCCAACAGTCAGAGACAGAAGCTCATCTATTCTTATTTGGAGAGTGGAAAAATATTGTGTGTGTCTGTGCGTTATTTGTATTACATAAGCCAGCTGCTGGCTTTGGATTTACAGCTCTCACTATACTTCAGTTAAAGTTATAAATTAAATTATAAAACTAGAGAGATTAGCTAATCTCATGCAGACTTCACCTTTCACATACACCGTGGCCTGTGTATGTGGCTTTACAAAAAAAAAATCCTTAATTTGAAATAAGCATGCAAAATCAAGGCAGCATTTTGCTCCAATAAACAGATTCTCTTACATTTGACATCAAACATTAATCAAGGAACACAAAAACAAAACAAAAATTTATGGAAGAGGAATGATTTTTATACTATACACACATACAGGGAAATGAGCCATAATTAGAAAACAATTCCAGAAATGAAACACTATTATCAGTAAGTTGTTAATTAATCGTGATTATTGAAAACCCTGATTTGGCTCCATTTCTGGAGTAAATTGAAGATAGGATATTATCCTTGTGTGCTTTCAACTGCTGTATTAGGTACGACTCCTTACCACATCCCCTGCCCAGAAGGAAATGAATCTCACAGGCTCACAGTTCCTTGAAGAAAGGACAGAGGAACTGCCCCACAATAGGATGTTCATTTGTCATCAAATTAGGAATTAAAGGTACTCTATGCAAGCTTAGACTATAGTCCTGATAGGACATCGTCTCGAATAGTTCAATCAGCATCCAATATGATTTCTCTGAAGAAAGCCAGTTGAGATCTACAGGGATTAATGGTTTTACATGTTTAACTTCAACTATCTTAAAAGAGTTAACAGACCTACAGTACAGCTATGCCTCACACTGTCCCCTTTTTCAGTGTGGCACCTGACATATTATATCCTTGTCCTGTGCATACATTCTTTTTATATATAGATATGCATATGTGTCTTATACTACAGATCCAACAGAGACACCAAATTCATTTGGATTCACATCCACAAGCTATCTTAAGCTATTTATAGAGGGTATATGAAAATGTCTCATTGTCCTCTTTAAATACAACTGCTTCTCCAAAAGAGTGCAGGCAGAATGATCAGGCCAAGTGTTTGCCCTTTCAGGGGAAGACCCAGGGCAAGACGAGATCTTGCATCTATATTTCCAAGCAAAGGGAGGGAGGGAGAGAAGAAGGGCAAGGAAATGTATCTAGGGGACCGGAATGCTTAGGAGAAGGGAAAGCGGGGGAGGCATGATCTGGCCAGATTTCTCAGTATTGCTTTTATATCACCTCCCAGCTTGAGGGTTGGGGGTGGTTCACAGATTGCTAAAGAGTTCATTTTTCTTGCTCCAGTCCATTTGTGGTGCTCGTTTGCTGGTACGTTTCTGATGGGCGCGCTCTTTGGCTACTGCCAGTGGGATGTCCAAGTCAAGAATGGGATTGGATGTGGTGCTGAGTTTGTCCTCTTTCTCATGAGAGTACAGCTGTAAGAACGAAAGGGTGCAAAAACAGACAATAGAGTACCCAACAGTTATCAGCTATTCTGCTGAAACAGCATCTATCTTATCCATGACCCAAAGCCCAGGCACTTATTGCCGGGTGCATTTACATGACACAACCCTCTATAGCTTGGAGTAGCCATGAGTATGAAGCCTATGAAGGCATCTAGCAGGCAGATTATTTTCATCTCCTAGTATTAAAGGGCCTGGAATATTTTGGTTTGCTGTAGGATGGGAAAAGATTAACTTTAAAACGGTTACTTTTAAAATTTGTATTGCACAGAACTTATTGTGAACTTATGAAAAAGGGAACAGCCAAGTGACACTGGAAACACTGCAGCAGAAGCAATTGGGGTTTGTGGTCCTTTTCTGCTGTCCTGCTCTGTGACCATAGCTGGAGGGTCAGAGAGCAGTGAGGTAGGTGACTGTTCTTTAATTTCCTGTCTGGGTTCAGGAACTCACACAGCCACGACTATAAGACATGACTGGTTAATGCTTTATCTTAATACCCACATCCTTTCAAAGGTCGCTGTAACCCTAACTCATGTTTCATTTAGCATGCAAACACATCTATGGATTGCTATTAAATTGTTATTATTTTTTTTTAAATTAGTTTAAACGCAGGTAGCTTTGGGCTGATCAAAGGAAATCGAAGTAAAAGTCAGTTTGGTCTTAGTGTTTAAGCCACACAGCAATGCCCAAGTTGTTCTGCAAGATCACAACACCAACATAATTTGCAAAAAGATTCCTGTCCACTTTGGGAGCCTGCAGAGAAAAAGCCTAGGAGGCTAGGCTAAATAAGTCTCTAGAATTCAGCCTCATTCCACTTTCAGGATCCTAAAAGCCACACTCACACAGCATTAAAATATGCCAGATTTGGGGTTTTCCACTGGATATATGCAGAAACGGCTTGGGTGACTCTGCCTAGTATCAGATTTGCTTTAGTAGTCCCCCCCTTTTTTTTACAAAATATAATTCTCAAAGAAAAGTAGAGATATGCAGTTCCAGTTTGACATCATACCCACAATCTAAATTGGAACCTCACACTATTGCTCCTGAAATCTCTCCCTGGACACAACTAGATCCTTCAATTAGTGTTGGGTACAAATAGCAAATCACCTCCCTTCACTTGTTTTCAGTAGGAACATCTTACAGTTCCTAATCCATTACTAAATTGCCAATAACTATTTCTCACCAAATAAAAAGTTAAAGTATAAATAAACTTCTTTTTTTAAAAAAAAAAAATATGGGTAATGTAATCTTCCCAAGCAGCCACAAAAATAAACTGCAGAAGTTTTCATTGTTATCACTGAGTAATGGTGGTGCTGCGGTTAGAATGTAGTACTGCAGGCTGACTCTGTACACAGCCAGGAGTTTGATCCTGATCAGTTCAAGGTTTGAATCAGCCTTCCATCTTTCCAAGGTTGGTAAAATGAGTAGACAGATTGTTGGGGGCAATAAGCTGACTCTGTAAACTAATCAGAGAGGGCTGTAAAGCACTATGAAGCAGTAAATAGGTCTAAGTGCTAGTGCTGACTAATTAAGAGAAAAAAGGTTTCTTCTACCAAGCAAACTGGGACTAAGCTTCTCCATCACTGCAAAATAGTACCATAGGCATCCGTCTGGTCTTTGAGACAGTCAAAGGAATATTTACCTATACCTCTCATTGGATTATCCACACATCACTCATCACTCCCATTTGCCTTCTACACCCAGACTGTGTTCATACCTCAATGGAAGGGTCACTTAGAGTTGAAGAAGGAGACACGGTCATAGGGCTAGAAGGGCTTTCAGAATTAATCTCCGTTTGTTCATCTCTAAGGTTCTCCTAGAAGTAAGAAAGAAAAAACTTAGAATTTAATGGCAGGAGAGGGCTCTTTAAGTAGTAGGCACAGCATTATTTCAAATTAAAGGCACACATTTTATTGCAATCCTTTCTTTCCAGCCAGTCATGATGATCTCATAGTCCTATTTCCCAACTGAATTGTTAACTGCTATCCCACAGTAGCTTCCCATACGGGACTGGTCGGTCGGTCTGTCTAGTAATCACACTGTGTCCATTTTTCTCAAAACCATTGTCTGCTGTATCATTTAAATACTCCCCCAAGCTGCTGGCAACAAAGCCAGAAAAAGTCTTGTGAACATACAGTACAAGGATAACAAGTTGATTCAAAAGAAATTTTCTTACAGAATTCTGAGTTGTGGGGGCAGTAGCAAATCCTCACTTTCCCTGGGAACTTTTAGTAGGGGGAGTGTTTCTTTATTTGACAAGGAATCTGTGTGGGCTATCTTTTTTCTGGTGACCAATCACTTGGAGGGCATTAGAAACAATACAAAATTAGAAAGTGAAACAGAATGGATGCCACCTAAATTATTCTAGAAAAGAGGTGACAATCCAATAAGTCCATGCCCAGCAGCTATTCTTTTCCTCCTCTGCTAACTTCATCTCTCTTTTTAAAACCAACTGGTCAGTTCAGCTTTTTGGAAAGAAGCAAATAAACCATCAGCAGCATAATTCCTCAAGCTAAGTTAGAGCAGATTCCCCTTCCGTGTTGCTTGCCTTTGGATCAATAAATTTTGTATCCACATGGGAGAACATTTTCTTCAATTGTTCTTACACAAGGGTCTGATGCTAAACATGATCAAGTATTATTACAAGGAGCCACTCCCTATCCAGTTCTTCTGCTTCCCCTATTTATAAGAGTATAAATAAACTTTAAAATATGATTCTTGATTAGAAAAAACAAGCCAATTTGATCATTTCTGTCTTGCTTGTTTTCACAAAATATAATTAAGATTAACCACAATTTGTCTACATTTGAATGATAAGCAAATAGTTCATTAAAAACTCCTTGTAGCAGCCTTGTTTTGGGTGTTCTCATAGCACCAGATTTCACCTTATGTACACAATTTAATCAGTCAGTTTTTGCTAAAATGCTATGCATGTATTGAGGTTTTGTTAAACTTTGAAAATTCTGGATAAGAGATAAGCTGGACAAATTGGGAGAGCAATTTCTGTGAAAGAGAAAAATTGAAAGACTGAAAGATCTTGAATCTTGAATTCTGTTGAAATGTTGTCCTAAGGAATATTTGCATTTCAGAGTCATTTAAAGCAAGAGAGTCTCTCTCTCTCCGAGTAAGATGGGAGATTCAGAAATGTGAGATATAAATACATGAATATAAATGTAAATAAATATTCTATATTAGGTTCTATAGAGGTATATGAAATGATTCTGAAAGTGATTACTTGCATTACATCACATGGCAGACTTATTCATCAGTGATGTAGAACAGTGACTATTTCTATATTGGCTTGCAATTAGCATTCAGCCCAATTAGGGAAAAATGACATTGAATGACATATCTATCCTGTTTACCCATAGTCTGGCAACATCCTCATCCTGCCTCTGAATGTATATTCCAATGTTTTTAAAAAGCCCAGCCCTTTTTTAAAAAAAGTTTTGTAAATGATGTTTTCTTTCTTCTCTTACTTTAATTAGGCTTTGTTTTTTCAAAGTAGACTGGAAGTAACTTGGCCTTTTAAAAGATGCGAGATTCCACCCATTGGGTGAAGGATGGGCCATTATATTCAGTGACAAGAGGCAGGCTCTGAAATGAGTGACAGGCCTTCCAAGGCATCAGCCCTCCCTCTCCTCAGTTTGCTTTTCTCTACGGGAACATCAAGCCCACCTTCCTTTCCCAATTTAGGAAGATTTCACCCTTTTGATCTGACAGCTAGTCAAGGGCTGCTCTGAGCAGTTTGTACAGAGAAGGTTTTTTTAAAAAAAAAAAAAAAAAAACCAGGGAGAAAGAAAATATCTTACAACTATTTGAAGACAATCTTGGCGCATGCAATGCTTCTGTATTATCTCCGGTGTGAATGTATTGGAAAACTAGGGCCAGTTAAAATTTCCTAACAATGTAGACTCGGAAGGCAAAAGAGTCGTTCAGTAATCGGTTGATGCTCCCCACCATCACACCAATAACAACACAGGTAGAGCAGAGGAATCTGCAATGTTGAACGTTGGGTCTTAACACATCTATCAAGGAACTATGGGATTGGCAGTAATTTTTACCTTCTCCACATCACCATTGGCAACTGGTTCTGGTAAAAGACCTGAGGGGAAAGGAATAGAACAAACAAACAAAAAAGGGGGTGAATAAGTTTAGTTTCTTCTAGCAGTTTTTGTACAACCCATTGCAATACTAATCAGCATATCCCGTAACCACCAACAGACTGAATAAAGGCTCATTGCTCCCTCTGGGATCTCCCAATTTTGCTACAGAAATATATCCCATCATCAGAACCCACCTCTCTCTCTCTCTCCCTCTGTTTCTCTTCCTCTTTCTCTCTCACACAGACACACACGTGCATGTGTAAAGAAACACACCCTCCTCTGCAGTCACTTCCACAGAGCAATGTATGTCAAAAATTGACCTTTTTTGTCTTTGGGAATTGGTTAAAGGAGTAGGACAGGTTAAAGGACAGATAATATTAGACATCATCAGATTGGGTAGGTGATCACTGTTATAGTTTATTGTATGTATGTATGTACGTATGTATGCATGTATGTATTCCCCTGCACACTTTTATCCACGGACTCAAGTACTTTACATGGGGACTATTAGGGGCTAAGGGCAGTGGTGGGATTCAATTTTTTTTACTACTGGTTCTGTGTGCGTGGCTTGGTGACCATGGCAGGGGGAAGGATACTGTAAAGTTTTCAGCCAGAAGTGGTATTTGCTGGTCCTCTGATCTACTCAAAATTTCTGCTACCAGTTCTCCAGAACTGGTCAGAACCTGCTGAATACCACCTCTGGTTAAGGGGTCAAATTAGTGCCTTCCAGTTGCTTAAAACATCAATTTGGCCCTTAGATTCCTCCAAAACTGGCCCAGAGTGTATGGTTTTCAGTGAGTGCCTTGTACCATTATAATCTCTCACAATTTTGTGTTAGGCAAGTAGTACCAGCACTGCCTCTGCCCTACATGCCATAGAGGTAGACGTGAATTGCAAAAGCATTCTAGGCAGTATCAGCCACAGGAATTTTCCCTTCTCAATCGCCCAATAGGCAGGTGATCAAATTGAAACACTGATGCCATTATTCCTGCCTACGTTACAGAGATTTGCTACATTTTCAATTATAGCATAGCTGCCTTCAAGGAGAATTGAGAACAACTGTGGTTTTATTCCTGCCTTTGTGTTATTTTCATAGAAACTCTGCAAAGCAAGCTGTGGTGAGAGAGAGCACTAAGATCCTCCTGTGAACATGGTAGCTAATTCATATCCCCTCCAACTTAACATGACTCTCCCATTTCACGTGTCCAACACGCTCAAATTTCTGAAGTGTGCAGTTGCACACTGCCGTTTAACCAACGGTGCTAAATAAATGCATGAGATTTCATACATTTCATGTAGAACTTTCTCTACAATTTTATAGAAAACATCTGGGGCAGCGCATAAACTGAAGAAGTATATCATGAGCCATGGAATGTAGACCAAGCACACTTCTCCCTAGCACAATCTCACCTTGCTGTCACTATGCCATTCATGCTTTTACTGCACACCTCACGGGATACCCCAAAAGTGAGACTAGGAGGAGCTGCTTTAATGTAGTGACAGGTGAGTGAACAGCATTCTTCCGTGGAGCAGTAGCAGCAAGATATTAATTTCTATTCATTTCCCTGAGCTTTCTTGGAGTTGATAACACCATCTAAAACAGCTGGTAAGGTGTAGGGCAATGATTTGGGATGGGCAGGGGTTCATACCTGGCAAACCTTTCACAAGACCTGCATGTTGTCCACGATTTGGATTTTAGCTTTGTTACCAAGGCTGTTTTGACCAGAAATGCCTGTCTGCCACCAGTTTTAAAATTCAACTGTGTAGTTGTTAAAACACTTTAATATAATGCAACGATGAAACAGAACCGATTATTTCATTTCTGCAAGTTGTGTTTCGCTTTGTTTTTTTCCTTTAATAAACTTCAAAAGATTCATGAATATAAGCTAATGTTATGTAAGAATAGGAGCCATTTACATACACCATAAACCCTGACATCTTTGTAGTCATCTTTTCAGTTCTTCCAACTAACTGCCTATGCCAAATCCTCTGTTCCTGCCCCAAGCTTTTTCTTGCTTAACTCTGTCTAGTCTTTTATCAGATATGCTGTTCTAACCTAAACCTTCATCCAAACATCTCTATCCACTCTCAGAGTTAGTATTCCTCTGCAGCAGGGGTCCCCAAACTTGGCAACTTTAAGATTTGTGGACTTCAACTCCCAGAATTCCTCAGCCAGCATAGCTGAGCTGAAGTCCACAAGTCTTAAAGTTGTCAAGTTTGGAGACCTCTGCTCTACGGTATTCATATTTTTCTTTTATTTTGCACATGATTCAAATCGTTGATATCTAACTTTTTGACACATTTCAACCGCTGGCCTTATTGTTTTATGGAATT
The DNA here is from genome assembly GCA_033807585.1 of Hydrophis major. Classification (NCBI taxonomy): domain Eukaryota; kingdom Metazoa; phylum Chordata; class Lepidosauria; order Squamata; family Elapidae; genus Hydrophis; species Hydrophis major. The sequence goes on from CM066329.1 coordinate 180,110,465, forward strand.
AATTCAAAAGAAAAAGTGTGGCGGAATAATTAACTGTTTCATAAATGTTGAATTGAGTTCAACTCTTGGAAAGTCATTAGAGGAAGTGACTCAGGGTCTAGAGCTGCAAGTCGGTGGTGCAACACCCGCTCTGCATGCTGGAGGATCCAGGAAAATGGGGGAAGAAGCAAAGGATGGGGAATTCTGCATGGAGAGCCGCTGCTAAGCAGGACAATTACAAGACTGAGGCTTGATCTGGATTAAAGCAACTTTTCCATGCATTCCGTTCATCTACATTATAAAAAAGATGTTGAGACTCTAGAAAAAGTATAAAGAGCAACCAGGATGATGAGGGGACTGGAGGCTAAAACATACAACGAACGGTTGCAAGAACTGGGCTTGGCTAGTCTAGTGAAGAGAAGGACCAGGGGAGACATGATAGAGGTCTTCCAATATTTGAGGGGCTGCCACAGAGAGGAAGGGGTCAAGCTATTTTCTAAAGCACCTGAAGGCCAGACAAGGAATAATGGATGGAAATTGAACAAGGAGAGATTTAACCTGGAAATAAGGAGAAACTTTCTGATTGTGAGAACAATCAACCAGTGGAACAGCTTGCTCTCGGAAGTTATGGGAGCGCCATCATTGAGACTTTCAAAGAAGAAATTGGAGTGCCATTTGTCAGAAATGGTGTAGGGTCTCCCACTTGGGCAGGGGTTTGGACTAGATGACCTACAAGGTCCCTTCCAACTCTGATTATATGTTATATGTTATATGTTATCTGCCAACTGGGAGGGGGGAGGGGAGGGAAGAGCACACTCACAAACCCAGTAATCTGTAAAACAATCTGCAAAATTCAGAATAGTACCTCAATGGAAAGTTTGAAAACTGCAAAAGCAAGCTGTTGAATTAAATTTGTGATATATTCAAAGAGACCTGTTAAGACCTGGTTGCTATGAAACCAACACGGTGGCCAGATTTACATATTATACTACAGCAGGGGTCTTCAAACTTGACAGCTTTAAGACTTGTGGACTTCAACTCCCAGAATTCCTCCTCCAGTCATGTTAACTCAGGAATTCTGGGAGTTGAAGTCCACAAGTTTTAAACTTGCCAAGTCTGAAGACCCTTGCATGCCAACCTGTCCCTCCCCCTGCCCCGCTTGCATTTAACCCAGAGGCACAAACAGAGGAATACACAGGATCTGATCCAGAATCACGGCATAAACCATGTCCCTTTTTGTGTGTGTGATGTCACAATAGACATAAAAAAGGGATGGCACTTGCATGGCAACTGTGTAATGCTTATCATTTAACTCCTCCCCCTGACTGACATCTGGCAGGGGAATCGGATCAGATTCAAACCACAGAGTGGAAGTGGGAGCCACATGACCATAAGTTACCACAAGTCAAGATAGGAAGAGAAAAACATTAGCTCAACAGCGGGGAAAGACCACAAGTCACAATGAGCTGCATTTCATTTTGATTTAAAAGAAAAGTATGACCCAAGTCACTAGGGCTTCTTCAGTAATCCTCATTTGGCATCACATGAAAGTTCAGCCAAGGTGCCCCAGTTGTCCAACTGGTTTCCACAAGTCTCCAGATTCTGTCAATCTTCACAAATGACAGTGGAAATTGTGTACTCAGTCCAAGAATAGAAAAAAGTCTCTTGTTCGTGCTCATCTACTTAGGATCCAAATATCTGCTTTCTGATTTACTTCCTCTCCCTTTCTAAAAATTCACATCCCCCAATGCAGCTCTAAGTCTCAACCATGTTTGCTAAGAAATTAAATAAGAGCAGCAGGCAGAATCCATTTCTTTTCTGGCTTGGATACTGTGCTGTGGTCAAAAGAAAAAGAAAAGGCAGTTAGCTGGCGTTGGAGTTGTGGTTTAGCAATAATCAAAGAGATAATTCTGAGGTGTACTTGCCAAAGACACAAACAATGCACAAGAACTGAAGGAAATGGCAGTTGGTGGCTGGTGCCACAACAATGAATCCTTTGTTATAGGGAAGGAGAGAAAAAAAACCATGTCCCCATGTTGCCTTAAACAAAAAACTAGACCAAGCTGGAAAGCCTGCTGAACTCTTTAGAGTCAAACCCTGGCTCCTCTTCCAATTATAGCATGTTGCACATAATTGCAAAATATTAGGACACCTTTAAGTAAAACAAATGGTCATCTTTCATAATCCAAGTATAGTTTTGGCTCTGGTTTAGGTGAGACAAAACTCAGAGCCAAACTAGAAGCATAGGCAGTCTCCATCCAGAATAATCCTCAGGAACAAAGAGAACATCAGCTGGATACAGGGTTGCTATCAGCTAAGAGAGAATGTAATTCCTTTCCACTTCAAGTTTTGCATGTCACACTGCAATATCATCAAGAGTCATTGTGGTGCAAGCCAGAGAAAGAGCAGCATAATATTGCCACTTCTGTAGGTTCATTCCCCAGATGTCAAGCCGGATAGAGTTGAGATGGGCAGTGAGATGGGCAGCAGAGACATATGAGAGGGAGGGAGGGAGGGAGGGAAAGGAAGGAAGGAAGGAAGGAAGGAAGGGAAGGGAGGAAGGAAGGAAGGAAGGAAGGAAGGAAGGAAGGAAGGGGAAGGGAAGGGAAGGGAAGGGAGGAAGGGAGGGAAGAAGGAAGGAAGGAAGGAAGGAAGGAAGGAAGGAAGGAAGGAAGGAAGGAAGGAAGGAAGGAAGGAAGGAAGGAAGGAAGGAAGGAAGGAAAGAAAGAAAGAAAGAAAGAAAGAAAGAAAGAAAGAAAGAAAGAAAGAAAGAAAGAAAGAAAGAAAGAAAGAAAGAAAAGGTACTGCAAATGCAGAGGTCCTACACCGGAAGGCGTGAATGTGTGAATCTCGAATGTGATCCAAATATGGACAGCTTGAGAATAAGAGGAACAAGGCACTGAGATTAGGAACAAGATGTCTATGAAAAGTTCTCAATTATTTAGGCCAGGTTGTCCCAAGAGTGTTTGGGACAACCATGGCCTATTACTACTACTAAGAGAAATAGAAGAATATGGAAAGGTGGCAAGGTTAAAAATTAACAAAGAAAAAACAAAAGTGTTAACAAAAAATTGTATAAAGGAGCAGAAAGAAGAACTAGCAAACAAATTAGGTATGCAGGTGGTAAATAAAGTAAAATACCTAGGGACCTGGTTGACTGCTAGATGTTCATCGATTAAAAAAGATTACTATGGTAAGTTAATAATGCAAATAATTAAAGATTTAGATAATTGGGCCAAATTGCAGCTATTGTTACTGGGACGTATTTGGACAGTAAAAATGAATATTTTGCCAAAACTATTGTTCCTGTTTCAGACAGTGCCAGTCAAGTTGGAAAAGAATTTTTTTTGTAGAATTAAAAAAATGTATATCTAAATTTATATGGCAGAGGAAAAAAACCCAGAGTGAAATATAAACTATTACAGGATGCCAAGAAAAACGAGGATTTGGCCTTCCAGATTTTGAATTATATTATGATGCTGCTATAGTAAACTGGCTTAAGGATTGGGTTAAATTAGAAAATAGAAGTTTATTAGTATTGGAAGGTTTTGATCTCCAACTTGGCTGGCATGCCTTCATGTGGGATGGAAAATCTAAACAACATTCATATTTCCAAAGGCACCATGTAAGAAATGTGTTGTTCAATATCTGGGGAAAGATTAAGAAAATCCACTACCCAAAGGTTCCATTGTGGCTATCTATATTGGAAGCGGTCACATATCCAAATCTATTGGATTATAAAAATATTGTCAGGTATAAAGATTTACTATATGATACTGGAGAGCTTAAAAATAAGAACCAAATACAAATTCAAGGAAAGGAGATAGCATGGTGGCCCTTTGCACAAATACAAACCCATTATAAAAAAGATAGAGAACAATTTGGCTTTAATATGATCCCACAAGAATTAGATAAAATATGGGTAGGAAAGGAAAAGAAAACAATTAGTAAAACATATAAATATCTTTTGGATTACAAATTAAAAGAAGAAATAGTCACAGAATCTATGATAATTTGGGCTAAAAACATGGGTTATAGTATTAAATTAGATAAGTGGGAACACATCTGGCAAACAAATTACAAATTAACCATGTCAGTTTCGTATAAAGAAAACTTATATAAAATGGTTCATCTCTGGCACTTACCTCCTGCGAGACTGGCTAAGAAGTTCCCCAACCTACCACCCAACTGTTACGCACAAGGAACATATTTTCACATGTGGTGGACTTGCCCATGTGCTCAGAAGTTTTGGAGAAATATTAGAAATTGGATTTTAAATATAACAAAACAAAACTTAAAACTTGAACCCAAAACCTTTCTGCTAAGTATGATAGATTTAAACATGGAGAAAAAATATCAATATTTAATTTTGCACCTCATAACTGCGGCCAGAATAACCTACACACAAAACTAGAAACTGTCTTTCATTCCTTCAGAGGATATGGTAATTAAAAAAATATATGAATGTGCTGAGATGGATAGCCTAACCAAATTGTTAAAAAATAAACAAGATAGTGACTATTATGAAATATGGAACATTTGGTATGATTGGTTAAAGAAAAGGTAATATTTGATATTTGGATAAGTTATGGAAATGACAGAAGACGTGCATTTAATTATAAACTATATAGAGAAATTAAAACATTAAAAGAACGAAGGAGTTATTGTAACAAGGCAGATCACGTCAATGATAAAGATAAAGAAAAAAAATTAACCATTGCTCAATATACGCTGTGGATGAATAGATAGATAGATAGATAGATAGATAGATAGATAGATAGATAGATAGATAGATAGATTTGTCTGTTTTAAATGTATGTCAAATAAATGTTTTTTTCTAGAATAAAAAAAAAGTTTTCAATTATTTAGGCCATGGTTGTCTCAAGGGTGTTTTTTCCAAAAAGCAACTGGATTTTTTTGGAGTGGGTGGTTTCTTTGAAAATGTTTTACTCCTTATCCAAGAAGCTCCTTCAGTTTTGACTGGAGAACTGTTAGAACTGAAGAAGCTTCTTGGATGAGGAGTGAAACCTTTTCATAGGGAGAAAACCCAAGAAAGTCTAGTTGCCTTTTGGAAAAATACCTTTGGACAAATACCTTTGGAACATTAAGAACAAGGTTTGCAGTAGACCCAGAGCTTAAGCACTCTATGCCCCTGAAAAAAGGGGAAACAAAAAGCCTTTGGGAAGAATCCAGAACTTTCAGGAGCTCACTTAGATTGATCCTTAGCAATCTGTTGGGCATTTGGCAAGTACAGCCTAAGGATACAGAAAAACTCCTTGCAGCCCATCCCGTCCATCCCCAGAGCAGTAAATTGGGAACTAGGAAGGGAATTTCATCATTACCATGCGTACCTTCTTCTGTGCTTGACTTGAACTTATGCCATCTGGCACCTTCCATATTTTCAAATAGGTTTTGCTGCTTTACACATTAGAAATTGCTCTATGGGTATTGTGTCTGAAGATGAACACTTCTCTTTAACCATTTAGAATACTTTAGATCAGGGGTGGGCAAACTTTTTGGCTCGGGGGCTGCATTGACTTTTAAAATTTGACAGACGGGCCGGATCAGCACAAGATACGATACATATAAAAAACTGCATTTGTTAACAGTACATATCAAACATAAACAGAAAAAAGCATTAAAGTATTAACATATTTTAATGAGAACAGTGTTATTGATCACTCATTTTTGCCAGTGCATCAAAGTCTGGTTGTAATTCTGTTGTGGCAATTCTCAGAACAGATCTGAGGTGTTCATCACTCATCTGGGATCTGTGGGGTGCTTTGTTGGTGTTCATCACACTAAAAGTCTGTTCACATACATATGTAGAGCCAAACAACACCAGCATCCTCTGTGCTATCTTCTGGATGTTTTTAAATTTGGCTGCACTTAATGAAGCATAAAACTCATCCAGTTTCAGGGAGTTGAACTTCTCCTTTAACACCATATCACATTGGAGATCAATCAGTTCCAACTGCAACTCCTGTGGCACCGTTTCCGGGTCTTGTGAGAAGGGACATGACACCAGTTGAAGTGCCCAGTCAATTTTTTCAAAATCACAAAACCGACGCCAGAATTCTTCATGCAGGTCATCCAGTGATTTCCTATATTTTTTCACATGTTGCGGGGCCTCTTTTAACGTAGCCAGTGTGGGGAAATGAGCAAATGACTTGTCTGACATTTGCTTCGAAAATAAAACTAGCCTGGTTTTGAAGGCTCTGATGTTTGCTTGCATTTCATGCACAAACTGGTTTTTCCCTTGTAGCTTCACATTCAGCTCGTTCATGTGTGTCAGTATGTCCACAGTAAAAGCTAAATCACAAAGCCAATCTGTGTCATTCAGCTCAGGAAAATTGTTAGTGTTCTCAAGTAGCTCCAAAAATGAAATAATCTCCTGTTTGAGCTCCCACATACGTTGACATATTTTCCCCAAACTTAACCAGCTGACATTAGAATAGTAAAGCAAGTCCCTGTGATCAGCGTCAGTTTCTTCAAGAAAATGAATAAACTGACGATGATGAAGTCCCCTCGCTCGAATAAAGTTAACGAGTTTCACAACTGGCTTCACTACGTGGTCAAGCTGCAACACAGATTTACACAGTGCTTCCTGGTGAATTATGCAGTGTAGGAAAATTACCTCCTGCTCAGGGTTGTCCTCTTTCACCCTGTCCTGGATTCTTTTGAGCATCCCGACGTTTTTTCCTGTCAGATTTGGTGATCCATCTGTGGTAATGTTGGTGAGCGTACTCCAAGGTAACTTGTGCCTCTGTATGACCGCTGACATGCTGTTAAATAAATCAACTCCCTGTGTTTTTCCTTTCAGAGATTCCATAGCCAAAAACTCCTCCTTTATCTTGAAATTTTCATTAATCCCTCTGATAAAAATTAAAAGCTGAGCAGTGTCCTTTATGTCATTGCTTTCGGCCAGTGCCAAAGAATATAATGTAAATGACTCCGCTTTTTTGTTTAGCTTGCTAGTTAAGTGTTCATCAATTACTTCAACACGGCGAGTCACTGACTTGCGTGATAAGCTAATTTTTTCAAATTTGTTCTTGCTCTCGGGACATAAAATACTTGCTGTCTCTACCATGCATTCTTTAAGAAATTCCCCTTCGGAGAAAGGCTTGCTGGCTTTTGCTAGTTTGAATGCCAGTAAATAACTTGTCTTCGTGCTTGCTTCTTGGATGGAAGTTGCTCGGTTAAAGGTGCTTTGCTGAGCCTGCAAGCTAGCTACCAACCTATCAGCAGTAGCCGTACGTTCTTGCATTGAAAGGTTGCTGGCGTAATTAGCATGCTTGGTGGAAAAGTGATGGCTGATGTTGTATTCTTTGAAAACCGCAATGGTTTCTTGGCAAATAAGACATACAGCCTTTGACTGGACTTCAGTAAAAAAGTATTTAGGCGTCCATTCTTTATTAAACACCCGGCACTCACTGTCGACTTTTCTTTTCTTTGACATTGCTGCAGATGGGTTCTGATCTGACCAGTAGAAGAAGAGCGATAATTGGATATGGCTCAGGCTCCGCAAAATCAAGTCACTGTGCCTAATGTGCAGACATGATATTCTTCCTATTAAAAACACAACTTAGATAGATAGATAGATAGATAGATAGATAGATAGATAGATAGATAGATAGACAGATTCTTCCCCTACGAATAAACGACTGTGTGTGTGTGTGTGTGTGTGTGTGTATGAATGTACCCCCTCAGTTTACACAAGTTGGCCACTTATAAGATAAGAAATAAATAAACGCCCACCCACCCCCAAAACATAACTTCTCCGGTGCCCACGGATAAACTGTGAATCACCAATTAGTAGCAGGGCTGACCCTCCCTCTTGAACCAACATCTAATTGGGGGGAGCAGACCGGCCTTCAGTTTCTTGCAAGAAACTGCTGGCTAACCCTGCAAACCGCTTGCTGAGGTGTGTGTGTGTGTGGGGGGGCTTTCACCTGCCTTTCCCCCGCTCCGGCCACCAGTTGCTCCTTGGGGCGCAGCTCTTAAAAGCCTGCTCCCAGCACCCGAGCAACATCCCTGCAACTTTTGGCTTCCTTTTAACTCGTGGGTGCTCGCGCTTGGCCCCGAGCCACACAGCGGAGGGGAAGCCCGGAGCGCCGCCGGGTCACCTCCTCCAAGCAGCCCGCTTGCCCGCCCGCCCACCGGGCTTCCCCTCCGCTGTGCGGCTCGGGGCCAGCCGTGAGTGCCTGCGAGTTAAAAGGAAGCCAAAAGTTGCTGGGAAGTTGCTCGGGTGCTGGGAACAGGCTTTTAAAGTGCCGCTCGAGCAGGACCGCCGAGCTGGGAAACGGTGCACCAAGGCAGGGCAAGACTCCACCAGCAGCGGCTTAGCTTTAGGTGGCTCCAAGCAGCCCACCCCACCCGCCAGGCGAAACCCTTCCCGTTCCTCGGCAGGAAGATGCTCCAGCCTGCAAACTTTGCCTTTGCAAAGCCCTGGAAGCCCCGGGAAAAAAAAGGGGGATCGGCGGGGACTCACCAAAGGCTGCTTGTTGGAAGGTCCCTGAAGGTGAGTTGTCAATACCATATTGAATTTCTTTCCCCATGCCTCACTCCTCTGATTCAAGGATCTGGGGTTGGAGGACTCTTCTCTTTGATCTCTTCCCTCTTGCAAAACTATTCTGTATTCCTCTCTCTGTGGAGCAGAGGGACTTGGGATGGTCCTTTCCTTGAGCCTTGCGAAGTGGAATCTTGAATGACGGTGATTAATATATGCCCTACTAGAGATAGAACAACTAGACCCAAGGACAGTTTTCCCCGAATGCCATCACTCTGCTAAGTAAATAATTCCCTCAACACTGTCCAACTATTTACAAAATCTGCACTACTATTAATTTTCTCATCACTCCTTATTACCCACCCACTTGTGACTGTATGACTGTAACTTTGCCACTTGTATCCTTATGATTTATATTGACTGTTTCCTAGTATGATTTGATTCCTTACTTGTACCCTATGACTATTATTAAGTGTTGTACCTTATGATTCTTGACTTTTGACAAATCTATCTTTTCTTTTATGTACACTGAGAGCATTTATACCAAGACAAATTCTTTGTGTGTCCAATCACACTTGGCCAATAAAGAATTCTATTCTGTGTCTTAAATCTTGACTTAAGGATTTCCAAAGTGATTTAATTGTTGATCCAGTTCCTTTCTTCCCAATACAGCAAACAAAATATGCACAAGAGACTCTTCCATCAAGCCCAGGTCAGACGTTTTTCCCCAGATGTTCCTTTCTTTAAAAACTAGATTACCATGATCATAAAAATTATGTTTAACCTAGAAACCTACTTTTTCCAAGTACCCAAAAATAGTTTCCACTTATATATGGATGCCAAACTTATTTGACGCTGGCCACATACTAATGAAGGATTTAATTGTTTCTAATAACGTCATGTAAGAAAATGGATTGGGTGATGTATTAAAATAAACCATTCCCAGCCACTCCTCAAAATCCAAGCATCTCCCTCATTATGCATTGTGGTAGCTATTACTATTTAGTTAATGGTAAAGCCCTCTATTTTGACATTATTTAATCACCATTAAAAAGATCTCATCTCCTGAATTACTTCTTCCTGCCCAATTAACTTTGAACTAGAATATACAATGACTCCATAGAACATAATGGCTATATGGATTCTTTTTGCATTACGGAACTATTTCTACTGCCCCTTCCATAAATGAAGCCTCCTGCAGACAAAAACACAAAAGCACAAACATTTATGTGGGTTGATAAGAAGAAGAATGTGGTCTTGCTAGAAGAAGCGCCCTCACACAGGAGGAATAACTTATTCTGAAGTTGAAATGGACAGCAATCTCTTCTGCCCCCGCACACACATATGGCCTCAGCTTGTTCACACCAGAAGAAAAATCCTTTCCAAGGTCTATTGATCCATTTGTATAAACTAGCACAGGTAGTCCAGAATTTACAAAATTTGGGGACCGTTCGAATTTACAACGGCACTGACAAAAGTGACTTATGACCATTTTCCACACCTACAACTGTTGCAGCATGATTGTGATCACGTGATCAACCCCGTGAACACGTGATCAAAATTCAGACACTTGGCCCCTGACTCTTATTGATGACAGCTGCATTGTCCAGGGGTTTTTTGCAACCTTCTGGCAAGCAAAGTCAATGGGGAAGGCAGATTCACCACCATGTTACTAATTTAACAACTACAGTGATTCACTTAACAACTCTGACAAGAAAGGTCATAAAATGGGGCAAAATTAGCTAAACGAATGTCAGAGATTTTCATATGAGGACCCCTCCTTAGAAAAACTCCCTCCCTCCCTCCCTCCCTCTCTTCCTTCCACAGGTTTTTAATCCAAGAATTACACTGTGCAGAGAGAAACAGACTATATTTTAGATCGGGGTGTCAAACTGGCGGCCCACGGGCCGAACGCATCACGCCAGGCCACAGCCACAAAGGGAAAAAATATTGTGATACGTCACGTGACAGCAATATGATGCGGCAAGTTTGACACTCATGTTCTAAAGCAAGGCTCTTCAAACTTGGCAAGTTTAAGACTTGTGGACTTCAACTCCCAGAATTCCTGAACTAACGTGACCGGAGGAGGAATTCTGGGAGTTGAAGTCCACAAGTCTTAAAGCTGTCAAGTTTGAAGGCCCTCCTCTAGAGAGAAACCTAAGCAAGTAATTGCCAGGATCCAAGTTCCATCGCTGTATCCATCCTATGAGCCCCATCTGTAAATCTATCTGAATTATACACACGATGCCTTGGACATCTTTTAAAGGTGCAGAATCCACCACACTCATCCACTAATCTTAATCCTGTTCAGGAGATACAGGGAATTCCCCCTCCAGGACATAGATGATTTGGGAAGCCCTCATTGTATGCCAGGCATGAACTCCAAAGGCCAAATTTCAAAGGCCAGAATCTACAGCAGGGATGGACAACCTGCAGGTCATATGTGCTCCCCACCATGCTCATGAATGCCCTGTTAAAGTTAACATTTCCTGCTGCTGCTTTGATAAAATAAAGATTAAAACAGGGGTACAACAACCCTGCCAGCTTAATTCAGAAATGGCTGACCCCCCAAAACACAAATCAATAATCCTGGCAGCACCATTCCCTGAGCCTCCCAGTTTTTAATCAACACTCAAAGAGTAAGACTGCAAAGTACAGCAGGCCCTGCCCCAAACCTATTGTCTGCAGATCTCAACAACAATACAAGCTCTAATTTGACATCTGGGCGCCAAGAGCATGTGAAAAGGGTGAGCTGGCATGTGTCTCTCGCCTTCTTGGGTTTTTTTTTTTTTTATCCTTTCATTGCTGGGATGCTGGGGACCCCAATGCAAGGGTAGATAGCTTGATGTGCCTCAAATGTGTTTTGTGCTAGTTCATCACAATCAATTTAAACTGGCATGGCTTAAATGTCTGTCTGTTTTTTTTAGGAAAATTCTATTTTGTTGTCTGGGTGTAGAGAGCAAGGAGGATAGAGAAAGACTCTTATTTGTATGGAAAGGAGCCAGGCATTCCCAAGACTGGTTCCCAGTTACCAATGTATGCTTTTCAAGGACAGGCCTACTGGGTTCGTACATCCAACATTTTACATCCATTCATTTATATGAAATTTAGTGTTCATTTCTCTGCAGAACCAGGCCAGCATTTCAGAACTGTAACCCAGAGTTTGGGGGAGAGGGGTGTCTTTGTTCTATTTTTGAGGGAAAATATACCCCTCAATAGTACAGCACATGCTTTGAATTCAGAAAAAAATCTAACTTCAATCCTTTCAGGACTGTCCTTGATGGGCAAACTGTCCTGAACCATGGACGGCAGCTACCAGTCTGTACCCATAATTCTGGGCTCAATAAACCAAGAGGGCGATTCAAAACTAAGCAGCTTCTTACATTCCTAAAGATGGAAGAACATCTTGTAACTCATTTAACAATGAACTCAGCCTTTCTGAATGAGCCAATGACGTGCTTCCACACTTCTTCTCTAGTACTTGTATGCCAAATACCCCTATTGAAGATGTTCACATAGCACATTGTTCTTGGCCATTCTGCATTACTGGGATTTATTTAATGTTTAAAGGGATTGCTAATTCCTGTCTTGTTTCTGGTGAGATCAGTCAGTGACGGATTAAGTCTCACTGCTGCCCGAAGCACTGACAAATCTTGTGCCTCCTTTGTACATACTGTACAAACAAAGCCATCTTCTCAACTTCATGGTGCCCTCTTTGGGCTTGGTGCCATAAGAACGTGCTTATACTCTGCTTAATGTTTAATACACCACTGAGATCAGTTATTTCCACTCAAGACTCAGACATAGCCGCATACACCGCACCATTTTCCTCCAACAGAAGGTATAGGACTCTAAGGCAAAAAATGAGAAGGGTCAGGGGCTCTTTGCTAGCCTATCCAGTAGGCCCATGCTCATCTCACACTTGCATTCCAACACACTCACAGCATCTCTGTCTAGGAAGGAATTGTTCTTTAAATCTCACCCAAACCACAATAATATCTTCTTTAGCAAATGGATGCCATACCTTTCAGATGGGCTTCAGAGGGGATGACTTTGCACTTCTTGAAGAATTCATCTGTTAAACTATCAACCACCAGCAATTTGGTCTCATCTCCACCAGACTTTATGGCTGAAACAACATCTGAGTGTTGCTTGCCTTCCATACATTGTCCATTCACCTGCCGGGAAAGAAATATGTTTCTGAGCCCAAAGAAAGAAACAAATATTCAGGAGGGTGCCCAACAATATTGGAGATTTTAGAAATGTTGGCATCTACCCCACAACAACCAGTAGCCCCCCACAAAAACAGCAAGTACAGGACTAATATGGTATCTTATGAACTATTTCCCACAAAAGCAATAGGAATCATCACAGCTGAGTCTTTTGCCAGTGTCATCGGATACTTAAAACTGTCACACTCTATCATTTGGAATTAGTTTTAACTATCTAAATTACATATAGTAAATGCCTTTCTGTGGGGACATAAATGTCCCTCAAACAATCTTCCTCAATCTTGTATGCTCCAAATGTATCAAACTACAATTCTCAACATCCTTAACCAGCATGTTTTAGTGTTTAACATTTCCTGTGAACAAGGATATTTAGGTGATGACTCTGCCTTGTGAGCAAAATAATGCCAAGATGAAAGGCTGCTTTAGAGCTTCATTGCCTTTCCAAATTTAGCAGTTTGTGTGAACATGAGGTAGATGGATCTAAATCATGGTTCTGCTCCATCTTCAAGTAGCTGCATTTCTATTAAAACCCAGTTCCTTATACCTTACATTAATTCCTCACATATATTGCAAAAGGTCATGGAGCATAATCCTTGAAGACCAGGTTACTTCTGATGGACAAACAGATTTCTACCAAAAGTTGTCCAATAACAAACATTCTCAATGAAAATTCTCCCATAGGTTTCCAAAGAAGTGCAAAGAACATCAGATCAACAGATGCAGTCTATTAAATCCAGTGCCCATGTAGTGTCATTCAAGAGTAGCTCTATGATCCTAGGATACCTATCTTTATGAGGGCTCTGGCGGTAGGCCTTTCAGTAGGAACCATCAATGATTCCTTACCATTTCACAAAACTAAAAATGGTCCCCCTGGGTTACTTTAAATTTCAAGTAAGCCATTGCTCAGAAAGTCAGCCTAGCAAAAACATAATAATGTTCTGTATTTAGACGAGCTTAATTTTGCCCTATCTGAAGGTTCAAGAAGGAAGGAAATATGGCCATTAAATTCTGCTCAAGATTATATTATCATTCAAAAATACCATGTTTGTGGTTTCTGAATTTCTTAACGAATATGGCCAGGGACTATTTTGGCCAGGAATATAAAGATACATTGTGGTTGCTATCTTAAAAGACAAGTGCCTTGTGTAACACAGCAAACAGGCCAGGAATGGATATGGCTAGATTGCAGCAACAGTAGTATAAAAATGACTGTAGCCAGAGCTTACTAAGCACCCATCATGTGCTAAAAGGCAATCTACAAATCATAAAAAATAAATTACAACATGTATCAGAATTTTAATTTGACTGAAAGTGGATACTCCCAGCTCTGACCTTTAGTTGATGCCATTACTCTTGCTCACTATTCTGAAGTTATTCTTATTAGTGAGTATGACTTGACAGCAGAGAATAAGAAAATACGCTGTATTTATTTATTCATGTTTACTTTTATCCCACCTTTATTTGTCCTTATAAATAATTTTACACTCAAGGTAGTTTTAAAAGAAAGTACAAAATGCACTCACAGAGGGTATATGGGTATATGACTTGCATATTATAACCCTTATATTAATTTCACTTTGAGCTAAAAGGTTTCCTATTTTGTTTCCAAACAAAATACCTTGTTTCCCCTAAAATACGACCTACTCTGAAAGTAAGTCCTAGTGTCAACTTGTAAAACATTCCTATGCTTGTTTTTTTACATGTGTGCCCTATATAAGCCCTACCACTCAAAATAAGCCCGAATTAAGATCCTGCCCACTCCGGAGTGGACGGGTAAAAATTAAACTAGGGTGGGGATGGGGGACTGGAGCTGCCCTACTGCTTACCTTTGGACAATTGTAGCCAGGCCTCGCACCACCCCAGCACCTTCTTCTGCAGCCAGCAAGACTGGCAAGTCTTTCCTGAAGGCCTCTGGAGCTGATAACAAAGCTCTGGATAGATCCTATAGGCTGCAGAGACCTTCAGGAAAGCATTGCTGGCTGCAGAAGAATTCCTGAAGGTAGTGAAAAGGAGGCCAGGAGCGACGCACACAAGTGAGGTTAGTCAGTGGATGACATCCCCCCAAAATAAGACCTGGTGCTTTTTTTGGTGGCAACAAAAATATAAGACAGGGTCTTATTTCGGGGAAAACACAGTAGGCACCTATAGCAGCAGTCCCCAATCTTTATGACTTTGCAGACCGGCCGGGGTAGGGGTGGGGGGAGAGATAGTTCCCCAGAAGTGGCAAGCACGTGTGCAGCTCCATTTGTCTAGGGGTGGGCCCACGCACCTGCTGTTTGTGCAGATGGAGCTACACGCACATACTTGCCTTCTGCTGGCACAAGTTTGAACTGTGCATGCATGCTTGCCCACTGTTTCCGTGGACTGGTTCCAAATGGGCCATTGCCTGGTATTGGGCCGTGGCCTGGGGGCTTGGAAGCCCTGGTCCATAGCAGCTTGCTGCTTAAATCAGAATTGCCCTTTGGGAGCTTTCAGTACATAGCAACGCATGGAGAAAAGGGACTCACATCATGATGCTGCAGCACTGCTCTGCGCAGCCTGACTTCCCTTGCCCTCCCTATCAACCCCCATCCATTTGCAAAGCCAGCTTGATAATTCAATGCAGGGTCAGCAGTAAAGAGCTTGTGAGCACCAGCATCCTTCTGACACCTCCCTCCGTGTTGGCAAACTTCTTATTTTGCTTTAAAGGATCTCTTAATTAAAACATAATAGAAGCGGAGCTGGCATGCTGCATAGCAAGTACCAACTCTATCATCATCTTTATTTACCAAAAATGCCTCTAGGGCCCCAAAGGCTTTATGACTGGGCACATGCCAAATGACGCATGTAGCACAAAAGATACACCCAGGGCTTCCACAACACCGACCAATCAAGACTGCCCAAACCTGGTTTCGTGACACACTGAAGAAACAAATAACCTAGTTTCTCAATCTCCTTTCTGTGCAGTTGATCTGTAGAAGCCTAAACTAAGCAAACTTTAGGGTAAAAATAGCATGCATAAAAATAATGGGCTATGCAACCTTTGGCCTTTTTATAGGAGTAAAATACTAACGGGTCTGTAAACATATACACAGTAGAAGCTGTATGCGGTTCATCTCTCTCCCTTTCCTAGCTTACACATTGGCACAATATGAGGAATTGCTTTCTTAGCCTTTACTTTCCACTCCGTGTGGCTAAACTCATACCCTCCCCAAAGTGCAATTTGTGCTCATTTCTCCCTGAAGACTGAACAGAATTTCATGCTATGAAGGCATCTATGCAAGTGGGCAGTTGGGAGTCGGTATAAAAAGTCACATATCTACACTGTTGCGTAGCTTCATCTCTAGCCATGCATGCCTCACAGCATTGATTGTGCAATCCGATGGTGACTGAGGAAAATCTCATTCCTGTACTAATCCCCAGATAGTGTGAATAAATTATCTTTGTTTAACTTAGCCCTTCCAAAGCCTTTCTGTGAAATGACCCAGTGCAGCAGATCTATTTGTCTTTGGTTCCTAGACTTGGTCATAACTTCCTTACCATGGGCGTTTCCCCCTCTGATCTTTAAAAGAGGCTATTTGGAATGAAACTGAGCCTGGGTTATCAACATCCAATCTCTCCTATTGTGCTTATGATACCGTCCATCAAGAAATTCAGGCTTTAAGCTCATGGTGTGAAACCAATGTCAAGACTCAATAATATTCTTTTAAATCATAAGCCTATTCTTCCCCTGCGACCTTTGCCCCCAACATCTTTTTATTGCTTTCCCATGCTCCAATTTAATTGGCAAATTCCTCCGGGCAGGGACATGCCTTGCTGGATGGTGCTGTAATTAGTGATGACAATTTGAAGATTCTGAAACAAGCATCACGGAGGTGGATCCACTGAACTCCTATGCCAAAAGCATCCAGGTGAACCCTGCTGCCAGGTGAGATTGCAATAGTAAGAGGAGTCCAGGAATGAAGGTCTTAATTTATATTAAAATATGTTAAAAATAGTCTACAAGGATCTTTAAGGAAATGGTCTTAGACAAGAAATGGAATTCTATTTATTTGCAAGGTAGAGGCATTTGGGAAAGACAGAGTTACGTTTTTTATGGCAGGGTATAGAAATACTATATAACCATAATTACTCTCAAATCAGACAATGGGTATTTTAATCCTCCAATTTCACTGGCTTCCCCCAATTTTTTAATCCCCCCAATTTCATTGGCTTCAAAACAAGTGAGGTGATTTTGAAAAGCCCATAAAATGGCTAAGCTGGCACAACTCTTGGATCACAACTTCCATTTAATCAGTTCTCTTTGAGTCTAGGTTAGTCAAATGTTAATTAATGTGGAACAAACAGTGCATTTCCCCCCAGTACATACCTCAATGATACGGTCTTGAGGCTGCAGCCCTGAAGTTTCAGCTGGAGAATCTGGATCTACAGCCCGGACATATTGGCCTGGTTTTGTCTTATCACTGTGGAGGTTGAACCCATAGCCATTGGGGCCCTTCTTCATCTGGCAGAGACGAGGTCTCAACTCTTTCTAAAGCAGAGAAACAATAAAAGGCATTTGGGACGTCAGTTTTCAGTTATTGTCACCGAATCAGTTTCTTTTTGATCAGCATCTGAGACTTGCCATTGGCAGTCCTAATATCCAATAATGCAAATTTGGGCTCTCTAGAGCAGTGGCCCCCAACCTTTTTCGTACCACGGCCTGGTACCAGCATCACAAAATGATCCACAGCCCGGTACCAGGATCAGCATGCATGACCAGCCAGCCATCCCCTGCTTCTCCCCGCCACCTTCAACTCCTCCTTTGTACCTTTATTGATGGGCTTTGGGACGGCTTCAGGATGGTCACTCGGCTCGCCTTGCCTTGGGTGCTGAAAGAATCCTCGCACCTTAGTTTCATTCGAAGCCGCCCCCCCCCCCCTTCGATGAAACTAAGGACGCGAGGATTCCTTCAGGACCTAAACGCCGCTTTCCAACTGGAAAAGCTCACCCGGAAGCACTTTCTCATTGAAACAAGATGGCGGCACCCAGCAAACCGGCGGCCCGGTAGAAAATGTTCCACGGACTGGTACCGGTCCAGGGCCTGGTGGTTGGGGACCCCTGCTCTAGAGGAGTGGGTTATGTCCTTGACAGGTTGGATTTGGTGCACATTCCCATATATATTAGCAATACAATCACTTACAAAGCCTGCCTAATAAGCCAACACCAAAAGCAGTAAAGAAGGAGGAAAAAAATTATCTGCTACTATAGACTGATATGGCCTTCTAGTTTATTATACCTTTCTCATTGCCTGCAAGTGATATTTATGGAGGAAGGGGGAAAAAAAACCAGCCAAAGGCCGGGACTGTTCAATTACTTCTCAAATTCTTTCTTCAAGGCTGAGGGCATTTTGTCTCTTCACCTTCTCTCCATCCATTCCACCCATTCCTCCTGGAACTGAATGTTCTGGTATATATACAGCATATTTCATGGTAGCACATAAGATTTCTATTTAACAAATGATGGATTTGTACAGAACTGCATCACATAAAATGCTTATGTGCGTTTACATAACATAGGCACATAGCTCAATCCAGAGAAAGCCTTCCTTTTTGCAGCAAGGCCTTTCTGAAAAAATACAGCATACATGCCAATAGGAACAAAGAAGAACAATTCACATAGGTGAACATCAGTAGAAGGTCATTGAAGAATGACTGTCTCTTAGAGTATTTATAAGGGGAAGCAGTTTGGTCTTTTGGGCTAATTAAAACTTCTCAAGGACAGCCCCAGTTGAATGTTTACTAATAGTTCCAATGACATTTGCAGGAACACATATTGTAAGCAGCCTTCCTCTTACAGCATTCCTCTATTTGACTGGGTCCCTTCCAGATGCTACTCTGTTCCAGGTTTCTTTCTTGATCACAATCAGAACAGTGGAGGATAGAACATGGCAGTAGGAGCTCTTACCACACGCTAAAGGTGTCCAGAAGAAAGGAGAAGCTGGCACACCCAATCTGCCACACAGCAATTTCAACCTCATCAGATACTGAAGCCAAGCCGAATGACGGAATAGGTGAGGTTTCTGGAGAAGCAAACATTCACAAAACTCCACCAGCAACAAGATTGTGTTGAGATCCTGCCAGAGGTATCTCACACATGTGGCTTATTTACATCAGAAGAATAAAGCCAAAGTGTATCAGATGTGATGTGTAACAATGATCCCCCCCCCCCGCGCTTATGTGACTGATCACATAATTTAATTTACCTAGTTCTGCTACTCTCTGGTTTGAAAAGATAATCTACTTCAGGTGGAGTTCAACTTCTAGTGATTTCATGGACGCAGCCACACAGATTTCTAAGCAGCAATGCAAATGTTTTTCAAATGCCCAATTTAGCCTACAACCCAGTTATTCTCTGGAGATTGCCTAGTGAACCACGAACCAGATCTGACCCTGCTTAGCTTCCAGTCAGCTTACCTTATCTTAATTATAGAACCATTAAGAAAAAAATGAAGCACTTTCTCTCAAAGATAGTATAAACCAGGGGTCTCCAACCTTGGCAAATTTTAAGACTTGTGGACTTCAACTTTCAGTTGAAGTTTGGGAGTTGAAGTCCACAAGTCTTAAAGTTGCCAAGATTGGAGACCCCTGGTATAAATCACCAGCAGTTGTTTGAGCTGGATGATATAAACATATTGCCTGGCAAACCCCACCTACTAACGAAGTTCCTAAAAAAGGAAGAGAAAGCAAAGGCCGCATAATTTCATTATTGGGAAGGAAGGAAAGACATTTCCAGGAAAAGGACAATTCTAAGATTTTTCCCATGGGTAGATTTGGTGTTTTATACTGGAGAAAGGAGGGCATGAATTACACATATAAAACAGTCTAAGGAATGTCTAAGGAATGAAAGTCTAAGGAATTTGGTTCCTTCCGGAGCCGCCTTGGTGAGATAGGTGGCATAGAAGTCTAGTTAGTAAGTAAGCCAGCAAGCAAGCAAGCAAACAAACAAATAAACAAATACATAACTTGTGTTGTCTATCTCCAGTTCACATAGCCATGTTTTTCAGCCCAAGGAATCCTCAAATGCCATACCTGGAAAAACTCTCGGCAATTCAGACAACCTGATCGAAGGCAGGTTGGGGCAGACTATTCATGATATCTTTTCATGCATGACAGATCACAGTTACACACGCACAAATTATTAGGGAAATATTTTTCCCCCTCTGTTGGGGGCTGAATACATTTGGAATCAATCTGTTTAACAGTTATTTGTCAGGAAAAGAGACAGTCGAAGGTAGCCTCGGTCTAAGCCACTGTCAAAAGATTCTGGGATTTTACCCATATTGTCTTTTTTGTCTGCTGAGTGGGAATCAACTACCATGTCAGAGACTTGGATTGATTCTTGCTCCCTAACTCTTATTCTTATGCATGGACTGTGCTCTTTTCCATAACAGCCTCGTCTGCATTCAAGAAGTCCATCTAGGACACATCTCTTCAGTGTAACCTCCTCCTTGCCCTATATGCTCTTCTTAAGCAGTTATTACACAAGGCAATCTGTATGATCTTTTATTAGAAACCTAGCTCTGATTTGCTAAGCATGCTAATGGATTCGCCATCCTTCCCACCATGATGAACGACCTACTTAACATTCGGTAGTTAATTATGACTTCAAGCAAAACCAAATATTTAAGAAAAGCAGCATCGTGATCATCATCACCTTAGCTATTATTAAAGGATACAGACAAATGTTCAGAAGAGCCCAATGGAAAAATATACAACAGGAAGACAACTGCTGCAAGCACACATACTCACAGGATGCGAGCTGATATTAAGAATCCTGATCATCCCATAAGAAAAGGAAAAGTTATACTGGGAGCTCCAATACATAGGGGGCAAGTAAAATCTTTATAGAGGCCTTTAAGGGGCGAAGCTCAAGAACTTTGGCCACCAAATGAGAAGAGAGGACTCATCGGAAAAGATCCTGATGCTGGGAAAGATTGAAGGCAAAAGGAGAAGAGGACAGCAGAGAATGAGATGGTTAGATAGTGTCACCCATGTAGTGGAGTAAGTTTGGACAGACTCAGGGAGACAATGGAGGACTGGGGAGTCTGGCGTGCTGCAGTCCATGGTGTCACGAAGCGACAAACACAGCAACTAAAGAACAACAATATTAAGGGCCACCTGGCCACACTATGCCTTCTTTGTCTTTTCAACAGACAGCTGTTTTATTTACCCAGTAATCTGGATCTGGAATCCCTTTTTTAAAAAAAAATCTCAAAAACCAGATGCACCTTCTAAAATATGCTGGCAGATACAAGAAAACAAACAACCCATATTAGAGGCACATTTTTACACAAACCAAAGAATACCCAATGACAGAAGGGGCTTTCTTTGAGATTCCAACTCTTCCCACAGCTTTTTAAATGTAAGAATCAAAGGACTAGCAATATGGAGTTTCAGCTTAATTTGCCATACATCTGGCGTACCCGTTACTTTTATGCATACCCGTTTAATCTTATTCTTATGCACGGACTGTGCTCTTTTCCATAACAGCCTCAAGAAGTCTCCAGCTATGACATATCTCTTCAGTGTAACCTCCTCCTTGCCCTAAATGCTCTTCTTACACAGTTATTACACAAGGCAATCTGTAGGATCTTTTATTAGAAACCTAGCTCTGATTTGCTAAGCATGCTAATGGATTCACTGTCCTTCCCACCACGAGGAACGACTTACAGCAGGATGAAAAGGGAAGAAGAACAAGAAAACTGTCTTGGGGGAATATATTTGGATTACTTCCATCTCTCTGGAATGATTGCTGGGAACAAAGACATGGACATAGGGCAATTGGTATTCACCACCCAAACTTCTCTGAGCGGACGGCGCTCAGAAACAAAAAAGCTTTATGTTGTCAAAGGTCAAAAGACATGGGTGAATATTATTTTTTGTTTGTTTACTTGTTAGACACATACAAGGAAAGTCTTCTTTTTTTCCAGAATGGCATTAAGTTAAAAAAAAATTTGTTTAGGTTTTTTTGTTGACAGGAATGGTAAAAGAATAGGCCACTGTTCTGATAATATTTATGGTAGCAGTTGCCAGTCATTCCTTCTAAGTGCACCCAGCACTTGTGCAGGTAATCCTCAACTTACGACCACAATTGAGCCCAACATTTGTGCCACTAAACAAGACATTTGTGAAGTGAACGTTGCTCCGTTTTATGACTTTTCTTTCCACAGTTGTTAAGTGAATCACTGCAGCAGTTACATTAAGTGAATCTGGCTTCCCCATTGACTTTGCTCATCAGTCAAGGTCGATCGAAAAAGATGATCACATGACCCCAGGACACTGCAACCATCGTAAACGTGAACCCTTTGCCAGTTTTGATCACATGACCATGGATGGGTATGGCTGTAAGTTTGAAAATCACTTTTTTCCGTGCTGCTATAACTTTGAACGGTCATTAAATGAACTGTTGCAAATCGAGGACTACCTGGTTACCAAAGAAAAATGGTAACCACCACAAAACACACAAAATGCCCATTACTCATTTTGTCAAGCAATAAGAGTTTTGCTTGGATCAGATTCAAAACAATCTGAGCATCTAATCACTCCACATTTTTTATTTAATTTTTTAAGATTACATTTTAAACATACCAGTTTCATTCCAATAGCCAAATTCACGAAAGATGCTTTTTAAAAATCCTTTTATTCCACAAATTGGAAGATACTTTCATTTTTTTAAAAAGAATGTTTTACCTTCTGTGGAGATTAGATACAGATGGCCTTAGCTAAGCCTTGTGCAATGTATACCATACTTCCAACCATCCCAGCATAACTTTAGCCAATAAATAAATGGCTTTGCTTTTTCCTCTCTCTTTCTGCAAAACTGTAATTGAGATTGGACTGATTTCCTCACTCAAACAAGTTCATCTCCTCATCCATTCTTTGGGCATCTCTGGGTTTCAAACAATTCCAGAGATTGTGGAATCTTTTTTTGTCCCAGAAACAAACATATCTAATTTGTGTTTAATAACCAATGGTGGGATTCTAATTTTTTTACTATCTGTTCTGGGGGCATGGCTTGGTGGGCGTGGCTTGGTTGGCATGGCAGGGGAAGGATATTGTAAAATCTCCAGTCGGAGGCGGTATTTGCCGGTTCTCCGAACTACTCAAAATTTCCACTACCGGTTCTCCAGAACTGGTCAGAACCTGTTGAATACCACCTCTGTTTATCACTCAAATTTTTGGGGGGAGGAGAGAGAAATGAGTGGTAGTGACAACACTGGAGGAAACAACACTGGTATTCTAAAGAAAGCATCTTGTTCAATATTCCTTCTATGGTCATCAGAGTTATGCAATCAGATTTTAACAATGAAATGTCAGAGGGGCTTTTTTTTTTTAATGTGGCAAATTTGTTTCTTTGAAGTACCTTTTTAATGGCTTTGAAATGGCAGAGGCAAGTAGAGTCCAACCCCCAGCCCAGAAAGCTCCAGCTCTTGAAATTTGGCTTCTTTGATTCCAAATTTACTAGAATGGAGTCTGATGAACTTTGAATGCCAAAGTGAAAGTCTGAAAACTGTGACTGGTTAAATAAGGCAGAGAAAATATTGTGCTGACCTCCAACAACCTTTTGAAACAGAACAATCCCAAACTCTTACCACGCAATTCTCATGCGCCCTGATCAAGCCTGATGTCTTGTGGTTGAGAAAAACATACTGGTTACTTACATAACTGGCATGTTAGGAAAGCAAACAAGACAGAGGGACCAGTTTGCATGCAATATTAAACCAGCCACTGATGCAGCAAGAGGTGATTTATCTGCTCTGGCTGTCAAGAGGAACCATGCAGAATAATTATAGAGCAAATACCAGTTGAAGCTCACTTGTTCCTGCTAAAATCAGAGTTCTGGCTTCTTGATATGAGTGACTGGCCCATTGTTCTAGTGGTAGGTGTGACTTCCTTCTGTCCAGCCTGATATTTCTAAAGTAGATTTCTAAAATGAACTACATGGAACCCCTCCTGCCCTGCAAAAAAAAAGGTCCACGGGTACTCTATAGCAATAGGCTTAATGTAGCCAACATATAAGAGCCAGAATTTTGAAAAATAAAGGGCGGTGAAAGGAAAAAAAATGCTTTTGAGTCTCTTCTGATGACCCTGTAGAGTGGACACGTCCTTGAAGTTTTCTAGGTACAGAAGTGCTTTCCATTATCTTTTTCTGAAGTGGGAAAGCAGGGGGGTGTTCCACAGTGGTGAGATTCAAAAATTTTTGCTACTGGTTCTATGAGCGTGGCTTGGTGCATGTAGTATGGCTTGGTGGGCATGGCTTAGTGTGCGTGGCAGGGGAAGGATAGGCAAAATCCCCATTCACTCCCACTCCTGGAGGAAGGTTAGTGCAAAATCTCCATTTCCTCCCCATCCCACTAACCTGCTTTCCAGCTCTGTTCTCCTATGCAACCCAAGAAGACCCAACCAATCAGCTGGGACTCGGGAGGCAAAGAAGAGATGGGGGCAGGACCAGTCAGACACGGAATTTGCTGGTTCTCCAAACTACTTAAAATTTCCACTACCGGTTCTCCAGAACTGGTCAGAACCTGCTGAATATCCACCTCTGGTGTTACAGGCTAGTCCATGGCCCTAGAATAGGCCCTTCCAAGTACTAAAGGTTACTCTTGCTTAGCTTCAGAACCTAGGCCAAGGGTCTCTAACCTTGGCAAATTTAAGACTTGTAGACTTCATCTCCCAGAATTCCTCAGCCAGTTGTGGAGTTGAAGTCTACAAGTCATAAAGTTGCCAAAGTTGGGGACCCCTGATCTAGATTTTATCAACTTTACATTATCATCTGCATACCTTTCTCTTTCTCTCCCTCCCTCCCTCTCTCCCCTACATCTTAACAGTGGAACAAACCAGCAACAAAGAACAATTTATAAAATTGAGAGTGAGCAAGAACATTTGCAGCTGGCAATGGTGCCTTTCAGACTTCTTGCATTACAAATGCCATCACTCTCAATCAACATGTGGAGGATGCAAGATATAGTCCAATATGCATGCAAGATGCTAGGTTGAGGGAAACTAGCTTATAGCTCTTGTTTATTATGAAATCAAATTGTTGCCTCATCAGCATTTTGCAGGCATGTTACATCTGGAATTGAATATCCAAGCCAAACCTTTCCAGAGGCAGCAAGTCCAATTATTTTAAACTGGGATTATTAAAGTAATTCCAATTTAATAACATGCCATTTTGTGCATGGCTTTTAGATCTTCACTACAGGTTTCTGCCTTAATCTCTTTGGTTGCATAAATTTGTAAGTACAACAATGATCATAATACTGTTCACATTTGTTTTCATGCAGTTTATGTATGATTATATAAATAACCAACATGAATCAAGAAGTACAGCCTAAAGTTGTAATTTCAGCAAAACTCTGGTTACCTTAACCTTTGATCTTAGAAGACACCTCAAATTCTAGCCTATTTAAAAACTAAAGCATTTGACATCTAAAAATCCTCAATTAAACATCATTTCAAAATAATGTGTATCCTTAGGTTTCTGGAAACTGAGGTGGCTAAATCCCCTGTCTAGTACCTGCAGATGCCTGAAGGCATCTACTCTACAATATATCCTGCTTTAAGCCCTGGTATTTCAATGGGAAAAATAAAGCATCAAAGTGAAATTCATCCACTTTCTCTAGTTCTTTGCACAATGCCTTAGCTAAGCTATGCTTATTCAGTCCCCTCTGGCATCAAGGTTCCCCACATCACAAGAAGTAATGCCTTTAGAGTATCCTTCAACGCTATTTGAGGGAGAAATCTATTCATACAATTTTTTAATGATAAAGAAGGAAGAACTACCATCCAGTGTTGTGGCCATATGTTAGTGATAAAGGTTCTAAGACAATTTCTGCCATTTGACAAATTTACTATTTGTAGACTTAAAAGACAGAAGACCATAATGATTGTACCAAACCAGTTACTTTCATGCCTGCCACCCAGTGCAAAAATAAAATAAAATATCAATTTATCACACTCTGACTGGGCTCCCTGTAGTTGCCAGACATGAGTGTGCACATCTGCACTCTGTCCATAACTAATGACATGAAACCACTGCCACACATATCAACATATATAAAACATTTCCTATTGCATATATATAAATTTCCTATTGCAAATTCCAGCTTGGTGGTATGCAGTGGTTTTAAATGCCCATGTTGGCATTAAAAAGGCTAGCTATGGCCAAGGAACATGTAGACTCAGGAACTTTCAAACTGGGTGACCCAGTGTCATTGGCATTAATGGCCATATCTCTATCAAATAACCAAGCAATGAAGGGCACTAGAATCTGCTTCATATCTTAATAAAATCTTGACAGAAGAGTCAGTGTCCCATGCTGAGTGAAGTCGGTAAACATCTCTGTCACACTAGTCAGAATGACATAAACACGCAATGTACAAAAAATACATGTACATGTACAATGGACTAACTCCTTGGCTCCAGAGACCCAATTTGGATTTAGCAAAAAAAAAATTCCAGGGCTTTGCTGCAAGGATATTCCATGATTATTTATTTATTTATATTTTTTGTATGTATGTATGTATTAATTACATTTATATTGTTGCTCATCTCATAACAAGCCATCCTGGGTGGGTTTTCTAATGAAAATCAACGAGTATATACAGAAAACCACTACCAATGTATTTGCTTCCTAGACTAACTTAGCTGTACAAATAAGTATTTTCATTGGAAGATTTTGAAAATAAAAACCTTTATTATCTCTGATCTTTTAATCAAATAGAAATCTACAAAGTACAGGCTACACTGTAGAAGTCTACAAATATTGCAAAGTAGAGGATAAATTTGTTTTCTTTCTCCTTCATGGAATATGAGATTCATTAAAAACAGGAAATATTCCTTCAGATCATATATCACTCTGGAATTTGTTTTGAATATCCACCAAAGGTCTCACTTTCACAAGAAATGTTTATACAAACCTTCTGAGA
Organism: Hydrophis major; assembly: GCA_033807585.1. NCBI lineage: Eukaryota > Metazoa > Chordata > Lepidosauria > Squamata > Elapidae > Hydrophis > Hydrophis major. The sequence goes on from CM066329.1 coordinate 180,137,133, forward strand.
ATAAAGCCCTTAGGCTAAAGATGTATTCACCTATATGAGGGCTACTGTATATATACTATCTTTGGAATCACAAGCAGCATAATTCTGAATATAAAAAGTGAATAGTTTTTATATACTGCGATGCCAGAATGGAAGCAAATCCAAATCTGGATGGCCACTTTAAGAACTGTGGTGTGAAATTACTCTCCTACCTTGTGGCAGTTGGATTATGTAGTCCCTCAGTCTTCATTTTATCCCCTTGCTTCTTTAAATTCGATCTGAAACTACAGGTTGAGGTAATCCAAAGATGTCAACTAAGATGACATGCATATGCAGACGACATCAGCTCTGCCTCACCTTCTTATCAACAAAGTTGTAACAGTTGGTATTCTGAACCAGTCGTGTATTGGATGAGGGCCAAAGCCAATCTACTCAAGATGAAAAAATTTTTTTTTGTGGAGGGTGTCCAGTTGAGTGCTATGGGGTGGAGGGGTATATATTCATTGAAGGGAACAAGTTCATAGTCCGGGGATGCTCCTAGACACTTCATTGTCACTACATGTCTATGGCCTTGGTGGCATGAAGTGCCTTGTATCACCAACCATAACTCTACCTGGACAGATAAAACTTCACAACAGTTATTCATGTTCTGGTAACTTCCCAATCAGATTATTGCTATACATTGTACAAGGAACTGCCTTCAAAATGATCTTGCAACTTCAGTTGTTTCAAAATAGAGCAGCTAAACTGTGCCAGACTTGGCGGATACAAACATATTATGCCACTCCTTCAACCTCTACACTGACTATCAGTCTGTTTCCAGACCCATTCAAGGTGCTTATCATTTTGGCACCAGATGAAGACTTTTCTATTTTCCTTTGACTTTTGGACATTTTTGTTTAAAAAAATCTAAATAAATAAAGCAACCTAGTACTAACAAGAAATGTATTGACAGTGAGAACAATTAGTGGAATGACTTGCCATCAGAAGTTGTGGATGCTCCAACACTGCAAGTTTTTAAGAAAAGATGGACAACCTCTTGTCTGAAATGGAATACAATTTCCTGAGAAGGGGTTGGACTAGAAGACCTTCAAGGTTCCTTCCAACTCAGTTGTTGTGTTATAATTCCATTGCATAAATCCAAAGATTACACACTCTTATTTCCTTGTTTGAAAATACCCTTTTCACACGACATTTAAATGAATGCATAGCTTCTTGGTTTAAAAAATATTTAAAATATCAAATGGGTAGAACTAAAGACTGAAATAATTTCAACTTCTTTTTTTAAAAAACCATGTCTTTACAAAACATACCAGCTTGAACTTAGGAAGCGAGTCCAATGAATTTTTACACCTTTCCTAAACTGCCACCACCAAGTAAGTCGAACATTTCATATTCACTTCTTGATTTTGAAAGGTGATAACATACAGAATAAAACCTCCAACGCAGGTCCAAAAACCCCCAAAAGCTGATAAGGAGATAAGGATCTTTGTGGTTGTCGTTTCAAGAGCAACCCTCCTCCCCAACAGGTGTTCTTCAAAGGCTGCTGAGACTGCAGATCGCATAATCTTCAAGGTTTGACAATCTCTCCATATTTAGCAGATGCCAGATGGGGAAAGCCTGGTGCTGACAGTTCAGACTTTAAATCTGGAAGAAGATAATCAAATGATGGTAGACTAGAGCTAGAAAGACATGTTTGAATGGTTGGCACCAGATAAAAGACTGCCTTTCATATTTCTGAGCAGCTGAAGTTTCTGGCTGGTTCTAAAAAGATAGTCACATAAGCATGAGAGCATTGCAAGGGAGCATGAAAGCAATCAACACATAGATGATAGCAAGAGATGCTGCCTGCAGCTAGTAAATAAAAACAAGCAGATAAAAGGCCTATAGATAACTTCCCCAGTGGAGCTTTTCAGAGGAGTGTTGGACTGAGAGAGTGCTCTCAAGCTACGCTATTGCTTCTTGAATGGGAATGCAATCCCATTCAGGAGCAGGGGGAAAAAATATCTTCACTGATCAGAAGACCTTCTTCATAATAGACAAGGACCATTCATCTGGATTTGGCTTCATTTGGCCAACTCTTCAATTTGGCATGGGCAACTTCTTCCATTGCTAACAGGTTTTCAACATATAAAATGGAACCTCCATTCTTTGTCAATCTTATGCGCACTTCCTCCTCTTTTCTTCCGTTCTTAAATTCTAATGCATATTGACTTTTGATAGCAATGTTGATTTTAAGAGAAAGGCTTTTTTCACACGAATGGTCCAGGCAGAGTTTCGCAAAAGTGCCATTCCTTGGAAAAGGTATTTGACTTCAAATCCTATAAACAAACTTTCCCAACTAAATGCTAGACTTCTATACGCTGCTCTGATTTATCTATAGATTAAATACCTATACTGTAAAACATCTAGAAACTATTTGGAGAAGTCTGATAAGAACTGATTTCTGTACTGTACCTTTGTTCAGACTTTTTAATTGAATATCTTTTTTTATGTCCAGATTTTTAACTTCAGCTGATTATTTTCTGACCATTTTTATCCAATCTTTAGTTTATTTTTGAATGTTAATAGTTCATTTAGCCAAACTGTTTATTTAAAAAGTACATAATCATTACTAATAAATTAATACAATACTACTCAAAAGAGACAATACACCATCAGTTAGACCTGACTTAAAGCCAAATGCAATAATTAGAGACAGAAACTTAAATGATTCCAATTTGAGAGAGAGCTCTTGGCCCAATTCAGACATTCCCTTTACTCTGCAGGGGAGGGCCGAGGGGAAAGGCCAGAAATCTGCCAGAATTATAAAGGACAGAATGGATTCCTTAAAAGTTGCAGGAGTTTAAGATAACTGTTTTAGTCGGGGAAGTTATCTTAAACATTCCCAAAACTGGATGTGCTCAGACTTCGGCTTTACCCTCTTCTGAAGTGAAGTCCTCAATGTGCCCTGTGAAAACTTTGAGTTGATGGAAGTTCTAATAGAAATGAAAAGTGTAGATCATATGAAGCATGTGTGCATTTTTCATCTATGTTCCTTTCTAGACATAGCCCTTCTCTCCCCGGTTCCTCTAAACATCTGGATAACATACAGAGTTACGCTTAAATTAAATTAACAGTGTGGGTTGTTCAATTTTACTCCCACTATTAAAGGCATTTTTTTTTTTGGTAAAAGTTTTATTGATTTTAACAACAGACAAAAAACATATAAGACATAAAACATGACATAAAAAAAATAAAAAATAAAAAAATTATTACATTCTTCATAAATTTACAGTGTATCGGTTGGTTTACCACTCCCTTTTGTGCATCCATTTCATAGTCATCAGAATAATTATATTTCATAATAACTCATATTATCACTCATCAATAAAATATCCCAATATCATTATTGAACAATCATTTGACTGTAATTTTACTAATTCATACTTAAGCGAGATAACTATAATTAAGTTAAATTATTTTATGACAAATCATGAAATCATACCAAATCTATCTTAATAAAATATTCTTAAAAATTATCAAAACCAAGAAAAATTATATATTCATGCTCGCTTTGGCAGCACATATACTAAAATTGGAACGATACAGAGAAGATTAGCATGGGAGCTAAAGTATCTGATTGTAAATGTATTAACAGCAGCTAGGATAGTATTTGCTAAACATTGGAAGAGTGAGAAAATACCATTAGAGGAAGAAATTATTAAGAAAATATTGGAATGTGCTGAAATGAGTAGATTGACATTTGAAATTAGAGAACAAGAAGATAAACAATTTTATGAAGTTTGGGATCTTTTTTATCAATGGTTAGATAATACAATATAATAATACAATATGATAATTTAGAAATTTAGGAAATAAGGCATTTTTTTTTATTATAGAGAATTCTTTTTATTTGAATGTTAACATAAGCTACTTGAAAACACAGGAGCAGAAGACATCCAAACCATCGGATATCACAGTGGCCAACCTTATGGACCAAGCAAACCTAATATACTCTTTGGAATATTTGAGCAGTGGCAACAATGGTGCAAGGACAAAGAACAAGCTAGCTAGGGGAGTTCCACCTCTCTTCCAACACAAGGAGTAGTTTTTCTCTGCATCACACACACATCTGCTTCTGAGTTTCTATGCACTATGAGCAACATCTGCACTTCTGCTTACACTCTGATCTCTCACTGCTGCCACAAATTTAAAGGGAAGCTCAGCATTTGAAAATCCAACCACATTGCCAAGCCAGATGTTCCTGCTTTCAAGATGCTAGTGCTTCCTCTGTAATCTGTCCTTCCTCAAGTCTGCCCAGGGATTTCCAGAGATGCTATTCTTTCAAACTATTCTTTTTATTTTTAAAAAGGATTTTGTAGAATAGGAGTGGGCAGATGTCAGGCTTGTGGGATCTATTTTGTTATTCTTGGTGGTTATGGTTTTGTTCTATTCCGGTAGAATAGACCCAGCAATTGGAGACTAACACAAAAAGTCACACAACACCTAGAAGAAATAATTCCCAAACTTAGGAATTTATTCAGAGTAAATAAAGGCCCCAAGCCCTTACCACAAATCCCACATTTTTATTTTAATAATATAATTTAAGAGGGAAGGTATTTTCTTGTTATGGCTGTTAAGTAACTGGGAATGAAGAATCTTTTGTGATATACCTAGACCAGGGGTGTCAAACTCACAGCCTGTGGATGCATCACACCCACCCCAGTTTTAGTAAAGAGAGAAAAAGTCCCGATATGTCATGTGATGATGTGAGTTTGACACCTCTGACCTAGACTCATCCTATTATCTACTTTCAAACTCAGAATCTGCGATCCGTTTTTTCACTAAAACCTCTAGTAGTGCAGATTAAAAACCCATTAACTCTCACAGTAAAAAGAAACTGGCTAACTTTGCATTGGCTTGTGGCCGCCTTTCCTAACCAAGGTACCCTCCAGATGTTTTAGTTCAAGACCCAGAATTCCCCTGCTACCATAACCATTGTTTGAAGGGGAAATCTGGAAGTTGGAACCCACACATCTAGACTGCATTCAGGTCAGAGAAGCCAGAGCTATGCAACCTCAAGCATAGTTGAAAGTTGGTGATGAAAGAGATTAATTGGCCCCTCAGACACTGAGGACTTCAAAAACCAAAAGTTTGTCATGGATTGAAATGGAAAACAAGGAGCATATCCATCCTGATTGTATTTCAACGCTCCTGTCATCCTTGGAAGTCTCAGACCAATTTGCAGGCATTTCCACACCACTGTCCTGACAACTGAGTGTGATCCAATCAGAGCTCTTCCTTCCATCAATGAAGGAATGACCAATGGTGGCCTTGTCTGAGCCTTGTCTTCCCATAGGGCTGTCTACATTGGGGGGTGGGAGGAACCACCCTACAGTTGCTAAATCATTGAAGCCCAATGCTAGGACACAAGGGCTGATGGTGGCTTAGCTGGATTATTCCATACAACTGACATGTTCACAAAAACCAATGTTTTGCTGATTTCTGGCCGCCAAGGCAGAAGAAAATAATTTTAGCTTGCCGAGGTTCATGGCAATATAGGAACAAAGGACCCCATTGCCAAAACTGATAGCAGAAGTAATAATGGCAATAATCATTCCGCCATTCCCCAATTTAGGCTTGTTGAGCTCTGATCTGAAGACTATTTTATAATCTGACTGATTATGAGATATGATCTAGTTTAAGGAAATAGACTTTTGGTTCCACTTGAGTTCAAAAAAGGACCATCTTTGTTTGCTTTCCATGCTAGCTTTGTGCTAGATCGGCAGCAGCCTTGATGCCTGCAATAGAAATGGGAAAAGACAGCATGTGGACAGGTTGAGTCCCAGAATAGGCAAGTAGTTGGCAGGCTCGCACCACTGTTGTATATTGTCTCCACCGATAAGAGCTCTAAAAACATCCGGCTTTTTACTTCCAGGCTGAGGTGCATCTACCTATAAGATGGTTTGCTAAGATCCTAATTTGTTCCAGTTCTATGCAACTGTTCACACAGAAGAAAGATGAGGACTCGTGTTTAGCTCTAAACTTTTAGAAAAAAAAATAACAATCTGCAGGCTTATCATGCTTCCTTTCCAGGTTACAGGTTCAGGAGGCAGAATGGAACTCTCACACATTTGGACATATCCTCCCACAATGCCCTCATAAGGCTTTTAAATGCAAACCAACTACAGCACCAGATTCATTGCTAATAAAGGGGAAGTATGCGTGGGTAACATGCCCCATGAAGGCATCTCATAAAAATAAAACAATTTCAAGGAGGTTATTTTCATGGAAGACTTTGACTGTGGGCACACTTGGTCAGAAAGTAAAAATCAAACTAAACTGCTTTCAGCTAGGCTACTGTGTTTATTCAGATAATAGAGGGATCCTTGCCAATTTCTACAAACATCAAATGGGAGCATGCTACTTTTGTTACATAAAGGAGAACTGCCTGGAAGTTGAGTCATGCAACTGGACTCCTTTTCTTGCCATGACTCAATTACCAGTCAACTCTACCTGAATCACTGAGAATCTTCATCAATATAAAGGAAGGATTGTTAAGATGTAGTCTATGGCTTCTCATTGACAGTTCTGCCTGAGACTTTGAAGGCAAGTAATAGCAGGAAACAGCATATGCTTATTGAACTTGTTAGGGATACACCCTAGCAGAATCTGCATGGCAGTCAGTCAGTCAGGCAAATATGTGAGATAAACATTTTTGTAGCTTACACTCAGTAAAACAGATACACTGTGCTAGTTAAATAGTTTATTCCAGTAAGAGTTTTAGCATAGTCAAACAGTCCATATATCATTCACTAGTTCAGTCCGTCTGGGGATTACTCAGTTGCAAAGTCCAGTGTCGAAAAAGAGGTCAGTAAACTTACAAATATCAGTCCAGTAATATAGCTCCTCGCAGTAGAGATATGAAGAAGTCAAACCTCCTTTCTTCCTTCGACGTTCAAAAACTCAGCAGTAGGGAACACGCAGTTAGCAAACCATCAATCCATCATAGTCAGCCAATCCAGCAAGCAAGCAAGTTCTCTTGCTCCCTCTTATGGCAGTTTTACAACCGCACCCAAATTACATGCTTTGCAGTTTAAAGTGACACACACTTAAACTTACTATCATAAATTATATATATTATTTTACCCAAACTACGTTAGGTAACCTTGTTATTCTTAACAGAACTATAGTTTGCTCAATAAAATTGAATGGGTATCTTATTTAGCTTTATGCCATATAATCCAACTAACTGGCTGAATTTTTATATCATGCTATATCTGAAATATCATGCTAAGTGTGAAATAAGGGGCACTATGGCTCAGCGGTTAAAGATGCTGAGCTTGTCAGTTGACAACCCAGGTTTGAGACCTGGGCTACATGATGGGGTGAGCCCCAATTACTTGCCTCAGCTTTTGCCCACCTAGCAGTTCAAAAGCATGCAAATGCAAGTAGATAAATAGGTACCTCTTCAGTGGGAAGCTAAAGCATTCCATGCACCTTGGCATGTAGTCATGCTGACCACATAACTACGGAAGTGTTTTTGGACAACACTGGCTCCCTCGGTTGCCAAGTAACTGAGATGAGCCCTGCTCCCTAGAGTCGGACTTGACTGCCAAGGGAAACCTTTACCTTTAAGTCTGAAATAATGGTGTATATGATTCACGCAAAGCACACCAAGGCAAAAACAATGCTGATGAGTTATCACAGTCCCAGGTGCTAATGCAAACAAGGTACCTTTTCAGCAAAGAGCATTTGAAAGTCGACTCCTTCTAGAAACAATGGTTTGAGGTGAAGTGAGTGGGTGGATGTGCAAGAAACACCCAGTCCAGCTTTTGTATTGATTTTTGGTCAGATCAGCATTTCCTTAAGCTGACAGAAGAATCTTCATTTACATCTGCTTGCAAATGCTCTCCAGTTCTGGGCCTCTGCTTTTAATCCCAGAAGGAAAGGGCAAAGTTCAGACATTCTAAATAAAGGCTTCAACTTCTTCAGTTCTCTCTGATCTAGTTTTCAAAGGCTAGGAGGAAATTCATAGTAGATGTATTCTTATTTCCATCCATCCTGCAAGCTATTCCTCCACAATGGAAACTCATCAACTGCCAACCTAGACAAAGGCACAATTTAAGTATTAGGAGCAGAGATCAAGGTACTCAGGAAGTTGGCTGGGATGGCAAGGGCAATAGAGCTGTGTTCTCATCATGGCACCTGAGCCCAGAAAACAATATAAGAGTTGAAAAAGATATGCTTAAGAAATTCACAAGAGCAGAGAACACCGGAAAGCTGACCTGTAGCCACTAAAATCTCCCAATAAACCAACCCCCAGCAGAGAGATTTTTAAAAAGCTTTCTGTCCCCCAATAATTTGCATGAAAAAAGAGGCAGGTAGGTACCGTCCTTTCAAAGGTCTCCTCCGACAACACTGAAAGAGAGCTGCCCTCTTCTCTTTGCTGTTTCACCACAATTATAAGCAAGTCAGTCAATTCTTGGAGAGAAGGAAAGAGCTGCCACCTAAGAACAAGCTGCATTGTTTTAATTGCTTACAGGCCCCCATCCAGTACTTTGTTAGCAGCCTTTTCCAAGATAGGTTTGACAAAGGTGCATACAATTCTCACCTGGAAGTCCTCATGATCTCTGAAACCTGTCCAGGAAGTTAGAACATTCCAACCTAGACCAGCAGTAGAAGTACCATGCAGCCATTAGCAGGAAGAATATACATTCCGCTTTTCCTTTTGTTTTCAATTTAGGTAGTCTTCTGCTTACGATCACAATTGAGCCCCAAAATTTCTGTTGTTAAGTGTCAAGACATTGGTTAAGTGAGTTTTGCCCCATTTTACAACCTTTCTTGCCACAGTTGTTAAGTGAATCACTGCAGTTGACAAGTTAATAGCCCAATTGTTATGTGAATCTAGCTTTCCCCATTGACTTTGCTTGTCAGAAATGGGATCCCTGCAAATGGTCATAAATATGAGTGAGTTCACAAACATCTGAATTTTGATCCCTTGGGATCATGGGGATGCTGCCAAGGTCGTTAACTGTGAAAAACGGCCCTAAGTCACATTTTCAGTGCTGTTGTAACTTTGAACAGCAATTAAATGAACTGCCACTAAGTTGAGGACTACCTTTATTGAAGATCTCCCAGAAAAGCAGCAAAGTTATATCAGGTACAAAAGAGAGGAAGGTAGGTACCAAATGACCCATCCTTTCAAAGGTCCCCTCTGAATGGGGCCCTTTGGGGTTTTAAAATGCTTTTAAAACATGGCTCCTATGTTAATGAATTGTGGGAAACTAGCAATGATTCATAAAGAGTTACAACAGAGAAGAGCTATGATTTTGATGATGATAATTAGGTTTACATCTTACCTTTATTTTGTACCACTGAAGGCAATATGTATAATGCTCTTGCTTCCGATTTCCCTCACAACATCATCCCTGGGAGACAAACTGGTCTAAGAGAGAGCAGCTGGGCCAAAATCTCCCAGATGGCTTTCATAGCGAAGACCGGACTAGGAGTCACAGCCTACCAGCTTCAAATCCAGGGTCTTTAAACACTACAGTATATACCAAACTGGCTTATTTTAATAAAACTCTGTGTGTGTGTTTGTAGTGATGGATATTTTAAAAAGAAATTGATTTGAAATAAATTTCAGTTTAATGCAAAATCACAATTCTCTTAGAAAGTCAGCTAATGATTCTCAGAATTAATTAAATTCCAGCATTTGAGGAGCTGCCACAAAGGAGAGGGACATCTTATTGTCCAAAGCACCAGAAGGCAAGACGAGAAACAACGGATGGAAACCAATCGAGGAGAGAAGCAACCTGGAATTAAGGAGAAACTTCCTAAGTGTGAGAACAATTAACCCGTGGAACAACTTGTCTTCAGAAATTGTGGGTGCTTCCTCACTGGAGGTTTTTAAGAAGAGACTGGACAGGCACTTGTCTGAAATGGTGTAGGGTCTCCTGCTTGAGCAGGGGGCTGTATTAGATGACCTTTAAGGTCCCTTCCAGCTCTATTCTGATTGATATCTGTTATTCTATTTAGAAGGAAAAATACATAAGAGTTAAAATCAATCATTGTAAACAAGATCCAACCAACTAAACTTGTATTCATACTAGAAATCCATTAATTTCATAATTTCTCCTTTGTTTCCGAGCCTGGAAACTATAAAAAAAGTGGTATATGGATTGTATGACCTAATGTTTCAGATTCTGCTCCTAGGTATAAAGATTTTTATTTAGTTGCAGCCAAATAAGCTCAACTTTACCAATTATTAAACATGCTAATCAAGGATTCTACTAAATGGGAATGGATTTAAATTGGGTTTTTTTCTGTTTCTTCCCTATTTGCATATTAAAAGCCACCAGCTTGGTGTAAACTGTTCTGTAAATGCCTATCAATGGATGCAGAAAATGCAGTATAAGAGCTAAAAGTATTTCCACTTCTACTTAAGAACTGTTTATACATTGTTGGAGTTCCAAAGATTAAAATTCCACTGTGGATTTTAAAGATTAACCAGCCTTACACAAATATAGAGTGGGACTATTCGTGGTTTTCTTTTAGTCATGACAAATCAAGATTTTATTTACAGCTTTGGTAGATGGTAAACCGTTCAATCACAATAGCACTAATTCTTACAATATCAGTTTTGGGGGTACACAGTATATTCCAACAAATATTTACACTAATAGTTATCTCTTCATCTCCAGACCTGATATAGGTCTTGGGAGGTGAGGGGATGGGAATAAAAAGATATGACCTATTAAAGAGTAATGAAATCTCCACATTTGATATGATGCTTCAAAATATCTCACAGAAATACTGCAGTAAAGTTACATTTTTGCCTATTTTCAGTTAAGCGCAGTAGAAGAAGCAAGGCTGCTGGAAATAGCGATAGCACTTAGACTCACGTGCCACTCCATAGTGCTTTACAACACTGTCTGAGCAGTTTACAAATGTCAGCATTTTGCCCCCAACAATCTGGACCTTCATTTTACCAACCTCATAAGCATGGACGGTTGAGTCAACCTTGAGCTTGTCAAGATTGGAGCCCTGACAGTGGGCACAATTAGCCTGCGCTACTGCATTCTAACTACTTCGCCACCAGGACTCATCTCATTGAAATCTCATTGTGGTGTGCAGGCTAATTGAACACAATAGCCTTGTTTAATTTTGGATATCTAATTGTACAGAGAAGACCATTGCTGGCCGGCTGAGCAAACGTTCAGAAGCTTGACTGAAATATAAGTACTGTACACACATTTGCTATATTTGGATAATGTCTGGTTTTCCTTTCTTGAGAAAGTAAATATTCCCAAATTCAAAATATAGCTCTAGATTTCAGTGACTTTCAAAGTCAGGAAAGATTCCTTGTGAATTATTGACCAAAGGCTGTTACTTACACAAAGAGGAAAAATGAAGAGCTGCTTAAAAGATTATTGACTCTCTAGTCAAAACACTGAGACAGGCTTTCATATCAACCCTCTCCCCTGTCTGTAAATTCCCCTCTATTTTTATTTTAGCTCTCTTAACAGGAGGTGTGTGGCCGGAATTCAAGCTATCCCATTTACCTTTATTTCATCAAGTTATGTCCTTATTACTTTCTAATCGTCAACGTATCCTGACATTCTGCTGAGAAATTTAACCAGCTATCAAAGAAATGTTGACCATTAGAGGCTGTCTCTTTTCATCTTAATGTATTTTTTAATACGAACATAAATTGAATATTTGAATTAAATTCAACTCTCAATCTTTACTTGCCTCCTGCAGGCAAACTCAGCTCTCTGATTTTCTTCTGGAAGAAGCTGCCAAAGTGATAATACAAGTTTTTGCAGACTCATAACCACCATGGTCAGAGTTGGTATTCAGCAGGTTCTGACCAGTTCTGGAGAACCAGTAGCAGAAATGTTGAGTCATTCAGAGAACGGCAAATACCACCTCTGACTGGAGATTTTACAGTGTCCTTCTCCTGCCACGCCCACCAAGCCACGCCCACAGAACCTGTAGTAAAAAAAAATTTGAATCCCACCACTGACCATGGTTATTTACCAAAACTCCTTAGAGCTCTTTGTGATTTTCTTTTACATTTTTATCCTGTTCTGGTCAAAGGTTATAGCCAGACAATTTGCCAAGCAGTGACAAGATGACACATCAAATTTGGTTTGAAGAGGGCACACCTATCCATCCATCACTGGGAGAAAAACAAATTTAGGACAGGAACCGGCAGTATTTATAAAGGCACCAATATCCTTCTTCATCTCCCATCTCAATATGCTGATGATATTTAAAGCTGAATTTTAGACACCTCATTCCATCTCTCATGCTATTACAAAAAAAAAAAAAACCCACTCCATACCCCATGAACTTTCCAAATGTGTGCCAGTCAGGACAATTCTTTATGAAGCAGGGTGATGGGCTAGGACCCAAATTTTCATAAATTATGAATATGCCTGTGGAGCCAGTTTTCTGTTGTGCCTTGGTAGAATCCACATTCCAATTAGCCCTGCTGATAATTTCATGGGTCTCTCCAAGAGTATCCATCTAACACAATACAAATGGAGCAATGATGCAGAAATGTACTAGTGCTGTTACCTACCCTCTTAAGAACCCATCCCAAAGCCCAACATGATCCACGGAGACAGCTGAGATGGATGCCTCCAAAGAAATAAAATACCTCCAAAATTTACTTACTCCCCCATTTCAAATTGAGCACTAAATATGCTTTGCAAGGAGATATTTGGCAAACATGGAGTAGTCCCCAGCACATCAGTCTCGGGAAAACTGAAACGAGGTGCCTGCATAGCTTCCAAAACCAGAATGCAAAAGTTGCCCATGGCTTGAGTTCTTTCATCAGCAAAATGTGAATCAGCCACTACACAACATTCTAGCAGGACGGGAAAAATGCTTCAAGCTTGTTAAGCAAACAAAAGCCAAGGCTATCCTTATAAAGTAAACAAGACTGTAATATATGCAAATATCCCAGCTAGCAAGCAGGAGTTCAAAAGGATATTAGACTCTCAAGCCAGAGGAACATGGCATGTACCTCAGTTGATACACACAGCTGTTCATCTCAACTTCATGTGTGCTGCACCCTAGTTTTATGACTAGCCTCAAGAATGACAGCTTCTAAAAAAGGCAAAGAAAGGATCTGCAAATGTACTTTTTCAGTATATGGACTGATGCAGGGGTGGGCTTCAAAAAATTTAGCAACCAGTTGACTGGTTGCTGGGTGGGCGTGGCCTAGTCAGCCTCCTGCACTGGGCCATTTTCGCCTTCCCTGGGCTCTGGAGGCTCTGTGGAGGCTGAAAACAGGCCTGTTTCCGGCCTTCCGGAACTTCCAGGATGCCCATTTTTCACCCTTCCCAGGCTCTGGAGGCTTTCCTCGACCTCCAGGAGGGCAAAAACTCCCTTCATGGGTTCCAGAGTCTCTTTGGAGGCTGGAAATGGGCCTGTTTCTGACCTTCTGGAGCCTCCGTGAGGCCCATTTTTCGCCCTCCCTGTGCCTCCACGTGGGCCCTGAACCTACTTGGGATCCAAAATGGGCTGTGTGGAGACTCCTGGGAGGGGTAGGGTGGTGGGCCAGCCAGTCGTTGAGACTACTGGTTCAGTGAACCAGATAATAAAATTAACATCCGGTTCATCCAAACAAGTAGCAGCCCACCCCTGGACTGATGACAATCCAGCAGAAGCTATTTCAAGATTCAGAAATCCCAGAGCACAGAGATGCAAGGAGTGGGATATAGCAATCAGCAACTGATAACTTCTTTCTCCAACATAGTGGCTCCCAGAAACACAGAGCAATAATGCTTCTCATGGAATTGATAGAGTGTTTAGCCTGGGAAAAACTGGGGCATATTACAAACATCTCCTGTCATTAATCAAAAATTCAGAACTCTGTCACCTACAATAATCAGATCCCCACCCATACCCCACCCAGGTTCTGCACTTCCTCACTGTGTGAACAAATGCAATAGATTATTCCTGGAAGCTTCTTCTGAAACTGGGATTTGGTATGTATGGTATGTAACAGAGGTCCCAAAGGAAATTGTGTAACCTACAGTATTCTGAATAGCAGAAGCTATTCCAAAATATAAAAAGTGAAATTGAACTAACATGTACCAAGCTGGTTCAGTAAAAATGCAAAGCAAGCCACTCACGGGACAGCACTCACTATTCAAACTCTCAAGTCAAGTTGGGAAAACTTGCTTAAGAATGCTGGCTTTGAGAACTGTCACAAAATGACATAGTAATGGACCTCACCTCACAGCCTGAGAGAGGAGACTTCTAGTCTCTTGGACACACAGGAAGTGGGAATCTCAGCTGGAGATAACCCTTTGGCATTGAAGCCTTGTGAAGTGTTGCTTGTGTTAAGCTTCAAGAAAAGAAAAGCTTTCCATAAACTTTGCCCAACCCCCAACCCCCCTTTCCAATAACCAAAAGCAGCCACATTCCCAGAGTAAATAAAGCATGGCAATTCTCCTATAATCTCTTCTCTCTCAATGATGATTGAAGCATGACTTTAGAATGTTACCACAAAGCAAAGTCCTGAACTTGAAAAAAAGATAGTGTAGCCTTAGTCTAGGACTAGGTTGTGAACATCTAGCTAAGAGGTGGATCAAATGGGATTCAGAATCTAGAATGCTCTCAGCACGTACTGGACAGCAGTTAGTTCACATGAAAGCAGAATGCTCTATGTAATTCTGTCTTGAGGTCATATTACAAAATTATAGAATAACAGAGTTGAAGTCTTTTAGTTCAAACAGGAGGCCCTATATACCATTCTGGACAAAGAGTAGTCCGATCGCTTCTTAAAAACCTCCAGGGACGGAGCGTCCACAATTTCTGGAAACAAGCTGTTCTACTTATCAATTGTTCTCACTGTCTCCTTAGTTCTAGGTTGGCTTTTTTTCTCTGATACGGTTCCATAGCTGCTTCACCTATAATGCTAGGGAAGAGAGGATAGATTTCATTTTCAACTGTGCCCATGGAGGTTCCCACCTGAGGAGAAATCTCAAGAAAATACCAGACTGCCTCACCATGCACCAACGAATTTCTGCAGGCACAGTTATTCATGAAACACCTCTTTCCTCCATGCTGCCTGTATAGAAGGTTGGACAAAGCCAATTTAATGCGTGCAACAATGAGGGCAGGGCACTTCATCCTCTTCATCAAGCCTCCCTCTTTCTTTCTGGGCTTTGTCCGGATCCTGATGGAAGAGATCCAATTCAATCCAGTCCAATTCAATTCAAATTGGAGTTAGAATGCTTTGGTTTGTACCAGCACTGCAACATCTGGAGAACCAGAGCCACATTCCTTCATTCTTCTTGAAAGGTGAACCATCTACTTTCCTAAGATATCTGCTTTGAGAGCAGGGAGTGGAACGGGGGAAAGTTCATCTTCAGCAATTGCCTTAGGAATGATTTAACAGTGAAACTATTAACCAGGTTCCTGGGAGAACATTGTGCAGATTCAGCTGTTCCTTGTCTCTTGCTGCTGCTACTTTTTAACCTTCTGCCTAACCATTCTTGACCTTTTGGCATCACCACCTTGGGTGGAGGAAGGACCTTTGTTCCTCAGCTGCAATAAAAAGTGTAGCAAAGGACAAGGACATCATTAACCACCTGTTGATAAGGATGTGTACCCTTAAGCCACTTTTAATTAGCATTATCTCCCTTCATAGTCCTTAGAGGAAGCTGTGCTGCTAGCTGGAGAGAAAGAGGATTGCCATCCCCAGCAGCAGAAGACACATCCTGGAAGTTTATTTATCAGCAAGATCTCCGGCAATGTCTTCTGTTCTCCTGATATCTTGAGTTTGCTCGAATGGCAAATTTTGAGGGAGTTTGGCATAGTCCATAGATTGCCCTCATTAAGTGGTTACACGCTTTCAGTGCTGGTTACCAACAAGATAGAGAATACTTTACTTATTAAAATCCCACATGACAGAAGTTTGAATATCATGGGTGTTCGATGGAGTTATGCAACTTAACACTGCTTAGTCTCCCAGCATCACCAAAGCCAACAATTATAAGAAATGTGAAATTGATGATACAATCACCAAGAAAGAGAAAAAAAACCCAACATTTTCTGGTTCTGCTAATTGTACTGCTCTCTTAGACACAGACAGACAAGTCACCAGAATATAAACTGGCAGCAAACAGCACATCTTACTGGCACTGATGATGTCACCTATTTAGGTTATGAAACCTCTGCAAGCTCAGAAAGCACCTCATTTCAACTCTGAGCTACAAATATTCTTCTTTATTAGACAAATTCATATAAGATTGAAACCTAGGAAACATATTCTATGGAAAAGCAACGCTGACAGTCAATATGCTGGATGAGAAGCTGGGAAGCACAGGTTCCAGTCTCCCCATAGCCACAAAAACTCATGGAGTAACTCTGCAGCAGTCACTCAGCCCAGCCTAACTCATAGAGTTATTTATGAGAGGAATAATAGACAGGAACTCCAATGTTGTCTTGATTTCCTGAATGAAAGGCAGGATAAACCTGATAAGTACTTTTTTTTTTTAAAGAGTTGGGTGATGTAAGCAGAACAAGGGGTGCAACATTACATAACTGAAGAATTATGTCCTGCTTTGTCAAGAAACCATTCTCAAAGCAGTTTGAATCTGAGACCCTCCCATTTTGTTCTGTTCCATTTTTATCTTGCCCTTCCCTCTGAAAAGTTCTGAATTGTCAACTGAGCCCAACTTTTAGATGTGTCGGATGAACAAGACACCTCCCATTAGCCCAATCTCCACAATGATCTTGTATGGGCCATTTATTTCTTACATTTCAGTGTGCAAGGAGCAGAGAGTAGTCCCTTTGTTCTTTAGGTTGCACACTGTGATGTCAGAAAACAGCCAGTGGACTGTGGAAGTGGTGCAATTATCTGAGCAAAACACCTTCACATATGCTCCCACCTGGGTTAGAAATCTATAGAATTCCAACAGGTGCTTGAATCAAAACTCCCCATTGCATGTAATTATGCTGTACTGGTTGAGATTCACTCTTGAGTGGCAAGACTAACATGACATTAGATCTTCCCAAACAGTGGTGGGATTCAATTTTTTTACTCCTGGTTCTGTAGGCATGTCTTGGTGGGCATGGCAGGAGAAAGATGCTGTAAAATCTCCAGTCAGAGGTGGTATTTGTCGGTTCTCTGAACTACTCAAAATTTCTGCTACTGGTTCTCCAGAACTGGTCAGAACCTGCTGAATACCACCTCTGGCCCCAGATGTGTTTTTCAAAAGGCAACTGGACTTTCTTAGGTTTTTTTTTTCCTTGAAAACATTTTGCTTCTCATCTAAGAAGCTTCTTCAGTTCAGATGAGAAGCAAAATATTTTCAAAGGAAAAAAAAAAACCTAAAGAAGTCCAGTTGCCTTTTGAAAAGCACCTTTGGGAGAACTATGACCTGGATGATTGAGAATCTTTGTAGACATGACATTAGATTGTTCAAGTCATTAATAATGTCCCTTAGTGCTACTCAGCCATAACAGAGAGAGGATATAAAGCCAGGCCTTATTCCTTTCAGAATACAAATCTAAAAGCTATAAGGAAAAATGGCTTGTTGCTTTCTTCATGTGATGAATTCTTCATGACACTAAATAGGGCTAATTATCCTAAAAACAATGTGATGAAAATAGGTTCTTGAAAACTGCCAACTAACATAAAATTACTCCTCAAACTTTATGGCTAAGAACAGATTTTAAACTGGGTTTTCCTAACCGTATTCTAACATCCTACCCAGTGAAAGACCAGTAATCACATATATCACAATGTAATTCACAGAAATGTCTATCCCCATAACCAAAGATAAGAGAACTGGTTGTTATCTTTCTATTATATAGAGCAGAATTTCACTTCTCTTTTTCCCTCTGATTTCTCTCTGCTATCAGTTTCGATGCCCTGCTAAGCATCGAAGTCTTCCAAGAACTGTAGCTGCCACTCCTAATGAAGAGGTCAGGATGGACAAAGGGAAGGAGCCATAAATGTTTGAGAATGATTAACAGACCTAGAGACAGTCACTAGTGGGGAGAAGGAAAAAGTGATGACTCAGTAACAATGAAAGCGAAATCCGTTTGCTCTTTCCTACCACTGCCCTAAAGAAACCCCCTTATGCTTAGGCAACATATTTTGAGGTAAAGTGGCTTCTATCTATACGAAAAGTGAATCCACATGCCCAACAAGCTAGAGCTGGTTTATTTTGTTAAAATAAACACCAATGGTTTTTTAAACACTAATGGTTTATTCATCATTTATTAAATACCAAAGCAGTCAAAAATGATGCTCATTAAATAAACACCAAAACCAGCCAAAAATGATCTGGATAATAATTATGGAAGATCACCTCAGGCTAGAGAAATACTAGCACACTGCACATAATCTCAGGGAGTAATTGGAACAAATCATGGCCCCAGAACACACAAAAAACACTAACATCAAGACTATATCTAAGACAAGCTGAAAAAAAAGAAAAACGAAACTCCAAACCAAACTGCTCAAGCTAAACCCCAGAAGCAAAGAGATACCTGAACCCAAATGATTAGTCAACACTCCAACTACCCACTATCTACCACAAAACATATCCTCCAGAAAGACCTCAATTATAAGACAATACGAATCAGTTAGAATATTTTGCAGCCTTAGAAGCAGCATCTGAAATCATAAAGATGCAAGAAAACTTAAGGCAGGCAATCAGGGGTGGGATCCAACAGGTTTAACTACGGTTTGGTGATTTACAATGTACCCTGCATGTAAATCTTCATCAGCTTGCTGCCTGGACAGCTGAGCAGAGCTCCGTGCAGGGAAGCAGCGTTTGAAAAAGCACTTTTTTTCCTGCTTCCCCTTCAGCAGCCAACACCCTGGTAAGCAGGGATTAACACCAGGCAAACAATCAAGCTGAAAAACAACACTTTACTCAAGGAACTACCAAGGAGAAAAGTATACCTTCCCCAAAAGAGCAAGCTATTCTATGTGTACGTATGTGTTTTTACAAATAACTCAAGGCTGTGAACCAGTATACTGTGAACCAGTATCTATTCACTAGAACCGGTTGTTAACATTCTAAGCAGTTTGGAGAACCGGTTGTTAGAAGAAATTACTGGCCTAATCCTGTAAGGAAGGCAGGAAGGAAGCATTCTGGTGTTGCTTACAGAAACTGCCTCTCCGTTAACCCTTATTACATTCTTGGCAGGACTAGACTTCCTGTCTCTGGAACTTCTCTGGAGTTTTTTTCCATTCCTTTGCTGGTACTTTGCTTGTAGCCCTTAAACCATACTTTATAATTTCATTAAGCCAAATGCCTCTGAATAACCCTGAACAGCGCCCATTTCTGGCTAACTTAAACCAGAATTTGAAATCATGTTAAGTTCAAAAAATTCTGATTTATATAACATTCGAATGAATCATTTGGAGAAAATGTGATTAAATAATCTGAAATTCACATTATCTTACTATTTAAAAGAAAACATTTTAAAAAATGATATCTGACACCAGAGAAATTGTCTGAAAGTACTGTGGTACTTCTAATCACTGTCAGAAATGTGAAACTGAAGGAACGTTTTATCATGTATGGTGTATTTGTAAAAAAAAAAAAGTGAAAAGACACTGGATGCTAATAGATATGATGGTACAGAGAGTTTTAAAAATTAACATTCAGATGAAACTGGAACATTTTTTATTAATATTTACACAGATTTAGCTAGAAAAGGTTGATGGACGATTGGTTTTACATATGATAACTCAGCAATATGCACAAAAATTCAAAATTAAAATGCACCAACGGATGGATTGTGAAGATTGCTGAGTTTGCAGAAATGGCTATATTGACTTGTTTGATTAAGGAGAAAACTACAGCTACTGGAAAAAAGAAACAGAAACACTTTACAGATTTATTTGTTGAAAATGGATAAAAGCAAATTGCTGGTTTTGGAATGTATTAATTACATCTTTTTGTTGATGGGAAGAAGGAAATTACAATGTGCAATAAGGGAAAGCAGAGATGGTAACTGCTGTATTTGTAACTGCTGCAAAAAAAAATTAGAAATAACTGACTTGGGTATTTATTTTTTAGTGTTTTTTGTTATTTTTTGTGATTTTTGTTACTTTTCTTTTACCTTCTTTTCTCTTTTACATTTCCATTGTTTTTTAATTTCTTAAATGTTTGAGTAAGAATTATTCATAAACAGAAAATTATCATGAATAATTAGAAATGGCAATGGAGCGCCTTCAAGTACAAGCAATATGCTAACTCTTATGTAAGCCATACTAACATGTTGTCAAAATAGGAAAGATGGAAAGGCACACAATTCTGCTTACTTACAAGGATTGGGTGTGCTAGATCAGTGTTTTTCAACCTCAGCAACTTTAAAATGTGTGGACTGGCTGCTATGGAATTCTGAGAACTGAAGGCCACCCATATTAAAGTTGATGAAGTTGAGAAACATGATGCTACGTTAAGATGACTTCTGGGACTTTCACTATCCCAAAAACTGACCATTGGTGACTGAGGCACTTTGAAGAAACCTAGTATTGGATAGCATACATCAATTACCAGCTATGCTCAGTTTCAGACACATTTCTGAACAAACAATGACATGCTTTATATAGTAAGCCTTAAAGAGGGTTCCTTTGATCTGAGTTCAGCATGTTGTACGAAGCCAGGCTTTGTGGTTTGGAAATCATGGTTTATACAACTATTCCCAACTTGGATGATCTGTACATGCATGGATCTGAATTTCTAGAATTCCCCCATTAGCAAAGTTATCACTGAGAATTCTGAGAATTGAGGTCCACTTATCTAGAGCATACCCAAAGTACAAGAAAGAAAGGCTATTGCTGACACAACTCAATGTATGCACTCAGTGTATGCCATTTTTATTTAAATTATGCATTTATTAATTCTAAGTGAAATTCAGGGTGGGTCTCAATAACACACGCATTGGAAATATGTTCACACTACACGAATAGGCTAAAAATGCTCACATACCTTTTTTCCCTAATCAACTTCCAAAGTTATAAGAGACCTTGCAGTTGGAGCAGTGGAAATTAATGCTTGCTGCTCAGCCAGATGAAAAGTGTACTGTATAAATTGGGGGTCCATTAGAGGAAGAGGAATAAGCAGGGGAAAAATGGACTTCTTAAAATTTAGTGACAAGCAGCTATCTTTGCCAACAGCAAAAAAAGTATTATTAAATCATTTACATCCCAGGAAAAGCTTGACTGACTTACTGCTGTATCTCTATTCTTCAGTCAGTCCCCAAAAGAATTTAGTAAACTATTTAGCTACCTCTCATAGATCAGTTTTCAAAACCCTACGTAGTACATGGGCAATTTTCTTAGGGTGTTGCACAACAAAGCTGCATATCCATGGATTTTATTTACATACAACTGACCTAGCCCAGTAAAAGTGACCCAGGTTAAGAATAGGGAGCTTATCACAATCCCTTCTTGGGAAGCAGGCCTTCCCAGGAAATTTAGGATTCTGAACCTGCATGAAGCTCTCTTGTGCAAAGTTAATCCTAGACATAAGAGAGACATCCAACAGAAAGCAAAAATTCTCAGAAGGACCGTGGCATGTAAGCAGAACTACCTGTTACAGGCAAATGTGAGTAAATAGTGTTACTTTGTTCCATAATAGCACTGAAGGAGCAGAAAGAATAATAAATTCCTGCCTGCTTCCCCGATCTTCTCTTTCAAATGGGAATAAAAATGGGAAGCTGACAGCTCCCGGACGTGCTTTCTGGGTCCCGCAGAAGACTTCTTAGAAAATAAAAATGATGAGTAGCTGCAGGACATTGCTTTATTGAAAACGAACTGGCATGCTCAGAGTAAAGAGAAAATGAGGCAGTAATTTAGGCTTATTATGGGGAGAGGTCAAAAATGTTGCAGGGAACAAATGTACCACATTTGCTTTCCTGCAACCTTCACATAAAATGGGTGTTTGTGGGCTAGCTCATCCCCTCCCTAGCAGCCATTTTATGAGAACGCCCATAATGCACTTTCACAATTCCAGATGCCTAGCAGCTCCAAATAATCAAGGACCCCTGCTTGTTGGCAATGGCGAGAATCTTCTCCCTTTGCCTCCCCCCAAGAAGTAACCCTTCACTAAGGCAGATCTGACTATCTGCTTCCAGTGATTTGCATATGGTTTCTAACCTATCAAGCCGAAAGAGCCAGGAATCAAATTAAAAAGGCACTGTCTTATTATAGGCGGTAGCATATTAAGGGTATTTCTTTAATATTTTTTTTAAAAATAGATCATAGTGGAGTCTGTAAAAATAGATCATAGTGGAGTCTGTAAGATTTTGTTCTCCAATCAAACAGCCTCTGCTCCTACTACAATATTCAGAGGGATAAAAGTATTGAATTCTGCATCTGTATCTTCCCCCAATTCTTCATCAACTTTCCATGCCTCTGCAGCTTTTCATGTCACTGTGTTCTCTCACTAACTCTTGTATCTATTCAAATCAGGAAATCTGCTATTTGAATGTCCATCTAATTTGAAAAAAAAACCAGTTTGATTCAATCTGCACATTCAAATCAAGATGTCAAATCAGGTCAGTTTCATTTGGATTTCCAAAGGGGGTGGGGGGGAAGGGAGAAGTTTCTCAAATGCACTAAAATGTCCATACCATCTAAGCTGATTGGAAAGCATCTAAACTTCTTAAATCTCAAAATCTCAATTCAACTTAGATATGGTCTTCACATTGAGCAGGCATACAGTTGTATGTTTGCGACCGGAGCTGATATTGGTACTAATAGAACTAGAAAATCTATTCCTGGATAAAATCTACCTGTGTTGTTGCTAAGAGTTTGGTTTGATGGCCCATAATCAATCAGTCAATCTATGCTGCAGCCAAGAATGCAGAATGGGTAGGAATGTGGCAAAGGATTTATATTAGACTGAAATCAAGAATGAAGAAGCAGGAATGTTTAGAAGCCAACTTGGCCAATGCTGAGGTTCAGTGACAGGTCCAAATTTGCAACTTGAGAACTGTTGTTCTGGATGACTGGGATCCCTTCAGTTAATGCCAAATCTGTTCCCTTCCCCAATCTTTTGGTGTATAGGCAAGATTACTCTAGTAGGGATTGTGGCAGCTGTGGTCCAAAATATTTAAAAAGTACCAGACTGCCCACCTGTATTAAACATTCCAGCAAAGCTGACTCAAGTCCAAATTGTGTCCTTTCTAATTCCACATTTGCTGTACATTTCAAAAGTCCCTGCTGGCCTTTATCTACATATCCATTTCTCCACAAATATGAATCCAGTCAAAGTCAGGTATTTGCTCACCCCACAGCCGACATTTATAACTTAAACTAATCTAATCAAGCTTTGTATTACAGCACTTATCGCATTCACTTGATTTGTTCACGGGAAGCCTGTACTTCACCCTTTTCTACATTCCCTATATGTACAGCTTTCCCTTATTTTTTTTTTTCTCTAGGCAAATTACTTCTCTGTTTCACAAAAGGTTGTTGCTGGTCATATTGCTCTAAGTCCAATTTGAGCAATGCTTAATAGTAAACACATTCTCAGTATTGGCCAGAGCTCCAAAGGGCCTGCCTTTTGCTTGGTCTACTCACACCTGGGACTTCAAATACACTAATCCTTTCAAACATAAAGGGTCACATGCATTCTATCCTGCATTGCAACAAGTTTTTCAACAAGGGTTCACATCCATATTCCTAAGCCTCCTTTCAAGCAAAATCAGAAACAGAAAGCAGCACAAGAGCAAAGTCTTGGAATATAAAGGGAGTTACCATTGACCTGACAATGGTCTAATTGCTGGTTTTATTGGCAACTTTTCTTTGATTGCTCCAGTTTTTAAAACTCAATTTAATGATTTCAGTGAATCGTTACATTTGTTTTGGAAGCTATCTCAACAAAGGTTCATAAAAGCCCATCATCTCTCCCTCAAAAGTTGATTGTTAACAGGGGAAGTCACAAAATGCACCACTACAAATCTATAAGCACACCTGTATCCACCAGGAAACCTCAGTGGAAACAACATTGTAGATTTCCAAGATAGAGAAATACTTCTCAGTCAAAATTATTTTAATAGGATTTTAAAGTAAAAGAACTGTTTTATCATTATCTTCTTTCTTATATATTTGAAGGCTGTGGAGAAAACCTTATTATATTAATCCATGTTAAGTATCAGTTAAAAAAAACTTGTGAGGCCTCAATAGTTGAATGAGCATGTTGGTCCCTAAAGTATGAACTCCTAAAGATATAATGGTTTATCCTTAGCAGAGGCTAAGCTCGTGGATATAGCAAACAGGGCCTTTTTGGTTACAGCACCCATTGGTTGAACCTTCTCCCCAAAGTCAGCTTAGCTTCAAGTTTCAGCAAGTTGACCAAGCCATCTTCTTCCTCAAGTTCACATATATGGGTCATGACTCGCAATACTTGGTCCTACATGTCTTGAAATTAAATCTACCTCTCAGATCAATGGGACAGATTTAATTTCTCTATAAATCAATCCAAAAGATATAAAAGCAGAAAAGATCTGAGCTCACTAAATTAGTTAGGGAAATGAAAAAAAAATTGAACAAATTGAAAAAATTGTTTAAAAAATGGGAGGAAATAAGATTTAGTTTCAAGAACAAACAATTCCAGCCTCTTGTTCAGATAACTGGGTTTCTTTTTTTCTACCCCTCTGATTTTAAAACTTCAAAGTTCTTGTGTGCCCTGCTGGCCTCAAGATGGGGCCAGTTTCACTGAGACAATTAAAAATTCACCAAATGTTTAATACCAGGTTATGGTAGCTCAATAAGCAGTAAGTACTTGATTTGATTTATTCCATGCCTTCCAGAGTTTAAGAAGTGTGCAGGAAGGTGCTAATTATTTTTAAAGCTTTGTTTAAAACAATTAATGAGTTTATCTTTTGATTTAGAAAAGTAGCGAGAAAAGAAATTAGCATACATGAACCTAAGGTGGGAGCCCCATTTATCACATAAAAGCACCTTTACTTTTGATAGAATGCAATGACATAATGAAGTAAAATAAAGTGACCTAACTACATTTGTGGAGTAAAGCATCCCACCAGTGATTTAAGGATAGGCAACACCCCATTTTTTTCTAGTATCTTCTGGCCTTTTTTTAATAGCACACATTCCCTCAAATTCGGAACACAATTCCCAAAAGTAGCTTTGGCACATCTGGGAATGGAGCAGATTGAAGAAGGTTGGCCCAAGAGGATTTCAGCTTTGATGTGTACCATTAAAAAAAAAAAAAAGTTTTACAGGGGAGGCGGAGTCGTTACAAAGAGTACCAGGCACCACTTAATCTCATAATTCAGGTACAGGGGAACACTGACGGGACCAAGCAGCGAAGCCCAAATTCTTCCAGCGTTCTTTCCGCTTGGCTGATCTAAGCCTGGGAGACGTTGACAACGCCCCCTTCCCCGATCTTTTCAAGGAACACCCCGAACTAGATGTGGGCCTCCGGGTCACAGGAATGCCCGGTTCTCTTCCCACGGGGGGTGGGGGTGGGGTTGTATCTCTGAAGTCTGAGAAGGCAGCAGACACCCGAGACTGGCCGGGCTCACATTGCACAGCCTCGTCTCCTACATTTTCCACCGAAGTCGACTCTCAGCTTCTCCGCAAGCCCCGAGGCCAGGGCAACAGTGCGGCTGCCAGCAGGATTCACGCTCGGCTCTCACCCGGCGGAAACCACCCACAGCTTTCCCGGATCGGGGTGGCCGGGGGGGTGGCGGGATGGGGAGAGAAAGGGTCACAACAGAACTTGTTCCTTTCACTTGGGTTTCTCTCCCTCCGCGTCCTCCTCCTCCTCCCTCTCCAGTCAACATGGCTACTTTTTGCCTTTTAAATAGTAACGCAGTTTGTCGATCACAAACAGAAACCACCTTCTCCATATCGCACAGATCAAGAAGGGAGTTGGGACTTGGGTTTTTGCCATTCATCAACAAAAGGCGAACTTTTCATTCGCTCCTTCCTACTAATTCTACTTGCCGTGCCAGATGTGCTTGGGAACACACACTAAACAGTTGTTAACGTGCTTTCTTGGTTCTTCCCGTGAGGAATCCTCGCCCAACCCACTGAATTGTATAATTAGCCTAGTTTTCCTTTATCCGCCCCCCCCCCCACATCCAACAGAGATTTTGTGCTTTTTTAAAAAAAAAAACATAGTGATTGGCAGAAATTCAGTCGGGTGTAAGGTAGTTCCGCCGACCACCGCAGTGCCACGTTCGAAAAGGCGGGGGTGGGGAGGAAACAACCCAAAGAAGTGAGCCCTGACCGGATTCGGTGATGGGAAGTCCTGGCCAGTTGAATTTCTGCCTTGCGCGTTTGCGGATCAACCTTTCGACCTCCTGCATCGGTAAGCTCTCACACCCCCCACCACCCCGGAATGAGACCTAGACTTTTACCCGCTGGGCAGCGTGATGGTTTTCCTCTCCATCCGCTTTCATGTCGTTCTGGTCCTGCCGGGGAGCCTCCTGCTCGCCGCTCCTCGCCTCGGGTTTCTCAGGCAGCCCGCGGATGAATTCTTCGCGGCATTGGAGGCCCAGCTTCTGCAGATGCTGGTCGGTCTCCGAGTCGACTACCAGCAAGCGCACCGACCCGGGCGAATTTCGGATGCGGTTCACTACTTGCTGGTGACTTTCCTTCTCTACGTTGTCTCCGTTCACTTCTATCAAGCGGTCCCCAGCTTTCAGACCGGATTGCTCGGCCGGAGAATCGGGCTCCACCAACCGGATGAACTGGCCCGTTTTGCTCTTCTCCCCGTGTAGATGGAAGCCGTAACCGTTCGGCCCCTTTTCTGGGCAGCACAATCGAGGCAAGAGCCGCAGTTCGTTCCCTCCCCCGTTGTCCATACTTCGTCCTTCGGTGGATCAAATGTCCCAAGAACCTCAAAAAGGAAGCGAAAGCGTTCCGAGTTACTTAAAGGATGCCAAAAGTCTTTGGAAACGAGTAACTTCGAGGGGACCAGCTTAACCCGAAGCACTCCAGCAGTCCCGCTTTGGAGCGGTAGCAGGTGTTTCCCAGGGCGGGCCCGGAACGATTTGAGAGCAACCGGATCCCTGATTACGAATATATTAAGAAGCCTCTCGCTCAGCCAATCACAACATTTATCGACGTCTGGGCGTTCCAGAATATCATTGACATTTTATCAAGAGGGGCGGGACACGCTGACGACTGATGTCGCTGAACCAATGACATTCGAGAGAAAGGAGTTGCAAGGCGCTTAAGCACGCCTCTCGAAGGCGAAGGCAAATCGGAAATGGGAAGGGAGGCGGAAACATGCAAATGACAGCCCCGCCCCTTGCTCTTCATTGTATTTCTTTATTGGCAGCCCAGGTGGTACAAAAAAAATAATCCTCCCTCCCTCCCTCCCTCCCCCCCCCCGCCAAAAAAACCCTTTCTTCCACGAAGCCCCGGTTGCTGCTTGGAGTGTCGATACCATCTTAGAAGATAAATATGAATTTTCTTTTATGAAAAACAGCTCTTTTGGGGCGGAAAGTCACGATGGACTTCGATGGCATGTAAACCTCATTACGTTTAATGAAATAAAACAAACTTCCCAGTTAATTGAGGACACAAATTAAGTTCGAGGCGGCCTCACAATGTGTATCTACTTAACCTGGGAAAGAAAAGAACAAGGAACTGGACGACGGAAATGACTTTCGGCCACGCCAAATCGAACAGCCATCGCTGAAAAAGCCTGTTGCTACCTGTTTTGGGAGCTCCGTCATGGGGAATCAAACGTGTTTCGTCCTAAATAGATACAGACCTCTGCATGCCACAAACACCTTCCAGTACCTTAAATGACACTCCCACAACATGTCCAGGAGATAAAACCTTATGAGACAAAATGGATCTTATTCAGTCCAAAGCTGGTAAGACCGTTTGAGCTAATGTTTCCCCTAAGGTAGTTGGAGGAAAGGTAGTTCAAGTCTCTGAGTCACAAATGTAACATATCTGTATGGGATCTCTCTCAAGGCTTTCCGGAGAAAATCTGGCTCGCTGGTGTTTTGTTTAGAACTCCAGTGTTCTTTTCATATATTTTATGTATTTTGTGGGTGCCTTGGGATCAGTATTGTCTTTGGCAATTGCCAAAGGCAAGTCTCTGCAGTTTTCTTGGCCAAGGTTTTCAGACATGGTTTGCCATTGCTTCCTTCCTAGAGCTAAGGGAAAGTGGCTGGCCTAAGGTCACCCAGCTGGCTTTGTGCCTAAGACAGAACTAACACCTGGTCTCCCAGTCAATACCTCTAGCGCTTCAGCAAACTGCCTCTGCATCATATTTTAGCATATAATAAATACAGATACTCCTTGATTTCCATCCAGTCGTTTAGTGACTGTTTAAAGTTATGGCAGTGCTGAAAAATGGACATATTCCCCAAAGTTGCATCCATAGTCCCCAAAGTTACATCCATTGCAGCACCCCTGCAGTCACATAAGTGCAGGCCAGGCAGTCAGGTGCCCAGCTTATGATTATAACATCGCAGGGAGTTGCAGGTATGTGATCACACGGTTTTTTTTTTAACCTTCTCTGCCAGCTTCACCCAAGCAAAATCAATAGGGAAGTTGGAGGATTGCAAGTCGCTCTGGTAAATCAATCCCACTTTTTCTCCCGTCCAAAGCACCTACCTGTACATGGCCTACATAGACCCTCTCCTAAGTTTCGTGTAATCTGTGTTGGCCTTCCCAGCCCCTCAACCGCATTCACTCATGACACCCCACCCCTGTCCCACAGCAACCCCAGGCTCTTTACCTGAGACTCTTGCCTCTTCTTGCTTAATGACCACCTCAGGCATACAGCAGCAACTAGAACTGCTAAGATGGTTGTCACTAAGTAACACAGTCATGTGACAAGTTGCTTCATGACCGCATTGTTTAACAATGGCAGTTCTGGTCCCAATTACTATCATAACCCAATTATTCCATGTATAAAATATCCATCAAGGTGTTGGACTCGGTGGATAAACCCATATTTAATTGCTTTCTCAGCCATGGAAATTCTCTAGGTGCCTTTGGACCAGACAATCTTTTTCAACCCAACTTATCTCACAAGGTTTTTGTGAGGAAAAATTGGAGGAAGGACTCCCCCTAGTACACAACCTAGAAATCCTGGAAGGAAAATGGACTGTAATAAATAATATTCTTGAGCAAAGCATTAGAGAAGGCCTGCCTTCTGTTCGTCTTATCTATCTCAGCTTCTCCTTTCTGATCACCAGCTAATAGCTCTTGGGCATGCAGCCTCTTTTTTATTTTAAAGTCCAATCCTATTATAACATGGCAATAATTTGGAGATGAAGAATGGATTGTTCTTGGGGAACCCAAAACTTGGTTTCTAGTTTCCTCTTGCTGGCTGAATGCTAAATGACTTAAGGTCTTCTTAAGAGCCTGCATCTCCTGCTAAGAAATTAGGGTAGACAAGGAGCTGATCCTTTGTTGACAAGGTGAGAGACATTTTCTCAGGCTGCAAAATACAGTTGTGTTTGATCCCCACTCTTTAGGAAATTCATAAAGCCACATCTTTCCTTTGAGGGGTAATCCTTAAAGCCACATCTCTCCTTTGATCCACCTGTTTGACTTTTTATTATGTTGTTTTAAGTTTTGTTATTTGGCATGACTTTCATCAGAGTAGAAAGAGAGAGCACAAATCTGACATACACATACATTCATGGGAATTTCTCAGAGGTTGACCTCATGACTTCCTAATCTCAGTCTAAGGATTTCCTGCAGCAGAGCTTTTTCTGATATCTGAATCTTACTCTGAGGACAGTTCAGTGCCAGCTAGGTCATCCAATGACCCTCACTGCTTCAAGTCACAGGATATTATATTGGAGCAATATTAGTACCTAGGAGGTGAGCTCAATCATCTAATTTCCCAAGAAACAGCAAAATTATATAGGAAAATACAATCTGTAAAGCAATCCTTTCTATATAGTATTCAAAACTAGAAAGTTTATAGCAATAGCTTAAACAGAAACTAAATTAAGTGTTTCTTGACTGATTAATTAGATAATTTACAGTAGATTGTATCTCTCTTCATTTCTGACCTCCCTCCCTTTTTTGTATATCATAAAAATAAAAAGGCTGGGCTGCATCTACACTTTTTGTGTATCTTGAAACATCTGAGCCCATGCACCAATTAGATCTTCTGCACTAGCAGGAGTCAGTTTAAAGGAAATCGAACCAGTTAAATCAATCTGAGTCTTCCCTACCTCTCCAGGAAACTATCCTGTCCTCTAGCCCCTTCATAGACTTGACATTCCCTGTTCACCCAGAACTGAACAGTTCTGCAGAGGAAAGCTGAGTGATAGTGCCTATGAGCATAGGAGCATTGCATCTGGACCACAACAATCAATGTGATCCCTAAGTTAGGGTCAAGAGTGTGGTGATTTTTGTCTCTTTGTTTCCTTCTAGTGGAAGTCTGGATTGTTGCAGAAATTCCAGAAAGCCCAGAAATTCATGGGAATTTCCCTAACTCTAGTTGAGAACTTTCCATCTTTGGGCCTTCAGATCTTGCAGCATGGGAAGAAATAACAATATCCTGTCTGTCTGTCTGTCATCTATATCTATCAACTAATATCCATCTATCATTTATCATCTATCATCTCTATCTATCTATCAACTGCCCATCTTCCTCATAGTTTTTCTACTTCAGCCCCTTCTCTTGGTTCTGTCTGGCGGAGTGGTCTGCTCCCTTAGTTTGCCCTTGAAATAGTTTAATGGAGTGACAGTATATTTTTTGCCCCATACTTACGTTGTTTTTCAACTTCCTTGCTCAAACTAGTATAAAGTGTTTGAAAGTCTGCTATTCTGTTCTAGTCCTGAGAGCTTAGGCTTTGTAATATCTGAACGGTTTCAGTTTTACTTGTGAAAATGTCTTGGTTTATGAGCGTTCTTCTTTACCCAATTCTGTCTGGCAGGTAATGCTGCAGGAAATGAGGTCAGTGTATGTCGGGTTCCCTGGTGTTCACCCTTAAATTCATTCCATCTCATTAGCACATCAGTCTGCAAATCTTTCTGTTGGAAAGGAGCTAAGTTGATATTAATGCTCTACTTTATGCTTTACTTCTGTATTGTATTGTTCTTCCCTCACCCCGAGTAGGTTACATGAGAAAAAAAGATTAAAAACAACTAAAATGTGCAATAGTTAAAATTAATAACACCACACTGTTCCCTTTCAGAGGGAGAAAAAGAAAGGAGAGGGAAATAATAAACTAAAGAAATTAAAGACATGAGGTTAAAAAAAGTGGGAAACATGCCTAAAAGTCATATTGGGATTAGACAGCTTTAAATTTAACAAAAGCAAGCAAGCAATAAATAAATAAATAAATTTAATGTACACCAACAGTATTCACTACATCTCCCCATATCTTTTATGTTTGCAAATTGTTCTGGCTTCCATTATGTCAATATATGTTGCTTCATATATTGTGTTTTGTTTCTTAAATGTCTCACCTCTCTCTTTTTCTGGGACCTCACCCACACATTACATATCTGTTTTCCTCTTAACCCACTCTTTCCCCCCACATACTTGTTTTTAAATGAGTTTCTCCTTTGTTCTCTTAATTGCTTTGGGAGCGGGGAAAAGTTGTTAAACCAGTGCATTGTCTGCCTTAACAGACATGTTGACTGAGGGAACATCTCTATTTTGTTGAGTTCTTATCAAAAATCTCTGGATATAGGATCAATTCTCCCTCCACCCCCACCCCCAAAATCTGCCTCAGCGGTGATCAGCAATTCTCCTGTACTGATACACAGAAATTTCCTGTAATGAAAGAAATGAAATTCCTTTGTAGCTGTTTGATTTGGATCTTCCCTAATGATTTAAATGGGCCTTTGTTGTGTTGTCTGTTTACATCAGTCAGTGGCATCCACTCACCTGATCTGAAGGTGCTTTCAGGGCCTTTCTACTGCTATCCCTTCCAATTGGTAATTCAGCAGTGTTGACTCATAACGAATCTACATTCTTTGCCCTGCCTTGCCCTGCTTGAAGGTAAGCTCCCTACCTGGACTAATCTGGACTAATCTGATTTCCAGATGGCTCTTTTAAATCAAGTGCTTCTTGTCTGGATTACATCAAAAGGCTGACAGGCTGAGAAGCTATACATCAACAACAGGTAAATTTTGTTGCTTATCTTCAATCACCTTGCCTTAATGCTTCATTTGTTTGGCTCCAACACTTGTTGGGCCTGCTGTCTTAGCTCTAAAGAATTAGACTCTCCAAGTTGATGCAAGTAAGAGCTTTTTTTATTCTCTTGAAAAAAATCTGCATTCCATGGCATTTCTTTCCTCCTCTTTGCAATAGTCACTACATTCTGACATGCTAAGACTTCCCTAATTCTAGATGCCTTTCCATCTCAGTTTGAGTAAAATTACTTCTTAGAAAGGCTTGTCCAGACTTCTTACTATCTATGCCACATTTAGCTGTTCTCAAATGCTAATCTACCTTATCTTGCATGCTTTATCTTTTATAAAGTGTGTGTGTGCACACCTACATATAGGGGTGAGCATTTGTCTCTCTCTCTGTATAGATATGGTATACACATACACTTAGGTGTGCCCGTGCGCGCACGCACGCACACACACACACCAACTAGTGGCAGTTTGTTATAAAAAAGAAGCATTTTTTTTCAAAGTGTAACCAACAACAGAAAAATTTCCTACTGAATGTGCATGTTGTACACTGTAGAATGTTCAGCAAGATCGGTTGCAATGATCCTGTTAGTGATGAAAAAAAAAAAAAGGATTTGGAGATAAGTGTATCTTTTGTTTTGGAACTTTTCTTCTACTTGTTATAAGTTGACATTGAAAATCATACAAATTATTTTAGAGCTATTGTTGCTTGTCAAAGTTGCCTACTAGTGTCTTGACATTTTTTCCAGTATTTGGAATCTATTAAGGAATCAAGAATTATTGATCCATTGTGCAAGAAACAATATAACTACAATAATACGTAAGATCGGATGGATAGACACATGTCTGATTTATAGCAGTTGCATTTTGCTTTTTTCTGGTCCATATTTTTTTTTTCAGTAAAAAGATGAAAAAGAGGACTTCTAAGCAAATGTCATGTTATATATGGTGTTATTAGTATTACAGTGTAGAACATTTGATTAATATCTTTGCATAATCCAAAGATTAATTTGATATTGTTATTTTTAGGTCTTATCATTTAAAAAGGCTCCTTGTTTCCTTTGTGTGATTTATCATGCTAGCATTTAATTGTCTGCCATATTTATGTCTTGATTTACACTTTAATCTTAGCTCTTCATTTTTTTTAATATTTCAAAGAAATTATTCAGATAGCCAGGTTCTTTTACATGCATAAAATGCCTGTATGCATTTTAAATAAGCAAGTTCATTTTCAAGGAACTTGTGTTATTACTGAATAATATGCATGAGAAAACCCTACTTCAAGATTTAAAAATAAAAAAATGAGCAAACATACATTAGAACATGATCTAAGATCTGACAACAATTCTGAAATAAATATGTTAACTCAGCATTGGGACATCTGGAAGAAAAATGCCATTTGCTTTGGATAGAATTGCAAATACTATGGGATCAAACAGTGGATAACTGCTGCCAGCTGTTTTAAATAATTTTTAGCACACTAAATTTTGTTCCCATTATTTCTGATATTTCTTTATAACCAGCAATTCCCGATCTTCTTAAGAAGGTCAGTGCAACTGTAATGTTTAGAATATACAGTAATTGCTCTCAAAGACTCACTTGGGAGAGAATTAGATCCCCACTCACAGAATGGACAGCTCTAACTACTTGTTTTTATTTTTAAGGAAGCACATAAAGCTCAAGCCTATATCTTTTGTGTGTATGTGGCTTTGGGTCAGTTTTAACCCCTGGCAACTGCCTGGATGATTCCCTGCAGTTTTCTTGGTGAGGTCTTTAGGAAGTGAATAGAGTAGAGTAGAGTAGAGTAGAGTAGAGTAGAGTAGAGTAGAGTAGAGTAGAGTAGAGTAGAGTAGAATAGAATAGAATAGAATAGAATAGAATAGAATAGAATAGAATAGGAAGGGACCTTGTAGGTCATTTAGTCTAACCTGCTCAAACAGGAGACCCTAAACCATTTCAGTCCAATCCCTTCTTGTAAGCCTCCAGTGATGAATCTCCCACAACTTCCGAAGGCAAGATGTTCCATTGGTTGATCGTTCTCACTGTCAAATAATTTCTCCTTCTTTCTAGGTTGAATCTCTCCTTGATCTTTTTCCATCCATTGTTCCTTGTCTGGATTTTAGGTCCTTTGGAAAATAAGTTGTCCCCCTCCTTTCTGTGACAGCCCATCAAATGTTGGAAGACTGCTATCATGTCTTCCCTGATCCTTCTCTTCACTAGAGTAGCCATGCCCAGTTCTTGCAACCCTTCTTCATATGTATTAGCCTCCAGTTCCCTAATCATTTTTGTTGCTTGCTCTTGTGGCTTGCCCTTGCCTCCTTTCTAGCCCTGAAAGTGATCGGCCCAAGATCACCCACCTGGCTTTTGTGCCTAGCATGAGACTAGAGTTCACTGTCTCCTGGTTTGGGAGTGGGGGATAATATTAAGGCCACAGTCTAACTGTATCTAGCTTCATTTGTAACACCATACATCATGAACCAGAATCCATCATTGCCTCCTGTATGTGTACATTTTTGTCACACAAGTGTGGCATCTGATTCTGCCAGTTGCCCTGGAGCTCCAATGAGGGAATCTCATGCTTGAAGTAGTTGATAGATTAATAACAGACCCACTTCCCTCCTCACATCCAATTTCCTCCTTACCCAACTTTTAGTTACAGTTGATAACTTATACTTCTATAGTATTTTATTTGTATTATATACATGATTTGCATAGTTCTATCCTTTTTAACATTGTAAGCTGTCCAGCTTACTGTGGCAAGATAGGTGGCAAACAAATTTAATAAAAATAATAATAAATATGCAGTGTATTCTTGAATCTATAATACAGAACGAGGCTTTGATTTTGTAGTAACATGCCACTACTATTGTTTCTCAACCTTGCAGCTTTGAGATGGGTGGACTTCAACTTCCAGAATGGCTGACTGGGGAATTCTGGGACTTGAAGTCCAGCCAACTTAGATGCCAAGGTTGAGAAATGCTACTATGGATTGATGGGCAAAGTACAGGCCCAAAGTACATTCAACTTCCTCTTCCTGCTTTTTTTCCCCAATGGATTTCTTACTACCGTGTTTCTCACAAAATAAGGCCGGGCCTTATTTTTTTTTGAGCCCCGAAAAAACGGCTAGGACGTCTTTTCGGGGGTGAATTAATCCCCCCCCCAATGTTATCTCCAATAACAGCGGCAGTAGCTGCGGGAACCGTGGAAGCATTTCAGCCACTTCTTGGGTGGGGGAGCTGCCTCCTTAACTTTCATGGTTCCCGCTGCTGCTGCTGCTGTTATTGGAGATGGCGCTGGCGAGAGAGGGACAGCTGCAGCTCGGCCTGGGCACTTGGAATGCAGGAATGGGCTGCGCACCGGGACTTTAGAAAACCTGCAGAGCCCGAGGCTGGCGCACCAAGGGTAGCAGCAGCAGAGACACTCGCTCAGCTCTTCTCACGCCCACCCAGCCGCTCGGAATTAAACCAAAACGCAGCACGCAGCGCTCCCAGGTACCTCAAAATGTTTTTTTTCCTGTTATTACAGGGACGGGGAAAAAGCGGGACTGACTCAGATGCTGTTGTTGGAGATGGCACTGGCGAGAGAGGCGCCAGCACCGGTAGGAACCGTGGAAGTTACGGAGGCCTGAGAAGTGGCTGAAATGCTGTTGGACATCCACGCTGAGGCTGTCTGCCTGCTGACCCAGGTAAGGGAGGGATAAGGAAGCCCTCCGTGCTCTACCATGGTGTTAGGAGCGGCTGATGGTGAGGCGTAGCTGCCCGCGGGGCACTCCTAATGGCAAGTTCCCCCCCGCCTCCCCCCCAATTTCACATGTTTTAAACTAGGCCTAAATTTGGGGGGAGGGGCTTAATTTCATTTTATGCTTAGAAAACATGCTGGGTCTTCCTATTGGGGAGGGCATATTGTTGGAGAAACACGGTATGTTGTTGAACCTGCCTGTGGGATATTGTAGAGATGCAGCTTGTACTTTCTGAGTCAATCTACAATTTAAAAAATTCTGAGCATGGGGTAGGCGTATAGTGTAGCTGTTTTTTTCAGAACATTTCCAAGAATAGCTCAGCGTATTAATACCTACAATATAATCACATTGACTAAAGAGGCTTTTTCAAAAAAAAAAAAAAGGTACAAAATATATACAAGTTGTTCATACGGTATGAAAAGAAAGATTTCCTTTTTTGGCCTCTTGAACAAATTGCCCTCTTGGGAAAATATTGCTGGCTTGATAAGTCACTAATTCCACCCATCTCCTCCTCCAACAGATTAGAGAAGAAAAGAAGATAAAAAGTCACTGATAGGAGACAATAACTAGCATTGCTGAGTTATTCTGATCATTAGGGCAGATGCTGAGATCAGGCAAGGCCATCATCCATAATTGTACTTTGTTTGGTTTTGTCTTAATATGTTACATAAACCTAATCGTTGCACTTTGCAAATTGAGGTGCATGGACTTGGATTTATGGCAATGTAGACAATTGCAATGATTTCATAAACCAAGGATTTAGCCTTCTGGGACAAAATTCCTCCCCTGAGATCTGGTTACTCCCCCCCCCCCCAATGATTGCCTTGTAATTTGTTTTATGGTTGTGAGCCATCCAGAGTCATTGAGAATTGGGTGGCATACAAGTTTAATTTTATTATGATTGGTTGCATATCAGCCAGACATTTGAACTGGATTTGGCATTTTTTTATCCATCTAATGAGTTCTTCCCAAGGACTTGGGTCAGGCAAATGTTTATTTTTATTTTATTTATTTTATTTGTCAAACACAATATAATAGAAATAAGAATAAACATAAGTTTAAATACATGAAATAGGAACTAATGATTGGGTACAATAGGACAGGGATGGTAGGCACGATTGTGTGCTTATGCACGCCCCTTACAGACCTCTTAGGAATGGGGTGAGGTCAATAGAGGTTAAAGGTAAACAAGTGAGGGTTTGAGCATGTGACAACAGAATCAGGTAGTGAGTTCCAGCCATTGACCACTCTGTTGCTGAAATCGTACTTCCTGCAATCAAGTTTGGAGTAGTTTACATTTAGTTTATACCTTTTGGGTGCTCTTGTGTTGTTGTGGTTAAAGCTGAAATATTCATTAACTGGTAAGACATTGTAACATATGATTTTATGTGCTATGCTTAAGTTCAATCTTAGCCGGCGTAGTTCAAGGATGTATAAGCCTAGAATCTCAAGTCTGGTGGTGTAGGGTATTCTGTTGCGAACAGAGGAGTGTAGTACCCTTCTTGTAAAATACTTCTGGACTCACTCCATTATATTAATGTCTGATATACGATGTGGATTCCAGACAGTGGAGTTGTATTCAAGTATTGGTCTAGCAAAGGTTTTTTATGCCCTAGTTTGCAAATCAGCATTACCAGAGGAGAAGCTTCATAAGATTAGATTTACAACTAACTCTTAAAGCCTTTTTGGCAATGCTGTTACAGTGAGCTGTGGCGCTTAGGTCATTTGAAATGAGTACTCCAAGGTCCTTGACAGAGTGAGGGTTGTCAACAAGGTCATATCCACCTAGCTTGTATTTGGTGTTTTGATTTTTTTTTACCAATGTGTAGGGCAGAGCATTTGTTGGTTGAGATTTGGAGTTGCCAACTGTTTGACATTCAGACACATAATCAAGGTCGCTTGGAAGGACAGTAGCATTGTCGGTGGTGTTGAATAGTTTTACGTCATCCGTGAAGAGGATGCAATTGCTTATAAGGTGATCGCAAAGCTCATTTATATAGAGTGTAAACAGTGTGGGTCTTAGAATGCTGCCTTGGGGGACACTGCTGTTAACTGGAGCAGGGTTTGAATGTTGTTGTTAAAGGTATCATCATAAGATGTAAGCAGTTCCAAGTAAACCTGCCTTTGGCAGTTGACTGATGGTGATTTGGTCAATGCCAACGGAATTCAAGTGGTGCTCCAAATGTTTAGGGATTGTACCCAAGGTACTATTTTGTACTATTATGCCTATTGCTACTATCTTCTTGCCACAGTCATTCTACTTCTATTTGCAGGTCTTTGTATTCCTCTGTTCTGCTGTTTCCAAGTACAACCAGGTCCATTATCCAAACCTTTTTTGTCTTTCTTATAGAGAATTGTTAAGTCTGGGGTATTATGTGGCAGGTGCCTGTCTGTTTGAATTCTAAAGTCCCAGAGCAATTTAGCTTTTTCATTTTCTTTGATTTTCTCTATTTTATGAACAGATAATACAGAAGGAGGCTTGCTTACAGGCAAATGATATTTCTTGCAGATTCTCCAGTGTACCATTGTTGCTACTTTGTCCTGCCATTGCTTGTAGTCAGTCTGTGCCGTTTTCTTACATCATCTTACCAGGTGGTCCACTGTTTCTTCCGTTTCTTTGCATAGGTGGCACTTGCTATCTTCTCAATTCTGGCTTTGTATGCATTTGTTCTTGAGGCTTGGTCTTGTGCATCCAGAATTAGTACCTTGGTCTGCTTCTTCAACTTTGTTATTATAATTGGTGCTATTAATGGGTGAAGTCAACCCATGTGAGGGAGGGCTCTCAGACACCAGAAGAGAGGGGCTAGATTAAGAAGGTGGAACTGGGAATCTTCTGTACCAGAATATTTGCCCAGGGCTTCCTAATCTTCTTTGCTGCTCTCCTTGTATTTGATGAAGGATGCTGTTCTGCTGAGAAAAAAGAGTCAGAGGTTAAGCCATTTGTGCATGAAATGGGAAAGGAAATGCTATTCTGTATTTTTCTACAGTAGCAAAAGATGTTTGATGATACTTAGCTGCTGCATCCTTGCCAGAGAAAGCCTTGCTCAAATGTATTTTCTGACTCAGAACTTGTGCTAATAACTCAACCCTGCAGCTACTTTTTATATGAGCTGTGATAGATATCAGGAATAATCACATGGTCCTTCAATCTATGAGATGACTTGGGTGGGTGAGATACCTTGATTTGGTGCTCCTAAACTCTACATTACACATTTGAAGCTGCCACAATTGCCTCTTTTGCATAATCAAAGGTCCAGAAGTGCACAATTGCTTTACTAACTTGAACGTTATGGGTTAAATTATAGAAAAGATTAAATCAAACCACATTTTAACACAGGCTCTGCAAAACGGGCTTTAGCTTCACACAAAGGGAGGGATGTAATTCTGCTTAAAAGCACAACAAAAGAAATTCATAGCAGCTCATCTCAGTAAAAGATTTGTGCAAATTGAAAATGTGGACAATATACATAAAATAATTCATCAACATGTCCTGCATTATGCATAAAGGGAGGGGGTGTCTGCTTTGGTTCCTTTTAAGGGATAGGAGAAAAAAGGAAGTACAGTAAACTTTTATAGGCGTCAGATATTTTTTAAACATTTTACATACTTGCCTGGGTTTGCATAAAACAAAATGCATTGTAATGTTGCCCAATCCATGCCCAAGCTCTTAAAGGAGAAGATTTAAATGGTAATGCATTCCATTATGAAGCTGATTAACCACTAAAGAAAAGGCAAGTATGGACTAAGTACTATATAAAAAAGGAATTTTTAAAAAATACAAAAGGGAGAAAAGTGGAATAATTATACCTTAAGTAACCATTCATGGCCAGAGTCCAAGGAGTCTTTTGAATTTAAACAAGGAAGCATAAAAAGCCTCAACTAAGCTTTCCCTGCTGGTTA
Organism: Hydrophis major; assembly: GCA_033807585.1. Taxonomy (NCBI): domain Eukaryota; kingdom Metazoa; phylum Chordata; class Lepidosauria; order Squamata; family Elapidae; genus Hydrophis; species Hydrophis major. Next base: position 180,176,846 of record CM066329.1, read on the forward strand.
TTTACAGCCATAATAAGAAGGTGATTCTCAAGGCAAGCCTAAAATTCCCAAAATATCATTTTGGATTTTGAATAAAAGATTTGGGATATAAAAGGAATCCAAATTAGCACCATTTTCTCTATTCTGGCCAGGTCTGGATCTGAGTGGCTTCTAAAAAGGGATTGGTGGAGTTCAGGATTATCCTGGGCAAATGGGGTCTCCCACGAGAGCAGCGGGTTGGACTAGAAGACCTCCAAGGTCCCTTCTAACTCTGTTATTCTGTTAGTTTGGAGACTCAGGACTGCTTTTGATCTATGGACAGCATGTCTTCAAATATCAATTGCGTGGAGCATCTGCAATGGTGTGGGGGGGAATCTCTTCAGGTCCTGCTTACAAGCAGCCCAGAAGGATCCTCTTGGCCCCTTGAGAAACAAAATGCTGGCCTAGATGGATGTCGGTCTGAATAGTTCTGTTCAAGTGAGGCTCCCAGGCGTTACCAATCTGCAGTGTAAAGAGGCAGGGAAGAAAAAGGTCTTCTGGACTGCAAACACGTTTTTTTTTTTTCTTCCTTCCTGTTCTACTCCCCTTTGAAGTACAGTTTGTCCAAGGGACAAACCCTCAAACTATCCAAACTACCCAGCCAATTACAAACGCCTTTTGGAGTGAGTATATTAAGGCTTCGGGGGGTGGGTGGGGGTGGAGATGGGAGAAGGAAGGCAACTAAATAAAAGGCTTCTCAATTAAGTGTGTACCCGTCAAACAGAGAATCAGCAAATTTACTTCCTCTCCAACATGCTTGATGATCGGCTAAAATCTCAAAGGAACAAATTTAACCTTGTTCCTGGAGGGAGCTGGGGGGGCAGGGCAGGAGGGGGGGTTTGATGGTGACAAACAGCCAATCAAGTGAGCACACATCTCTGGGGAGGGGTGAAAAGAGGCTTTTCCATGCTCCCCTTGAGGTGAGGCATGCCAGTCCTCACGTAGGCAAAGAGCCCCCGCTGAATGCCCGGTTTACATTTGAAGATCCAGAGCAACTGTACTCTGTGTGTGTGTGTGTGTTGAGAAAAGAGTGGTTCTGTTCCCCCTTGTGCTCCCCCTCAGGCCAGATCTGACAAAAGCTGAAGCTGGGGAACAAATCCGAACAGGCCAGCAGGGAGGTCTGTAGCTCAAAATGTGTCCCCTCGATGGAAGGCTTTTGCTAGCTGCAGGGTGCATTGGTGCCAGGTTTCATGGACCATTCAGGGACCCTTGAAATCACAATAGCACCCTAGGCCCCAATCTCCTCCTCCTTGGTGGGGAAGCTGGCAGAAAACAGACAGGGCAGGGCAGCATAGTTGAATGGGGTAGATTTCTTGTGGGTTTCCAAGGAGACAAGCTGGAGGGAAGGGGCAAGGAATTATGTCCACACTGGATAATTGGGGACTTGTTTTTGTTTTTTTTATCATAGAGTGTACAGTGTGTACAGTGAATATTCTCCTTATTGTGGACTTGGTGAGCCCTTCTTATTTTTATTTTTTTTAAAGGACTAAAAGACCTCCAAGTTCTCTTCCAGTTCTGCTTTTGCTGTATTCTGTAGATGTTTTTATCCCTTCTTTATTACTATATAAAGTAACTCAAGGTGGCAAGCATACCTAATATTCCTTCTTCCTCCTCTTTTCCCCACAACAACCCTGTAAGGTGGGTTGGGCTGAGAGATTGACTACTTCAATTGACTTTCATGCCTGAGGTGGGACTAGAACTCACTGTGGCTTGATTTCTGCCCTTGATTCCCTTAATCATTGCTCTAAACTGGCTCTCAAAACTTCAGTCTCCCTGCCTGAATCATTCCTAAGAAGAACTTTAATGGCCTTAAAAACATACTAGCAAGCAATAGACAAGGTAAAAAAAAAAAAAAAGATAAATATTTTGGCCTAGATAGAAGCTTCAGTGTGGAAAGCATTGAAGTTAAAGCAAAGAACGAGACTGACTACAACTCGGCAAACTATGGGTCTGTTTTCATCGGCAGTGATCTCTGAATGATGATGATGATGCTAACGATAAACTGAGCTGCAAGAATTACATTCACAAGCTTAAAAGAGCCTTTTCTCAGAAGCCCAGGCAATAATATTGTTTGGGCAGCCTAAGCTGCAGTCCAGCAACAGCCACAAGGCCACCAGTGGGATGCTAAAGGCATTTGGAGAATGTTAAAAGTCTGCAGTAAAAGAATAGTGGGAGAAAGAGGAGACGGAGGAGAAAGGTTTTAATTTAACAGATTATGTTTACTTTTCCCCTTCACCTTTGGACCATGAAACAAGTCAGTGAAACTCTGGGTGCTCATTACTTGGAAGAGGCATTGTGCACCCAGATTCTCCCACACCCACTCACCACGGCAGGGCAAATTCCGGTCAGGAGAAACCACTCCCTCATGACTGAAATTCTGTGCATATTTACTGAGATGTATGACCCAAAGACAGTGTGATGTAGTTGATAAAAGTTGTTGAGCTGGAACTGGAGAGAGCAAAGTCAATGGTTGCAGAAGCTCACGGGGTGACTTCTCTCTCCACTCATCTTGTCCCTAAGGGCGGTTGCAGGGGCAAAATTGGAAGAAGGCATACAATTCACCAGAGCTGGAGCAACTAGTGCAATCAGTGGTGGAAGAAAGATGACTAATAAAGTGAATCTTCTTCCCCTTCTTCCTAGGGAACACAAAGTTCAGCTGCATACCTGGGTTGTTGGAAGCCAGCCCTGCTGTACTCAAGTGTGATTTATTCTGTGTGCATAGCAGTGTAGTCATTCCTACCACTCATTCCAAAGTGAATGCAGATGTGAAATCCGAACCAGATTAGCTTGGGCAGTATAAAAAAAAAAATCTAAGAGCTCCATGCAATGTAATGATGGGAAAGTTGTTGTCAACAGCAGAGAAAGCAGAAGTGAATCTGGGAATAAAAAAGTTGAATGAGAATGACAGAGATCTGCTAAAACATTGCAGTTAAAATCAGAACTGCGCATTCCAACTCTACGGGCAGTTTTGTTGGGATAGATCTGGTAATCGTCATGCACCAAATCATCTGATAAATGGACTAATGAAAAATCCACGCTTTAGGGTAGAAGGCCATCAGTAATGACTAGGCAGTTGAGTTCAGTGGCTGGATTTACCCATTCCACTAATCTATAAAAGGATTTGATTCATTTTGGCCTAACATGTTGCATGAACCTATCACTGAATTTTAAGTCTTAAAGTAGAGAACATTGCAGCCTAAATTAAAGAATTTCCTAAGCCAGCAAAGCCCTAATTTTTAATCTAATACATACCTATAGCCAATGTAACGTATTTCAGAATAAGTATGTTTAGGATTAGGGTGCATGATTTTAAACTCCTGGGTCAGAGAATATAAATCAGATTGACTGAGGTGAAATAGGGAAGATCTTTTTGCCTTAAAACAATCCTTTGTTATAAATCAAAAACCATGTTCAGAAAGGGATGCATTTCTGAACAACAACAGACATGGTTTTTGTATGTGTTTCATTATAAGTGAGATAGGCTGTTCTCAGAAAAAACAGGATCAAATCAGACTAGCACTTGGATGTAAATCTATCCAGGAATAGTTTAGGAAGTGACAAAACAGGATCCTACATGAAAGTGCTCACAAACCACACATGTATTGTTGTCAAGGAAACTACTGCGCATGTTGATGAATCAAGTTTGACTAGAAGAAGACTTAACCTTTGAGGGATCTTTGTCTGCACTCCACCAAGTGAGTTCCTGGTAAACTTATGCAGTTAGGTCATTGCTTCAGATTCTTACTGCAATTTATCATATAACTAAGTCCAATCTAATTTGCCATTCCTTGCCGTATGTCTCCATTCTTATCAGATCCCTGATTGCTAAGGAAGGTCATAGTAAGAGGACTTAGCTGCTCAGTTGACCTGAATAAGTAATTTCAACAGTATTCAGCTATCCACACAACAGATGAAGCACATTTTATTCATTTTTTTCAACTGTTTATGGGTGATTATGATATCATTGGCATCAATAAACTAATCAACAGCAGGGTAGTAAGGGTTGAATGTATAGGTTAATGCAGTATTTTGATATTTCTGTTTGGCAAAACATGCTTGAAGAGTTACCAGAGATCTGGGCTACCAAAATCTGAATTGCCTCTAGAAAGAAAGAAAAAGATTTAAGATTTTCTGTGTTTTCTATTTGCTAGTTGCCCACAATATTGTAGAGCTTTAAGATAAAACTCTTGAAAAACAATGTTTTGTGTGTCTCTTTGAAGATACTGTCTTCATTGGTCTTGTATTAGGTAGTCTAAACTTGGGATTAAAATTTCTGCTGCTAAGCAAGGAAGTTGTTAAGTGAGTCACATCCAATTTTACAACTTTTGTTTTGCCACAGTTAAATGAATCCCTGCAGTTGTTAGGTGAATCACACAGTTGTTAATCGAATCAGACTTCTTCATGGACTTTACCTTTTAGAAGCTGGCTGGGAAGGTCGCAAATGGTGATCACATGACCTTAAGATGCTGCAACTGTTGTAAGAACAGGTCATTGCCAAGCACCTGAATTCTGCTCACATAACCATGGGTATAGCAATAGTACTTAGACTTACTGCTTTACAGCCCTCTCTAAGCAGAGTCAGAGTCAGCACCAGAGATGGTATTCAGCAAGTTCTGACCAGTTCTGGAGAACCGGTAGTGGAAATGTTGAGTAGTTTGGAGAACCGGCAAATACCACCTCTGGCTGGAGATTTTATAGTATCCTTCCCCTGCCACACCCACTAAGCCACGGCTACAGAACTGGTAGTAAAAAAAATTTGAATCCCACCGAGTCAGCATATTGCCCCCAACAATCTGGGTCCTCATTTTACCCATTTCAGAAAAATGGAAGGCTGAGTCAACCTTGAGCCTGGTGAGATTTGAACTGCCAAATTGCCGGCAGTCAGCAGAAGTAGCCTGCAGTACTGCACTCTAACCACTGCACCACCATGACTCAACTAGAGTTGTTAAGGACTGGTCATATGTCATTTTTTTCAGTGCTGTAGTAACTTCTAATGGTCACTAAATGAATGTCTGTAAGTTGAAGACTACTTGTAGTGCTCTACAACCATATGAGGGAGGGAGTTTCTCAAGTCCTGCAGGCTAGTAGAATTTATCCCAAACCTAAAAAGTATTTCATCAAAAGACACCTTAACACAGAGCTTTTGTAAAAAAAAAAAAAAAGCAGAAATGTATCAAGGGCTTTCTTTCCAGCAAACAAAATGACTGTAAGTTCTTTTTAAAGTAGGAAGCAATTTTCTTTATTTTTATAGGAGATATTAGGGGTATAAAGCTTTATACAATCATCTATAATTTATTTTTGTACGCTGCCATTCAAAAATAGGTTTCCCCAGAGTCGTTCACAACAAAATTAAACACATCAAAATGCAGATCAACCTTTTTTTTTTTTAACCAACAACCTGTTGTACAATCAAATACTCTATTCCACATTCCTCATGTCCCCTTTTAATTCTTTGGAAAATTTATCCCTCTAATGCCTGGTGAATCAGACGAAAAGATTTGTTATACCAAAAAAAAATGCAGAAAGGAAACTTAACAACAAAAGCAAAGGAGGGTGCGTACATTTTCTCTCCCGTTCCAATGTATGGCTACACAATCTTTATTTGTCACCCAAATGACACCCATTTATCACCCTTTCAGATAATGATTAACATTTTATCTAGTTACAAGGTAGCTGCAGGTAGTTCTTAACCATGTAATCATATTTCTTTCTGATATTCCTCTTCTTATTATTCTCAAATTAAGGCCAAAGCAGTGGATAAGGCTTATTTCAAAATATATTCTCCAATTTTCAGAAAACACACAGTGCAGAAATGAAAGTGCTGCTCTATACCATCCCTTACTATTCTGTAAGTTTCTCCCAAGGTTTTAGACAGCAGCCTTAACCCAACAGTGTTACCTGAGATTCTTTGCAGAGGGTAGATCAAGTTGGAGTACACTTGGCAGATGCTTTTTAAAAAAATAAATAAATAAATAAAATTGACATGTTGCAAAGCAATGTCCCAGCTTCAAACATAGCATTTAGTTGCTGCAATACCTTCAGGCCTACAAAGGTGTAGATCACCTCAGTAATTTTGTGAACAGGGGATCTGCGCAGGGCAGCCCATTCTTAAAGAAACATGAACCAAAATTTTCGAATGTGCGGTGGACCCAAAGGATTGTCTTCTGTTGCTATACAGCCTACATGTATTGGGTCACAATTGCACAGGTCTGTTAACAATTTTAACATGGAAAAAGGTGTGCCTTCCCACAGACATTAAAAAAGAGAGCTGAATTTCTGATCAGAGAAAAAAGGATGAGCAGATCCAGGAAAGGACAATGATGATGATGAAGATGATATTCTTTTTTCCCATAACATTATTCCTTTCGTTGATCTCGAGGTACTTAAACTTGTACAAAGATCTGCAAAGATCATGCATTTGTCAGGAAAGGTGCAGGCAATATGGAACTATGCTCCGTTTTGCTAGAATCCACCTCCCTCTCTTAAATCCTGGCACACTTGCTGTTGTTTTTCTGGGAAACTCTGCATGCTGCCAGGGCAACAAATATGTGGGCTTTGTTAGGAAGAGCTCTCTTTCAGCGATAAGGCTTCCATTTCTTGCCACAGTGCTGCTGCACCTGCCTCGCATAATGTATAAGGAGCATGGCTGGCTACAGTTAGCTCTTGCCTAACCCACGCGGATTAAAGAAGCCAGGAAATGGGAGGGAGGGATACACTGTGTTGGGGGCAATCAGTAAGAGCAAGGGAGAGACAGCCGTGAGCTAGGTGACAAGTTAAATTTGTAAGGGAAATTCAAGTCAAAAATGCATTGAACGGTGTGGTGTATCTGAAGACAGGCAGACAAAACCATTTGGTCTTGGATATTTCTCTGTGCTGTCTCAGCCTAATACCAAAGCATCCCTGACCCATCACAGACTGCTCCTGGGCCCTAGGCTCACCCAACCAATCATTTCCTCTCCCCGCTGTCTCCCTCGCATCCAAATGCAGCGGACCAGTTTATATGTTACCCCTCACTGTCTGGAAGAAGGGCTCCCCATCTTCCTCCCTCCTGGAAAGAAGTCTGCAAACGGATCTGGTTGAGATTGTCTAAGCTGAACAGCTGTTGGGAACAGCTTGCAATAACCTGCCAACCCAATGGAAAGAGATGCAGCAGGGTGTTGTAAAGGACAGAAGGATCACTGAAAGCCATCCAGAACCAACTCACTATGGAGAAATCCTAGTGCAACCCAATGTTACAGTCTCCTCACCTGGAGGGAAACATGCTTCATATATATGTATATTTATAGGCTGCCAAGGCATGCAGTTGGTGTGAATGTACGTGGTTGAGTGTACTGGAATGATGGCGAAATACCCAGCCTATTCTAAATGACACGTGCTTATAAAACCTGGTTATATGACAGAAATGAGATTAGTTCAAACATAAGTTTCCCCCTTCCAGAATTTTTGGGATCAAATACTTGATGAGAATTATAAAAAGGTTCACTTCTTCTGAAGAATCCCAAGATGTGCTTGTAAGAAGGGACCAAAAACTCAAAGGAGCAACCACTTCTTAGTATGGATCTACCACTGGTTATTTTCTGAGGAAATAAGACTCAGAAGCAGGCTTGTTCATCTGAAGGGCAGAGGCTAAGGCTTTCTGGCCTGTTATGCCACCATGCTGACTTTTCTTTTTCCCCCAGATGGGTCTTTCATCACACTATCAAAACAAACAGTCCACTTTCTAACACTTCCCTTTGTTTATGGTCATAAAAGTATAGTGGTCTCTCTCTTTCTCTCCCACCTAACTCCAGTCAGCAGCATTTTCTTGATGTTCCAGCCAGGACAAAAGACACACGCAGCTCCCCAGAGTCCCTTCCTTGGGCAGAGGGAGGAAGGGAGGAGAAGCAAAGCAAGATCCTGGCAGGATCTTTGGGTGTGGGAAGCAGGAAAGGCCAGAGGTCAAAGGAAATCGGTCTACTTTTACTTGACTGAATATTCCTGCTGGTTTCAGTATTCATACAAACCATGGCTTTTTAGGGCAATACCCCCCATGGCCTTTGAAAGAGAGAGACCGCCTGTGTAGCTCCCAGTCAACCTTCCCTCTTTTTTCAAGGCAAAGCGCAGGGCTATGAGAGTTAAGAAAAAGCTTGATTTGCTTTGGTGTGGGCCATACTTTTCCTCTTACAGTGAATGAGAGGCCTGAGTAATACTATAGAACCCGATTGCCTTTGTATACTTTCACACATGCATTCTTAACTCTTCCTTCACATCCACACATGGCAATCAACAGCAGACATATACTTCTTATGTACAGTCTCTAAAAGGATTCTCTAAAAAGTAATGTCTTTGGAGTAGATCCCCCAAATTTCTTTCCTTCCTTCCCTGCATCTTCTGGGTGGCACTCTGCTCCTTGGTCTCTTTCGTGTTCGGTCATTCAGACTGCCTTAGTATCTTCTTCCTTCAGAGAAAAGTACAGCAGTTGGACCGCCTCTTCTCTGACTCAATGTAGTCATGGATTTGGAACCTGGGCTCGTCCAGCTGCTTCACAGCTCTTTGCTTGAGCTCTCTGGAAAGCAAAGGGTCAAAGCGCTGCTCAGACATTATTTCAAAAGAGGGAACTTTTGAAACTTTTCAAAAGAGAAATGTTTTCCTGGACTTCTAGGAGAATATTTAATCTTTCTTAAAATGCAGGACTCGGAATAAGCATATTAATGTCTACCCCCACCTCTGCCCAAAAAGAGATGCTACTCACAACTCTTTCCAAATCTGCTATGACCTTGAAAACCAGCTACAGTACACCATTTCTTGGATGTTCCATTTCAACACAAAGATTACGAAGCGTTCCAGAAAGAACAGAACTAATTGTTCTGTCTTAAGTAGGCAGCAAAAGGGGAGGAAAAAAATGGTGAGGTGTTTTTGAAACATCCAAGAGAAAAAGTGTTAGGAGAGGGAGATGGATGAACTCTCATTGAAAACCTCACAAAGGTATGTAATTTTGGTTGCCCCATTTAACATTTCTGCCAAGGGATTGAATAATTCTCTGATTATGCATACTGGAGAGAATTCCTTACATTTTTGAACGTTGAGTTTTATTTGGTCTCACCTCTGATAGCCTTTTCTTCAGAAAGTTCATAGCAACCCAATGACCAATTATCTTGGATTTCCTGAATCCCTCTTTCCCAAATTCTCCTGAGATTTCGGAGCTCATTCCTACCAGTTCCACCAGGATGACCCAAGTGGTCTGGATCTTACTATCCAAAACCTCTTAAGGCACCAGCCTTGAGTCCTGGAAGGGCTTGGTAAAACGAAATCAAGGAGGCTCAACGCCTTCTCCACATGCTGTTATATTTGTGAAGGCAAACTATCCGCAGCCTGTTACTCACTTTGCAATGGCCAGAAATGCCAGTTCCACATTCATACCAGTCTTCGCGCTAGTCTCCATGAAAGGCACTCCATATTCCTGGAATGAAAACAGAGCAGAAAAAGTGGCAACATCTTGCCAGCAAACATGATGAATCCTTTTTGATAAGGTTCCTGTGCTGGAACCTTTACAAAAGCCCTGGAACTTTAAAAATACTAATCCCAAAGAGGAGGTGGAAAATCTTGCTATTTGGTTCAGTTAAGCCGATGACCAAGATACTGCCTGCTCTGCATCAACAGGAGGAGATGCTTACTGATACAGTTGGCTTTTTCTGAAATTGGGAAGAGAGTTTGGATCACCTACCTCAGCTATGCTGCAAGACAGTCACACTTGGACTTGTTCACTTACCCTGGCTAAGGATTCCCCATCCTCTGTTCTGATAACTCGCTCACTGCTCATGTCAGCCTGCAGATAGAAAGACAGGAAGGGTGGGGAAGAGCAAGGAAGAATGCTGAATCACATATAAGCAGGAGATACCTCAGTAGTGCATTTCTATCGGGAGGGGGGAGGGTAAAAATAGAGACAAAATAAACATTTTAAAATATCCTAGGTAGAAGATAGACAGGTTTTCCCCTAATATGCCCATCTTAGTCTCACTCTACTTCTTCTGATTTTGTTCTAAAATTCCCATTTGAAAAAAAAATGCATTCGGAAGAAAAGCAACAGAATTAGGCTCCCAGCAGAAATTTGCTCTCAGGTTTGTCTGTCTGTCTGTCTCTGCATGCATCCATCCATCCATCATCTATATCATCTCTCTCCCTATATCTCTATCATCTTTCAGTTTATATTGCCACTCATCTTAAATTCATGGCTCTGGGCAGCTAACAGCATTTAAAGACATCATACAACAATCTATAACAATAAAGTATGCATAAATAATTGACAACTGAGGTAAATCACCAAAGGAGCAAAAACAAATTTATCTACTGCACAGTTGATTCTATCACTGATTCAGTGTTGACTCCAAATGGAGTTCAGGAAGAGTGAAAGCCAACCTTCCACCAGGATTTTAATGCTTTGCTTTATTTTATTATTTTTAAAAGTTTGAGCATTATGTGTTGGTTATGCCACTTGTTTGGTCTGTGTTCTGCTCAGTTCCATTTGCTATTCAATTTTACTTTGTAAATTGCCTCGATTCTCAAAGAGAAAGAAAGATAGGCTATCAATTCAATACATAAATTTCTAATTAAATAAATAAATAGTTTGGTTTTAAGCCATTCAGAAAAATAGGCCTTCCTGTGCAGCACTGAAGCAGGATAATCTTTTGTATGCCAGAGAGGAGCAGGAGATAATTACAAAGCTTTCTGCCAACAGGAAAGGCTGGGATGAGGGACATCCACATTGGGGAGCATAAAGGAGTCCCGGGTTCAGTCCTGACATATTTTTTCTCCCAGATCTTCCTTTGGCAACAGTAGACACCATTACGGAGTTGTGCTTGTGCCAATATGGCAAAAAAGTAAGTTATTTCCAAATTGAGCTTATCTTCCGATGCTTGACATGAATGCATCCTGATATTCCAAGGCTGGACAGTTGTTGGCCTTTCCAGGTATGGGTGCCTCTGTTTTTGAGGATGGAGGGATTAGGAGAGGGAGGAGGGCATGTCTTAAATTGTCCCCTACTTCCAGGGCAATTCCAGAGGTGTGAAGTTCCAGGCTCAGAGTGCCCCCTGCTGGCTCACCTTGGTCAGCAAAGGGGCAAGCTACAAAAATGCATCAACGGATTTTTCTGCATACCTTTAATATTATTTTACCATCCACCTGCAAGCCACCACCCAAAAAATCATTTTTTACTGAAAGATTGGCCCCCATTCAAGAATATTCCCCTGTTCATTTTCTGTTCTTCTTTCTTTTTTTACGGTTGAGTGTGTCCATTCAGTTTTCACAATGAAACGGTTTTTGTGCACTTCCAGCCCGCTATTCTGCCAAACTGGAATGGCAACACAATATTTTTACTGTCAGAGACCTACTTCCTCAGGCATAATCTTCCGGGGAGCACACGGTGGCCAGAATGGAGGCAAATTCCAAGCTCTGAAGGACTGTGGTTGGAAGTCTCAAGTTCTTTCTCTTACTGATCCATCTCCTCCTCCCAAGCAGCAGGATTCAAAGAGAGGCATTAAACTTAGGAAATCTGGTCTGGTCTTTTGCATAGGAATTTTGCAATCACAGCACAAAATCCATACTTAAGTCCGTGGGTTGCATAACCCTACTTTATAGTATCTGCCACGCAACATTGTTTCATCTAAACTATTTAATGAATTGAGGGCTGTTTCTCAAACCAAATTCTGAAATCATGCCCTGAAAAACAATCACTGAACCAACTAGGGTCATCAGATGTGGATTGCAAAATTTCAGATGATCAGAAGTTATGCAATAAAGAGTTGGCAGCTTCTGCGTCTTTTGATGATCTACTAGACCTCCATGGAGTGAGGGTGGAGGTTCATCCTCCAAGCTTGTGGGTTGGTTTCTGAATGTTTTGTTCCCAGGCTAGGTAACATCTTCAGAGGAATATAGGGATGTCAGTGTTGGTGTTCTCCTTATAAGAGCTTCTGTGGTGAATAGGTCTTGTGATGGGGAGATCATGTTAGGTGAGGGTTTTGTGATGGGTCAAGTGAGTGTCTTGTGATGGATCAGAAGCTACAGGTATTCACTCTATGAAATGCCCAAATCCAAAAATGACTCCTCAGCAAAGTGCCTGGGTACTTTCCCTCCCCCTCTCTGCCCTTTGCCTCAGCACTCCATTTTCCCCTAATTTATTCTTTCCTTACCTGCTCTAGAGCTGTTTTTCCTCTTTCTTTTTTTCCTGAAGAGTTGGGCACCCTAGTAGAGCACCAGTGGTGCTCGGCATGTTGATTTCACCAGAATGGTCCTGGGTCCCCTTTGTCTTTGCTTTATGCCAGGAATAAGGGATGCTTCCTCAACAACATCCCCTTATCTCTCAGGATGTGGTTTGGCAAATTAAAAAAAAAAAAAAAGTTGTGATGCCAACATCAACTGGGGCCCCTATAACTGTGAAACCTGAGATCTGCATCTGAGCAGCTAATGACTGGGGAGTTTTGCTAGCAGTTTTTTAAAACTTTTTTTCTTCAATTTTTGTCTTATATAAACCATGGGTGATATTTTTTAACACCAACAGTTGCACATTGTCTTTTCAGAGCAAATGAGGCGATACGCATTGACCCTCTTGACACAATGCAGGAGTTGTGTGAAATGACCCTTGGTCTCATGGAATGAGGTAATTAAGGGTTAGGTCGTATATCTAAACCGAAGCTGTCACTTCTTGCAAAGGAAAAAAAAAAGGGGGGGGAAGCAGCCATTTGTTTGGGAGACTTCATGAGAGAGCTAAGCAGAGTTAAAATGTTTCATTCAAAAAACCAATGTTTTTTTGTGCGTATGAGTGTATAAATATATTCAGCTAAGCCTCTTTCAAATAAGCCAAATCTAAGCTCTATTTCCCAATCATGGGCATAAACTTTTCAATTTTCTGGAAGGGGAGCAAGGGCAGAGTGCAGTTGAATAACAGGTGTCAAAAAACCATTTCATAGGTTTTCATGAAAATTCAAAATAATAGAAAAGGTAAATCAGTCATTTTAGTGCTTTTATTTGTATGTTGGTTTGATTGTACCCCGCCTTTATTATTTTTGCAAATAAGGTGGCAAACGTATCCAATATCCTCTTATATCCTCAACTTATCCTCTTCCTCCTCCTCCCTCCCCCAGAACAACCCTGTGAGGTGGGTTGGGCCAAGAGAGAGTGACTGGCCAAAGTCACCCGGCTACCCTTCATAGACAAACAGGACTAGAATTCACAATCTCCTGGTTTCTAACCTGGTGTCTTAATCACTAGGTCAAACTGGCTCTTGGAGAGTTGAAGGACACATCATCTGAATGAAACAAGGATGCCTTAGTTCAAGGCTGTCAAACTCCTGTCAAGATGATGACGCACTGGCTACACCCATGCCCGGTTTAGCAAAGGGGGGAAAAGCCCCGATATGTCATGTGACACCACTGTGACGTCAGTTTGACACCCCTGCCTTGGTGGGATATGGTTTGCTGAGCTGGTGCTTGCAGACATTTGATGACCCTTAGCTGGCTTAGCAGCCCATCTTCCCTGCTTTCCTGAAGTGCTCATCCATGTTCCCAGTAGTCCAAGGGTTAGCAGGTCTGCTGTGATGCTATCTATCCCATTATTCTTGGAACCATCTTGTTCAGAATACAGTCTAATGTCATCCTGCATAATTATTATCCTAGATGTATTTGGTCTGAGGAAAAAAAAATGTCTCAAGAGTCTTATATTTCATGCCTTTTTGATTCCACTAGTTGAAAACTACTACTTCTTTTTAGATCCCATGTCTTCTGGAATTATTATGCACAATGATCTTCTATTAATGGTTGGAATAAGCCTCTGCAAATCATCCCACAAGCTGCTTTCCAAGCAATTCTTCCTAGGGAAATGTCACCTATGAAGCCTCCCAACAGGTCAAGCCATTGCTTTGCAGCTTCCAAGAACTGCATCCGAAATCATTTGGTTGAAAGACTGCACAGACCTGCTGCTGAACTATTGTTTATTAAATTTACATGCCGCCCATCTCACTATCCAAAGTGACTTAACAATGCCATGAAAGCATATAGATATGTTTATTTACAAATAAATACAATTCTCAGCAAGGTTAGAAAACTGCATTTGATATACTGAAAAGTTGAGGACTATAACATACAAAGCAACTGAGAAACAAATAGCAGTCCCAAGAAAACTCATAATGTACCCAAGAGTAGGAAGCCTCTTCATTCACTAGCCATGAAGCAGAAATGGGATGAAAAATTCCTTTGTCAAAGGGATGGGGAATTTATGGCTCTCCAAATGTTGCTGAATTACAAGTTACCTATGCTGATTTGAATTAGTTCACCATTATCAAAAAGATCCAGGTTCCTCAATCTTGGGTTATGAGCTGATCATAGTAGAGAAATAGGCAAAGCACAGTATGATTAATTAAACACAAGGACACCATTAAGAGCCAAAAAAGTTGGAAAGTGTCTTCAAGACAGCACAAATTTGTATTCCCATCCAAAGTTGCATACCTTATTACCTAGGAGCATGATAACCACATCCTTTTGGGCATATTCATGGATTTCTGTGAGCCAAGCCTGCAAGGGAATGTTGAATGTGATGAGATGAAACATAGCTGAGAAGAAACATCAAACATCAAGAGTTGACTGAGCTCACTCAGTCCTGCCACCTTGGTGCTTGTTTGCCTTTAGCGCACAGCAATTGTGTCAGCTCGGCCATTGTGATTTGTAAATCTTGGCATTTGTCTTACTGTGTGGTATGAACCTGATCAGATATGCGGGTTTGCTCAATGTAGCACAATTAAGCAATTCATAGTTTAGTGCAGTTTTTGGAACTAGCCACTGAATTACATGAGCTCTCAGCATTTAAGCAGAGAAGAGGTAGGACAGATCCTCTTGCTCTGATAAGAAGTAGCTCAAATAATCCTCAGGATGGGTATCCTTGAAGTTCCAATGAAGACTTCTTAATCTCACACTGTTTTGGGTACTGTCCCTTTTGGCAATTGAGCCAGTTTTGCATCAGATGTGCTGGGGCTTGGGAGGGGGCAGTTCCCCATTGGAAGGAACTTTAAAATTACATCCATTTCCCAGACTTCCCATAGCTCCCACAGAGCTTAACCTATCAGTGCACCATACTGCCCTTTCAGCTGCCTACTTGGCCAAGGAGGTAGACATTTCACAGGTCTCCTACCCAGTAACTAGACTCATTTTCCAAAATATCACTCAGCCTAAAGTAGGACAAGGATCAGAAACAAAGTCCTATCTGGACACCCATTTTTTTGTAATCTCCTTAGCAGTCAGCTGTTGACTGCTTAGCATTTTGTGCATGCTGGCTATTAGAAATGCAAAGTATCTCAAACATCATTCTGAAGGTTTGGAGCAGGAATGGGGTAGCTACATGGAAGCACCCGTATTCCTGACAACTAATTGCAAATATGAAATGTATTGTTAGGGATAACATTGTTTTACCCTAACTGGTTTAGGTAAATAATAATATGTAATCATAGTTTATAAGTTAAAGTGTCTGCAACTTTAACTGTGGGATAGTAATTAAGGGAGTGGTTGTGAAAGCACTTTAAAAGAAGCAAGGCTGCAGCTTGCTCTCTCTCTGGCTTTGATGATCCCTGATTACTGCAAGGACTCAAGACTGCATTGCTCGAACGGGAGAGAAAACAAAGGACTGACTTGTAAGTGAACTGACATAGGATATTCTAAATGGACTTTGCTAACTGAATATCCCTGAATGGACTGACTAAATGATACATGACTATTGGACTGTTATTTTGACTATGCTATGAACTCATAATGGAATAAACTATATTTTTGATAGCACAAGCGTATCTGTTATTTTTACTGTATGTTAATAAACATACAAGCTTAGCTCACTCATTTATCTGTGTGCCTATCTGACTAACGCTGCACGTTCTGTTTAGCTTGTCTCCCTAACCCTGGTTGGGGAAACCAGGCTTAACACTGGTTATGGACCCAGAGGCTGCAAAGTCAGTTTAACTAGGATAAAACAGATTTATGTTAAAAGTGAGAGTTTGTGTTGTTATACATTACAGTAACAGACAGCTGTGTTTTATTAATTATAGTTTTATATCCATACAAAGAAAACATGGCACAAGTCAATCTACAAAGTTTGTCCCTTATATCCAAGTTGGATGGAACAAACTATGTATCATGGTCTATGAAATGTAGTCTGCTTCTACGAAGAGAAGGTTTGTGGAATATAATTGAAAATCCACCAAACGTAGAAGAATGGGATACAGAGGATGATGAAGATAGATTAAAGATAGAAGAATTTATGCATAAAAATCAACAAGCTATTTGCATAATTGGGTTAACCTTAACTGATCAACAGCTTGTTTATATCCACGGAGAGAAAACGGCTGTTGGGTGTTGGCAGAAGCTGAAGAGGATTTATGTTCAAGATAACGTTGGTGCTCACATAAATCTAACACGGACACTTTTCAGTACACATCTCCAAACAAATGGTGATATGCTGAGTCATTTGAAAACTATGCAAAGCATTTTTCAAGAACTGCATGAGAAAGAGCTTATTTTCTCTGAACTACACCAAGCCTACATAATTCTATCTTCCCTTAACGAAAGTTATGATAACTACGTAACTTCCCTTGAAATATTGCCAAAGGAAAGTTTAACTTTAACTGATATAACTGGCAGATTGATTGAAGAGGCCAGAAGAAGGCTTGAAAGAGATGAGTTAAGGAGGCAGCAACCTCAAAAAGAAGATAATGAAACTCCTACTGCATACGCAATTAAAAAGTGTTTTAATTGTGGAGGAAGAGGACATTTGGCAAGATTTTGTAAAAAAGTAAAGTGCCAGAACGCTTGCCAGAATACTAAAAGTCATCAAAAGATAAATAAAAATTTAGAGTTAGCCATGTATACTAACGGAGCTGTAAAAAATAATTTATGGGTGGTTGACAGTGCAGCATCTCACTGTATAACAAATGATAAAAGAAATTTTATTAAAATGTCCAAGAGTACACAGCAGATATCGTTAGCCAATGGCTGGAAACTGAAAGCTAAAGGTCAAGGTATAGCATATTGTTCTTTTATAAAAGAGAATGTAAAAATGTTATATGTACCACAACTTAAGTTTAATTTAATTTCAGTAAGAATTTTGGTTAAACTAGGATATGTAATTACATTTAGGGGAGATAATTGCATAATTGAAAAAGAAGATAAGAAAATTACTGCATCTTTAAGAGGTGAATTATATGTGTTAAATGATGATGGTTTAAAGGTGGCTAACACAGTTTATGAAAATAAGAAACCTCATGATGAATGTATTCACTTGTTACATCGAAGGCTAGGGCATTTAAATTTTAAAATGCTTAAGAAAACTGTTGAATTATCTAAGGGAATAAGTTTGAAACCTTGTGATAAGTATTTGCAATGTAATGCCTGTAATCAAAGTAAGAGCAGGGTCACACCGGCTGATAGAGTTGATGGATTTACTACCAAAGAACCTTTAGAGGTAGTATTTGCAGATTTAATAGGTCCGAAAAAACCAAGTGTAGGAGGAGCTCGTTACATATTAAGTATAATGGACCACTATTCTAGATATGGGTTTTGCTATTTAATGAAAAGCAAAACTGAAACGTATCAAAATCTCTTTAATTGGATAAAATTTGCTGAAAGGAAGACTAAAAAGAAATTAGTAACTCTTATAACAGATAATGGTACGGAATTTACAAATAATAAATTCCAGAACAGACTAAGAATGTTAGGTATTCAACATAAAATGTCTGCACCATATAGGCCACAACATAATGCCTTTATAGAGAGAAGAGGCCAAACATTACAATCAATGGCACGAACTATGATGTCTGATTCAGGATTACCTGACAATTTATGGGGAGAAGCAATAATGTGTGGTAATCATATATTAAATAATGTTGTTAATTCAACAACAGGTGAATTACCATTCACATTGTGGCATGGTACAAAACCTGATTTAAGTTACATGCACACATTTGGAGCACCAGCATGGGTGCATATCCCTTCACAACTTAGACACAAAGGACAGCATAGAGCTAAAAGATTATATTTTGTAGGATATACATCTAATCATAGATCTTACAGATTCTGGGAACCAGGTACATCTAGAGTTTACACCAGTGCCAGTGCTAAATTCCTAGAACATGTAGGATGGAATAGATTAGAGCAAGATTTAAATAATGAAGTAATTATTGAACCCTACAAAAGGCAGAAAGATCAGACTAGCTATAAGAAGATTCCAATTAAAGAAGAAGTCCACGAAGAGCAAATAGGACCAGAACAAGAGGAAACTGTTGATCAGGAAGAGTTAGATAATCAAGAAGAGTTAATAAATGAAAGTCCACCTGTAAGTCCTGTAATACCTAGACGTACTACACGTGTAACTAGACCACATGATAGGTATCAAGCAAGTATAGTTTGCCAAGTAACTAAAGTTCCAACTAATGTAGATGAACTTAGGATGTATCCTGCTAAGAATCAGGAGAATTGGCAAAAGGCAATGGAAAAAGAACTAAATTCATTAAAGGTAATGAAAGTTTATGAAGATGCTAAATTACCTCCAGGAGAAAAATCCATTGGGTGCAAATGGATATTTAAAGTAAAAACTGGAAATGATGGGACTGTTACCCATAAGGCTAGGTTAGTAGCTCAAGGATTTAATCAAACTGCATCTGATTACGATGAAGTTTTTGCACCAAGTCTTAAAGCAACATCTTTAAGAGCAGCATTAGTGTGGGCAGCTAAGAAAAACTATGTCATTAACCATTTAGATGTAGAAACTGCTTATTTGCATGCACCATTGCAGCACACTATATACCGTATATACTCGAGTATAAGTCGACCCGAATATAAGTTGAGGCACCCAATTTTACCACAAAAAACTGGGAAAACTTATTGACTCGAGTATAAGTCGAGGGTGGGAAATGCAGCAGCTACTGGTAAATTTCAAAAATAAAAATAGATGCCAATAAAAACTTTCACTAGGACAGTTGAGAATAAGTTTGATGTTCACAATTTCCTCTTTGAAAGAGACCAGTAAATAGGGAACAAGAAGATGAAGAAAAAGAAGTGTGTTTTTTCACACTTTTCACACTGAAGTGAACAAAAATGGCATCATAGGAACAAGCTTATTCTCAGCCCAAAGGTTTGTTTCTGATTTCTTCCCTGATTTAAGGGAAATTTGGGAAACGATCTCACTATCATGAAAGGTTTGATTGATTCACTAACGCAAAAGATGATGATGATGACAGTGGTAGGCAGGAGTCACTCTCTCCCTTGCAAGAAAAAACCAAGAGCCGTTCTTATGATATCTCTCTCTCTCTCCCCCCCTCCTCCCCCTCCTCCCGAGTGGACTGAAAGCAGCTGGAGCTGAGGAAATGAAACTGAGTGGAGCGACCTCCACTTGCGTTGCTTTCTCAGCCTAAAGCTCATAAAAGCCTCCCCCTCCCATGCTTAAAAGTTGCAAAGGAAACACGGAAGCAGGGAAGCGGCTGCCCAGCTTCGGAGCTCCACACCATTTTTTTTTCAGAGGGGAATCTGACTCGAGTATAAGTCGAGGGCAGTTTTTTCAGCACAAAAAATGGGCTGAAAAACTCGACTTATACTCGAGTATATACGGTATTTGAAAAAGCCAGTAGGTATAAAAGACAATAAAGTAAATAGTAATGATTGTTGGAAACTCAAAAAGAGTCTTTACGGGTTGAAACAATCTGGGTTTGAGTGGAACCAATATCTTGTGAAAGAGTTAAACAATATAGGTTTTAAATCTGGTTTAGCAGATCCATGTGTGTTTAAAAGAGAAAATAATGGAACGGTGTCATTATTGTTATTATTTACAGATGATATTGCTTTGATAACTAAGACTAATAATGAAGCTAATGAGATTATATCCTTATTAGCCAAAAAGATAAAATTAAAGCATTTAGGTGAAATTAAAAAGTATCTAGGATTGACAATTAACAAAACAAATAATGGTTTTAAGATATCTCAAGAAGATAAAATTTGCCAATTAATTAAAACGTCTAAAATGGAACTTTGTAAAACGGCAAAGACTCCAATGAGTCAGGAAGTTTGCCAAACTGATGATCAAAGTCCCAAATTTGATAAGTCCATATATCAATCTTTGATTGGCAGCTTATCATATATAAGCAATTGGTCTAGGCCTGATATAGCTTACAGTGTAAATCAGCTGGCACGTTTTAATTCAGATCCACATCAATGTCATTGGCAATCATTAAAGAGAATTTTAAGATATCTTAAAGGAACAATGAACCATGCATTGTATATAGAACCAAAGGGTGATTTGAGTCTTAGTGCCTATGCAGATGCAAGTTTTGCAACTGATATAAACACAAGAAAATCAACATCTGGGATGGCTATATTATTTGGTAAGACACTAATAGGATGGAGGTCAATCAGACAACAGCATATTAGCTTGTCCACGATGGAAGCGGAATTTTCATGTCTGTCATTATTATGTACTGACTTGATTTTGTACAAACAGTTATTATTAGACATGGGTATAACTGTTAAAGATTCCATTATTGTGTACGAGGATAACCAAGCAGCTATAAAGTTAGCTACTAGTATTGCTGTAAAAACTAGATCAAAGCATACTGATTTAAGATACTTAAATGTTAGAGAATCTGTAAAGAATGGGCTAATTAAATTGGAATACTGCATGACGGAAGAAAACATTGCAGACCAATTTACAAAAGCTCAAGGAGTAATCAAATTTAAAGAGAGTTGTAACAAATATGATTTAAAGATGTAAATAGTTATATTTATTATTATTTCCTAAAAGGGGAGAATGTTAGGGATAACATTGTTTTACCCTAACTGGTTTAGGTAAATAATAATATGTAATCATAGTTTATAAGTTAAAGTGTCTGCAACTTTAACTGTGGGATAGTAATTAAGGGAGTGGTTGTGAAAGCACTTTAAAAGAAGCAAGGCTGCAGCTTGCTCTCTCTCTGGCTTTGATGATCCCTGATTACTGCAAGGACTCAAGACTGCATTGCTCGAACGGGAGAGAAAACAAAGGACTGACTTGTAAGTGAACTGACATAGGATATTCTAAATGGACTTTGCTAACTGAATATCCCTGAATGGACTGACTAAATGATACATGACTATTGGACTGTTATTTTGACTATGCTATGAACTCATAATGGAATAAACTATATTTTTGATAGCACAAGCGTATCTGTTATTTTTACTGTATGTTAATAAACATACAAGCTTAGCTCACTCATTTATCTGTGTGCCTATCTGACTAACGCTGCACATTCTGTTTAGCTTGTCTCCCTAACCCTGGTTGGGGAAACCAGGCTTAACATGTATGATTTCTCTTTTTGTTTTTAGCCTGATTTTCCCTTTTCTTCTTCATCTGCCTTCTGACAACTTGTAGTCTGCTATTTCTTTGGGGCAGAGATGTTTTCTCTTTGTGAAGTGTGAAGCACAGAGATATAGCACATATTTCTACGCCAAATAAAGTTTATATCATACTGTAAAAAGATAAAAGTTTCACCTGTCCAGTTGTATCTGACTCTAAGCTCATCTCCTTTTCTTAGCTAGGGGTGCCAGCATTCTCTGAAGACAGTTCCGTGGTCATTTGGCCAGCATGACTATATGCTGAAGCATATGGAACACTGTTACCTTCCCATTAAAGTGGTACCTATTTCTCTAGTCACATTTGAATGCTCTTGAACTGCTAGGCTGGCAGAAGCTGGAGCAAGTAACTCCATCACACATGGCTTTTCAAGGGCAGGTGATCCTTTTTGTCTCTGCTGATTCCTGTACAATCCAGTGCATTTAGACACTGAGACACAAACTGGGATATGTTTACTAATCAGATTACAACTTTAGTTTGCTATTTGACTCCTGTGTGAGCAAAGTCTGGGAGACCATCTTGAATCAACATAGGCATGATATACCCACCCGAATACTGTCAAAGGAGACTTTGTTGGTGATATCATAAAGGAGGAGGAGAGCTGCAAAAAAAAGAGGAATATGTGTTATTTGATGATTTTGTAATTTTCTAAAATTACATGAGGTCACACAGAACAATTCAAACTATGATTCCCTTTATCCTGAACTTTTATTATCTAAAACTGTTGACAATCTCAATCCACAGGCACATCCCCATCCTTCCTCAACATAATCTGTTTGATGGAAAACCATGGGGTTTAAAATCTAATATGTCTATACACAAGTCATAGCTATACCAGCCATTCTCAACGTAGTGCCTGGATTTCAATTCTCATGCATTTCAAAGAAGATACAAAGATGAATGGAGAGATGAGCTATGTCATAAATGTAGTAGGATGCAGACAAAACAGAAAATATGTTGAGCTTGATACAAAATAATCCACTTAAAGCATTCCATTGAAATACTCAAAGTAGGTTTGTTCTTGCTCTTAAGAAACCTCTCTCTCTCACAGACACACAGTTTTAAACTTGGAACACTCTAAAAGGCCTTTTTGAACTCAAAATATTGCACACTGCTAATACATCAGACAATATAGTTCTATATATCAAACAGTGGCATTATCACTTGGTGTTATATCTGAGCAATGAAAGATCTACTCCGCTTATCACCCCAACTCTGATTCAATCTGAGATGAAGGAAGGCAGCATTCTAGAGGACCAACCTTGTGCATCACGATAGTATGCATGTGTTACACTCCGGAACCTTTCCTGACCAGCTGTGTCCCAAATCTGCAATAAGGCAAAGAAAGAAAACCAAGGAAACAGTCTTCACTGTATTTCATTAGAGAGGCCCGGATGTGAAACAAATATTACTGCAACTAAAATTCACAGACAGTATGTGCAAAATGATATTCTTGGATAGTTCTCTGAATTATGTCTATTAGAATCAAGATAGTTCTTCCAAACATAAGAGAATAAAAATGAACTATGTGGTAGCATTACAGAATTCAGTTCAGCATATGGAAGTGATAATGCAAATGTAAAAGACTTAAATACAACTATCTCATGAATCCACCAGGATTTTTGATCCAGAAATTTGAAAATAAATAACTCCCACATTCTCAGATCCACCAGTACCAATATATAAAATGGTTCATATACATCAGGGCTATCAAACTTGAATTCATTGAGGGCTACATTAGTGAGGACTGGGGTGTGTGACCAGTGTGGGCATGACCAGCTCAACATCACTCCGGTGGTCTAGTTTCTATTAAATTACATCCCCTGATGGGATTCAGGAAGCAGGCTTTTTTCAGATTTTTTTCAGAATTTCTGCATTTGTTTTGTTCCAAAATGTACAGTGCGTTGTTCTTATTTTGATTTCTATTGTTTTTAATGATGTACATTGCCCCAGAATCTTCTGGCATTGGGCAATCCTATAATGCTAAAACATACTTAAGTAAATCTCATGAATAATAGGTTGGTTATCTGATAAAAAGAAAGATAAATATCAACTGAATGATGAGGAAGAGACCGCACAAGAGGTAAAACAAAATATTACCTCTGTAAAAACACAATCTTGTATAGGGAAATTTTCACACAATTTGAGTATATCTATCAGCTGGTAGCAACCCTCCCTCCCCCAAAAAAACAAACAAACAAACAAGGTGCTGAGTGAACAGCTACCAACTAATTTTAAGGACTCTTGGATTACACGGATTTCCTATTTCCATTTTAATTTGGATTCAGGGCTGATTTTGCCACATGGGGTTAGCAAAGAGCCGATACAGAGAATGCTTTGTTGGAAAGCAGGATTTCTTTGGAAGTCAGCCACATCTATGGCTTTTACTTCCACATGCCAAGGGGAAATGTAATTGCTGAAGCCTTGAATGAAGAAAAAAATGGCTTGTCTCACAGTAACTGAATATATAGGAGGCCCTTTTCAAAATAGAAAAAAAAAAAAAAAACCAGAGCCAAGGGTACTTAATTAGAGGACTTCACAGGAAATGCAACTTTAGTGTATCAATCAGACCTACCTGCAGTTTCACTTTTACATCATCCACTGTTACCACTTTATTCTGTAAGGAACAAAAAGACCCCACATTTATATAAAGAGCAAATTAACAAGAACTCTATGTTCAGCTTTCAGTTTTTTAGATCACCTGGGAGGAAAAAACAAGCAACTAAGGTCCTTTCTCATAATTTTCTATAACTTCCAGTTTAAAATTTCATGGAACAATCACTAATAGCGAGAAGGTAATAAGCTTCATGCATGTCCTAAAGGTGCTTTTTTTTCCCCAAGAGATAACTGGACTTTCTGTTTTTTCTTTGAAGGAGTTTTGCTTATCATCCAAGAAGCTTCTTCAAAGAAAAACCAAGAAAGTCCAGTTATCTCTTGGAAAAAAAGCACCTTTGGGACAACAATGACCTGGATGGTTGAGAATCTCCATAGAGATTAAGCTTCATGCATATTGCTGACATAATTGGTACACTGAGATTTTAGGTAAGACTGTAAGCAACATATCTGAACAAATATTATACATTTAGTTGTCGCTCTTTGCCTGCAATTTGGGGATCAGAAGTATCATATTTACTGGGATTGCATGCAAAGCAACCCTATCAGCTAAGCCAATGCTTGTTCAGCTGATTGTCAGCAATTGTTAGTACAACTAAAATGCCTTAAATTTCTTTCACACATTATATTTTGCCACGTAATGATGACTGCATTAATAGCAAATAATATTTTATAGATTATCAAGTGCTGCACAGATTCATTGTTCATTTTTTTCATCATTCACCACACAAAAAAATTAGCACAACTTTGGGTACTACATTGGTGGCAACTTAGATGTACAAATATTCATGGATCAGTGGAATATGATGTGTAAACGCTTGTACAATGACATCTTAAAGGACCAAAAGTGTTTTTTTTTCTGCACTAAACCAACGTAGTTATCATTTTAAAAACAGAGAGACAAAATAGTCAGTTGGATAGAGTAGGCAACAATGTATTTTGCTATGAAATCCACAATCAAAACATTAAGCTACATAAACAGTGACAAGGGAGATGCATCTTCCTTTGTAAATTCTCACTACTGTATTCAAGGGATTGTGTTTCCCCAGGCCATACTAGTCAGATAGTGATTACAATATAGAGGCCAAGGCTCCACAAGTTATTTAGAACAAGTGGAATGCACAGTAAATAACAAATGTGGTCCAGGAAGACCATGAGAAATGCTGAATAATGGAACCCACTGAAGAACTTTGGACCACATCACTTTCTCTCAGCCTAATGCAGCTCATAAGATTATTATTTGGGAAATAAAATGATTATTGCCACATCATCCGTCTCAAGCTCCAAAAGGACTGGGACACAAATGCTCATCATCACATTCATTCATCATTCATCCACCCACTGTTATTTCCTCTTCTTTAACCATTTCACCCTATATGCTTTGCAAAGTTTTCAGAGCAGTTGAAGCAGACGCCTAGTTTGCAAGTCTCATGTGGCTGCTTCAAAAACTTCCCCTAGGTCTCTCTCCACATGACCATGGAGCCACTGTGCTTTAACAAAATTCAAGGAGAAGTGCTTCAAAATGCCTAGGAACACAAAAGGTTCTGTATACCACATTCTTTATACTCTGGAGCAACTACAGAGAAAAAAAATGGAACAGAATTAAAAAAAGTAAAAAAGAAATATAGTGAGCCTTCATCTTCCACCCATCAATCCTCCCTACAATGGCTTCCTCTCCTGGCACTTAGGATTACAAGGCAAGGATGGAGCAAGCAGCTTTGTCCTTAAATAGACAAGACGCTCATGGTTATACTAGTGTGGTTTTTTTGTGTGAGAATGGCAGGCTACTGCAATATGTTGATGAGTTAGGGGGAATCCTAACATCCTAGGGCCCAGCAGGATAGCAGCATCAGCCATGGCTGATATCAAGATGCTAAGCCAAGCCTGGTTAATATTTAGAATGGGTGACCATTAGGAAGATCCTATAGGCTAAACTGGGAAGTGGGGAAAAACAGTCTGGAAGAAGGCAGAGGAAAACCACTTCTGTACTTCTGGTGACATGCCTGAAGTCACCAAAAGTCCAGCTCAACTTGAGGAAGACTTTAGTTTTTCAACATGAAGATATGGGGATGCTATATGGGAAACAGGAGGAAGAGCCACAGCTTAGACCACGGGTGTCATACTTACCATGTCACGTTGCCATCACGTGACCTTTCGCAACGTTTTTCTCCTTCACGGAGCTGGGGTGGACGTGGCCCACACTTGGTGTATCTGGCCTGTGAGCTGCCAGTTTGACACCCCTGGCCTTAGACAATAGTCATTCAAAAGATATCTCAAACCACAAAAGGAAAGGGGGCATAGGAACTATGTCAGAAGGAGCCCTTCCTAGTTTGGGGGAAAATAAAAATAAAGGAGAGCAGAAATTCTTTTAAACTTGCAAGATTCTGTTGTTATAACTTAACAATAACATTAGCATTACTACTCATGGTTTGTGCTTCCGTCTGGACAACCTCAAACATAGAATATAGCTACCTAATATAATTTAGGGAGGAAAGGAAAATAATGTGTTCTGTATGAATTTGATATGATATGGAAAAGTTTGATGCGATTCAGCTCAATCAGAGCCAAAACATTATTTGGGAGCACAAGGAAGAACAGTTAGAGGTACCTCCACAAATTACATGTTGCTTTGCTTTAAAATGCCCAGTAATATCCCACAATATTACACATTATTACAACATTCTTCTTAAACTATTATGAACAAATTCCTAGGACCAGTTACTCTTTCCCAATAGTCTGCTCAAGATGAATTGGAGCTATCATCCACATAAACTGGGAATTCTAGAACTTACCCATTTGGAGGAAGTCAGCTTAATTTAGATTGTCCATATAGTTAATATTATGAACAAATAGGTGGTTTTGATTAGTCTCAGAAAACTAAACATGAGAAAGACGGTACATACCACAAATTACCTAGTTGTAACATATAATTCAGTACCCACATTTTTTCTCTATAATTCATCAAACAAAAATGTTATTTATTGCTGTACAGTATCTGACATTCCATTGTGAGTTTATCATATTTCCTACATATTGAGATAATGTTAATTGACTATATTTATCACTTACATAACAAAGAGATGCATACTAATCCTTGGAAAAAGATATCCAAGTTATGCATAAAGTATATTATAGAGATCTTTTAAAACACAACAATTAACCAGACTGTTACCAATCTGTTACCATTCTGTTAGTTTCTATTTTGAACCAAGAGCTTTGATCAAAACATTCCAGTGTTTACTTATCATTGGTTTAGTTGTCAAAAAGAAGCTGAATGCAGTATTCCAAGTGTGGCCTTACCAAGGATGATAGAAACTTTCCCTCTAGGACTACCAGCAGCTCTGAAAATATGTTTGTGTGTGTGTGCATGTGCGTGTGAAAATGGAGGAGGAAAAGAGGACAGAATAATGGAATCACACAGCAGAGAGGTGTTCTATTCCAAACGCTGCCCAAGCCAGGAGCTCTTATACCAGTGGTCCCCAACCTTTCCGGCTTTGCGGACCATCAGGGATGGGTAGGGAGAGGGGATTTTTCGGTGTGAGCAAAAGGCGAGCATGTGCATGCAGCTCCATTTGCATGAGTGGCAGGCACACACACTTGCCAGCTGCTCAAATGGAGCTTTATACATGCGTTCACTCTCTGCTCGCACAAATGGGGCTATGCATGGATGCGCATGCTCGCCTGTGGCTTCCATGGGCAGGTTCCAAATGGGCCACAGCCTGGTACTGGGCTGCAGCCTGTGAGTTGGGGACCCCTGCCTTACACCATCCCAGACAAATGGTTGTCCAATCATTTCTTGAAACCTCCAGTGATGGAACACCCACAACTCTGAGAGGCTATTGATAGATTGCACGAAAGACCATTTGGGTTTTTTGTTTTACTGCAACCACAGCAGATAGGAATAGGATGAGGCCCCTGGGTCTCCACATACTGGACTCCTGATCCAGCTACTGAAAGATCAAAACCAGGCATGACAAATGATTGCATCCATGTGGCATTCTTCTGCTTGCATTGTGCTTAGCTCAAAGGTCTACTGCAAGATTTCCAACACACTTCTATACTGTGGCAAACTATCTCCAGCATTAACAGTGGCCTCACCCGGAAGTCTATCCCGACAGTAGCTATGAAGGTCCCAGAGAGGAAGGCTCCATCTTTGAACTGGACAAGGAAGCAGGTCTTTCCCACACCTGAATCTCCAAGCAGCATCACCTACAAGATGAGGTGCAAAAGCCCATTAATATGGCTGGTTGGGGTTATACTGACATTCATGGGGGAGGTGGGGTTGCCTCATGTTTTCTTATTAAAGAAGTCTCTCTCTCTCTCTCTCCTGCCAACAGTGATCTAATTTAGCAAGCAGAACTACCAGTCTATAAAGAGAAGAACAAATAGCAATATCTCATCTTCATCTTACTTTAGCCATTGTGACCGGGAGTCATTCATTGTCTGCTCCACTATAACCGCCTTATTCTATCAATGCTGGTGGTAACTCAAGATGGCTAACTTAACAGAAAATCAGGAACCTGACAGCACCTTTTCTGATTAATAAATATTTTATATTATTATTATTTTATATATTATTATTATTATCATCATCATCATCATCATAAAAATCCCTGACTTTTTGCCACTATAGAACAGTGTTTCTCAACTGTGGCAACTTTAAACTGTGTACACTTGTTACGTTGGCTGGGAAATCTGGGAATTGAAGTCCCCAATTTGCCAAAGTAGAGAAACGCTGCCACAGACTTAACAAGGCGTATAATTATTTTTTTGAAAAATACTTTAGATCTCCTTTAAGCACAGCTCCTCTCTGCGACTAATCAAAATACCCCAACTTTTTTCAGGGTTCTATGTGAGCCTGAAAGAAAAGATGCCACATCTTTAAGAAGCCAACTTGTTAATTCAACTCACTGCATTGAGATTGTTTTTGTTCAGATTTGCAGAAGAGTAAAAAAGTTGGACCGTTGTGATAAATAACAGAATAGTCTTGTGCGTGCATGAAGTCCAAAGCAATACTTGGGAAATCATCTTTGAAGTGGGCACCCCTTTCTGCTTGTCACCCTCTTTAGTTATAGCAAACTTACAAGGACAGTGTAGGACAAACTCCCCCCCCCCCCACCAATGTTCTCTGAGATGCCGAAGGCACCAGTCGGTTGGGAATTGTGGTAATTTAAATTAAACAAATCTGGACATCACCAAATTGAAAAAGGGTGTTTTAAAATGTTTCCAAATGGAGGGTATTTTGCTAACCTTTCAGGAAGGTTTAGCTCAAGGATAACCATCCATGATCTCCCTTTCTATTCCCACCTCTGTGGTCCTGGCAAAATAAATTCCTATGCTTTCATCTCTCTCTAGTGTATGCATAAAGCAATAGTGGAAAGGGAACTCCAGAATATACCATAATTGTTTGCTTGGTGGGAAATGATTGGCAAGTCTTCCTTCCTATTGTGCTCCCTCAAGAGATGTTCTCCCACGATAGGTGAACATTTTTGAGGGATATCCATCCACCATCCTGATCCTCAGAAAGAGTTTGGCGTTCATTTCTGAGCTGGCGCCACACTCCTTTCTCTGGAATGATGAAAGGTTAACTCTCCATAACTTCTTGTCCTTATTTTCATCATTACTAAAAGCACCTCTTCCTTGTCAGTGTTTCCTCTCTTCTGCACAAAAGATAAGGAGATCAACTTGTAGCTACTCTATGTACCAGCTGCTGTTTCCAATGCAAACAAACAATCCATTTATATTTACACTTCATGCCATATGCTCCAACTTCTGCTTTTGCTTAGCCTTCTAGCTAGGCTACTCTGGACAAATTACATCTCTGGAAGCACAGGAGCCATATGCCTTGTTCAAGGACTTAAGTATCTTCCTGAAATGTCAGGGCAGCTGTCTATGGGGTAGTTGAAGTACAGTGTTTTTCAATCTTGGCAACTTTTAGATGTGCACACTTCAATTCCCATAATTCCCCAGCCAGTTGAGAAGCCACTGAGCTAGTATGACAGGGCCTAAATCTTCTGATTGCTACTGGGTTATTGCTCCTCAATTTAGGAATTATAATGATTACAGTTCCTTACTTAGGATTTATTCCAGTGTAAGGGACCTTCTGTAGAGCCTACAAGAGCTTCTTGGCTCCATTTATGGGAGTCCTGCCCTCTGCTGCCTCGGGCCCTCTTCAGTTGTCACTGCCAGCATGACTATGTTCACTCAAGACAGTTACAATACCATCCTATCTGTGCTCTTATCTGGGAATAAGTTTCTTCACTAAAACTACTTTCACAGAAACATGCACAGGATCAGTAGTTTTATGCACTGAAACATGTACCGTGGAGAGGTCACCCAATGCTCTGGGAAGCCCTTGTGAGGGGTCAGAAACCCAGCTTAGAGGGAGCTACAATTCTCATCTTTGCCCTACACAAGGGAGTAGTCCATTAGCTAATGTTACCTCAGCCTAATCCAAATATTCTACTAATCCTCCAACTAATCCTCAAAAGGCACAGTTCAAACCCAGCCGCTTTCTTCACACTCCCTGGAACCAGATTTGTCATTGATCTATGATGTTATATAGACAAAGGGTGGAGAAAGAAGGAACTGTTTGTTGCTAATACACTTGATTAAATCTGAAGTATATTTCTAACAACCAGTTCTTTCCTTCATGGGCTTTTGCTATTTCCTTCAATGTCACTGTGACCATAAACACACACAGAGTCCATGAGTTAGATCAGGAGTGGGGAATCTTGGCCCTTTTATGACTTGTGGACTTCAACTCACAGAATTTCTGAACCAGCCTTGTTGGGTCAGGAATTCTGAGAGTTGAAGTCCACAAGTCATAAAAGGACCAAGGTACCTCAAGACCTGACAGGTACCATTATAACCTATGCCAAATATCAGGAGAAGATCCGTAAGCTCTGGGGCTCTCTTCCTTTTTTGCCACTGTCTCACCTCTGTTGCAAGACAGCAGAGCAAATAGGTAAGCCAGTATCCACTCCTTCTAAGCAAACAGACTTTCAGTTTAAAAGCCACAACTTGGTTGGATTCCCTATTTACCTCAGGCAATGAAAAGCAATAACTGAGGCTATTCTGATTAGTTAGAAAGAAATTGCCAAATAGCATCTTAAGGCTTGATTGTGGTGTAAGATTTTGTGGCCATTGTCATTTAAGGTGTTCTGGTCCACAAAAGGGAGAACACGTGAGCGTGCACACACACACACAGAGCACTTCTCGCCTTTCTGGAATTTATCCCTGTGAGAAATGTAGATTAGCCGGCATTTGTCCTCCTACAAAAAATGAGCCTACCCAGCTCAGAGATAACAGCAATCATTAGGGGAAAATGCATCAACATCCCTGACAGAACAACAAACACTGGACTCTTAGCAGTCCAGACTTGAAAAGTAGTTCTTCAAAGAAAAGGAAACAAACTAAGGAAAGAAGGCAAATATGTGTGTTGCAGGACCAAATCTGGGTCAGACACTGGGACCAGAGGCTTAGTCTTCTGAGCTTTCAAACAGGCTGGAATCCATCCTCAAGGAACTTCTCTCTCACACATCTGGTGTGAGAGAAAAGGATGGCCTTCAGCAGGACTCCGAAACTTCAGAAGACTAAACCTCTGTTCCCAGTGACTAACCCAGATTGGATCCTGAAACAAAGTAAACTTAGATTCAGGACAAAGAACACCTGTGAAGTAATGGTGTGCCCCTCACCTTAGGAAATCTGCTTCCCAGCTCTCCTGAACTGCTGTTCTTTAACCGGAGACAGCAGTATTTCCCAGAGAGCTGAAACCTATTTCTGAAACCTATCTCCTATTTCCAAAGGGGGGGGGGGAAACACTTGATATGCCAATGTCACTTTTCCCAACGTAACATCTTCCAGGAACTGCAACTTGCCAAACCCTCAGCCAGCCTTTGGGCACAAAATTGAAAAAAGTGGGAAGCTGCAACACACCCCAGCTGAAAAGAACCAAGTTTGGGAAAGCTGCTCCAACTGCTTTCGCTTTAAGAAAGAGGAAAAGAAAATGTCCTCTCTCTGCATTTTTGTATGGAGGGAATGTTGGTTTAATAGAAGGCAGAAGTCCCAGAACAGGAACTCATACAGGGAAGAAAAATGTAGATTTTCCTGCCTGAGGCGGCTCTTTTAATGTATCTGAAGTTGTAATCCATGTGAGTTGTAGTCCACTTGACCCAAAAAGTACCATGCAGGGGAAGGAAGATAGAACAGGCCAGGAATGTTGGCTGTGCCCGAATGGCTCAGGACCCAGAACCAATTTGCAAAGTCTCTTTGATTGTTGTTACTCCTTCACAGGGTGTGTCAGGAAAAGGGAGAAGCCGCAGCAGTTCCAGATCGCAGTGGACTGGAGAACAAAGGACCACCACTAACAATTGACAGCTACATTACAGTAACTGGGAGACAGCAGGGATCTCTGGGTAGAGACCTGCTATTATCCTTTTCAAGGATCTCCTCCCAGAAGGAATCTGGAAGTGGACTGACGGAGTAAGCGGCATTAAACAGGGGTTTTTGGATGTAAGGTTGCAAGAGATCTGGTAGACAAAATGTTTTCTTTCACTTCCAGGCCCAGCACCTTGATTCCTATCGGCGAAAATATAGGGCCAACCTATAACCTTGCCTTAGTACAGATACTCCTCGACTTACAACCATTCATTCAGTGACCGTTCAAAGTTTAAAAAGTGACTTATGACATAGGTTTTTCCACAGTTCTCCATGGTCATGTGATCAAAATTTGGATGCTTGGCAAATGCCATGTATTATGACGGTGGCCGTGAAACCTTCTGACAAGCAAAATCGATGGAGAAGCCAGTTTCACTTAACAACAGTGTTACTAACTTAACAATGGCAGTGATTCACTTAACAACTGTGGCAAGAAAAGTCATATAATGAGGCAAAACTTACTTCACAACTGTTTTGCTTAGCAACAGAAACTTTGGGCTCAGCTGTGATTTTAAGTTGAGGACTATATGCAATATGAACTCTCCTATAATTTGTAAAATAGTTATGGCTTAGCATGTAATATATCTCCAGCCAACTGTGGCTTATACACTAAGCTACTTATTAAATCAACCATGGCTTAGGCCAGAGGCGTCAAACTCACGTTGTCATTGTGGTGTCATGTGATGTACTGGTACTTTCCCCCCTTCACTAAACTGGGTATGGGTGTGGCCAGCGCATGATGCATCCAGCCTGTGAGTTTGACAGCCCTGGCTTAGGGTGCCATGAGAGCCAAGTCATTAGCAGAGGAAGAAGATGAATGTTCTGTCTTCACTGCAATTAAATATCCTTCATGCCCTCAAGACTCTATCACTAGGAAGTGGGAGGCAGTGGGTTCAAGCCTTTGCTACCCCAAAGCATAAAATATATGCTTAGCCAGACATTTTTTTTCCCCTCCAAATGAAGTCCAGCACAGGACCTTCATTCTACAGGGAACAAAATCAGTAACGGCAAGGAAAGGTACTATAGTTATTGTGTGCAGATAATTTGAGTTGTTCTAGAGCGTGTCCCTTGTGCCATTTGGGGCAGTGGTTTTATGTCATGGGACAGCCAACAATGTTTTAAGTTTCCAACGCGATTGATTATGCAGCGATCCTTCCTTCAAGAGAAAGTTTCACTTGATTTCTGTTGTATTTTGGCTTGTCATGCATACAGGTAGTCCTTGACTTACGACAACTGAGCCCAGCCTTTATGTTGCCAAGTCAGAAATTTGCTAAATGGGTTTTGTCCCATTTTATGACTTTTCTTGCCACATTCGTTAAGTGAATCACTGCAGTTCTTAAGTTAGTAACCTGGTTGTTAAGTGAACTTGGCTTTCCCATTGACTTTGCTTGTCAGAGGGTCACAAGACCCCGGAACACTGCAACTGTCACAAATATGAGCCATTTGCCAAGCACCCAAATGTAAATCACGTGACCATGGAGATGCTGCTGCAACGGTCATAAAGTATGAAAAATTGGTCATAAGTCACTTTTTTCATTGCCATTGTAACTTTGGTCACTAAATGAACTGTTGTAAGTCGAGGACTACCTGTATTTCTATTGATTAGAATACCGATCTACTGTCCAACTCCAATGGAAACATGGATATCAGCACTGGAATCCCATGCTGAATTATAATTCCTCATGTATGGGAAACCCAAGGATACTTAAGATGCATTCACAGCACTGCTTTGTTGTAGTAACACTTCTTCAGCTGCCTTCTTGTGGCAAGCTGGTTCTTTATGCCACACCAAGCAGGCAGTTTTGCAAGGACCAACACGGAGGAGGCTTATGATGGCCCAAAGGAACACAGGATGCAAATGAAATAAAGAACTGGCAATGTCAACAGAAGAATGCTGTGTCTGCCGGTCTCCAGTAGTGCTCTTCCTGCTTTTTGCAGCACGATTGCTGGAAACTCCTATCCCAGCTGAGGAGATCTGTGTGCAAGCTCTGAGTGTGAGGAAGTGCACTTCGCTGCCTTGCCAAAACCCTTCCCCCATCCTGGCTTGTCTTCTGAGATGCGCCTTCTTCCTCGCTTTAGCTGCTTCCTCCCAATGTGGTTTGAATAGCAACAGCTACAGCTGCTGCTGCAAAGGAGAAGAACAGTGCAACGCTTGTTTTATTGGCCATGGATTTTAACAAGGGGTTTTGCTAAAGAGGAACCAACCTCTGCGATCATCCTGCGCCTCCCCTTTAGAGACAGGCCTTGACTTACAGCACTTCATTTAGTGACCGTTCAAAGTTGCCACATGGCACTGAACAAAATGGACTCGGAACCTTTTCACCCTCATGACCCTTGAAGAAACCCTGTGGTCACATGATCAAATTTTGGCAACGGACTCATATTTATGATGGCTGCTATAACCAAGAATCGTGTGATCACCTTGTGAGACCTTCCGACAAGCAAAGTCAAAGGGGAAGCCAGATTCACTTAACAACCGTGTCACTAAATGAACAGCTGCGGCAACTCACTTAATGGCTGAAAGGTGGCAAAGTGGGGCAAAACCCACTGAACAGCTGTCTTGCTTAGCAACAGAAATGTTGGGCCTGACTGTGGCCGTGAGTGGAGGACTACCTGCATTGTCTATCCGGAGGCAGAGCTCGACCTGAAAATGAGACTGGTACAGTTGCAACCAGGAATTAACCGGGACTCAGAAAAGAGGCCATTTTCAGGGCCATGGAGGCTTCTGCCCTTTGAGAGGTAGATTTATAAGCCCGTGAATGACAGGAAAAACATATTCAGCAAGCTACAATATCTCTGGCGGTGCTCTTCCCCCTCTAAAGAAACGACCTGTTGAATTTCTGCTCACTAGGCATCTGTTAAGGGTGGAGGAACACAATTGCCTGTTGGTAAGAATGGCAATACTAAAACCACAATTCAGTCCTCAAACAAGAAGGAAAGAACAAAAACGGCCTTGGTCTTTTTTCCCCTCACACACATACATAACCATCCGAAAGGAACTTTCCAAGCAGACATGAGCCCCACCCTCGTTTCTCTCTCCCTCCCCCCGCCAAAATTAGCCCGGCTAATTTGCCCCTTTTCTTGTTTCTTGGTCGTCTTTATCGATAACCAAGTTCGTGGGGCGAAGTTGAACCCTTTTGGAGCCGTTGGGTGAGGGAGCCAGCAAGGAGAGAAGGAAAGGGGGAGGGGTACCACTCCCCCCCCGCCCAAGACAATTTGGGTAAAGGGGAGGGGTATCACTTCCCCCCCTTCTTCTCCAAGACAATTTGGGAAAGGGGAGCGGGTTTAGACCCATCGGCCTTATTTGCTCGCCTTGCCTTAGCCCGCGACGACAGCCGCGAAGGTTTCCCACCCCCTCCCCACGCTCCCTGCCCTCTCTTGTGCCCCCTGGTGCCCAATCGGGGCAGGCCCACACCTTGCCGGAGACGTCGTAACTCTTGCCGAGCAACAAGGGCTTCACCGCCGGCGGAAGGGCGCCGGGGGCTCCGTTGCGCGCCGGAACGGCGCCCTCATTGCCGGCTCCGTTGCTGGTCATGGTGGCTCCCGCGCAGGGAGCAGGAACTGCCCGGGTAGTTTCCAGAGCTCCGGCCACGCTGCTTCGGCCCCCTCCTTCTCCTGCCCACGCGCGGAACCGCCCCTTTCTGGCGCTCAGGAAGGGAGAGAGAGAGAGAGCCCGAGCGATCGGCCAGGGCCGGACCGAAGGGGGAACGCGGAGCTAGGCGAGCACCTTCGCCTGCCTAGGCGTTGGTGGCCTCGGGACTTGACTTCTCACCAGCGCTTCTTGCTGCATTTGGCTGAAGGCAAATTAAGCGGTTTGAGTGATGAGTGGTAAGCCGGTTTGCAAAACGGCTGCAGCTTGGAAAAAGATTTTTTTCCCTTTGATGAGGATGTGGCTGCGGGACAGCCTGCCTTGTGCTGGCAACGTGCCTCTTTCTGTTTCCGTGTAATTCCACTTCAGGTCAGGTCAGCCTTATTTTTCTGCCACACACATTCAGGAACATGCGTGCTCTGCCTGCTCTGGTCCCTGGAGGCAGTTCTCCGGAGCTTCATTCTTGGCTGGGTAGCAGGAGAATCTGGTTCTTTCCAAGTGGGCTCTACTTTAGTACTATACAGCAGATCCCCCCAAAAGAGCCAGGGTTTTGGCTTTGGAAAAGCGGTCAGCCAGAGATCTGGCTTTAAAAGAGAGATCAGCCTGAGGGAGGGATCAGTTGAACAGAGGGTGAGATGGAGGGGCTGTATGGTCCAGGGAGAGGGAAAAATATTTCTCATGACACTCTTATTCAACGATCTACTTCTAAAACAGGTTTGATGCTCTTCTGGATTACAGACTAGTTTATATCATTTTACGGCTAGTCTTCTAGTCAGGGCAAGCAGAAATACAGAAAGGTTCGTATTTTATTTTAGCAGAAGTGAAACAAGCAGACATGAGTAAATGAGGAAGGTGCCTCTGGTACTTTCTGCCATGCAGCGAAGTAGCAAAATGAAAATGGAAGCCAGTTTGGTCTCGTGGTTAAAGTTCTGGCCTAGGAACTAGGAGACCCTGGAGTTTAGTCACACCTTAAGCATGAAGCCAACTGTGTGATCTAGGGCCAGTCACTTTTCTCCCAGCCCAACCTACCTTGTGGGAAAAATAAGAGAAGGAAGAAGTAGTTATATATGTCTGTTGCCTTGAATTACTTACAAAGTAATAAAGATGGGATAAAAATCTAATTAATTAAATGGGGCCATATAGCAACTTGGAATAGCTCCCTTTTTAAGGAATCTCACATGCTTTCTGGAGAAATCAAGTTCACATTTTCAGCAGTGGAATTCACACACACACAGACACAGTCTTTTGGATTACATCCCATACTCACCAAAATTATGTAATTTCTAGAAATTTTCAAAACTATAAATCTCCTTAGATGGAAAGTGTTGAATAATTCCCACACTAGATTAATTTACATATTTGTGAAACTAGCCAGCACTTAAAGTAAAAGTCTTCAAAAAAAGGTGTTGTTTTTCTTTAGTTTGACCTCTGGCCTCTATAGATAAATGAATTCTTTAATTACATATGTTTTGGAAATAGAACAATATCTTGATAAAGACTAGATCAGATGCCACTAATACTATCAGATTTCACTGAATCTCCCCTAATCTGAGAAAATCCAGTGATTAAATATGACGAAAGGAACAAAAAAGAATTCATTTGTTTTGGAACTGCCAGTAATTCTTTCATTTGCTCAGTGATAAAAGATTATCTTATTTCAATAATCTCAGCTAACCTATTATAAAATGAGATTCTTTGCCTTGTTATAATCTTGCTCATGGGACTTGCAAAGTATAACTTCCCCAGCTTCTGTTGATTCCCCTCCCCTTTCTAGGTACACTTAGTCACTGAAACTAGATATTCATCTTTGAATAGAATCAGATCTTCCTCATATGATAAACCAAGTAGGTATTTGATGACTGGAAGACATACTTAATATTGGGAGGAAAGCTGAGAATCACAAGATTCTTAGGGGGTTTCCTGGTTTTGGAAAGAGCTTTTAAACAGGAGCTTTGTTTTTTAAGCTCCAGTGAGATTATTTTAAATACGAGATTTGCATTTTCCAAATGACAAGGAAACATGCCACTGTTCTGATCCAAGGGAAAAAAGTGACTTATGACCATTGTAGCCTCCCCATGTCGTGTGATCAAATTCAGATGCTTGGCAACAGACTCATATTTATGATGGCTACAGTATCTCGGGGTCATCTTTTGTGACCTGGTAAGCAAAGTCAATGGGAAAGCCAGATTCACTTGATGAAATGTCATAAAATTTAAAACTTACTTAACATATGTCTTAGCAACATACATTTTGGGCTCAGTTGTGGTCGTAAGCTGAGGACTAGCTGTACTTTATTTGCAGCCCCATGAGTCTAACATGAATAGATCTATATGGTACAATTTTAGAAAAGCAGAAAGCTACCTATCCATTACCTTCATGACTGATCCTGACTACAGATAACTTCTTGAGGTTTGATAGGTGTTCAGTACCACAAATCCATTGGAATTCATCCAATTGAAATCCAAATCATCTTCCCAGATATTTTCACAATATTTTGTGTTAGTACAAGTGTTATATAACAATAAGATTCCTTTGCTGTTCAATTTTGATTATATCTTACCTCAAATATTAATGTTTTCAAAATTAATGGGGCCTGGCTGTTTTACTTACTTGAAACCAGTTGGTTCTTTTGGTTACTTCTTTTTTTTTTTTTTGAAAAGAATTTTATTGATTTTCTACAAACAAACAAGACAAACAAAACATTAAAACATCAACTCTCATATGTACATCCAGCGTGTCGGTTGGTTCATCAGTTTTGTGCATTCATTTTGTAATCTCAATTACAATTATGTTACATAACAACTCATATTGTCAATCCAATATCCTAATATCGCTATTGAAAAAAAAAAAGAAACTTTTGACTATACTTTTAATTATTCATGCTTTATGAGATAACAATACTTTAAACAGTTTATTCTGTAACAAATCATATAATCATATCAAATCAATCATAAAAACACTTTATAAATATAGTGTCAAATAACAAAGACAAGAGAAAAAATAAAGATATTCCTTACTATCTAACATTCTAAATATTCTATTATCATATTTTATCATCTAGCCATTGATAAAAAAGATCCCAAATTTCATAAAGTTGTTTCTCCTCTTGCTCTCTAATTTCAAATGTCAATCTACTCATCTCAGCACATTCCAATATTTTCTTAATAATTTCTTCCTGTAATGGTATTTTCTCATTCTTCCAGTTTTTAGCAAATACAATCCTAGCCGCTGTTAATACATATACAATCAGGTATTTCAAATCTTTACTACATGTATCAGGTAAAATTCCCAATAAAAAGATCTCTGGTTTCAAGTCTATGTGTTTCTTTGTCATTTTTTCCAACCACATGCGAATTTTAGTCCAATATTTTCTGGCGTCCTCACAAGTCCACCACATATGGTAATATGAGCCAGGTATCTGATGACATTTCCAGCATTTTTCAGATTTGTTCTTAAACATTCTTGCTATTCTTATCGGGGGAAAGTGCCACCTGTAAAACATCTTATACAAGTTTTCTTTATATGCTGTTGACATTGTCATTTTATAATTTTGAGACCACAATTTTTGCCATTTCTCTAAATCAATCCCATATCCAAAATTCTTCCCCCAAACAATCATAGTTTCTTTAACTTGTTCTTCCTCTAATTTAATTTCCAGTAAATAACCATATAATTTTTTAATCACCTTCTCATCAGTACCCATCAAGATCTTATCTAAATCAGTCTGTTTATAATAGAATCCCTCCATTTTAGAATCTTCATCATACCTTGAATGTATTTGCGCATATGAAAACCAATTCATCCTTATACCTTGTTCCTCTAAGTTTTGAATCAATTTAAGTTCACCCTTTTCATCCAATAGTACCCCATATCTAACTGTTTGTTCCTTCTTATAAATTATAGGATAGGAAAATGCTTCAATAGTCGATAACCAAACTGGAATTTTCAAATAACATTGTCTTTTTATCTTCTCCCAGTTTAACCACAAAGACTCCCGTATATAATGTCTTCTAAAATAACCCTGTGTTTTAGTTCCCTTATACTATAAAAAAGCATGCCAGCCCAACAGCAAATCATGACCTTCTAGTGTCAACCATCTAGCCTTTCTTAATGTTATCCATTCTTTGACCCACATCAAACTTGCAGCTTGATAGTACAATTTCCAATTAGGCAGGCCAAAACCTCCTCTAATTCTAGCGTCTTGCAAAAGCTTTAACTTTATTCTCGCCTTTTTACCTTGCCATATAAACTTCAACATGATTTTATTTAAATCTTCAAAATAGTCTTTTCCAAGCCTAATTGGTATTGTTTGAAACAGAAATAGAATTCTGGGTAAAATATTCATCTTAATTGTTGAAATTATCCCTATTAATGACAATTGCAAGTTTTCCCATTTCTTCAAGTCTGTAGCTATCTGTTGTTTAAGTTTAATATTATTATTCTCTTTTAATGTGCTACATCTTGCTGTCAAATATATCCCCAGATACTTAACCTTATTCATAACTTGGATTTTCAAAAGGTCTGCCAGTTCTCTTTGTCTCAGTAGCATGTTCTTTGTCAAAATCTTTGTTTTATCTTTATTTATTTTCAAACCAGCCATCTCACCATATGTCTCTGTCTTTTCCAATAACTTTGGAACTGTTTCTAGCGGATCTTCCAGAATAAAAGCTAAGTCATCAGCAAAAGCTTGTAGTTTGAATTCTTCCTTTTTAATTTCCATTCCTTTTATGCTTTTATCATCCCTAATATTTCTATTCAACACTTCCAAAGTCAACACAAATAGCAAAGGAGATAGGGGATGTTAAGTACTTGGACATGGGTCAGAGTAAATGGAGACAGCCTCTCAATAGTGACTTTCAGTTCTTTATTAGCATAGTGACTTCTCAAAACAACAACAGTGAACTCTGCCTTATATAGGCAACCCTTGTAAGAAATGTCCAATAGCGAGCTATGAACACTAGCTCTTTTAACCAATAAGAATCCTCTGTTAAGGGCCAATCGGATTCCTAAGAACTAACCAATCCGATCTGGCCGCCTAACAGCCAATCAGAAGTGCAGGGCCAGAACCCTGCACTTTACCTCAAGCTCATACTTTATTAACTATGGTACATACACAACACCCCTTCCCCCTGGCTTCTTAATTACGGTGTAGTTATATAGTCCTTTAAATAGGACAGTTGTCTTTTAAGTCTTTCGGATTTTTGTTGGACTGGTTGGTTGCAATCCTGTTGAGGTAGATTGTTGTTTGGCAGTGGATCTGCTTCTTGCTCAGG
Source organism: Hydrophis major (assembly GCA_033807585.1). Taxonomy (NCBI): domain Eukaryota; kingdom Metazoa; phylum Chordata; class Lepidosauria; order Squamata; family Elapidae; genus Hydrophis; species Hydrophis major. The sequence continues at coordinate 180,218,162 of CM066329.1, forward strand.
TGCAATTTCTTGCAGTGCAAACGATTCTCCTTCCTGCTCCGTTTCCTGAGTATCACTTAGTTCGTTGCTCCCTTTGAGCAGGTTCCCTGGAACGTCATCTTCTTCTGTACCTCCCCCCCCCTCGGTTTGGTCATGGGGGAGTTGTTGACTGGCCATTGTGAGTCGTGACCGTAATTGGTCAATATGTCGTTTCCACAATCTATTGTCACAGCATTTCACTACGTAGGATTTGGAGCCGGTCACTCGTACTACTGTTGCCTCTATCCATAACGGATCGCCCGATAAGTTTCATGTGTAAACGAGGTCTCCTACTTGGAAGGTGCGACAGCGGCCACTGGATCCTATTGGCTTTTCCGGTTCGTAAGCAGGGTGCAACCGGTCGCGGTGGGAACGGAGTCTTCGTCCCATCAGTAGTTCTGCGGGAGTTCTGCCGGTGATGCTATGTGGAGTTATGTGTTGCAAAAAGAGAATTTGGTTGACCTTGTCATCGATATTGTCATAGTCCACTTTTTGCAAAGTCTTTTTAACAAATTGGACCATGCGTTCCGCTCGGCCATTGGTCGCAGGGTGCACAGGCGAGGTGAGCGCATGGCGGATGCCGCGGTCAGTGAGGTACTGCTCGAACATTAGTGCCGTAAACTGTGGCCCGTTATCGGACACCAGGACGTCAGGCAATCCGTGGGTTGCAAAGAGTCTGTTTAGGATCTTGATCACTGCCTCGGAAGTTGTAGCCGTCATACGATGAATTTCTAACCAATTGGAGTATGCGTCGACTGTCAGCAGGAAGGTATAGCCCTTGGTTGGCCCTGCAAAATCCAGGTGGATTCTGGACAGGGTCCACGTGGCATCTCCCATTCAGTAGGCATGGCTTTTGGTGGGGCGTTGCTGACTTGTTGGCAATTGGCACACGCTTTGACCCACTGCTCGATTTGCCAGTCCATGCCCAGCCACCATGCGTAGCTTTGTGCAAGCGCTTTCATCCGCACGATGCCGGGGTGGCCCTCGTGCAGAATTTGTAGCAGCGTCTTCTGGAGTCGTTCTGGGACAACGACTCTATCGCCCCAGATGATACAGCCTTTTTGGGAAAAAAGTTCAGTCTGTCGAGATTTAAATGGTGCGAAGTCATCTGGTACTTGGTCCAATGGCCATCCGCGTTCTACCCAGCCTAGGACTTGAGCTAGGGTGTGGTCTCGTTTGGTTTCTCTCGCGATGTCTCGGGCGATCATAGGCGGCGAGTTGAGTGTTTCAATCTGCAACGTAATTGCTGTTGGTGCCGGATCGTCGAGAGTCTCTGGAAGCGGTGCTCGGCTTAATGCGTTGGCGTGGGGAATGGCTTTCCCTGTGCGATATTGCAGGCAATAATTATAAGCAGCTAGGAATTCTGACCATCGGGTCATTCTAGGGGATAATATGTAGGGGGTTGGCTTGTCCCCGGCTATTATCCCTCGCAACGGTTTGTGGTCAGTAAAATGGTAAATGTCCTTCCATACACATATTCATGAAATTTCTTTACAGCTGAAACGATTGCGAGAGCTTCTTTATCAATTTGTCCATTGTTCCACTCTGCTTGTGAAAGAGTCTTCGAAAAGTATGCAACAGGGGCTTCGTTCCCATTAGGCAGTATGTGGCTCAAAATGGCGCCCACCTCGAAAGGCGATGCATCGCAGGTTATAACTCACGGTAAAGTCTCATTATACTGCATAATTACAGAGTCAGATGTGAGCAGTTTTTTAATATTCCGGAACGCTTGTTCTTCCCGGTAACCCCATACCCACAATGCTTTTTTATTTAATAACTGGTGTAACGGTTCAGCAACAGTTGCCTTGTGCGGTAAAAATACATTATAGAAATTAATGAGGCCTAAGAACGCCTGGAGATTGGTCTTGTTTCGTGGCCTGGGAGCGTTTTTTATCGCCTTTAAATTACTTTCGGTAGGATGAATGCCCTGGCTATCAATCCGGTACCCTAGAAACTCAACACTTTCAGTATATAAGTGACATTTATTTTTTTTCACCTTAAGTCCTGCCTCTTGGAATTTTTTAAGAACGCATTTCAAATGATCCTGCAAGATTCTTTTGGTAGGGGCTGCAATTAATACGTCATCAAAATACGGAACCACACCCTTGATTCCCTGTAACAACCTTTCCATGAGGCTTTGGAATATCCCCGGGGCTACACTAACCCCAAATTGCAATCGGGTACATTTAAAGGCACCTCTGTGCGTTACAATTGTTTGGGCTTGGGCCGTCTTTTCATCCACTGGTAGTTGTTGATAAGCTTGAGCTAAATCTAATTTAGCGAAAACCTTTCCGCCCCCCAAGGAATGGAGGAGGTGCTGCACCACCGGAACTGGATACGCATTCTGCTGTAGGGCGTGGTTTAAAGTGGGCTGATAGTCCCCACAAATTCGGATTGACCCGTCTGGCTTAATGGGTGTTACAATAGGGGTTTCCCATGGAGTGTGATCGATGGGCTTCAACACCCCTTGAGCAATTAGCTTGTTGAGTTATTTGTCGATCTTTGCTTTAAGAGCGAATGGAACTCGACGGGGCTTCAAGCGAATAGGGGCTACCTTTTGATCTAGACTAAATGAGATTGGGGTCCCTTTATACTCACCTAAGCTGTCCGCGGAGACGTCGCTGAACTCAGAGATAAGGTCTTCTTCCCACTCACAACCACCAACTCGGTTCACGCCGGCCACTTCAATGCCGATTGGCGTGAACCATTGGAGGCCTAATAGACTTGGCCTATCTCTATCGATAATCGTTAGAGGTAAGTACGCTGTATGTTTCTTGAAGGAGACTTGGACTCGGCAGGACCCGACAACAGGGATTCGATTTCCTTGGTAGTCCTTGGGGATGAGGTGTTGAAATTGGAGGTCTTGGCGTTGGATTGTGGGAATAAGTTGCTTGAGTGTCTTCCAAGACACCATAGAGAGGGACGATCCCGAGTCGACCTCCATGTGGCAAGGTTGGTTCTCGATGGCTACCGTGACTCGGATTTTCTTAGTGTCTAAAACTGAGGCGTGACCTATAGTGATAGTATGGTGAGCCTCTTCTTTTTGCAAAGCTCGATTTCTGTAGGAGTGGTTTACTGGTTCTCGCCTTACAGGACGGTTTCCTGTCGATTGGCGATAGTTGGCCCCTTTTGAGGCCTGGCTGGGTCCTGGTAAGCTGCAGCAGACCCGGCCGATGTGGCCTCGTTTCCCGCACTCATGGCAGAGTGCGTCACGGATTTTGCATTTGGCCCTGGCATGGTTTGCTCCACAGCCAGCGCAAGGGCGTAAGGGCTTCGGGCGAGGGTCCCGGTCGGACCGCAGTCGATGGACCCCTTCTTCGTCGCTGCCTGACGACGAAGAGAGGTCCTCGTGGTGTGTTGTTAGTAGCTGCCCTTCTGAGTTGGGTGAGATTTCGCCGGTCGGTGGTGTTGCCAGAGTGCGGCTTCGCCGTAATTGTGCAGCTGACTTTTTGGTTGCCTCTGCAGCCGTGGCTTTGGCGATGGCATCAGCAAGGCTGATGTCACCTTTCGCCATCAGCTTGCTTTGCACGCCTAGCGCATCTAATCCCAGAATTACTCGATCTCTTAGTGCTTCTTCTAAATCGGCGAACCCGCAAAGGCCCCCTAAATTTCGGAGGTCCACCACGAAATCGGCCACGCTCTCCCCTTTTCGTTGGTTTCTCTGATAAAACTCGTGGCGTCTCACGAGTGTAGGCATGGTTGGCGCGTAATGGTCTCTCAGGATGGGTTCGAGGTCATCCCAGCTAATGGCTTTCACTTCTCGAGGTTTAGCGAGTGCTTCAGCCATCTTAAATACAGCTGGGCCGCAATGCGTCAGGAACAGTGCCCACTTCTTTGCTGGTGTGGCGTCCTTCAAGTTATTTGTCTCAAGAAACATTTGGAAGCGATCCATGTAGGATTCGCAATCCTCTTGGTTCGGATCGAACGGAGCGGGTGGTACGATGCTGCCAGACATGGTTCCGTTGTTGGCGTCATCTTATCACGTGCTCGGTATTGCTTCCTGGCTTCTTAGGTTCAGATGTCTCCACATCCCATCCTCGTCGCCAGTGTTAAGTACTTGGACGTGGTTCGGAGTAAATGGAGACAGCCTCTCAATAGTGACTTTCAGCTCTTTATTAGCATAGTGACTTCTCAAAACAACAACAGTGAACTCTGCCTTATATAGGCAACCCTTGTAAGAAATGTCCAATAGCGAGCTATGAACGCTTGCTCTTTTAACCAATAAGAATCCTCTGTTAAGGTCCAATCAGATTCCTCAGAACTAACCAATCTGATCTGGCCGCCTAACAGCCAATCAGAAGTGCAGGGCCAGAACCCTGCACTTTACCTCAAGCTCCTACTTTATTAACTATGGTATGTACACAACAGTAGACATCCTTGTCTTGTGCCTTTTCTTATATTAATAAAGTCTGTAAGTTCTCCCTCCATCATTACCTTTGCTGTCTGTTTATTGTATATGGCTTTTATTGCTTGAATAAATTTTCTGGCAAAACCCATCTGTTCCAATAGTAATAACATAAATCTCCAGTTCACGTTATCAAATGCCTTTTGAGCATCTAGGAATATAAAAGCCATTTGCTTTTCAGGATGAGCCTCATAGTATTCCTAAGTATCCAAGATTACTCTCATATTGTCTCTAATTTGTCTCTTTGGCAGAAATCCATTTTGATCTGGGTGGATAAAATTATTTAAATATTTTTTAAGTCTTTCTGCTAAAATTGAAGCAAAAATTTTATAGTCTGCATTCAATAAAGAAATAGGTCTATAGTTCTTAATTTGCAGTGGGTCAGCCTCTTCTTTTGGAATAATATAAGCCTCTGACCATGTTTTGGGTATCATCTTCTTTGACATAACTTCATTCATAACTTCTAACAATGGGATGCTCAATGATTCTTGAAATGTTTTATAGAATTCTGCCGGAAGCCCATCTGGACCTGGTGCTTTCCCATTATTTTGTTTCTTAAGTGCTTCATTTAATTCCATCATTGTTATATTACTTTCTAGCATTTCTTCAGTCTCTTTAGGTATCTTTCGATAAGTTAGCATTCTGTAGATACTGTTTGACTTTTTCCTCATCAATATTCTCTTGTTTATATAGTAGCCCATAAAAATCTTGAATAATTTCCTTTTTCTCCTTATTACCATACTGGTAATTTCTATTGTAAACTATATTGTATTAATTATAGGTTCTGTAAAGTCTTCTCCCTGTTCCTTGCACTGGACACATTTGTTCTTGTGATCAAGAAAAAATGTTAAAGGAATCGGAGAAGAGGGAAAAAAGTCAGGAGCCAAAGATTGTTCCTTTCATTTGAAGTAGTAGGTATCTTTTCTTAGTGGAATGTTCAGCACCAAACAAGGAATAAGATAACGATGTGTATTGATCCTTTCATTGTTAAATCCGTGGTGGAGATGGACAGTTAAGAAGTTTGATAAATGAATGGGGGGGGGAGGGAAACAGGGTCACAGGTGACTATAAATTACATATGCCAGAATTGGCTTCATACAGGGCAATGCCAGTATGTCGCCTCTAATAAATTCTTTGAAGTTTTTTGAAGTTTGGCTCGAGAATCATGATTTAACTAGGGTGATTGCTGGAATACTAACAGAATGAATGAATGAATGAATGAAGTATGTATGTATGTATGTATGGATAGATAGATAGATAGATAGATAGATAGATAGATAAGAAATGCTTTTGCATTAGAAATGTATTGATTGGTGATTCATTCCACCTGGACTCTTGTAATATACTGTATGTAAAGTTGCCCATGAAAACCATTCAGAAGCTATAACTAGTATGGACTGCAAACACCTGGCTACTAGGGCAGTCTACTTTAGTAGAGCAACTTCTATTTTAAAGTTGCTGTCCTTTGTGATTTGGGGGTTTTCTGAGCCAAAGTGCTAGTTATTACATATAAGAAGTAAAGATAAAGGATTCCCTGTCTAGCTCTGGAGGGCGGTACTCATCTCCATTTCTTAGCTGGGAGAGCCAGTGTTGTCCAAAGATATTTCCATGGTCACATGGCCAGCATGACTATATGCCAAGTTGCATGGAATGTTTTATCTTTCCACTGAAGTGGTAGCTATTTATCTACTTACATTTGCATGCTTTCAAACTGCTAGGTTGTTAGGAGCTGGGACAAGAGCGGAGCTCACCCCTTCATGTACTTTAGGTCTCGAACTGCCTACCATCTGGTTGACAAGCCCAGCATCTTAACCGCTAGGCCACCATACCCCTTCAGTTGTTACATATATATTTTATTATTTTAAATGCTTCTATTTTTTTAATTGCTTTTATAGTTTTGGAATTGGAACCATACATCATTATAGAAAACAATCCAATACATAAAATGCCAGACCAAATGGGATTATTAAAAAAAGGGAACCTCACTCAAATTGGACCCAGATTCTTGGAGGAAAATGCTTCACAGTGAGGACTCACCATGTATGGACAAGAGGAGGCTTCATTCCAGAGGATAAGATTGTTGTGTTTGACTGGAAAATCAAAATGAATTATTGGAGATTGCAGATAGCAAGAAGATAGTGCAAATAAATGAATTTCTGCACATTGGTAGATTGCTTACTCAATATGTAAACTGGATTGAGACATTTTAAGAAGTGCAAATGCTTATAACAATGTAGCCTATTGTCTGATATAAATAATGAGTGTTCATCAAAGTAATTGAAAATGCTCCGGTAGAAAAATAAGTTTCTACAAATGAGGTGGGAACGAGAGACTACAAAGTGAAACTGTAAAACGGGGTTGGATCAAGAATGAATGTGAATTGAATAGAAATGAGCATGAAAGAAACATGGAAGTGCTTGATCAAAAACAGAATGAATGGATTGAGACGGATGCAAATCTGAAGGATTACTTAAAAATGAATGGTGAAAAGTTCAAGAACAAAATAACAGAATGAAGGAGTGTATGGGTGGAGTAGAAGAAGGGGCAGTTTGCAAGAATTGAAAGGTGTGGGATTTAAAATGAATTATGTTGATGTAAACTAGATTTTCTTCTTCCTTATTTCTTGGGTTTAATTGCTTTTGTCTATTGCTTCTCACACTTCCTCTGCGCTTTGCATAACTTTGCTTGCTCCAAAAGAAGGTAATACAATCACCATATATGTATGGGTGTGATCTTGCTGTCTGGGAGAAATGGTGCTACCCTAACCAGTAAGGAATTATAGTTTGTACCCAATGAATACTTTTTGATGAGAAATAGCACTGAGATTTCAAATGTTTAAACTTCTATTGTGCTTTATTTGCCTACACATGAAGGAAGATGTTTATTTAGATATAAATGAAGAAATAATTGCCATATATAACAGCCAAGTAATAAAAAAGGGAAATAGGAGGGCTTGTACTTAATTAATAAAAGGTAGTAAAAAAAGGATGCTGGGAAATGTAGTCATATTAACTGCAACAAGTGAGGTTGTTTTCTCCTCCATTTAGCAATGTTTTGTCTCAAAAGTAATGGTGCCTACAAATTCCTTGCCCTGCAAAAGAAGGTAGATGGCATATCCAGATAAAGGTGTTTTTTTTTCCGCCCTAACAATGTTTCCAGGTCTCCACAAACTTTTATATTAGCTCTGGTTTTTCACTACCCCCTGCTAGAGAAACCTGTATATCCAGTCCCTGTTAACAATGCTATGGAAAATATTCAAGAAAAATAAATTCACAGGATTCTGAAAACTGGCCATAAATTAGATCTTTGATAGGTCTGAGGTGCTTCTGCAATTTCCCAGATGATTTAATACAAATGGAGTGGGGGGGATTGCAAGTAGTATGATGTGAGGGTGGGGTGACTGAAGGGAGGGATGAAGAGGGTAAACTAAGTAAATTTTCAGGTAATTGCATGAGAAAGGAAGCTTTCTCTTCCCAAAGAGCTGGAGCTGTCAAACTGGACCTGTCTTTTGTCTCAAGGTGCTGTCAGATAACATGGTAACATCTTCCTCATAAATCCAGTGTCCTCCAGTTCCGGTCAATAAGCCAAAACCAGCTTCATCTTTTGAAGAAAAGGACATGTGGTTATATCCATCACTGACGCCCATCACTCTTGATGAAAAGGATAATGCAGAGACAGGTCCCGCTATCTTCAGGTGCCCTGTATTTCAGAGGCCCCCAACCTTTTGGGCACCAGGGACTGGTTCTCTGGAGAGAGGGTTTTCCGTGGACCAAAGGGGGCATGGTTTCTTGTGCTGCTCCCTCCTACTGATGGGGCTTCGCTTATTTGCACGGGCCAGTTTCTGGCATGCCACAGACCAGTGACGGTCCAGGGAAGTGTGTGCCCACAGAACCAGTAGTAAAATATTTTGAATTCCACCACTGCTCATAAATTCATTTAGAGTGCTCTAAACCTAAATTCGGTTTCTGCATAAGGCACCCTTAAATGGAAGGGAAGAAGCTTTTTCCTCAAAACAAAACAAAATTCCTATATTCAAAGAGCTATATATGCAATATGTTATTTCAATAATCCTTGCAACCGCTGTGGTTTTATGTCTGTTCAGTAGATATAAGAGAAGTAAGACTGATCTTATTTAATGACTTCTCCTAGATGAATTAAAAAGACTTGGAATGAAGAACTTCCTGATTCAAATAGTTCAGTTTCTTGGGCAATGAAGCACAGCAAAAAAGGAGAAAGAAAAACCTCTTTCAAATTTAAGATTTACTACCACAGCTCTGACCTCTGGCCACAGCAAAGTCTGCAATCTTTCATTCATTCCAAAGTAAATTCTCTTCTAAACAACCTGCCACTTGAAGACTTTTACTTATCTACAGCCTCCCTTGATCCAAAGATATCCTTTGCTTTGTTTATTTTGCTCTCATTTAAAAGGATAAGATGTAAACATAAGGCTGGCTTCTCCCACAGGAGTCTTTTTAAACTTATGGCAACACCTTTCTCCCTGCTGAAGACCTTCTCCCACATGGATGATTAATTAGGAGTTGCAGACAGACACGTACACAAATGAACGTTCTATCCAGAGAAAAATACACAGCCAATTGTTGCTGGTGCCAATGAATCTCCCTCCCCACCTACCACATACAGGTAATTTTGCTTCCTCTGCCCCTTAAGTTCTCAGGCCTGATAATTTCTGGAATCTTCCAAAAAACAACAACACCCCAAACAAACACCACTTAATCTGTTCTAAACAAGCCCAGTTCTTAGAATATCAACCTATTTTCCTCTGGTGTTAATTTTGAAATACCTGCCTCCATATGGCTCTGCTAGGGATTTTGGTTAATGTTAGTGTTCCTTAACTAGGAATAGTGTAACCAAATAACAGCGTTGGAAGAGACCGTTGAGGTCTTCTAGCCCAACCCCCTGCTAAAACCGGAATCCCTGTCCCAGTGGTCCCCAACCTTTGTGGCTTGGTGGCCCAGCAGGGGTCGGGAGAGGGAATCAGGCCACACGAGCAGCGGGCTGGCATGCACATGCATGCATACACAGCTTGACTTGCATAAACAGAGCTGTGTGCGCATGTGCTCACACAGCCCAGTTGTGAATAGTCCATGGCCCAGTAGTGGGCTGCAGCCTGGGGTTGGGGACCCCTGACCTGTAACATTTGAGATAAATGGTTATCTAATTTCTTCTTACAAACTTCCAGTGTTGGAGCACACATAACTTTTGGAGGCAAACCGTCCCACTGATTAATGGTTACAACAGTCCGGAAATTTATCTTTATTTTTAGGTTGCTTCTCTTCTTGATTGGTTTTCATCCATTGCATCTTGCTCTGCCCTCAGGTGCTTTGGAGAATAGCTTGACTTCCTCTTCTTTGTGGGAGCCTCTGAGATATTGGAACACTGCTATCATGTCACCCCCCTAGTCGTCCTTTTCACAAGACTAGACATGTGCAATTCCAGCAATCGTTCTTCATATGTTTTAGCCTCCAGTCCCCTAATCATCTTTGTTGCTCTTCTCTGCACTCTTTCTAGAGTCTCAACATCCTTTTCATATCACGGTGACCAAAATTAGCCTTTCCTAAGCTGATACTTTCTTTATGGATTTTGAGAAAACCCTCTATACAGGGGTCTTCAAACTTGGCGAGCTTTGAGACTTTTGGATTTCAACTCCCAGAATTCCTTCTCCAGTCATGTTAGCGCAGGAATTCTGGGAGTTGAAGTCTACAAGTCTTAAACTTGCCATGTTTGAAGACCCTTGTCTATCATCACAACCATTATATGTAATGAACAGGGCAACATAATCACACCATCCCTGCAGAATTGCTCAGGCTTATACCATCCCAGCCTTGTGCCAGAAAATTTGGAAAATGAACACATGCACACAGGATTAGAAACGATCAGTGTTCTGATCATTTAGAAAATACTTGTAGCTCAGGGTTTAGATTTTGGCAGTGGTTTGCTCTCCATTTAGTTCCAGAACATTTCATTAGCATATGAATACATAAGAAATGAGACCATTTGAACAACCAATCAGCAAGAGAACAAATGAACTGCTCAGAATTTAATTATAGCTCCAAACGAACAACCAATCACATGGCCAACTGGCCACACCAGCACACAAGACATATATAAGGTAAAGAGGAATAGGACAAGAAAATCCCTCTGATGGTATTATTTGTTGTGGTAATAACATTTTTGGGAATTAAATGGAAACAAGCTTGGAGAGCAAACCATTGCCAAAATGATCAGTGTTCATCCCATGGCCAAAAAAAGGCCGAGTCAAAATATTGCTGTAATTACTGCCCCATTGTCCTCATTACTCACACTAGCAAGATTGTCCTTGAGATCATACAACAACATCTGGTGCTACCTGTTGAAAGGAAATTGCCAGATGTTCCAACTGCATTGCACTTAGGATAATATTATTCATAGCTGCTTCCAAAATAACAAAAAAACATCTACATCTGCTTTATCGGTTGTATTGATTGTGACAAGTTGTAGAGAGCCCTAAGGAAACCTGGGGATGTCGACTAATTTGGTCAAGTTGGTGCAATTACTATACATAAATCAGGGAACCACTGTGCGAACACCTTATGGAGTTGCTGATTGGTTCAAGATAAGAAAGGGAGTGCAAGTCAAGATAGAGATAGAAGTGTGGAAAATAATGCAGCAACGGAAAGAAGTAGTACAAGACTGGAGAATGTGAAAAAAGAGCTGGCCCATAGAATTGCCGAGAATTGGACACCGTTGAATGGGCTCCTCATCAGCAAATTGGAGGAGTTCATATACCTTATTTTTCAATTCCATCTCAAAGAGATATGGTTAAAATCAGTGGCCCCCAACCATTTGGGCACTAGCGACCGGTTATGTGGAGTGAGGTTTTTTGCAGACCCGAGGGAATGTGGCTTTGTGTGCTGCCTGAAGCCTGTAGCCTGAGGATGGGGCTTTGTTTGTTTGGCCCAGTTTCTGGCATGCCACAGCTCAGTGCCAGTCCACAGACTATGGGTTGGGGACCCCTAGTGTAAATTACCCATGAACCCTCCCATTTCTTAACAAAAAATAAATACTTCAGTCTTGGGTTCTGCACTCTTCAACATTTTTCTTAATAATTTGATGGAGGGAATGGAGAAATTTGCAGGGCCAGTCAGCTAATAAAGCATCTTAGAGACATGGAATGGAAATAACAAAATGAAATTTAATAGATTCGCATGCAAAGTTCTTCATGCAAGAAACAGAAACCACATGTATGAGAATAACTTGCGGATACTGGGCACGGTAATGGTCATAATGGAAAATGTTATGTACTTGGACATGGGTTGGAGTAAATGGAGGGAGCCTTTGAATGTGAACTTTCAGCTCTTTATTGCATAGTGTCTTCTCAAAACAATAACAGTGAACCTTGCCTTATATAGGCAACCTTTGTGAGAATTGTCCAATTGCGAGCTATGAACGCTAGCACTTTAAACCAATAATAATCCTCTGTTAAGGGCCAATCGGATTCCTAAGAACTAACCAATCCGATCTGGCCGCTTAACAGCCAATCAGAAGTGCAGGGCCAGAACCCTGCACTTTACCTCAAGCTCATACTTTATTAACTATGGTACATACACAACACCCCTTCCCCCTGGCTTCTTAATTACGGTGTAGTTATATAGTCGTTTAGATAGGACGGTTGTCTTTTAAGTCTTTCGGATTTTCGTTGGACTGGTTGATTGCAATCCTGTTGAGGTAGATTGTTGTTTGGCAGTGTCTCTGCTTCTTGCTCAGGTGCAATTTCTTGCGGTGCAAACAATTCTCCTTCCTGCTCCATTTCCTGAGTCTCACTTGATTCGTCGCTCCCTTCGAGCAGGTTCCTTGGAACATCATCTTCTTCTGTACCTCCCCCCCCTCGGTTTGGTCATGGGGGAGTTGTTGACTGGCCATTGTGAGTCGTGACCGTAATTGGTCAATATGCCATTTCCACAGTCTATTGTCACAGCATTTCACTACGTAGGATTTGGGGCCGGTCACTCGCACTACCGTTGCCTCTATCCATAACGGATCGCCTGATAAGTTCCGTACGTAAACGCGGTCTCCAACCTGGAAAGTGCGACAGCGGCCACTGGATCCTATTGGCTTTTCCGGTTCGTAAGCAGGGTGCAACCGGTCGAGGTGGGAACGGAGTCTTCGTCCCATCAGTAGTTCTGCGGGAGTTCTGCTGGTGACGCTATGTGGAGTTATGTGTTGCAAAAAGAGAATTTGGTTGACTTTGTCATCGATATTGTCATAGTCCATTTTTTGCAAAGTCTTTTTAACAAATTGGACCATGCGTTCCGCTCGGCCATTGGTCGCAGGGTGCACAGGCGAGGTGAGCGCATGGTGGATGCTGCGGTCAGCGGGGTACTGTCGAACATCAATGCCGTGAACGGTGGCCCGTTATCGGACACCAGGACGTCAGGCAATCCGTGGGTTGCAAAGAGTCCATTTAGGATCTTAATCACTGCCTCAGAAGTTGTGGCTGTCATACGATGAATTTCTAACCAATTGGAGCATGCGTCGACTGTCAGCAGGAAGGTATAGCCCTTGGTTGGCCCCGCAAAATCCAGGTGGATCCTGGACCAGGGTCCACGTGGCGTCTCCCATTCAGTAGGCATGGCTTTTGGTGGGGCGTTGCTGGCTTGTTGGCAATTGGTACACACTTTGACCTACTGGTCGATTTGCCGGTCCATGCCCAGCCACCATGCGTAGCTTCGTGCAAGTGCTTTCATCCACACGATGCCGGGGTGGCCCTCGTGCAGAATTTGTAGCAGCGTCTTCCGGAGTCGTTCTGGGACAACGACTCTATCGCCCCAGATGACACAGCCTTTTTGGGAAAAAAGTTCAGTCTGTCTTGCTTTAAATGGCGCGAAGTCATCTGGGACTTGGTCCAATGGCCATCCGCTTTCTACCCAGCCTAGGACTCGAGCTAGGGTGTGGTCTCGTTTGGTTTCTCTCGCGATGTCTCGGGCGGTCATCGTCGGCCAGTTGAGTGTTTCGATCTGCAACGTGGTTGCCGTTGGTGCCGGATCGTCGAGAGTCTCTGGAAGCGGTGCTCGGCTTAATGCATCGGCGTGGGGAATGGCTTTCCCCGGTCGATATTGAAGGCGATAATTATAAGCAGCTAGGAATTCTGACCATCGGGTCATTCTAGGGGATAATATGTAGGGTGTTGGCTTGTCCCTGGCTATTATCCCTAGCAACAGTTTGTGGTCAGTTATAATGGTGAATGTCCTTCCATACACATATTCATGAAATTTCTTTACAGCTGAAACAATTGCGAGAGCTTCTTTATCAATCTGTCCATAGTTCCACTCTGCATGTGAGAGAGTCTTTGAAAAGTATGCAACAGGGGCTTCGTTCCCATTAGGCAGTACATGACTCAAAATGGCGCCCACCCCGAAGGGCGAGGTATCGCAGGTTATAATTAATGGTAAAGTCTCGTTATACTGCATAAGTACAGAGTCAGATGTGAGCAATTTTTTAACATTCCGGAACGCTTGTTCTTCCCGGTAACCCCATACCCACAATGCTTTTTTATCTAATAACCGGTGTAACGGTTCAGCAACAATCGCCTTGTGCGGTAAAAATACATTATAGAAATTAATGAGGCCTAAGAATGCCTGGAGATCGGCCTTGTTATGTGGCCTGGGGGCATTTTTTATCGCCTTTAATTTACTTTCGGTAGGGTGGATGCCCTGGCTATCAATCCAATACCCTAGAAACTGAACACTTTCAGTATATAAGTGACATTTATTTTTTTTCACCTTAAGTCCTGCCTCTTAGAATTTTTTAAGAACACATTTCAAACGATCCTGCAAGTTTTTTTGGTAGGGGCTGCAATTAATACGTCATCAAAATACAGAACCACGCCCTTGATTCCCTGTAACAACCTTTCCATGAGGCTTTGGAATATCCCCAGGGCTACACTAACCCCAAATTGCAATCGAGTACATTTAAAAGCACCTCTGTGCATTACAATTGTTTGGGCCTGGGCCGTCTTTTCATCCACTGGTAGTTGTTGATAAGCTTGAGCTAAATCTAATTTAGCGAAAACCTTTCCGCCAAGGAATGGAGGAGGTGCTGCACCACCGGAACTGGATACGCATTCTGCTGTAGGGCGTGGTTTAATGTGGCCCGGTAGTCCCCACAAATTCGGATTGACCCGTCTGGCTTAATGGGTGTTACAATAGGGGTTTCCCATGGAGAGTGATCGATGGGCTTCAACACCCCTTGAGCAATTAACTTATCGAGTTGTTCATCGATCTTAGCTTTAAGAGTGAATGGGACTCGACGGGGCTTCAAGCGAATTGGGGCTACTTTTGTATCCAAACTAAATGAGATTGGGGTCCCCTTATACTCGCCTAAACACTCCGCGAAGACGTCACTGAACTCAGAAACAAGGTCTTCCTCCCACTCACAACCACCGACTCGGTTCACGCCGGACACTTCGATGCCTAGTGGCGCGAACCATTGGAGGCCTAATAGACTAGGCCTATCTCTGTCGATGATCGTTAGAGGTAAGTACGTTGTATGTTTTTTGAAGGTGACTCGGACTCGGCAGGACCCGACCACAGAGATTTGATTTCCTTGGGAGTCCTTGAGGATGAGGCGTTGTAATTGGAGGTCTTGGCGTTGGATTGTGGGGATAAGTTGCTTGAGTGTCTTCCAAGACACCATCGAGAGGGACGATCCCGAGTCGACCTCCATGTGGCAAGGCTGGTTCTCGATGGCTACCGTGACTCGAATTTTCTTAGTGTCCAAGACTGAGGCATGACTTATAGTGATAGTATGGTGAGCCTCTTCCTTTTGCAAAGCTCGATTTCTGTAGGAGTGGTTTACTGGTTCTCGCCTTACAGGATGGTTTCCTGTCGATTGGTGATAGTTGGCCCCTTTTGAGGCCTGGCTGGGTCCTGGTAAGCTGCGGCAGACCCGGCTGATGTGGCCTCGTTTCCCGCACTCATGGCAGAGTGCGTTGCGGAATTTGCATTCGGTCCTGGCATGGTTTGCTCCACAGCCAGCGCAAGGGCGTAAGGGCTTAGGGCGAGGATCCCGGTCAGACCACAGTCGATGGAGCCCTTCTTCGTCGCTGTCTGACGACGAAGAGAGGTCCTCGTGGTGCGTCATTACGAGCTGCCCTTCTGAGTTGGGTAAGATTTCGCCATTCGGTTGTGTTGCCGAAGTGCGGCTTCGCCGTAATTGTGCAGCCGACTTTTTGATCGCCTCCGCAGCCGTGGCTTCGGTGATGGCGTCAGCAAGACTGACGTCACCTTTCGCTATCAGCTTGCTCTGCACGCCTAGCGCATGTAATCCCAGAATTACTCGGTCTCTTAGTGCTTCTTCTAAATCGGCAAACCCGCAGAGGCCTCCTAAATTTTGGATGTCTGCCACGAAATCGGCCACGCTCTCTCCCTTTCGCTGGTTCCTTTGATAAAACTCGTGGCGTCTCACGAGTGTAGACACGGTTGGCGCATAATGGTCTCTCAGGATGGGTTCGAGGTCGTCCCAGCTCATGGCTTTCACTTCTCGAGGTTTCGCGAGTGCTTTTGCCATTTTAAAAACAGCTGGGCCGCAGTGCGTCAGGAACAGTGCCCGCTTTTTTGCTGGTGTGGCGTCCTTCAAATTATTCGTCTCAAGAAACATTTGGAAGCGATCCATGTAGGATTCCCAATCCTCTTGGTTTGGATCGAACGGAGCGGGTGGTACGATGCTGCTGGACATGGTTCCGTTTTTGGCGTCATCTTTCACGTGCTCGGTCTTGCTTCCTGACTTCTTAGGTTCAGACGTCTCCAAATCCCACCTTCGTTGCCAGTGTTATGTACTTGGACATGGGTTGGAGTAAATGGAGACAGTCTTTGAATGTGAACTTTCAGCTCTTTATTGCATAGTGACTTCTCAAAACAATAACAGTGAACCCTGCCTTATATAGGCAACCTTTGTGAGAATTGTCCAATAGCGAGCTATGAACGCTAGCACTTTAAACCAATAATAATCCTCTGTTAAGGGCCAATCGGATTCCTAAGAACTCACCAATCCGATCTGGCCCCCTAACAGCCAATCAGAAGTGCAGGGCCAGAACCCTGTACTTTACCTCAAGCTCATACTTTATTAACTATGGTACATACACAACAGAAAAGATCTTGAAATAATAATTGGTTGCAATCTGAATAGGGCAGTGCAATGCAGTTGCAAAGGAAAATGCAATCTTAGGTGGCATCAATAGAAATATAGCCTTCAAATCATAGGAAAATTGCAGTAAAGCCAATATATTCTATGCTCGCAAGATTCCATTTGCATCAAATTTTAAGAAGGATTGAAACAAACTGGAACAAATTTGTTAAGAGTGAAAGGTAACAGCAACTAGAAATATCCAGTGATTAAAAACTCTTTGAAATTCTACAAAAAGAGATGGAAGTAACCAGGAATGTTACTGGAAGAGACAGCAGAGGGAGGGGAGATCTCAGGAACATGAAGGGATGTCATGCAAGTCTATATACATACTCCAGTACAGTATATCTGCACACACTCAGACCTGTTTTTTCATAATTCCAAAATGTAGAAAAAAAATGGGATCAAGCTATCAACTGTGTATGCCAATTATTTATCTGCTTCACCTCTTCCACAATTTTGACCATATATATTTTTTTTAATCTCAGCATTTCCTTTTTGTAATCTTTCAGAATCCCCAATGTTTCTTTTTCATAATCTCACAATTTAACAATTTTTCTGGTCCTTAGAAAGAGAAAAGATTGCCTAGTAACTGCCACTAGGGGGAGATATTGGCCTTTGAAGCTCCTCCTTAGAATCCATGTTGTGTTTTCTATATACACTATATACTGCAGTACAGGGTGTACCAATTGTGATCCTGTGGTCACAGTTTGTATGTTTAGATATCTACAGTGGTGCTGCCCTCCTATGAGATCATCAGCAGGTTTAGGAAATGCAAAAATGCTTAGATGGAAAGGAAACCCAAAGCAGTCTAGGGTTAGCCTATCCCAAATATGCCACTATGTTTGTGGTAAAACATAGCCAATTTTGACTGCTCTCAAAATGCAGGGTTACACTTGATAAGGACCTGGACAGGAGGCCAGCAGGAAATCTATGCTTCATTGGGAAGTTAAAAACAAAAACAAGACAGAGGCATATCACTTCTGTAGTGATGCCAAAGAATAACACCGGTGGACACTGACCCAGTGCCCAGAGTTAGATATTTTTCCCTCATCTTTATAGTAAAAAATGCAGAAAACACTGGAAAGTTTTCCTGCACCCAATGAAGGCCAAAATAATTTCATGCATGAAACAGAAAATACAACCTGGAAAAAAAGTAATTAAAAATATTTAAATCATTTTAAACTAGTGTTTCTCAGTCTTGGCAATTTGAGGATGTGCAAATTTCAACTACCAGAATTCCACATGTCTTCCTGGTGTCAAGATTGGGAAACATTGCCAAACGGTTCTCTTTTCTGCATGAAAATAGAGGTATTCTATTCCTCTTCTTCTCTTCTTCCTCTTTTTCTCTCCTCCAACCTCATCTCTTATTATAGGAACTGAGGCTGGTTTGGGAACAGATTCACTAAGAGTTGTAACATTGTATTGCTAACATTGTATTCCCAACCAGGGTATACAAACCTTTGCCAGACCAATTCTTGAATACAGCTCACCCACCTGGAACCTGCACTGTCCAGCGGACATCTCAGCATAGTACACAAAATTGCCTGCTACAACATCTTGCCTGTCAATGACTTCTTCAGCTTCAACCACAGTAATACACGGGCAAACAATTGATACAAACTCAAGGTAAACCGCTTCAAACTCGATTGCGGAAAATACGACTCAGCAACAGAGTGGTCAACGCCTGGAACACCCAACCTGACTCCGTTGTTACAGCTTCAACCCCTCACAGCTTCAATCTCAAACTGTCTACCATGGATCTCACCCCATTCCTAAGAGGTCCTTTAAGGGGGCGTGCATAAGCGCATCAGAGTGCCTACCATCCTGTCTTATTGTCCCCATTTATCTGTATTCACTTCCTTCGTTCACGTTTATGTTTATATTTATATCTGCTATCTTGTACATGTTTGACCAAACAACAAATAAATAAAAGTTGCATTTTTGTTCTAAGTTACATCTTCCAAAGGCTCAGCCTCTCAGTCTGGAGGCCGTATCAACCCCATAGGATCACTGCCCATTCTGATAAGTAACTTCATCAGCTTCCCAAGGCACTTAAGAGGACTTCTCTAGTAAAACAGGACATGGCTTTCCATTACATAGTAATAAAAGTGACAAGAAAGTAAAAAATAAATAAAAAGATGGAAACTAGCAGAGGGAGCACAGAGGATTTGCTTGAGGAGGGTGATTGATAGGAACAAAGAAAGTAATACTTTTATCCGCCACACTCATCTGTTTAGTTCTGAGAATAAGCTTTCTTCATTTGAGACATTTCACTAGGATGTGTAAAGAAAGATCAGGCTATTGTTACTTTAGGTTTAAAAAAATGAAAAATACTGCAAGGCAAAATTACAACCTACAGCCTAATCTTTTCTTAGTCCTATGTTGTTTCCTTAGAAAATAAAAACAGTTCAGAATAAGTTACAGAGACATACTAGGTAAAAACTGTTCTGTCAAGGCCTAAGATTACAAATTGTAATCTTAGGCCTTGACAGAACAGTTTTCATGACCATCTATACCCATCACACTCCCCAGTTTTTGAGAAGACACACAATACAGGTAGTCTTCAACTTGCAAACATTCATTTAGTGACCGTTCAAAGTTACAACAGCACTGAAAAAAGCGACTTATGCGCCATGGTAGCACAGTGGTTAGAGTACAGTACTGCAGGCTACTTCTGCTGATTTCCAACTGCCAGCAGTTTGGCAGTTCAAATCTCACCAGGCTCAAGGTTGATTCAGCCTTCCATCCTTCCAAGGTGGGTAAAATGAGGATCCAGATTGTTGGCAGCAATAAGCTGAATCTGTAAACCACTTAGAGAGACCTGTAAAGCACTGTAAAGCAATATATCAGTCGAAGTACAATTGCTATTTTTCACACTAATGACTTAATCACATGGTCATGTGATCAAAATTTGGACACTTGGCAAAAGATTCCCATTTATGATGGTTGCAAGTGTCCTGGGATCATGTGATCACTTTTTGCAAATTTCGGACAAGCAAAGTCAATGGGGAAGCAAGATCCATTTAACAACTAAGTTAGTAACTTAACAACTGCAGTGATTCACTTAACAACTGTGTCAAGAAAGGTCATAAAATTCACTTAACCAATGTTTCACTTAGCAACAGAAATGTTGGGGCTCAATTGTGGTTGTAAGTTGGGATTACACTCTTAAAGCCAGTTTGGTGTAGGTTTTAAGGCACCAGGCTAGAAATTAGTAGTTTTCTCTTACTCCAAGGAAGCAAACAAGGGCAAATCACATCTGAAAATCTTTCCAAATCAACTTCAGGGACTTGTCCAGGAGGAACTCACACTCAACCAGAAAGAAGACCTAGCCATCCCTAGTGCAGAGATACCCTAAATTCCAACATAGCACATTTATCACATGACCACATTACTTGTCATACTGGTTTTTCTCTAGTTTTTCGGTCTGCTTGAATGTATTTACTATGACTGTCTGTGGTGTTCTTGTATCAGAAGCCAAACAGAAAGACTTCCAGAGTAAACTTGTCAGGATTCTGACACTTAACCCCATTTAAATCATGAGTCTCTAGCCAAACTCCAAAAAGATTTATTGGGGATTAAAAGATTGCCTGGGTGTAGCCTGACTCTGAGACACATAATTCATTGTCACCCTTGACCCTGGTTTTCCCCTCACCCCCAGGTGTATCATAATTCATATTCTCCAATGGGACACATCCATAGCCAAGAGTCATCAATCATAATCTCCAGGTAGAATTTTGTGCAGCAGAAGCCTCAGTCACCTAAAAATTATCTTTGAAAACATTTATGGAATTCAAGCTGCCCATTGCTCCCCCCTCCCTTTCTGTTGGCAACTCTAAAAGACCACAGAAATATTTTATGAGTTGACAAAACCATTCCCCAGCAGATGCGGCACTTGAGTGGTCCTTACGGTAAATCCGATGCCAACAGTCGCAGAGAAAGAGCCGGGGATGAATTTTCCCTGGTCAAACTGGACCAACAGTGATGTCTTCCCCACTCCACTGTCTCCCACCAGGATGGTCTGCGGAAAATCAAACAGAAACCAGATTAGCATTTTGGAATGAATAACGAGCCAAATGAAAACTGGAGATGTTCCACCTTCTATATTGTGGTCACTAGCCAAATCATCTCTGCCTTACACTTCTGCAGAGAAACACAGGCATGGATTTGAAACAGAACAACAGAATTACAGAGTTGGAAGGGACCTTGGAGGTCTTCTAGTCCAAACCCCCTGCTCAGGCAAGAAACCCTATACCATTTCAGACAAATGGTTCTCCAATCTCTTCTTTAAAATCTCCTGTGTTGGAGCACACACGACTTCAGGAGGCAAGTTGTCCCACGGATTACTTGTTCTAGCTGTCAGGAAATTTATCCTTATTTCTAAGTTGATTCTGTCTTTGATTAGTTTACATCCATTGCTTCTTGCTCTGCCTTCTTGGAGAACAGCTTGACTCCCTCTTCTTTGTGGCAGCCCCTGAGATACCAGAACACTGCTATCATGTCACCCCTAATCCTTCGTTTCATTAAAGTAGACATACCCAATTCCAGCAGGTCAACCCCCTCTTTCTGTTGCAGCCTCTTAGATACTAAAAACACATTAATGGCAGAGCAACTTAGGCTTCATTAGATACTGAAGTAAAAATCATGCTAACATTTTTCAAGAATCAGCTTGTTTTCATTGCTCAATACTCCTGAATCTAAAGACGGGTGTCCAACCTTGGCACCTTTAAGACTTGTGGACTTCAACTTCCAGAATTCCTCAGCCAGCCATGCTGGGATCACCGTCAATTCTTGAAAGTTTTTAATTAAAGGCTTTTAGTCAAGGACATATTAAAGCCAATGGATGCCCAAAGTACAGACCAACAATAGTGCCCCTCGGCCTTTCCATTGTTTCACTGACCAGCCATTAACGTCAATAAATGTGGAAGGTGAAATAAGAGATTAAAAATTAAAGCTTTCTCCCAGGCCATTCCCTAGACTGGATCCTGCAAGCCTATTAAATATAAACTTTTAAAAAATAACACTAAATATAATAGCCAAAATGAGAAAATTATTTATTTATAAGTAGGGCATAGGAAAAAGAAATGCAGATTTTCAATACTTTGGAATGTCTGTTGCAATTAAATTGTTATATAAGTGGGGGAAATACAAATATGAGAATGTACTGAAATGTGGCAGTGAGAGAGCTAAGGCAGAGGTGTCAAAATGGAAGCCCATGGGCTGGATGCATCACACTTAGGCCACGCCTACCCCAGCTCAGCGAATGGGAAAAATGTCATGAAATGTCATGTGACAGCAATGTGATGCTGCAAATTTGACACCCATGAACTAAGGGCATGATAACTGGCGGGGGGGGGGGGGATTTTGGCATTCCTCTTTCCTCTGTGAACTGATCATGGGCTTAATTTGTCTAATAGTTAATCCAGAGCTGCTTCTGCTGCTTTAGAATTAGCTAGCTCTACATACATTATATTCAGATTCAAAGTAAGAGGCCCAATGTCAGAATTAAGAGATAATCTGGAGCTAGAATGCTACAACTACTTTAGATGTTTTGTTTTAAAGACCAGCAATTGTTTTGGGGAAAATAATCTATAATTTATACTTTGGCAATATTTTAGTTAGAAACAGTCAACATGATGCTACAGAGTTGCAGTTTGTTTTTCTTAGTTCATCTAAAAAAATTATCATGTCAGGTGGCAAAAAGTGATTTGGTAAAAAAGAAAAAAAAGTGTGGAGACCTTGAAATTTAGGAAAGCAAATCGTTTTGGTTGACCTTAATAAAGATAATAACCAACAATAAATCTACTTTACTCAACCATAGACCAGCGGAATATAAATTATTGAAATATGTATCCATCTTTAAAGCAAGAGGTGGTTGTTTGGCAGTAACAATTTGAATTCCAGCAACTGAAAAGTTTACAGTGAATTAATTATGAATGTACACTATGTTGGAAAATTATTATGGGTTATCCTCAGTTGGTTTTTACCCAACAGCCTCCTAGTCAATCCCTTTATCTAGATCAGAGCAAGTACACACATCACTCGGTTCAACCAACAAAAATATGTTTATTTATTAAACATCCATATATATGATTTTTTTATTAAAAAACTGGCAAAAGCAGGAGGAAGGCAGGAAAAAACAGAGAGAGAGAGAGAGAGAAAAGCCTGAGCAATGAGCAAGAATTTACATTAGATGTTTATATCAAAAGGTGCAGAATTTTCCAGAGGCACTGGAAACAATGGGATGATTAATTAGTAGAGAAAGTCTCAAAGGGGGGATTTTTTGATTAGTCCAGCTTTAATCTTTTTATACATATAGAGCAGCAGAATAGAGACGGAAAGTAGAACACCAAGTCTATTCTGCACCTTAAAGGGAATGTTTTGATGGATGGAGATGATGTATCCAACACACTAGTGATGGTTCTCAATGTGTGTGTGTGTGTAGTTTATCACAGTTTTTTGGCAACTCATAAAAGTATATGCCTTTTAATAAAACATGACTTTTTACTACCATATACTAACATAGTCCTTCTTTTGCAACTCAAGCACAATGCTTGAAGGGCCTTCCCTATATCCCTATCATGGCTCATTCGCCCTCGTTCAGGGGTTTCAAACTCAAGGCTGGTAGGCAGGATCTGGCCCATGGGGTGCTTAGATATGGTCCCCAGAGCTACCTGGAAACAGTGAAGGACCAGCCCGTGGTGCCTCTATCAGTGAAAACAGAGCTGCCACAGGTGATCCCAACATGAGTGATGTCGAGCTGGCCACATTCACCCTGACCACACCCTGAGGTCAGATACAACCCTGATGTGTCCCTCAACGAAATTGAGTTTGACAGCCCTGCCCACGTCCCTCAGTTTGAAAGAGATGATACAGTCACCAAGACCTTTCCTTCCTCCTTTCCTGCATTTTTATTTTCCAGGAAGTAAGGATGGTGGTGGTGAAATGCTTAAATGACAAGCTGGATTTCAATTAATTCATAAATCTACTCCTTTAAGTTCTTCCTGAGAATGGTCCTTTATATGACTACAACTTTTAGTTACTTTCTTGTTCTTCCTGGGAAGCCGGACAAATTCAGGCTAGGTTAAAGGCAGCTTTCTCAACCAGATCCTCCTGAGATTGGTTGGATGGAATGATTTGAGTTCTCACTCAACTCTGTTGATATGAGGCTGGGAATGACATCCTTAGCCATCTGTTCATATTCTTATGCACTTTTGAAAAGGAACAAAGTGATAAGAATGTTGCACACAATCTTTCTAGATATGGTGGCCTTTCATGCTTCTTGGAGCACCTTAGACATCAGTGTTGACATCCTTCAGCTATCAGACTTTATCTTGCAATGTTCATGTCTGAGACAGTGTGATTGACAAAGCACAATCGGGCCTTCTCTTTTCTATTCCATTTGGCAGGTCTTTGTCCTGGTTTGAACATAACCAAGATGGTAGATGACTACCCATGGGCTACCTGCTTATCCTTTTAACAGTTTAACTCATGGCATTTCCCAACTCAGCTTCCTCAAGATGGCTTCCGTTACAACTTGTATTAAAATGCTGTTGCAGAACTTAGTCTCTTATCTTCCTGCTGACAAAGAGCATCAGGACTTCCCTCAGAACATTTCTTAATTTCTTAATTTTGTATTTATTCTATAAACATTGTCTAATTCTGCCCCTGTGTCCTCTTCCTCTCATTCCTTAAAAAATGGTAACGCTTTAATTACCTTTCCCCCAATTCCTTCACCAGAATCCTCTGTAATCACTCTGAATCTCAAGCAAAATTCCTAGTCTCTCAACTCCAATAATGCCAGTTTATCAAATCTCTTTCCTTCTCTCCATTTCTAACTTCTGTCTTATTTTCCAGATTTTCCTCTTTGTCATTTTGTTCAGTGACTTGTTTTACAGTTCTTCCCATCTTCTTAACTTCTTATTTTATCTTTCCTTTTATCTTTATAAATCTTTCATCCATTTTCTCTTCAAAAGCTATCAATTGAGTGTTGTGATTTAGGAAACCTTTTACCTAATTTCCGAAACATTTTCTGAAAACAACTCTGTGTAATTCCTTTCTTCATGTTGTTCTAACAATCCTCTTTTCTCTTCTGCTGTTTTTGTGGCTTTCCTGGTAGCTGTCATTCTAATACTCTAATCCAAAATGAATGTGTATGAATTGCAAGAGGTAGGCTTTCCTCCTCCCCCCTCTTGAACTGCAAATTGATTCTATCCTATAATGATTAAGAAAGTGAGGCATTTGTGAACTTTGTGTCCAGTTAAGCTGTGTTACAGTTGTGAACTTAACTGAAATCCATCAACTTCTAGCCTTTTGACTCCTGAGTTCACCACAAAAACCTCAGTTCCTGCAGGCTCATACAAGGAGCAATTGTCTAGAGTGCTAGTGGGTGATCTCATAATCTTTCCTTGTCAGGAGAGCTGACTCCAATTCACCATCTATCCACCAATGGATATCTGCCGCAATATCATCCCTGTTCCTTTTCGGGTGTCTAGTCCACCAAAGAACCTCACTTTGCAGCTGAATCCTCTTGCGTTTTTGAAGATCTAAATTTTCACTATTTTCAAGTTTAAGCTACAAGTAGTCCTTGTTTAATACCCACTTGTTCAGCAGCTGTTCAAAGTTACAATAGCACCGAACCAAGGGACTTATAACTGTTTCTGTAGTTGTGTTCATCACAGCTTCCCCACAATCACATGATCATGATTCTAGTGCTTAGTGGTCAGATCACAATTATGGAAATATTTTGATATTGGATCTTTGGATTTGTTTAGAATGCTTTGTGGGGACTCTATTGATTTATATGCTGTGGTTATTCCAGGCGGTTGGAGCAATGTGAGTTTCCAAGTTGGTTTTCTTTTTCTGGGTTGCAATATTTGTGTTGCTGTGTTTAGCATGACTTGTACTTTTGCTGAACGTGCACTAGTGTTTATTGTGTTGAAATGTGTTGTGTTGTCATTCATTTCTGCTCTTTGTAATTCCAGTATGTTGCAGGCTAATCTGAATAGCTTAAAAAAAAAAAGAAAAGCAGTTCTTTTTGAATGCTGCTGAAGTTCTGCTCTTGTAAAAGAGGGCTGTGAAAATATTTACAGACGCCTCACATCCCAGACATAAACTGTTTCAACTCCTTCCCTCAAAACGACGCTATAGACCACTGCATACCAGAAAAGTTTTTTCCTGAAAGCCATCACTCTGCTAAACAAATAATTCCCTCAACACTGTTCAACTATTTACAAAGTGTGCACTATTATTACTGTTAATCTTCTCATCACTCATTATCATCCATCCCCTCCCACTTGTGATTGTAGATGTCACGACTCCAATAAAGAACGGACTGGAGCTGAGATAGCCAGGATGTGATATGACCATAGTCTTTTACTTGCCTCGTGTTAACACGTAGACATTATGATGAATATTCATCAAATAACTGACATCAGCTTCCTGACAAGGAGTGATGCAATAATAATGATTCATGGCTGGATGTCAAGGGGTGGTGTTATAATAATGATATGAGACAAATGGGGGTACATGGACTCATCGAGCAGGGGAAAGGTGCAGTTACCATGTTTCTTTAATTTAAGGATGCCAGATGTGAGGCAGCCAAGGCGGCCAGAAGGTGATTATAGTAATTATGTTGTTATTCAAATAATAACATGCATAAATACAACTCTGGGTTGCAACAAAACCCAGAGCTGACTTTAAACATAATTTGATTGCTGTTACCTGTTGTTGTGGTGTGGGAGATAAATAAAAAACTTTACTGAAGCTACACGAGTGAGTTGATATCTCATTGTTCAACCCCTCAACCATGGACGAACAGCTGACAGTAGGGCTGTAACTTTGTTGCTTGTATCCTTACAATTTATATTGACTGTTTCCTAGTATGATTTGATTGCTGTTTGCACCCTATGACTATCATTAAGTGTTGTACCTGATGATTCTTGATTCTTAACGAATGTATCTTTTCTTTTATGTACACTGAAAGCATTTACACCAAGACAAATTCCTTGTGTGTCCAACCACACTTGGCCAATAAAGTATTCTAAATTGTGGAGATTGTTTGTGTGGGTGGCTTTGAGTGGACTTGGATATGAGAGACTTTCTCATCAAATTTGTAGAAAATCTGTTGTTCATCACCAAGGATGTTACTCATTTTGTTCCTTTTTGCCAATAAAATGTGTTTATTTCCAGCACACTTATAGTATTTGCCTCTACCGTACCTACATGGAAGCTGAAGTCCTCAGGCCTTCTGTACTTATTTGAAGGATTGCAAGTTAATGCACATGGTAGACTGCAGACTCATCTTATTTTAGATCTCCCTGTTTCCTTCCTGTCATATTCAGACAAGATGCTTGAAAAACTGGAGTTGTAAATCATGGGTGGTGGACTTCTGCTTCCTCTTTCTTCATCATGAGCAAGAAGAATTTTCATAACTGAGTGGAAAAAGCAGAAGAGATGGTATTTCAATTTGATTTCAAGTATGTGCTATGCAAATGATAGAAGAGGGAAATGCTTTTCTAAAGAGATTTTTGGTGGCAGTCAAGCCAACAGGTAGAAGTTAAAGGAGAATGCGAGTGTGCAGTGAAGGACAGCATGCTACAGCAGCACCTGACCCTGGGACTGTTCCTCTTTTCTGATCTCTTCCTAAAAGGTGAGAGATTTATATTAGTTTACACTAGGGGATCATAACAGGAAGGGATAGTTGGATCCAGATATTTCAGCAAATTCCTAGAATCTGAGGCATTAAAGCCATAAAGAGGAGGAGTTTTATGAGTTAATAGTGGTAAAATGTGACAGGTGAGTGAGCTCTAGTCTGAAGAAGAAGAAGCTAACAGAATAAGAGAGTTGGAAGGGACTTTGGAGGTCTTCTAGTCCAAACCCCTGCTCAAGCAGGAGACTATACCATTTCAAAAAAAATGGTTGCCCAATTGCTGCTAAAAAGAAAAAACTTCCAGTATTGGAGCATCCACGACTTCTGGAAGCAAAGGGTTCCACTGATTAATTGTTCTGTCAGGAAATTTATCCTTAGTTCTGGGTTGTTTCTCTCCTTGATTACTTTCCATCCTTTGCTTCTTGTTCTTTCTTTGGGTGCTTTGGAGAATAGGTTTACCCCCACGTCTCTGTGGCACTCCCTTAGATATTGGAACACTGCTATCATGTCTTTCTTTTCATTAAACTAGACATATCCAATTCCTGCAACAGTTATTCATATGTTGTAACTTCCAGCCTCTTAATTATTTTTGTCTTCTCTGCACTTTTTCTAGAGTCTCAACATCTTTTTTTATAACAGGGCAACCAAAACTAGATATAATATGTTAAGCACTTGGACATGGGTTGGAGTAAATGGAGGCAGCCTTTGAATGTGAACTTTCAGCTCTTTATTGCATAGTGACTTCTCAAAACAATAACAGTGAACTCTGCCTTATATAGGCAACCTTTGTGAGAATTGTCCAATAGCGAGCTATGAACGCTAGCTCTTTTAACCAATAAGAATTCTCTGTTAAGGGCCAATCGGATTCCTAAGAACTAACCAATCCGATCTGGCCGCCTAACAGCCAATCAGAAGTGCAGGGCCAGAACCCTGCACTTTACCTCAAGCTCATACTTTATTAACTATGGTACATACACAACACCCCTTCCCCCTGGCTTCTTAATTACGGTGTAGTTATATAGTCCTTTAAATAGGACGATTGTCTTTTGAGTCTTTCAGATTTTCGTTGGACTGGTTGATTGCAATCCTTTTGAGGTAGATTGTTGTTTGGCAGTGGCTCTGCTGCTTGCTCAAGTGCAATTTCTTGCGGTGCAAACAATTCTCCTTCCTGCTCCATTTCCTGAGTCTCACTTGATTCGTCGCTCCCTTCGAGCAAGTTCCCTGGAACGTCATCTTCTGTACCTCCCCCCCCTCGGTTTGGTCATGGGGGAGTTGTTGACTGGCCGTTGTGAGTCATGACCGTAATTGGTCGATATGCCGTTTCCACAGTCTATTGTCACAGCATTTCACTACGTAAGATTTGGGGCCGGTCACTCGCACTACCATTGCCTCTATCCATAACGGATCACCCAATAAGTTTCGTGCGTAAACGTGGTCTCCTACCTGGAAGGTACGATAGCAGCCACTGGATCCTATTGGCTTTTCCGGTTCGTAAGCAGGGTGCAACCGGTCGAGGTGGGAACGGAGTCTTCGTCCCATCAGTAGTTCCACGGGAGTTCTGCTGGTGACACTATGTGGAATTATGTGTTGCAAAAAGAGAATTTGGTTGACCTTGTCATCAATATTGTCATAGTCCATTTTTTGCAAAGTCTTTTTAACAAATTGGACCATGCGTTCCGCTCGTCCATTGGTTGCAGGGTGCGCAGGCGAGGTGAGTGCATGGCGGATGCCACGGTCAGCGAGGTACTGCTCGAACATTAGTGCCGTAAACTGTGGCCCGTTATCGGACACCAGGATGTCAGGCAACCCATGGGTTGCAAAGAGTCTATTTAGGATCTTGATCACTGCCTTGGAAGTTGTGGCCGTCATACGATGAATTTCTAACCAATTGGAGTATGCATCGACTGTCAGCAGGAAGGTATATCCTTTGGTTGGCCCCGCGAAATCCAGGTGGATTCTGGACCAGGATCCACATGGTGTCTCCCATTCAGTAGGCATGGCTTTTGGTGGGGCGTTGCTGGCTTGCTGGCAATTGGCACACGCTTTGACCCACTGCTTGATTTGCCGGTCCATGCCCGGCCACCATGCGTAGCTTCGTGCAAGCGCTTTCATCCGCACGATGCCGGGATGGCCCTTGTGCAGAATTTGTAGCAGCATCTTCCGGAGTCATTCTGGGACAACGACACTATCGCCCCAGATGACACAGCCTTTTTGGGAAAAAAGTTCAGTCTGTCTTGCTTTAAACGGCGCGAAGTCATCTGGGACTTGGTCCAATGGCCATCCGCGTTCTACCCAGCCTAGGACTCGAGCTAGGGTGTGGTCTCGTTTGGTTTCTCTCGCGATGTCTTGGGCGGTCATAGGCGGCGAATTGAGTGTTTCGATCTGCAATGTGGTTGCCATTGGTGCCGGATCGTCGAGAGTCTCTGGAAGCGGTGCTCGGCTTAATGCGTCGGCGTGGGGAATGGCTTTCCCCGGGCGGTATTGCAGGTGATAATTATAAGCAGCTAGGAATTCTGACCATCGGGTCATTCTAGGGGATAATATGTAGGGGGTTGGCTTGTCCCCGGCTATTATCCCTAGCAACGGTTTGTGGTCAGTTATAATGGTAAATGTCCTTCATACACATATTCATGAAATTTCTTTACAGCTGAAACGATTGCGAGAGCTTCTTTATCAATTTGTCCATAGTTCCGCTCTGCTTGTGAAAGAGTCTTTGAAAAGTATGCAACAGGGGCTTCGTTCCCATTAGGCAGTACATGACTCAAAATGGCACCAACCCCGAAGGGCGAGGCATCGCAGGTTATAACTAATGGTAAAGTCTCGTTATACTGCATAAGTACAGAGTCAGATGTGAGCAGTTTTTTAACATTCCGGAACGCTTGTTCTTCCCGGTAACCGCATACCCACAATGCTTTTTTATCTAATAACCGGTGTAACGGTTCAGCAACAGTCGCCTCATGCGGTAAAAATACATTATAGAAATTAATGAGACCTAAGAATGCCTGGAGATCGGCCTTGTTACGTGGCCTGGGAGCATTTTTTATCACCTTTAATTTACTTTCGGTAGGGTGAATGCCCTGGCTATCAATCCGATACCCTAGAAACTCAACACTGTCAGTATATAAGTGACATTTATTTTTTTTCACCTTAAGTCCTGCCTCTTGGAATTTTTTAAGAACACATTTCAAATGATCCTGCAAGATTCTTTTGGTAGGGGCTGCAATTAATACGTCATCAAAATACGGAACCATGCCCTTGATTCCCTGTAACAACCTTTCCATGAGGCTTTGGAATATCCCCGGGGCTACACTAACCCCAAATTGCAATCGAGTACATTTAAAAGCACTTCTGTGCGTTACAATTGTTTGGGCTTGGGCCGTCTTTTCATCCACTGGTAGTTGTTGATAAGCTTGAGCTAAATCTAATTTAGTGAAAACCTTTCCGCCCCCCAAGGAATGAAGGAGGTGCTGCACCACCGGAACTGGATACGCATTCTGCTGTAGGGCGTGGTTTAAAGTGGCCCGGTAGTTCCCACAAATTCGGATTGACCCATCTGGCTTAATGGGTGTTACAATAGGGGTTTCCCATGGAGAGTGATCGATGGGCTTCAACACCCCTTGAGCAATTAGCTTGTTGAGTTGTTCGTCCATCTTAGCTTTAAGAGCGAATGAAACTCGACGGGGCTTCAAGCGAATTGGGGCTACTTTTGGATCTAGACTAAATGAGATTGGGGTCCCTTTATACTCGCCTAAACGGTCCGCAAAGACGTTGCTGAACTTAGAAATAAGGTCTTCCTCCCACTCACAACCACCGACTCAGTTCACGCCGGCCACTTCAATGCCGAGTGGCGCGAACCATTGGAGGCCTAATAGACTAGGCCTCTATCGATGATCGTTAGAGGTAAGTACGCTGTATGCTTTTTGAAGGAGACTCGGACTCGGCAGGACCCGACCATGGGGATTCGATTTCCTTGGTAGTCCTTGAGGATGAGGCGTTGAAATTGGAGGTCTTGGCATTGGATTGTGGGGATAAGTTGCTTGAGTGTCTTCCAAGATACCATCGAGAGGGACGATCCCGAGTCGACCTCCATATGGCAAGGCTGGTTCTCGATGGCTACCGTGACTCGAATTTTCTTAGTGTCCAAAACTGAGGTATGACCTATAGTGATAGTATGATGAGCCTCTTCTTTTTGCAAAGCTCGATTTCTGTAGGAGTGGTTTACTGGTTCTCGCCTTACAGGATGGTTTCCTGTCATTTGGCGATAGTTGGCCCCTTTTGAGGCCTGGCTGGGTCCTGATAAGCTGCGGCAGACCCGGCTGATGTGGCCTCGTTTCCCGCATTCATGGCAGAGTGCATCGCGGAATTTGCCTTCGGCCCTGGCATGGTTTGCTCCACAGCCAGCGCAAGGGTGTAAGGGCTTAGGGCGAGGGTCCCGGTCGGACCGCATTCGATGGACCCCTTCTTCGTCGCTGTCTGACGACGAAGAGAAGTCCTCATGGTGCGTTGTTGCAAGCTGCACTTCTGAGTTGGGTAAGATTTCGCCGGTCGGTTGTGTTGCCGGAGTGTGGCTTCGCCGTAATTGTGCAGCCAACTTTTTGGTTGCCTCAGCAGCCGTGGCTTCGGCGATGGCATCAACAAGGCTGATGTCGCCTTTCACCATCAGCTTGCTTTGCACGCCTAGTGCATCTAATCCCAGAATTACTCGGTCGCTTAGTGCTTCTTCTAAATCGGCAAACCCGCAGAGGCCCCCTAAATTCCGGAGGTCCACCACGAAATCGACCACGCTCTCTCCTTTTCACTGGTTTCTCTGATAAAACTCGTGGCATCTCACGAGTGTAGGCACGGTTGGCGCGTAATGGTCTCTCAGGATGGGTTTGAGGTCGTCCCAGCTCATGGCTTTCACTTCTCGAGGTTTGGCGAGTGCTTTAGCCATTTTAAATACAGCTGGGCCGCAGTGCATCAGGAACAGTGCCCGCTTCTTTGCTGGTGTGGCGTCCTTAGAATTATTCATCTCAAGAAACATTTGGAAGCGATCCATGTAGGATTCCCAATCCTCTTGGTTTGGATCGAACGGAGCGGGTGGTACGATGCCACTGGACATGGTTCCGTTGTTGGCGTTGTCTTTCACATGCTCGGTGTTGCTTCCTAGCTTCTTAGGTTTAGACGTCCCCAAATCCCATCCTCGTCGCCAGTTTTAAGTACTTGGACATGGGTTGGAGTAAATGGAGACAGCCTTTGAATGTGAACTTTCAGCTCTTTATTGCATAGTGACTTCTTAAAACAATAACAGTGAACTCTGCCTTATATAGGCAATCCTTGTGAGAATTGTCCAATAGCAAGCTATGAATGCTAGCTCTTTAAACCAGTAATAATCCTCTGTTAAGGGCCAATCGGATTCCTAAGAACTAACCAATCCGATCTGGCCGCCTAACAGCCAATCAGAAGTGCAGGGCCAGAACCCTGTACTTTACCTCAACTCATACTTTATTAACTATGGTACATACACAACATAATATTCCAAGTGCAGACATACCAAGGTATTATAAAGTAGTATTAACACTTCATGTGATCTTGATTTTATCCTTCTGTTAATCCAACTTAGATCTGCCTTGGCTTTTTTTGGCAACTGAAGCACCCTGCTGGCTCATACTTAAGTGATGGTCCATTTGGACTCTAAGATCCCTCTCACAGTTACTATTATTGAGTTAATTGAAGATTCCAGTTAACTTTTTTTTTGCATTGCTTCCATAGCTTGCATTTATTTATTATATTTTTGTAACTTTACAGAGTGTTGTAAAATTCCACCCCAAAATATTTCATTTCTGTAGAACAATGTGAACATTTTCTTTCCTTCCTTAATGTACTAGGATCAATATCAGTAAACAGTCATTAAATGTGGATATATAACAGATAAATGTTAGAAGAACTTCATTTTAGGAGAAACATTTTGTTTTATTTTTTATTGGCAGCTATTTCCAAGGAGTAATATAGTTTGGATTAAACCAGATCACATACAGCTGTAGTTCGGGGGTTTTAGGGAAAAAGCATAAGAAATTGCAAGATCTGGGAGATTGAATAAAACAAAAACAATTTAAAGGTTTTCAAAGTAGTATTCGGAAGCATTTTGAAGATAGCTTTTCATGTGGCTTACTGGCATAGTTGAGACATTAGTTCTTATTTTCTGTGGCACTTTCATGAGAGAAGTTCTCTTCCTGGATACTGTATGTATGGTCAGCCTTTGTTCCCCTCAAATTCTGCTTTTGGAGTCTTTTCATTTTCTAGCCCTGCAATTTGGTCGGTCCCATTTCTGTTCTGAGGTTGAAAAGAACCAAAGATATTCAAAGTCTGGAACGCTTAGTGATAATTTGTGATGGTGTCACACAATTGTTGGCTGCATGTACCACAGGAAGCCATGGTGAAATTACTGTGTAGGATACTTTATATTTACTCTTGTTATTTCTAGTGGAAGGTGATTTTGAAGGTTTTTCTCTCAAACATAGAATAGAATAGAATAGAATAGAATAGAATAGAATAGAATAGAATAGAATAGAATAGAATATGTTATTGGCCAAGTGTAGTTGGACACACAAGGAATTTGTCTTGGTGTAAATACTCTCAGTATACATAAAGAAAAGGTACATTCGTTAAGAATCAAGAATCATAACATACAACACTTAATGATAGTCATAGGGTACAATCAACAATCAAATCATACTAGGAAACAGTCAAGTGGGAGGGGATGGGTGATAAGGAGTGGTGAGAAGATTAACAGTAATAGTAGTGTACACTTTGTAAGTAGTTGAACAGTGTTGAGGGAAATATTTGTTTAGCAGAGTGATGGCTTTCCGGAAAAAAACTGTTCTTGTGTCTAGTTGTTCTGGTGTGCAGTGCTCTATAGCGTCGTTTTGAGGGTAGGAGTTGAAACAGTTTATGTCCAGGATGTGAGGGGTCTGTAAATATTTTCACACCCTCTTTTTGACTCATGCAGTATACAGGTCCTTGACTGAAGGCAGGTTGGTAGCCATTGTTTTTTCTGCAGTCCTAATTATCCTCTGAAGTCTGTGTCTGTCCTGTTGGGTTGCAGAACCAAACCAGACAGTTATAGAGGTGCAGATGATAGACTCAATAATTCCTCTGAAGAACTGTATCAGCAGCTCCTTGGGCAGGTTGAGCTTTCTGAGTTGGCGCAGAAAGAACATTCTTTGTTGTGCTTTTTTGATGATGTTTTTGATGTTAGGTGTCCATTTTAGGTCATGTGATATAGTAGAACCTAGAAATTTGAAGGTCTCTACTGTTGATACTGTGTTCTCTAGTTTTTTTTTTTCCATAAAGTTTTATTTGGGTTTTCACACACAAAATACAAGTAAAACATCTTTTTTGAAAATAGCATGGTCCCCAGTTGAACTTCTTTATACAGAAACAAAACTCAATTTCATGCTCCTTTTTATATTCTATTCCATATCTTATACTATTTTACATTTTCTATATAGTTTTTTTCCTCTTTTAATTTTCTCAATTTTATTTTGATTATCTCATCTCAATTCAAATCATTATATTTATACTTTTGTCTGTTCTGTTTTAATTTCATATTATCTTTTCTCATAAAACAAATTTTCTCCTGTAGTTACTAATTGGAGTATGACACCTTTATATCTTCTAATTACATCCATTCTTAATTAAACTTCAATATATACCTTAAGTTTATGATCTTCAATATAATGCATAATACATAACTTCCAATCGAATTCTGCTTGGCACATTCTTATAATACACACTATATTCTTTTTAAAAAAGGAAAGATTGTAAATATATGTAATTATAAACCCTCATTCCATTCCAATTCAGTTCTATCATTAATAATCATTAAAACCATAACATCTTTAACACTTCTTTTCAATTAAATATCATACTTCCTTAAAAACACATATAATCTCCACAATTAATTTTTCCCTTATTTCTCTTCACATATGTTTTATAAATCATTAAATATACCTTTTGTTGCATTTATTTATTGACAAGCATTCCACTGAATTACGATAGCTATTTTATCAGACATTTTAATCAGACATTGTTTCATATTTTCTAAAATTATTTCTGCTTATAATATAACCATACTATCTTATGTATCTTTGCAGAATCCCCTTTTCCATTAAGTTTTCACCCATTATCTCTAAATAGACCCTTTTTCTTTATATTTTGCTTCTGTCCTTTATCACTTCTTTTCCTTTCTTTCTTCCCTCTCTTCTTCTCCCTCCCCTTTTTACCCCCTTGTCTCTCTACTTCTAATTCTCTCTTCTGCATTTCCCTCTTCTGTTGCTTTCTGATTTTATACTTATTTTTCACTCTATTTTTTTGGAGTGGTTTTTCCCAAACTTATACTTTCCATTCTCTTTCCCCTCTTTCCTTTTTTCCCCCCATCTAAGATTATTTGTTCATTAAAGATGGTTTCTTCTTTGTTGCAATCTTCTTGTTCTGCAGGCATTTCTTGTTGTTTCTAATAATTCCAAATCTCCATTTCTAAAAACTGAAATACAAAGCCAAAAGAACCTCTTCCTTCTTGTGTATCTTATTTGTACTTTTTAAGTTCCATTTTCAGTCCTTCTAAAAGTAGAACCATTTTAAAAAGTTTTAAACAACCACCCGATTGATTTCAGTCATTCAAAACAATAACCAAGAATCCAGAAATCATCAAGTAATCCAGATAGTCCTGAGTTATATCTTCTTATTTCTTTTTCGACTTTCTCTTCCTGGGGTTTTTGTTGCGATATTTCAGTTAGAATGTATCTTTTGGAAGTCTTGTTGAGATTTTGCTGTAAGTTCTTTTTTAATTCCAGGCAGTCTCCTCCCTTCCAGATCCTGTCCTTTTATTCTTTTTCTCTCCTTTCCTGTTTTCAAAAGCTTTAAATTATTCAGAAATCTTTATTATCTCTTTGACTTTTTATTTTCAACATTAAATGCCTATTGATGTCAAAGTGGATTTTTTTCCAATTTCTTGCTTAAGTCTCTTAGCTGTCAGTATAGGAAAAGGAGATAACCAAATCTTTTCCCTTTTCTCTCTCCTTCACAGCTTAAAAATCTTGTTAGGGAACAATGTTATTGTTTTTTTAACAGTTTCAATTCCAGGGTACCTTATTTGTTGCTTTTGCTGTTTGACCCGGTCAACCAAAACTTTCTCTTCTTATCTTCCTCCTGCACATTATTTTCCAGTCGAGTTCTTCTTTGTGGTGGCCATTTCTGACCACCGCTGCAACCGCCTTCGGGAAAGGTAGTAATGGCCAGCTGGAGAGGAGAGATGCAGCTCTCCTCAACCCTGCTGGCAGTCTCCCCCCTCTTCACCACCTCTACAGGGTGGCTTAGCCCCAAAACCAGCTGGCTCGGGGCACTCCAGCAACGAGCACAAATCGAAGCCTCGCAGAGATGAGGTTTCGGTCTATCGCTGAAGAAGCTCAAACTGGAAGTCCCTGTGTTGTCTAGTATTGTAAGAGGTGGTAGTATGGGAGGGTTTCTTCTAAAGTCTACGACCATTTCTATGGTTTTGAGTGTGTTCAGTTCCAGATTGTTCTGGTACACCATGAGGCAAATTGTATAACCTCCAGTCTGTATGCAGATTCATCGTTCTCTCGAATGAGACCAATCACTGTTGTATCAGCAGCAAACTTCAGTATTTTAATAGATGGATCATTTGAGATGCAATCTTTGGTATATAGGGAGAAGAGAAGTGGAGATAGCACACCGCCTTGGGGGGTCCCTGTGCTGATTGTATAGGTATCGGATGTGATTCCGCCTAGCTTCACCTGCTGCTTCCTGTCTGTTAGGAAGCTTATGATCCACTTACAAGTGTGTTCAGGTACCACGAGATGGCTTAATTTACTTAGAAGAGTGTCTGGAATGATGGTATTGAATGCTGAACTGAAGTCTACAAAGAGGACCCTTGCATAGGTATTTGGAGATTCAAGGTGTTGTAGGATGTAATGCAGAGCCATGTTAACAGCATCATCTGTTGATCTATTCGCTCGGTATGCAAACTGCATGGGATCTAACAGCGGATCCATGATGGTTTTCAGGTGGGACAGCACAAGCCTTTCAAAGATTTTCATAACTACAGATGTTAGAGCAACTGGTCTGTAGTCATTCAGTTCCTTGATGGAGGGCTTCTTTGGCACTGGGATGATGGTGGAACGTTTGAAGCAGGAAGGAACATAGCACATCTCTAGTGATATATTGAAGATTCAAGTGAAGATGGGGGCCAATTGGTCAGCACAGACTTAAGCAAGGAGTTATCTTGTCTGGCCCTGGTGCTTTTCCTGGCTTCTGTCTGTGTAATAGATCTTGCAATACTTTTTCTGTGATCATCAGAGGTTGTGAACCCAATGGATTGGGGCCAGTTGTAGGAGGTTTGGCTGTTGTTGGTGTGTTTGAGATGTGGGTTGTGCAGATAGGTGGCTGTAGTTTCCTTTCAAACCTACAGTAAAACACATTCAGATCATCTGCTAGTTGTTGATTTCCTTCTGCCTGGGAGGAAGGTTTGCTGTAGCCAGTGAGGTTTTTAAGAGTTTTCCACATGTTTGCGGGTTCATTTGTTGAGAAATGATTCCTTAACTTTTCAGAGTAGCTTCTTTTTGCTGCTCTGAACTCTCTTGTTAATACATTTCTGGCCTGATTGTATAGCATTCTGTCACCTTTTCTGTAGGCTTCCTCTTTGGAACGACATAGCTGCTTAAGTTTAGCTGTGAACCAAGGTTTATTGTTACTATATATTTGCAGGTTCCTTGTTGGTACACATAGGTGTATATATACATATCGCAGAACTGACATATGGAGTTACAGTATCTGTGAGCTCATTTAGGTCTGCAGAGGCAGCTTCAAAAACATTCCAATCAGTGCAATCAAGACAGGCCTGAAGTTTCAGCTTTGCCTCATCCAACCAAGTCTTCACTGATTTAGTTGTTGGTTTAATGGTTTTAAGACTTTGTCTGTAGGCAGGTACAAGGTGAATCATGCAGCGGTCAGAGTGTCCCACAGCTGCTCATGGTAAAGACCTATAAGCATCTTTTATTGTTGTGTAGCAGTGGTCTAAAATATTTTTGCCTCTGCTGGGACAATTTACATGCTGGAAATATTTTGGGAGCTCTTTCCTTAAATTTGTTTGATTGAAATCTCCAAAAGTGATGGGAAGGAAACCTGGGTGTTTGGCTTCAGCCTCCATAATTTGATCAGCAAGAGTTCGTAATGCCTTATTTACACAGGCTTGTGGAAAAACATACACAGCTATTAGGAGAAATGACATTCAACTGTTTTAAAAATATACCTATAACCATCCCATCTTTTCAACCTTCCTCTTGAGGCAAAGAAAGTATCTCAGACAGATACTTCACTGATTAGGATAATCATGGCCATAACAGCTTTAGCTTCTGTCGCTAATAAAGAAACCATGGAAGCTTTTTACTGATGTGACTTCTCCAAAAGGCAAAAACAAATGGGAAATATTATGTTTAATCGCTGCTTTTTTATAAATTGATAAGGTGCATGGGATTGAAGCCCTTGTGTGTTGTAAAGAACGTGATTTTGGATATTCATAGCTGCACTTGCTTTACAGTAACTACAATAAGGAATAAAAATAATGTAAGCACAGGGCTCATCCACAATGTTCCAAAACTTCAGCCAAAGGATGCTTCCCTAACTGTTATCGAAGGACACATCTGCATAATGTATCCCTTTATTCCTAGTCCACAAATAGGGCTAACTGATTTTGCTTTTTTCTGATCCAGTGAGATGGTAGCATTTTATCTCCTCCCAATGCTAGTCCTGCTATATGCACAACTTGTGTGTCGCATGTTTGGAGGCCTCTTTCAGCTACTACAAATTTTTTCCCTTCTCTTTGTAGCTTCTGGCTTTTCCCATGACTAGACCAGGGCCTCTGTAAAACGAGCTGCTTGCTTGTCAAATCCGTGTAATAATAGTCCTGACTCCATAAGTTAGAGAGGGTTTATGGCTACTACAGTGTCCATCAGAGTGTGTTGCATATTGGGGCATTCATTTCTACTGTGAATTGACAATTTGACAATCTGATTTACAGAGGGCCTGGTCAACTACTCAGAGTGGTCCAAATCTACTTTCCATTCATAGAGAAAGTGGTCCTTGTAAACCAAAGGGGGCTACAGCAATCTCTCTTTTAGGTCATCTGTTTTGGAACAGGAGATCACATCAAAATGGCTAAAATGCTTATCTTTAAAGGTTGGAGAGATGGATAATCCTGCCCCTCTAAAGTCAAGCAGAATGGGACAATTGCTGCCCATGGGTCAGTTTGCCACCCCTGGGTCACTCTGGATTTTGGCTACTGAGTCCTTACTGTTGGCCCACTTCTGCTAGCTCATCCTGACCAGCTCATTCTGGCTGGCTCACCCCAGGTAATTCACCCTGAAGTCGCTGCAAGGATGACTTACTTTGGGCAACTTGCCGTGTGGGACAATTCAGTACAGGTGAGATAGCTGTACTGTTATATCACCAACCCAAATTCTATAGATGAGGGCTTTTCTTTTTGGGCAGACAGTGAGTTGTCCTATACTCAGTGTCAAAATGTAGTTCCTCCCCTAGGCTCAGCTTACTTTAGCGAATATATCTTTTGTTATCTTATTTTTATTAAAATTCACAAAGTACATAAAAACTAACCCAAACTTTAAAAAAAGGGTGGGGGGCAATAGCAGAGGACAGAGAACAATAAACAAAAAGAAGAAATTTCCAATTTCTTCTGAAGCAAATATAAGCAAAATTACAACATTAAATCTTACTGTATGATTACCAAACAAGAGCTCATTTTTTTCCGTTACCCAGTTTTTTCTAATAATTAAAAACACAAATTATGAATGCACTTGTTTCTTTCATGAAAAAAGTTTATAAGAAGTTTCAATCAAACATATATATATATCTGGCATTCAGCTTTGTTCGGGTATTTTCCCACGTGGTGCTTTTAAAGTTGTAGCAACGTTTCAGCAGAATCTCATCTGCCATCATCAGGCTTCTGTATAGTGTTTGTCTGTGAGTCAAACTTTTACAGTGGTTTCAGATTTAAATTTGGGGCAGCCTATTGCTGTGTCAGAATGGTTTTTTCTTCCTCCTGATTGGTTGAGAGTCTTGGTCTGTGTTTATTGGTCTTGGAGTTTGCTGTGTTCTGCTACTAATATCTTCTGTCTTTTTTTGGGGGGGGCTCTTTTTGTATCTTGATTGGCTGGTAACATTGTGTTACTTTATTGGAGGCCTTTAGTGCAGCTTGGCTTCGGGTAAATGGACGGCTATCATTAGTTAGGAAGCTGGGTTTCATCTGGGTGCCTGGTTGGGGTGTGTTTGAGCTGGAGGTATCAGGGGGGATCTGTTTGTGCCCAGGTGTTTGCCTGGCTTGTGGTGTGGAGATTTTTTTGTTTGTGAGTGCAGGCTTCCAAATGATTGACAGCCTGGTGGAATCATCTCTTCTGTTCATGCTTTCTGGTCTTTTTTCAATCTCTATGGCTTCTCTGATGATTCTGTGGCTGGGATTTTCTATAGTGGCTAGGGTTTTGGTGCCATTGAAGTTGATGTTATGACCTGTGGCTTCCATGTGTTGGACTAGTGAGGAAGTGTGTTCCAGCTTTTTGACTGCATTTTTGTGTTCATCCAGGCGGGTGCTTATTCTTCTATTGATCTGTCCAATGTATGTGGCCGGGCATGATGCACAGGGGACTTCATATATGCCTTGGTTTTCCAGGTCAATTTTGTCTTTGGGGTTCCTGAGGATGGCTGCTATTTTTCTGTCTGTTTTGAAGGCAGTCTTGATGTGGTGTCTGTATAGAATCTTACTAATTTTGTCTGTAGTGCCTCTTATGTAGGGCAGGACAGCTGTTCCATTGGTCTGTTCATCATCTGAGTCTCTATTATGTCTCAGTATGTTTTTGTGGATCAAGTTGGTGATTTTGCTTTTGTGGAAGCCATTGGCTGTCAATATTTTAGTCAGGGTGCATAGTTCAGTCTTAATGTGTGTATTGTCTGCCAGGCGTTTGGTTCTAGTAATTAGTGTTTTAGCCACAGAGTTTATCTGTGCTGGGTGGTGGTGGGATTGGGTGTTGAGGTAGCGGTTGGTGTGTGTTTTCTTCTGGTATATGGTGTGTCCTAGTGTGCCATCTGTTTTTTTGTAGATTAGTACATCTAGGAATGGTAGTTGTTTGTTTGTTTCTGTTTCCATGGTGAACTTGATTTTGGGGTGTGCGCTGTTTAGGTGTGTTAGGAAGTTGTTTAGGTTTTCTTGTCCATGGGGCCAAATCACGAATGTGTCATCGATATATCTTAACCATAGTTTGGGTTTGAGTACAGCATTGGCCAGGGCTCTGGATTCGAATTCTTCCATGAACAGGTTTGCAATGACAGGTGACAGTGGTGATCCCATGGGGGCTCCTTCAATTTGTTTGTATCTTTGTCTTTTGTATGTGAAATATGTGTTGGTTAAGCAGTGTTCTGTTAGTTCCATGAGGTGTTTAGCTGGTTGGTATTTATTTTTGATGATTTCAAGGGTCTCTTTTATCGGGACTTGAGTGAATAGTGAAACCACGTTAAAACTTACAAGCAGATCTTCTTCTACACGTAGAGCAAGAAGATCTGCTTGTAAGTTTTGACGTGGTTTCACTATTCACTCAAGTCCCGATAAAAGAGACCCTTGAAATCATCAAAAATAAATACCAACCAGCTAAACACCTCATGGAACTAACAGAACACTGCTTAAGCAACACATATTTCACATACAAAGGACAAAGATACAAACAAATTGAAGGAGCCCCCATGGGATCACCACTGTCACCTGTCATTGCAAACCTGTTCATGGAAGAATTCGAATCCAGAGCCCTGGCCAATGCCGTACTCAAACCCAAACTATGGTTAAGAAATATCGATGACACATTCGTGATTTGGCCCCATGGACAAGAAAACCTAAACAACTTCCTAACACACCTAAACAGCGCACACCCCAAAATCAAGTTCACCATGGAAACAGAAACAAACAAACAACTACCATTCCTAGATGTACTTATCTACAAAAAAACAGATGGCACACAAGGACACACCATATACCAGAAGAAAACACACACCAACCGCTACCTCAACGCCCAATCCCACCACCACCCAGCACAGATAAACTCTGTGGCTAAAACACTTCTTATTAGAACCAAACGCCTGGCAGACAATACACACATTAAGACTGAACTATGCACCCTAACTAAAATATTGACAGCCAGTGGCTTCCACAAAAGCAAAATCACCAACTTGATCCACAAAAACACACTGAGACATAATAGAGACCCAGATGATGAACAGACCAATGGAACAGCTGTCCTGCCCTACATAAGAGGCACTACAGACAAAATTAGTAAGATTCTATACAGACACCACATCAAGACTGCCTTCAAAACAGACAGAAAAATAGCAGCCATCCTCAGGAACCCCAAAGACAAAATTGACCTGGAAAACCAAGGCATATATGAAGTCCCCTGTGCATCATGTCCGGCCACATACATTGGACAGACCAATAGAAGAATAAGCACCCGCCTGGATGAACACAAAAATGCAGTCAAAAAGCTGGAACACACTTCCTCACTAGTCCAACACATGGAAGCCACAGGTCATAACATCAACTTCAATGGCACCAAAACCCTAGCCACTATAGAAAATCCCAGCCACAGAATCATCAGAGAAGCCATAGAGAT
This sequence comes from Hydrophis major, assembly GCA_033807585.1. Classification (NCBI taxonomy): domain Eukaryota; kingdom Metazoa; phylum Chordata; class Lepidosauria; order Squamata; family Elapidae; genus Hydrophis; species Hydrophis major. The sequence goes on from CM066329.1 coordinate 180,261,141, forward strand.
TGAAAAAAGACCAGAAAGCATGAACAGAAGAGATGATTCCACCAGGCTGTCAATCATTTGGAAGCCTGCACTCACAAACAAAAAAATCTCCACACCACAAGCCAGGCAAACACCTGGACACAAACAGATCCCCCCTGATACCTCCAGCTCAAACACACCCCAACCAGGCACCCAGATGAAACCCAGCTTCCTAACGAATGATAGCCGTCCATTTACCCAAAGCCAAGCTGCACTAAAGGCCTCCAATAAAGTAACACAATGTTGCCAGCCAATCAAGATACAAAAAGAGTCAAAAAAACAGACAGAAGATATTAGAAGCAGAACACAGCAAACTCCAAGACCAATAAACACAGACCAAGACTCTCAACCAATCAGGAGGAAGAAAAAACCATTCTGTCACAGCAATAGGCTGCCCCAAATTTAAATCTGAAACCACTGTAAAAGTCTAACTCACAGACGAACACTATACAGAAGCCTGATGATGGCAGATGAGATTCTGCTGAAAAGTTGCTACAACTTTAAAAGCACCACTACTATGGTGGGAAAATACCCGAACAAAGCTGAATGCCAGACATATATATATATATGTATATATTCAAAGAATATATATATATATATATATATTCAAAGAAGTTAATTTGTGCAATCTCCATCTCATCATCTTCACCAGCCATTCCTCCATTGTGAGTAGTGTCACACCTTTCCACTTTTAAACATAAAGTAGTTTCACTGCAGTTATCACATATGAAAAGTCCCATGACTTTCTTCTGGTTGTTGTTCATTAGTTCCTGTTCTGACCCAAGCCTCGTTCAAAGCAAGCAAACACCAAACAGAAATAAAAGCAAAACCTTTTTAATGCTTCTCTGTGAATTCCGTTCATTCACAGTAAAACGCTATTAAAAACTAATTGTCCCAGATAAGAACAAGCCTTGCCAAGGTTGTGCAAGGCTGCCAAGGACACTAGATTAAATTGAAAGGAGATAATCAAAACCAAAAGTCTCCAAACATAAACCAGGATAGTCCAAACTTCCACAAGACTTGAAGTACAAGAACTTCTTTGCTTCCTGCAAAGGCACAGGCTCCTTGGGGTCCTCTGCATCACTGCTGCCAGCCTCCACAAGCTTCAAAGGCAGCATTCCACTCCCTGGTGGTCCTGGCCCCATCCCTGCATCACACACAGGCCCCTCATCTGAGTCCTCGCTCTCTGACACCTCAGCCATCTGCACCTGCTGCCAGCAAACCACAACGGTTCTACTGAGTTCCACTTCCACTGAGAAAAAAAAACAAGAAATCCAAGAAGAAACCAGCATGGTTTCACAAAGATCTGTCTGACAAATTGAAAGACAAAAAGGACAAATACAAAAAAATGGAAAGAAGGACATACAACTAAGGCAGAATATCAGCATAGCCAGAATCTGCAAAGATGAAGTCAGGAAAGCAAAGGCTCAGAATGAACAAAGACTTGCAACAAAAGTCAAAGATAATAATGTTTTTCCGGTTTCGCGTGGCTTCGGCGGTGGCAGGAATTCACAACTCTCCGCGATTCCTGTTGCGCTCGCCGCCAAGGTGCCCCCGATCTAAATGGGTCTGGGGGCTATGGTTGCCTTGTAGAGGTAGCCAAAGAGAGAGGGGATCCGGATAGAGGTTTGGGGGTATCGCAGACCCCCTCCTTAGCCGGGAATAACCCCTTTTTCCCAAGGTGGTGGAGTGGTGGGCAGTAATGGCCGCCACAAAGAAGTCTGCAGCCGGGTAAGATTTGTGCTGGAAGAAGAGGGAAGAGCTGTGAAAGTTGCTTCTGACTGGGACAAAGCTAAGAGAGAGTGCCCTGGAACTTGGAAGGCTGCTAAGGATACATTGTTTCCAGAAAGAGTTACAAGCGGCGAACATTCTAAAAGGGAAAAAAAAAAATTTCTTTTCACTCTCCTTCCTAATGTGACAGCGATGGAACCATAAGAGAAATCTGAAACCTGTGTTGGAGGTAATTGAATGTTGAAGGGATAAGGATTTCTGAATATTTAAAGGGGAAAAAAAAATCTTTTTTGGCTGTGAGTGGGAAGGGAGAGGAAAAAAATATTGGAGCAACTTGAAAATAAGGAGAAGATTGCCTAAAACTCTAAAGAGTTAATTTTAAAGAGTTACTAAACATCAATAAGACTTCCAAAAGATATATTTTAAAGAGAACTTTGTGATCAAACTTTAACCCCAGAAAGAGAAAGTGAAAAAGGAGAAAGTATTTAAAAGAAACAGCTTGTTTGGATTGCTTGGTGACTTTGGAACTTCTGAGAATTATTTCTGATTAAAAGCACTTGGGTGGTTGTTTGGAAAAACTTTTTCTCTACATAATGGCATCACTTGTGGATGGACTAAAACTTATTTACCAAAAATATAAAAATGAAAAGCAAGAAGAGAAAGATGTCCTTGGCACTCTTTTTCAATTTTTAGAAATGGCGGTTTGTACTTATGTAAAGTTGAATGAGCAACAGGATGATTGGGACAAAGAAGAAGCCATCTTTGAAGAACAAATGACTTTGGTTGGGGAAGAAAAAAAGAAAGAGAAAAAGGAGAAGAAGACTTTAAGACCTGGAAAAACAATCCAAAAAGAGAAGAATAAGGTGAAAAGGGAATATTATGCTAGAAAACAACAGAAAGGAGGAAAGCAGAATAAAAGGGGGGGTGGAGAGACAAGGGGGTAAAGAGGACAAGGAGAAGGAGAAGCAAGGGAGAAAGGAAGGGATGAGAAGCCTTAATGGTGGGGAGCAAGATGAAAAGAAACAAAAGTTTTTTAGAGATAACGGATAAATTTTATTGAAAAAGGGATTCTAGAAAGGTACACAAGATTGTATTTCTATATCTGTACTTAGAAATAACCATAGAAGATCGGAAATAATATGCAATTTAAAATGTGATAAAATATTTAGTATAATTTAGTGAAATCTTTGTTAAGAAAGGGGAGTACTTTAATGAAATAATAATTTAAAATATGTGATGTGGAGGGGGGGGGAAATAATTTTGGAAAGTATAAGAAGTGTTCCCACAAAGGCATGATATTTAATTGAAATGGGTGAAATGTCTAAGATATAAATGATTGTTAATATTAATGATTAGACTATGTTATGCTAGTAAAACTATTTGCGAAATGAGAGATTTGAAAGAGAGAAGGGGAAACATGTAATGAAATAATGATCTATAATATGCGATGTGGGGGGGGGGAATAATTATGGAAAATAGGTGCTCCCATAGAAGTATGTGATTTAACTGAAAAAAATGTGTTAAATGTTTAAGATATAAATGAATATTAATATTAATGAATTGTATTGTTTTGATAATACTGCATAATTTTAGAATGTACCAGACAGAATCCCAATGTAAGCTATGTATTCTATATTAAGTATTATAAATATAGGGGAAAGAGATAAAGGCGTCATACTCCAATTAGTGTACAAGAGAAGGTTTTTTTTTCAAAGAAGAAAGATAAATGGATAGTTGGAAATAGAACAGACAAAGAATAATAAATATTATGATTTGAATTGAGAGGAGATAAGTAAAATAAAGTTGAGAAAATTTAAAAGAAAGGAGAAGTTATCTAGAAAAATGAAAATGTTAATAAGATATGGAATGGTATGTAAAATGAATATGAATTTGAATTTGTGTCTGTACCAAGAGTTTTAACCCGGGACTAAGCAACTTTCAGAAAAGAGATTTTTTATGTTTTGTATTTTTGTGTATCTATGTTTTGTATGTCTTTAAAAATTAATAAAATTTGCTTATAAAAAAATTTAAAAAAAGTCAAAGATAATAATAAAAAAGTTTCTTCCAACATATAAATAACAAGTTCCAAAAGAAGTCTCTGGTTTCAGTAGTGCTTTAGCCGTGAAAATCTTCCAGATTAACATATGTATTTGTGTCCAAAATTTTTAGCTTTTTTACATTTTCATCAAACATGGTAAAATGTCCCTTCATGTTGCTATAGGCCTAGCCTACTTTTAGAAAGTGGCTACTGGAAGTTTTGTCCCACTGACAGGGAAATCCACCAATTCCTGTACATTAAAAGTCCTCTACCCACCTCCTTTAATGATAAATCAGTCACTGGCCTGGTCACTAAGCAGAGAAAATTCCAACTGGATACAACAGTAGGCAGAATGATGCTGGCATCCTTGTGCTATGAAGGGTCCCTGTCAGTTGTGGGATTCATTTTTTTTTTAACTATTGGTTCTGTGGGCATTGCTTAGTGGGCCTGGCAGGGGAAGGATACTGTAAAATCTCCAGTCAGAGGTGGAGTTTGCCGGTTCTCCGAATTACTCAAAATTTCCGCTACCAGTTCTCCAGAACTGGTGAGAACCTACTGAATGCCACCCCTGGTCCCTGGTACTCTCTGAGCTTGGCTGTTTTCTCGCAGGTGTTTTGTCACCCAAGCTAGGTAACATCCTTGGTGCTGATCATCAGTAACCTCATCAACGCTAGCTCTGGTGATGTTGCCTAGTTTGGGTGATGAAACATCTGCAAGAAAACAAGCATGCTCAGAGAGTACCAAGGACCCCTCATGTCAACCCTGAGCTACAAATATTCTCCTTTATTGAGTCTTGTGTTGCCTTGTCTGACCTGGCGGGCAGAATGCTAAAAGGGCTCTCAGACTGTATTCACAGCCCCGAAAGCCCATTGGGATAACATGCATATTACTGCTCACAGTGGGAATTTCCTTCTATAAAACAATTTGAAATGTATCTCTTCCTTTGATATTCTATCCTGAATTAAACTTCAAAGATGGCTGTAATCTATACAGGTAGTCCCCAACTTACAACTGAGCCCAAAATTTATGTTGTTAAAATGAGAAAGCTGTTAAGTGAGTTTTGTCCCATGTTATGACTTTTCTTGCCACCTTTGTGAATCACTGCAGTTGTTAAATTAGTTACATGGTTGTTCAGTGAATCTGGCTTCCCCATGGATTTTACTTGCCAGATGGTTGCAGAAGGGGATCAAACGATTATGGGACACTGCAACTGTCATAAATGTGTGAGTCAGTTGTCAAGTATCTAAATACAAGTCAGATGACTGTGGGGATGCTTCAATGATCATAAGGGTGACAAATGGTCATAAGTCACTTTTTTCAATGCCATTGTAACTTCGAATAGTTACTAAATGAACTGTTGGAAGTAAAAAATATCCTATTAATATACTAAAATATTCTTTTAATATACTATTATATCCTACACTAAATTCTACAAACTGGTTTTGTTTCCTTCTTTTTTCAGCTACCCAGTCTCAATATCATGGATTTCTTTTGACTCAACCCATTAAAATGTCAAGAGGAGGACACCTAATTTCCCCAGACCTAAATGAAGCAGCTGTGCATGTTTATATTAAAATTAGCCCATGAAATAGCTGTCAAAACTGCTTTGCTGCTGATTCTAGCAGAATGCCATCCAATTTGGCAGCTCAACATGGACGTCAGATTTCAAAGAAAGAATAGAAAAGATCTTCAGGGATTAGTTGGCCTCTCTCTGACTGATGGGGATCTCTTTTGCAAAACATACAATTAGCAATTGTATTGACGGTTTCCCATTAAGTCCTGTGTTCTGTGAGACGTTTAGCCTTGATGTGCTTAGAGGCCCCCTCCTACCTTCTCTGATAAAACCTCCAGGAAAAGTTCTGCATCTTTTTTTTAATTAAACCCAGCTTGATTTGACATCCAAACCAAAATCAGTGGCTAATTTTAATTATCGTTTCCTCGAAACAAGCAAAGGTCAAGATCAAAATATAGCTCATTGAATCTATTTGTTAAAATTTAACAAATTACAGTGAATATTAATTTGATTTCAGGCTATGGTGAATTATAAACTGGAATGAAAATACTGTATCCTTCTCCTTTTTACAGCTATATTGAAGGAGCTGAGGAGAAACACAGTTAGGCTGATGTTAGTTTCATTTGAATTGTACAGAGAGAGAGAGAGAATATTAAATTTCTATATTTATTTTGCTAATTCACATGATCTCCATATACCAAACAAACAACTTTTGGCTTTTAGTCTTCTAATATACTTATCAATCAGTTGTTTTATTAATAGAGAATGAATCTGCATGTCATCTTTTCATCAGAGGAAGTCAAGGCTCCACAGAGTAAAACTAATGTTTCTATGGGACAGAAATATTTAGAACCCTTCTCTTCTTTGAGGTTTTTTTTTTGTTCTTGTTCCTGTTCCTGTTCCTTGTACTGCAAAACCACTTTTCATGTTCCCCTTTTGCAGGTTTGACATCTGTCATTGAAGGCCCTTCGATGGTGAAGGCTTCGCTTGGCAAGACGCTGTGTGTAAAGTGTCGATATGAAGAATATTATTATAACTACAAAAAGTACTGGTGCAGAGGCTCTGATTGGAAGTACTGTAAAGAGGTCGTTAAGACTGACAGTACTGAGGAAGAAAAGAGGGTTGGCAGAACTGTTATCAAGGACAATCAGACGCAACTTGAATTCACAGTGAAAATGGAGAACATCACCAAGGAAGATGCTGGCATTTATTGGTGTGCCATAGAGAGAAACTTTGCAGATTTCAAGTGGGAAGTAATTATTATGGTAACAGTAGGTGAGGTTGGTTTTTTTTTATATCAAGCACTGTAGGAAGATGAAAGCCTGTTAGAGATTATGTGAAGTGGGGGAGGGAAGGGGCAAATACATTGAATATTCATCTCAAGAAAGGCAACCCAGTACAAAGGCTGAGAGGCAGTGATGAAAGCCTCTCTAACTCACTATAACTCTTTCAGGTGCATTTCCTGAATTAGCTTTAGGAATTTCTTTTCCCATGACCTTTTTTCTTTTATTCACCAGTGAATTTCACAGAGCAAGTGAAATGTTGGACCTTCCTTCCTTCCTTCCTTCCTTCCTTCCTTCCTTCCTTCCTTCCTTCCTTCCTTCCTTCCTTCCTTCCTTCCTTCTTTCCTTCCTTCCTTCCTTCCTTCCTTCCTTCCTTCCTTCCTTCCTTCCTTATTTATTTATTTATTTATTTGAAAATTTACATTGCCACCTGCTCACACATGGTGACTCAAGGTGGCTTACATGGATATAAAAACCATATAAAAGAAATAAAAATAATAAAAAAGAAAAATAATAAAATTAGTAAAATAATAACTCCCCCGTCTACCCCATCCCCGTGACAACACACATTCATACAAACACTTTAATGGGCTTCATCCCTCTCTGGGTTCTCCAGGTTCACTGACAGAACCAGGTCTTCAGCGCCTTCCTGAATAGTATTAGAGTGGGGGCCATTCTAATCTCTGGGGGAATAATGTTCCAGAGAGGGGGAGCCACCACAGAGAAGGCCCTTCTTCCGGATCCCACCAGGTGTATCTCCCTAAGGGATGGGACCCACAGCATTCCCTGCCTCCTCATTTTGATTGGATAGATGTGACCGACAAAAGACAGTCCCTCAGATAACTTCCTTCCTTCCTTCCTTCCTTCCTTCCTTCCTTCCTTCCTTCCTTCCTTCCTTCCTTCCTTATTTATTTATTTATTTATTTATTTATTTATTTATTTATTTATTTATTTATTTATTTATTTATTTGAAAATTTACATTGCCACCTGCTCACACATGGTGACTCAAGGTGGCTTACATGGATATAAAAACCATACAAAAGGAATAAAAATAATAAAAAAGAAAAATAATAAAATTAGTAAAATAATAACTCCCCCGTCTACCCCATCCCCATGACAACACACATTCATACAAACACTTTAATGGGCTTCATCCCACTCTGGGTTCCCCAGGTTCACTGACAGAACCAGTCTTCAGCGCCTTCCTGAATAGTATTAGAGTGGGGGCCATTCTAATATCTGGGGGAATAATGTTCCAGAGAGGGGGAGCCACCACAGAGAAGACCCTTCTTCCGGATCCCACCAGGTGTATCTCCCTAAGGGATGGGACCCACAGCATTCCCTGCCTCCTAGTTTTGATTGGGTAGATGTGACCGACAAAAGACAGTCCCTCAGATAACTTCCTTCCTTCCTTCCTTCCTTCCTTCCTTCCTTCCTTCCTTCCTTCCTTCCTTCCTTCCTTCCTTCCTTCCTTCCTCCCTCCCTCCCTCCCTCCCTCTCTCTCTCTCTTTCTTGAACTGGGGTAAGATTGACACAAGTTGTTCTAGTTTTCCCTTCTAGCCCCACTAGAAATGTTCATTTTCTGAGCAAACAACATCCTCCTCAGGAGCCCTGAAGCTTTTTGCTTATGCACCAGATTTCAAGATGGTCAGTATAACAGACAATTCATGGACAGGGGTTCATATAAAAGGACCTCCTCCAATGGAAAGAACATATCTTCAAAGATCCGCTTGTGGAAAAGAAGGAAATAGGGATTTGTTCCCAGCACAGATGGAGACTCTGCCCATTGGGGGCTGTGATCACTGTCATCCAGACAGAATATCCTGCCTGTCCTTTTTTACCAGAGCTTGAAGTCCAGCAATGCTTTTTTAAAAATGAAACACCTAGCTGGTTTCAGCATGGAAGATGAGCTGTTTAAATCTGCCATGCAGAATTGTTCTTGGTTGAGAAAGAATAAATATTTGATCATACATTAGTCAAATTAGTCAAAGAAAATTATAGAAAGAGAAGAACCAAACAGGTTTTTTTAATGGCAGGCAATGCCAGGTGGTGGATTAGGAGTAATATAGATCAAATCTCTTGTGTCCAGCAGCATTCCTGCAGGGGAAAAAAACTTGTTCCTCTGAAATCCGATTGATGAGAACCTTGGTTTCCATCACAGAGCTTTCTGGCAGCAGCAGGAACAGAAGGAGAGAATTGATTTTTGCCAGGGAAATGTAAAGCATCAGTAGTAAACTGGACTCCTTCAGGGCTGGCATATACTCTGCCTCGGCCCTATATTTGAACTCCAGTTCTCTTCTGATCTCTTGGATTACTAGGTACGGGAATTACTGTATTATAAAGTTTGCATAGCCTGAAAAAGTGAAAGCCGCATGCTTAGGTTTCTCTACTACATAATTTCTTGTATTCACATGACCTTTTTTGCTTTTAGTTAAATATTTCTTCCTCATTGCAGAGAGTTATACTAGGGAAGACAGCAGAAATATTTCTTTTGAGAGTAATTGAGATTCTGGGGTTACATTCTATCACTATTCTATTTGTTTGCTTACTTGTTTATTAATGCAGTAGGCATCTTGAAAGATTCCAAAACATTATATGTGGTTTGCACATGTAGAACCTGTGGGCAGACACATACATCCTCCACACCAAAACGAATGGGTGCAGGAGTGGCCTTTTCCAATGCATGCAGCTTTACATACTGTCTCCAGTTCAACAGACTGTTCAACTTCTGTGTTGTTGATATTGATGCACTAATTGGTTGAGGCTGTTGTTTTCCATTGGATCAAGTCCTCACTCTGGTACCTACTTGGAATGGCTACCTTGCCAAGAACCAAGCGTGAGACCCATTTGTGGTTTGGTTCTAAGAATCAGATGAGTTGGCTGCTATATAATGGCTTCCTGCCCAAGCTGCTTTGGTGCTGTTGACAATAGAATTCCCAGGGCTTACGGTACTGAGGAACATCTATCTTCTTTCCCTGGGCCCAGGAGTAGAGGCAGCTCAGGAGTTCATGGCTGTCATCCTAAGAGTTTGTGATGTGAGCTGGTTTTTCTCAAAATCTGGTCCCAGCATCCCTGGGGATCCCTCCAGACCCTCTCAGGCCTGTGCAAATTGAAATAATTTGCCAGCAATGTTAAAAAATAATAATACAACATTAAATTCCCATCAAACACTTGTGAGAAGTGGTAATGGCAGCAAATGCATCCATTTTAATTTAAATTCTGCAAATATTGATAAATATAACCCATACAAACAAACAAAACCTCTTTTGCTGCCCTCCTTAACTTTTTTTTTTTTAAGTAGAAAGGTTTAAAAGTTTAAGAGCCACATCAAAAATTGAAGGAAGAAGCCAAGCATTTTAACAAGGGAAGGAAATGGATTCAGTTCCCTCTCTCCCAATATTCTTGGTATAACACTATAACAAAAAGATGCCTTTCCGCAGGAACACAAACTACAGACCTCCTGGCACACTGATATTTACATTTTCTGTTTATATTTCCAGGCTTATTTAATCTCCTTCATGAGGTTGTTTCCAAAGTTGGAGGAGTTGCTACCCTCTGCCACAGTACACAGATGCCTTCGATCAGAGGGGGGTGGGACGATTGTAAACAAATGTTATAAGTTCCATCATTCCATACCTGTATTTCCAGGAGCCAGGTAGAAGCAAGCAAGTCTGTTGAACATTTCATTTCATGTTCCCCCTCCCCCAGGCATTAATAGGTCATCCTGAAATATCAGCCTTGTTTTCACCTAATACTTGTAGCTAATTTGAATGGAAGAGAACCTCCCAGGGGAAAGTTACTCCTTATTTCTGAAGCTTGGAATTTTTCCCAACAGTGACAGGTTCATCATTGTCAGTATACATTCTTGGAATAATTTTAAGACCATGCAAGCACAGGTTAGAAAATTATGGGTTTGTACTTTTTTAATTTCTTTTTTTAGAGCTACCAACTACCAGTATTATAACAACGGATTATTTTTCCACCACCTCAGCCTTCCCCATTGAAACTACAGGGACAAGTCCAACTAGGTAAGTTTAGATATAAATAGAGCAAGTGACAGGAATTGTCCGAACTTAAGGATATAAGGCAGGCAGTCTTAAACTTTTCACCATCACATCTCCTTCGAGCAGGGGTATCAAACTTGATTTTATTGAGGGCCTCATCAAGGTTGTGTTTGACCTTGGGGCCCCTGGGGGGGGGGGGCATGGCCAAGGTCAGTGTGGCCAGCTTGATGTCACTCATGTTGGGGGCTCCTGTGGTGGCCCGAGCACCCTGCCAGCGAAAACGGGCTCCTGAGCTCCATTTTCAGCTGTGATGGCTTCCTGCAGCCCTCTGCCTGCAGCCCTCCCAAGCTCCATTTTTACTGGCAGAGGCACTGGGGGCCAGTCCTTTGCTGTTTCCAGGGCTTCCAGAATCTGTCCCCCAGGCCTTCAGTTTGACACCCCTGCCCTATAGTCTAATCTTAAAATTCACACCTTCCCTAAAAATCCAAACACCAAAATAGAGACAAATGTGAAAACTATATAATTAAATCTAGGGAAAGCTGTATATACTATAAGAATGTACTTTACACCTTCCCTGGACTCTGTCTATATCTCCTTAAAAATGGAAGGGAAATTGGGAAAGCCTAATCTAAAGGCATATTTACTTACTTACCATTTCAGATGCCCCTACCAGAGGTGGTATTCAGCCAGTTCAGACAGGTTCTGGTATACCAGTAGTGGAAATTTTGAGTAGTTCAGAGAACCGGCAAACACCACCTCTGGCTGGCCCTACCACCACCCGCCTTTTCACCTTGTCCGCCCGCTCGCTGCTCGATTGAGTGAATTTTTTTTTTTAGCCCCCCACACACTTTCGTTACCCTGCACACAACGGCAAGAAATGTGTCGAAGCTGAACATTAGGTAAGCAAAAATATATTTGGGAGAAGCAAGGGCACCTGGGTGGTGGTGAGTGGGGAAAGCTCCATGGAGCAGGGCTGCAATGGCAAAACAGGCAATGGAGCAGGTGACGCAAGTTAAGGAGGAGGCTGCTTTCCCTCTCTTCTCCCTACTCCTCCTCCTTCCCTCGTGCTGGTCACCCATTTCCTGTTTCTACATTGCAATCGGTGGCTCTGTCGGTGGTGAAAAAAACAGCCCCATTGGGCTGCGCCTCATCCTGCCAAGTGCGCTTAGCTGTGTGTGGCCTTTCCTTTGCCCACACCATTCCCTGCTTGCCTGCACTGTTCGGGAGGTAGGCCATCGGCCCCTGCAGTTTCCCGCCATTTCCCATTGTTTCCTGCTTGCCCGCGCTGTCCAGGAGGCAAAAAGCTTTTAGCTACTGCATGTTTTTAGGAAAGGTGAAAAAGCTTTTAGATATCAAATTATTGCTCAAGTATTTTGGTGCCTGTGAGTTTCTAGGGTTAGTGGAATCAAAATAGAGAACTCAAAGCAGCATAAGAGAAACAGATTATTTATAAACTGTGGCAGGAAAACAGAGTTCAATTTTGCAATTGGAGGGAGGTTAAGAAAGGCAGATATTGGTGTCTGCCCTCAGAAAATGGTTGCTGTCCTATTCTAACATATAAGACATGACTTCTGCTTGTGGTTTCCAACATGTTTGAGATTTGTGGTCTGTGACTAGATCCAGCCTGTACAAAAAATGATGGTAGCACTCAGTAGTACATATGGACTTTTTCATACTGAACTTCTTTCCAACATTTGTGGATAAGTCCGTCCACCACCTCACCACCCCTTATTTTAAATTGGCCCTCTATATGAAGGACATCTGCAGGGCAAAAAAAAAAGTGGCTGTGTAAGGATTAGAAATAAAGCCTATATGGATTTTTCACACCAAGGAATTAACTCTTAGTACACCAGTGGAAGGAGGGACAAAAATGAACATTTCTCTTTAGAATTAAGAGACTTCATCTGTAGAAAGTCTCTGTATAATCCTTCCGTGGAGGATTGCTCCAAGATAGAAGTTCCCAGTGCCATCCAATTTGAATGAATCTAGTTTATTCATTTGAATAACACCCAGTGCTATATAGTAAACAACCAGAAGGGAATACTAGTATAGTCCAGTGATCTCACTGATTTTCTGTTATCTGTCCCACCAGAGAACCTGTCCTCATAATCCTGCTACCTGTGGTTCTTTGCTTACTGGTGCTAATTTTAGGTGGAACTACACTGTTGATGTGGAAGCTAAGGAAGAAAAAAGGTGAGAAATTTGCCAAAAGCATTTGCAACTTGATTGCTTCGTTCCTTAAATCAGGAGTGAACTATGTTTGGTGTCTGGGGAAACATATTTTTAAAAAATTACATTATTAAGGATTTTTATCTGTATTTGTATGTTTTGTGAAAACTTAAATAAAACTTCTATTAAAAAGGATTTTACATAAAGATTTATCTTTTAAAAAAGAAAGGAAAGAAATAAAAAAGTGCAAGAAAAAAGAAAGAAAAGACACTTAAGCTACTAACTACAATGACTTCAACCTTCTCTTCCATAGATAATTATAATCTTATATATCCTTTTTCTTAGATGTTATACAAACCTCTCCTTTAATCCATATCTTTTAATCCATAAACTATCCTATTTTTGTTTGTTTCCAGCAAAAAGTCCATATAAGGTTTCCAGACTTTCAGAAAAGTTTTTTCTCTGACCAAATAGATTGACTTTGCCATGTCAGCCAATTCTGACATTTTCGCTATCCATCCCTCCACTGTGGGAAATTTCACTGTTCTGTCATCACTGAACATACAATAAACTTGCTGCAGTTACCATATACAAAATCAATCTGCCATAAATCTTTTCTAATTCCTTGTCCATACATCCCAATAAAAGAGTTCTGGTTTCTTCACAATATTTTTCTTTAAAATCCTTCACATCTTTTATGAATTTGAGTGAATGGATTAAGGAATTGTTTTTCTGATCTTTGTTTCTAATTATAGAAAACCAGGACTCTGAGTAACTGCCTTATTCCATAATTTGAAAAAAATATAATTTCCTGGGAGAAAAATCTAATTTAAAAAAAGTTGGTTAGGTCATAAAAATTTACTTGGGCAAAGGAAGGAAATGATAACCATATGATAACTTTTTTTTTTTCCAAAGCTGCTGCTTTGAATGTTGCAGCAATGCCCTAATGCTATTTTATTGTGTGTTTTTTCCCAGCTACCAAAAACTCTAAGGATCTCCTTCCATCTACGGTAAACAATTTCCAAAATTTTGCAGGCGTTCATTCATGTGCATTGACTTTAGTAAGAAGATAGGAGATGACCTGGAACATATTTATGGAGGATCACTTTTTAAAATCATGGCCCAACTCATAAAATTGATATAAGACATTCCAGCTTATCCAGTGTACATAGCTGGATCAGTGACACCAGAAACCATGTCTGAACCATTTCGTCAAATAATAAGTTGGAAAGGACTGAGGTGTGTGCTGATTCAGCATTTTCCAAACGAATGCATTTCAGATTTGTATTTATTTATTTTATTTTGTCAAGCAATGATAAGATAACAGGTATAAGTATAAACATAGTTATGAATCCATGAAATGGATACATATAAGAAAAATAAAAAATAAATTTTTTAAAAATAAAAATAAAATTTTCTGGAACTCAAGCTCCCAGAATTCTCAGTAGCATGGCTATGTTGGCAGATAAGTGTGGGTATTTTTGGCTAAATACATCTGGAAGGCTTGAGAAGAATAATTCAAGTTACTTCTAAGATGATGGAAGAGATTAGGTATCTAGAAACTTAAATTCTTCTGAGGAAGGAAATTGCTAGGTCTTTGGGTCACATTCCATGATGACAAAGCCTCTCTTAAACCTTTTCAGCATTTTCAGAGTCACAAACCTGAGTGTCAGGGCACAGTTACAAAATAAGAAAAGATAAGTTCACGAATAGGGATTTATCAATACATCCCGGATTCCCTTCTGAGTCATAAAGGGCTATTTACAGCCTTGGGCCTCAATTTCTACTTTTCCCTGACATTTCCCAGTATTTAAAGATCAGGTAAAATTGTTTGAATATCAGACTTTTTAAAATAATCATTGAAGGGAGAAACAATTTTCAAGGCTCTCAGTTCAAAATAAAGAGATGTGCATTATTTAAGAATCATACAACTAAACAGCATCCTCAAGAAAACTCCTTCCTTTCACTGTGTGTGTCTGTGTATTACCGTATATACTCGAGTATAAGTCGAGTTTTTCAGCCCATTTTTTGTGCTGAAAAAACCGCCCTCGACTTATACTCGAGTCAGCCGCTAAGGCACCATGTGCTGGCGTGGCTGCAACCGATCGCGCCTCCAGGGCAGCATCGCCGCCGCGGCTGTCTACCCCCTGAGGGCCTCACAGGCGACCCCAAGCGGCCTCTCCTTCCCCATTAACGGGCGCCTAGGGCCCCCGCGAGCTCCTGCGTTGCGCGCTTCCAGCTTCGCCAACAAACTGCCAGGCTCAGGCAGCCTCCTCCGCCCCCTACCCTAGCAGCGAAGAGCTGCTCCGGGGGCTCCCGCCACGGCGCAGCCAGGCACTTTGTCTCGCTGCCCCCGGAGCAGCTTTTCGCTGCTAGGGGAGGGGGCGGAGGAGGCTGCCTGAGCCTGCGGTTTGTTGGCGAAGCGGGAAGCACGCCCGTTAATGGGGAAGGAGAGCCCGCACCTCCGAAAGTCTTTTCATCGTTGAGGACTGAACAGGAGAACCACAAACGCCGCACTCCCCAGGAAAGGGTGGCCCTCTTCCTCTCGGCGGTTCCCGCCACGGCGCAGCCAGGCACTTTGTCTCGCTGCCCCCGGAGCAGCTCTTCGCTGCTAGGGGAGGGGGTGGAGGAGGCTGCCTGAGCCTGGCGGTTTCTTGGCGAAGCTGGAAGCGCGCCCGTTAATGGGGAAGGAGAGCCCGCAGCTCCGAAAGTCTTTTCACCGTTGGGGATTGAACAGGAGAACTGCAAATGCCGCACTCCCCAGGAAACAAACTGCCAGGCTCAGGCAGCCTCCTCCGCCCCCCCCCCAGCAGCGAAGAGCTGCTCCGGGGGCAGCGAGACAAAGTGCCTGGCTGCGCCGTGGCGGGAGCCCCCGGAGCAGCTCTTCGCTGCTGGGGGGGGAGGCTGCCTGAGCCTGGCGACCCCAAGCGGCCTCTTCTTCCCCATTAATGGGCGCCCGGGGTCCCCGCGAGCTCCTGTGTTGCGCGCTTCCAGCTTCGCAAAGAAACTGCCAGGCTCAGCCAGCCTCCCCCACCCCCTAGCCTAGCAGCGAAGAGCTGCTTCGGGGGCAGCGAGACAAAGTGCCTGGCTGCGCCGTGGCGGGAGCCCCCGGAGCAGCTCTTCGCTGCTGGGGGGGGGAGGCTGCCTGAGCCTGGCGACCCCAAGCGGCCTCTTCTTCCCCATTAACGGGTGCCCGGGGTCCCCGCGAGCTCCTGTGTTGCGCGCTTCCAGCTTCGCAAAGAAATTGCCAGGCTCAGCCAGCCTCCCCCACCCCCTAGCCTAGCAGCGAAGAGCTGCTTCGGGGGCAGCGAGACAAAGTGCCTGGCTGCGCCGTGGCGGGAGCCCCCGGAGCAGCTCTTCGCTGCTGGGGGGGGAGGCTGCCTGAGCCTGGCGACCCCAAGCGGCCTCTCCTTCCCCATTAACGGGCGCCCGGGGCCCCCGCGAGCTCCTGCGTTGCGCGCTTCCAGCTTCACCAACAAACGGAGCTGCAAATCTGGTAATCGCTTGCGGAGCCTCGGCACGAACCCCCTTTCCCCACACTCCCCCCCCCGCACTCCTCTGGCAGCAGCAGGCGGAGAAAGCCCCACTTCCTCCTGGCTTTGATGGCACGCGTGAGTTGGCTTCCCACTCTTTTTTTTTAACTCTCCTCCTCTTCCTCCTCCTCTCCTCTCCCCTTGTTGTCTGGTCTTCCCTAAGGAAACTCGAGGGCTCACACTTCCAGGTGTTTCTCCCTGTCTTTCTCCCTGTCAATGATCTTTTCTTCCCTTCCTTTCTCTCAGCCCCATCCTCCTTCACCTTTGTCACCACAATCCTGAACAGATGAAGTTTGTACTTCTCAAGAAAGGTTGGATGTTCCTTTTGAGGAGGGAACCTAGTGTGACATCTGTATGTTGACCTACTATTGAGCCATGGCATGTGTGCACATGCAGTGGAGGCATGAGGGAGAGCTGTGAAAGAGATGGTGGCTCTCCAAAACAGGATGTACATGCAGCACATACACATGCTTTTTTCTTGCAAGGGAGAGAGTGACTCTGTTTGGACATACAGATGATGAGGAGGAATCCAGTTTTGAAGGATTTTAACTCTTGTGTTTTAGCTTGGTTGCTGATTGAGCTAAGGTTTTTGTACTTTTAAAGTTATTGTTGATACCATATTGGTTTTGTTGGCTCTCTTTTCCACTTACAGAGCTAGTTTACTGTTTTTCTTTGAAATAAATATTCAAAAACATTTAACCTACTGATGCCTCAATTAATGTAATTTTATTGGTATCTATTTTTATTTTTGAAATTTACCAGTAGCTGCTGCATTTCCCACCCTCGACTTATACTCGAGTCAATAAGTTTTCCCAGTTTTTTGTGGTAAAATTGGGTGCCTCAACTTATATTCGGGTCGACTTATACTCGAGTATATACGGTATGTCTTGGTTCTTTTTAATTCCTACATGGGTATCCTGAGTGGTTATATCTCATGTGGAAATGAGATGCTATTTCATCTACCAAACACAACACTTCTACATATTCAGCCATCGATTTCTAACAGTGAATCAGAATTCAGTGCAGTTGATCTTAGAAGCTTTTCTATGATTAGGAATTCAGGCTTATCCAAAAAAACCCCCCACCAAAACCAGGCATTCCCGCCACTGGATTTTGAATTCCTTTGGAGGATGCTTCTGATTGGCCTTTTGTGCCTCCTGTCTTCAAAGCCATCACTAAAATCAACCATTTACATAATCTTAATTCCCTATGGAAGTAATGCCATTTAATTCTATGGAACACACGCAATTGTATTCAAGATGTGCTACAGGATGGTACCCTGACCTACCAAAAAAGAATATATTACAGAACAAACATAATATAAATGCAGGGAAAAAATAATGCCAAATGAAACAGCATATATTATGATATGATTGTGATATCATCCTGTTATATAGCCAGGGAAGGTAATGTCAGCCTAATGATGTGAAGGTAACTGTGAAAGTAAGAGAAGTACCAGGCAAAGCAAATTAAATAGCAACATGTTTTCCTTTAATTTAGATTTCTCCTTCATCCGATGACACAGAAGTGGCATATACAACTGTGATACCAACTCGGTCTTTTGCTTCTAAGTCTCAGGTGCTTTTCATTATTCAACTTTGTTAATGCTTTTAATACTTCTTATCTCATTATGTCAGAAATGGTGTAAGGTCTCCCGCTTGGGCGGGAGGTTGGACTAGTTGACCTACAAGGTCCATTCCAACTCTTATCTGTTATCTGTTATCTATTACATTTGCAACTGTGTTTATCTTAAAGATCAATATATATATATATATTTGGTACATCGGTAAGAAATTAGCTGTGATTCCCCCCCCCCAAAAAAATAAAAAAATAAAACCAAAATAATTGGTGAATTCATCTTGGGAAAGAAGCCTGGGAAACTTTCACCCAACTACTTGCAACCAATTCCAACTCATAGTTTTCGGCCTCTCAATAGTCATACCTGTATACAGAATGCAAAATCAGTCTTAATTGTTCCAGGTCTACAAAATGTTTAGAGAGTTTAAAGGACATACGAAACATCAAAAGTCAACCTTCCTTTGACTAAATGTAAAAGTAGATAAAATATTACAGGCCATTAATTCTGTAATTCTGGATTTCTTTAAAGTTGTATCCATGTGACTCTCAAACCACAGTATTGTCCTACTATTGGAATTTCCCCCTATTACCCTAAAGGCTTTGTAAAATGGAATAGTCCTATCATCTTATTTGTTTTTCTTTCCTCTTTCTTTGGTTACAGCAAGAATTGGGAAGATCGGTTGAAAGATGTTCCCCATGCCTTTTCTTTTGCAGAGGTTTCAAAAGGCTCCCTAGGAGAGAACTTCTTAAAAGTGAAACTCTGCACCACAATTGGCTGGTATCTAGATTTTCTAGAGTGCTACTAATAGGTAAAGGTTCCCTGTTCCGTCGTATCCGACTCTATGGGGAGATCCTCATCTCTGTTTCTTGTCCGAAGACATTTTCAATGGTCATGTGACCAGCATGACTATTTGCTGAGGCACATGGAATGCTGTTAACTTCCCATCAAAGTGGCACCTACTTATCTACTCGCATTTGCATTTCAAATTACTAGGTGGACACGACATGATGTGCAAATTATGTAAATTGAATGCAGTTTCATTAGAGTTTGGCAGTTCTGACCATTCCATGCTTTCCTGTTCATCATTTGAATCTCCAACATAGACCCTCTGAGCACCATTTTGCCTTCAAATACCTCATATGGTGCTTTATTTGGACTTGAGCTCACCTACTCAGAAAACAAGGTGAAGTTACTGTGAGGCTGGCATGAGAGCAACTTCATCAGAATATTTCCTGGTAGATGGGCCTTTCTGACTGGCAATATCAACACCAATTTTGGCAGCTATTTTGGAAACTGCTCATAATAATTTTTCAAAATTCCAAATTTACTTGAAAGACCTGAAGCCAGGAGAAACTGTGAGGGAGATGTCTTGCCAATGGGAGAAATAGATACGTAGTTCAAAAGCTCCATAGATCACAGCATTTCAATAATAGAGAACTGTTTTACTGTGGTTTGAAGTTCACTATTCTTGAGACAAAAATAAATGGACTTGAACATTTCCAATGACCTAGAAATTAAAACTGTGGAAAGGCCTGGCATGGAGGCATTCTCAGAGAAAAAGGTCCCACTGTTGCTAGGATTTGATCTCAAGTAGCTTCCTTGAATATGTACAAAATATAATGGCAGTGTGATGGAGTCGGGAGGCTTAGAGTCATGACTTCTGAATGTACAATTGAAAGAAGAAACCCTGTTCTGGAAGAACTGCCCTCACTATCTAACACAGTGAAAACATTAAAACATAAAATCTTATAGAACATGTGTGTATGACTGGATTTATGGAAGCTATTAATCTGAAGTGTAGCTGCATAATTGATGACATTATGTGTTGCATGAATCTAGCCACTATGGTTGATATATAAATCCTTAGCTGCTTGCCTTAACCTGGTCAACCATAGTTAAGAAAAAAACAACCTGCTGGCAAACCACGAATATGCATTTTTCTGACCCTTTTGCAAATATTTTTGATCACTCTCGTAACTAGTAACATGTGCTATATGTTAACCTTCTAGGCTTCTGAAAACACAGAAAAGGTTGATTATGCATCCTTCAGGTTTTCTACCTTAAATGACCAATCTATCTATGCTAATGTGTGAGAAGAAGACCATCAAGCCACTCCTGAGAAGATCTCATTATATGAACTGAAAAAGAAGGATTCAGAACCTCCTCCATCCTCCTGTTCCAGCTGCTCTGATAGAAGAACACAACTCTTCTGCATCACTTACATTACTGCAGAGATGCAATAAAATAAAGACCATCCTTTTGATCTAAGTGGAATGGCACTCCAGAGCCATCCCCAGCCAACTTCTGTGTTAAGCCAAAGTATCTAAAAACTGTCCTCCTGGACTACAGCATCTATCATTCCCCAGCCAGGCCACCCATTGTTTTGTGTGATATGTTTCATCATTCAACACTTTGAAAATCCCCTGGATTTGCTCCTCCCTTTGAACAAGCTTGCCAATAGCCTCAGGATTCATTCAAGCACATGGACTATTTAAATCCACCAGTGTACCTAAGCGATTCTGCAGGTAAAGATTAGTATCTGAGTCACCTGGCAGGTAAACCTCCTTGCTTAGTTTTTTTTTTTTTTTCATCATCAGTTGTAGCAGAAGGAAATAAAAGCTATAGATTTCCTCTACTGGTTCTGCTGTGTTTGGTTCTTGTTCTCATTTCAGCTGGTTTTTGAGTTCCTTCCAACTAACCAAGAGGATATGTGCTATAATGTAAAATGTCTGCACCAAAAGCTGTAAAATGGTGTGTAGGAAGTTAGTGGGTCTTTTGGCCCAGAAAGCTTAAATGTCCCTGTGAGGAGCAATCCCCAAAAGAAATTCCCAGCCTTTTCCCAAACCGAAAGGGACTGGCTCTTGGAAACAGGCACCAGAAAGCTTCCCCAAGGCAAGGAGACAAGAGGGCCTGGGTTGTCATAAAGAGGAGAGGGAATGAAATTCCCATGAGAAGAAATAAGCCAAGACCCTTAAAGAGGTAGAGAGCCTGGAACCAGAATGAGAAGGCTGGGAATGTGAGGGCATGAGATTCTACAGCTTTCTGAAGAAGAGTTGGAATCGGACCTTTCCAGAAGGCCTTTAGCGTTTAGCACATGGGGTGTCAAACTCACTGCATCACATTGCTGTCACATGATGATTTGCGACATTTTCCCCATTCACAGAGTTGGGGTGGGCATGGCCTGCACGTGACACATATGGCCCATGGGCCATCAGTTTGACACCCCTGGTTTAGCAGTTTAGAGAAGTCTTGGTCAACCTCAATGAATTTAAGATGTGTGGACTTCAACTCCCAGAATTCCTCAGACAGCCATTATTGTTTGTTATAATGTACAGTGATTATACTGTTACAATTACATTATACAGTTTATTATACAGCTTCACTTGCTTTATACTATTTTTTTGCAGCACAATTCCCTTAAAATATTAATATGGCAGGAAAAAGGCTTTTAATGCTATACAGCTAGTCCTCAACTTATTTTAGTTCATTTAGTGACCATTGAAAGTTACAACGGCACTAAAAAATGACTTAGGACTGTTTTTCACAGTTATGACCTTTGCAGCATCCCCATGATCATGTGGTCAAAATTCAGATGCTTGGCACTGACCTTTGCAGTATCCCAAGGTTATGCGATTACTTTTTGTGACCTCTGGCAATCAAAGTCAATGGGGAAATCAGATTCATTGAACAACCAGGTAACTAATTTATCACTTGCAGTGATTCACGTAACAATTGTGGCAAGAAAGTTTGTAACAATGGGGCAGAATCCACTTAACGAATGTCTCACATAAGAACAGAAATTTTGGGCTCAGTTGTGGTCTTAAGATGAGGACTACCTCTATTTCCTAAACATCAAGCAACAGCATTAATTTTCAGAAATACTGGAGACACCTAGGGCAAGAATTTTCCTCCAGAAAAGTTGAGAACCTCTGCCTGAGTCACCAATAGACCTAATAATTTGGTCCAGAGGGATTCAATCAAGTTCAGGTGAAGCATTAATGCCACTCTATAAAGCAGGGGTGGGCAAACTTTTTGGCTCGGGGGCCTCATTGACTTTTAAAATTTGACAGGTGGGCCGCCACTTGGTGTCGAAATGCCTGTCATTACAAGTCAAATCAAATGAATGCAATCATTCAATCATTCACATCAAAGCTTAATTCTGTACCAATCTTCGGTGGGCCGGATTAAAAAGACCAACGGGCCGGATGTGGCCTGTGGGCCGTAGTTTGCCCACCCCTGCTATAAAGCCTTAGTAAGGCCACACTTAAGAGTACTGCATCCAGTTTTGGTCACCACACTATAAAAAAGATGTTGGGACTCTAGAAAGAGTGCAGAGAAGAGCAAGAAAGATGATTAAGGGACTGGAGGCTAAAACATGAAGAACAGTTACAGGAACTGGGCCAGGGGTGGGATTCTACAGGTTCTCACCTATTCGCTAGAACCGGTTGTTAACATTCTAAGCAGTTCAGAGAACTGGTTGTTAGAAGAAATTATTGGCCTATCCTGTAAGGAAGGCAGGAAGGAAACATTCTGGTGTTGCTTACAGAAACTGCCTCTCCGAAAACCCTTTTTTTTTTTTGAAACAAATTTTATTAATTTTAAAGACAAACAACACATCATTAACCATTAAGTACATAAAACCTCTTAACATTATAAATTTTTACAAGTCGGATAAAACATTATTTTTATACAACATAATTCTAATTTATCCCATTTCCATATAGACACATAAATATCTTTCAGCAAATTTCTCATTATTTCTCTTTACTCTTATTCAATTTCATTTCTTTTCTATATTTATCCATTTTATAGTCATCATATTCATTTCTTTCTGGCTTGTTTACAATTATTCTCATCTAACATTCCTCCTAGGTTTTATTGATTTTTTTTTTAAAAAAAAAAAACAAATTTTATTAGTTTTACAAAAGACACAATACACAAACATACAAAACACAAAACATAAACAAAACTAAAAGATCTTTTCTGAAGGTTGTCTGATCCCGGGTTAAAACTCTTCACACAGACACAAATTCAAACATCATATTCATCCCATATATCCTTCCATATCTTATTATCATTTTCTTTTTTATATATATATATAAAAACCATTTTTATCAATTTTATAAAAACAATGCACAAAGAATCAAGGCATAACAGCTTATAAATTCTTTTCTAGGAAAAAATAATAATAAAAGACCAATAGAGCATAACAATTCCAAATCATAGTATCAATACTTTATCTATTTAACTTCATATCTTATCCCCACTTCTCCTTTTCATCCAAATTATTTCTTATTAATTAAAATTTTATTGCCTTTTATCAATATACAAAATCCCCCCCCCCAAAAAACCATATATATCCTTCCATATCTTATTACCATTTTCAATAACATTCTTTGTCTGTTCTATTTCCAATTATCCATTCATCTTTTTTCTTTTACTATACTTCTCCTATACACCAATTGGAGTAATGTCTATAACTCATTACCCTAACTTAAAAATACTTCGTATAACAATTTTTCTTGGGATTCTGTTTAAAAAATTCTAAAATTACATAATGAATTTTATACTCTAAATACACATGTAAAAACACAAAACTTATGTACCCTCCAGAATCCCTCTTTTATCCTAAATTAAATTCACCCATTGTCTCTAAATAAACTTTTTTTCTTTAGGTCTTGCTTCCCCCCATTAAGGCTTCTCCTCTCCCCCTTTCTCTCTTGCTTATTCTTCTCCTTGCCCTTTTTACCCCTTTGTTTTTTCTCCTCACTTTTCTTACTCCTTTTCCTTTGCTTTCTAACCTTGCCTCCACCTTTTCGCTCATTTTTCTCTTTTTTGGTTGTTTTTATAATTCTTAAAATCCCCTTTTTCTTATCCTTTTTCTCCTCCTCTCCGGAAGGGACCCATTGTTCATCAAAGATGGCTTCTTCTTCCTCTTCTTCCTTGTCCCAGTCCTTCTGCTGCGTAATCAACTTTTCATAAGTACATAACGCCATTTCTAAGAATTGAAACAAAGTGCCCAAAGTATCTTCTTTTTTATATTTTTGATATTCAGTCTTTAATTCATCCACAAACAATGCCATTATGAAAAGAGAAACTTTTCCCAAAACAACCACAAGTATTTTTAATCAAAAACAATTTTAAAAAAAGTTCCAAAAGTTAATACTTTTCTTCCTTCTTCTCTTTCTCTTTCTGGGGTTGATGTTTAATCAAAGAGGTCCAATTACCATATATCTTTCTTTGGGATTCTAGGCAATCTCCTCCTTTTTCAGCTTCTGCTCCAATTTTTTTTTCCTCTCCCTTCCCACTTGCAATGTCAATTTTAAATAATCAGAAATCCATACCTCCAACAAGGGTTTTCCAATTTCTTAAATTTTTCAATGTCCAAGAATCCTTTTGTCTCTTAGCTTCAACTCTCAAAACAATTCACTTTCAATGTCCAATATATCCAAACATTTCTGCTGTTTCCATGGGGTGGGAGAGTAAAGAAAGAAAAAAAAAAGTTCCCTTTAACAGCTTCTCCGCCGCTTTCGCTCTTCTTAGGGATACAATGTATCCTCCAGCAATTCAAACAGCTCAATTCCAGGCAATTTAAAAGATGTTACTTGACCCGGCTCAGGCAAAACTTTCACTCTTCACATTTCCTCCAGCACAATCTTACCCGGTTGCTAGCTTCTTCGTGGCGGCCATTGCTGACCGCCGCTCCACCGCCTTGGGAAAAAGGGGTTTTTCCGGAGAAGGGGGGGGTCTGCGACACCCCCACCTCCCTGTCCGACTCCCCTCTCTCTTCAGCTGTCCCTACAGGGCAGCCATATCCCCCTGACCCATCTGGATCGGGGGTACCTCGACGGCTAGCACAGCAGGAATCGCGAGCTGTCGCGAATTCCTGCTGCCCCGAAGCCACGCGAAACCGGAACCCTCCGAAAACCCTTATTACATTCTTGACAGGACTAGATTTCCTGTCTCTGGAACTTCTCTGGAGGTTTTTTTCCCCTCCTTTGCTGGTACTTTGCTTGTGTGGAGTGACCATTCAAAGTTACAATGGCCCTGTAAAAAGTGACTTATGACCATTTTTCACACTAAAGACTGTTGCAGCATCCCCACAGCCATGAGAGGCCAGGCGAGATGATACATGCCTCAATGTGAGTGATGTTGAGTTGGCCACGCCCAGCCAGTCACATGACCACCAAGCCATTCCCACCAACTAAGCCACACCCAAAGAACCAGTTGTTAAAAAATTTGAATCCCACTGGGCATGGCTAGTTTGGTGAAGACAAGGACAAGGAGAGGCATAATAACAATGTCCCAATATTTGAGGGGCTGTCACAAAGAGGAGGGGGTCAACTTATTTTCCAAAACAAAGCCGGACAAGGAATAATGGTTGAAAACTGATCAAGGGGAGATTCAACCTGGAAATAAGGAGAAATTTTCTGACAGTGGGACTAATCAACCAATGAGACAGCTTGCCTTCAGAAGTTGTGAGAGCTTCATCACTGGAGGCTTTCAAGAAGAAATTGGACTGCCATCTGTCAGAAATGGTTTAGGATCTCCTGCTTGGGCGGGAGAGTTGGACTAGATGACCTACAGGGTCCCTTTCAGTTCTGTTAATCTGTTATGGGTTTAGCAACCCTTGCAGTTCCACAGAACAGAAATGGTGACTGGACAGATATCAAGCATTACTGTAGTTATATTAAGTGGATTAACTGTGTTCTTTGCACCTTCTTCTGCCGTGATTGCAAAAGCAAAGGACTGAGCTTGTTCTGGGTGTTGCCTCATCTAAGACCCACAATGAGTTTCTGCTTCTTGAATAAATGTCACTAATGAAGATTGCCTGTTCCCAGATGCTGTATGTTGACTAGCTGGAAAATAAAGCAGGGCTGTAGCTGAAGCCTGAACATGTCAGTGATTCATATTTGCATTCCCAGCTTCTGATACAAATCAGAAATTGTCCTCTCTTTGTTTTGAAAATTAAACTCCTGTCCCTGGCTAGTCGTAGAACTAGAGGTTGTGTTAAACTGGAAAGAGAGCCAATATCTCAGGACAGAACGTCTTCCCTGGGGAGATTCATCTCAGCAAGCCAAATAGAGGTTGCTATTCAAGATTGCATGGAGAGTACTTGCCTATAAAGTAGGACACAATTGAGCAGGTTGATGTCATTTCTGGTTTGATGCCTGGTCACTGTTACTGGATGATTCGATTCAAGCTGCTTTAAGGATTCAAGCTTCCCTGTGTCCACAGAGATGGGAAGTTGATCTCCAGCAGCTTCCATCCACTTTAAGTCCACTTTAAGTCTAGGGAGATGTCCAACTGTGTTACCCTGTTATGGCTGACCACCAGCAGCAGAAACAGTCCAGCTGCTTGCTCTTACTGGAAATATTAGAAGAACTTCATGGCCTGTCTTTCTCAGATTCAGGAAGAGCTCTGAAAATGGTCTGTTCAAGTTCCATTTAAAGCAAAGACACTTTCTCTAATGTTTGCCCAGCAGCAGTAAGTTTTCCCTCCAGTTTTTCATATTCTAAGTCATTAATAAAGGTCTAGAAGATATACAATAGGGATGTGGTGATCTAGCGATTAAGACACTGGGCTTATTGACTAGAAGGGTGGCCGTTTGAGGCCCAAGCACCACATTATAGGGTGAGTCCCCAGCTCCTGCCAATCTAGCAGTTTGAAAGCAGCATGCAATTGCAAGTAGATAAATAGCTACCACTTTGGTGGGAAGGTAATAGAATTCCATTTGCTTCGATGTATAGTCATGCTGGCCACGTGACCATGGAAGTATCTTTAGACAACACTGGCCCCTCAGCTAGAAAACAAAGATAAGCACTGCCTCCTAGAGTCTGACATGACTGGGTGGGGGGAAAATTATCTTTCCTTTTTTCAGAAGAGTACCGGACTCTCGTGGTGTCTCATCTGATTCCCGTCTCAATGAACACTGGATACGGTCATTTAAGAGCAAACAGACAGAGACATTCAGACAACCAAGAATAGTCTTCCAAGCCTAGGCAAGCTTTCCACTCTTATTAACATCTCTTTGCAGAGCATGTCTTTTGAATGCTATGTACAGCTTTACTCATCACAACTTTCCAAATGAATATTGTTTGAATCATAGAGTTATACAGTTGGAAGAGACCTAACTGGTCCAATCTCTTACTCTGCGGACTAAATCTTGGGATGCAATCCTCCATTAAAAATCTGAAATTAACAGTGCATGTATAGGAGAAAGTTGCACACCAAAATACACAGAGAAGGGGGAAATGCATACAAAATTTTTTGCAGTTTTAACTTGAAAATAAGCCAATGAATGGATTTAAGAACCAAATATTTATGAAGCTGAACTGTATTGCTATATTAGAATTGGGCAGGGTTCCAGATATAAAGAGTAAAATGTGATCCAGAGTGCATGTGGCTATATATAGAGCAATTCTGAGGAACATCTTGAATCAGATATTTCTTTTCCTGAGGTTGTATGCCAGGCATGGAGGGCAACTGCTGAGTTCTTGGGAAAACTGGGGTGGGTTGCTTGCAAGGGTCTCCTACCAGCCCCACTGCATGCTCACTCACATTCTGTTTCATAGGTTACTCTTTGACTCCAAATACTGTATTTGTAAAGCCTGGAAGGAAATGGGTGGGCTGGATAATCCTATTACAAGCCAAATGCACTCAGAATATCTTTCTTGAAAATTGGAGCCAGGGAGTTGCCTGGTTGTTTAAACTGCTGGCTGTCTTAAAAAGGAAGCAGAACAATGCATATTGTTATATGTCTGCCATTCCATTTTTCAATGTAGAATTCCTCCGCCCTCAAAATAGCCAGAAAACCTGAGCATCCCATTATCTGATCCTTGGTTACACAATACTGATTCTTATATATAGATATAAAATTTAGAAACCACCCATTTCGCTCACAGAACAACTCTGTGTTGTTTGATTAGCTCTCCCACAAAAGGAAGACCTTTAGCATTAAACTGCTATACATTATTAATTCTACCAAGCTTTTCCAATATGACTTTATGGTTTACGCTTTCCTTGCAGGATATTCACTCATTTCCCTTTTCCTTTGGGGATCTATAGGAAGGCTAATTTGCAATGTGACGGAGGCCTTTCCCTATTTTCCATTTAGCCAAGATATAGTTATCCAATGTTGGTTAGACAAGCTTAAAGAGAAATATGTGAAATTTCTGTGAGGAAATACTGTTAACCCAGAATAATGGACAAAATGCAAAGAAGCAACTGAGTCGCTTTGTCCAGTCAGAACCATAAAGCTTCCTGATTCTGTAATAGGTCCACTTGACTGCCAGAATCAAACAGAACTTAATATCGGCCCATAGGCTCACTGTTCTAAAATACATTACAATGCAGCTTGATATTGTTCATCTCCCTGTTCAAAATGATCATATCCCTTATCTGGATTTATACTCTCAATGAAATATTCTAAAATTAGCTCTCACATTGGATAACTTTAATAGGGTAGGGAAAAGAAAGAATGGCCATTCTGGACTGTTCATTAACTCTGATCTGGCCATGTTTTGTTACAATGGTTCTTTTATATTTGTGCAAGATTTTTGGTGGGGGGTGGGTAGGTGGCTTCTAATCCTAAAGTCTGATTGTATTTAGTTATGCCAACTATTCCTCCACTTTTCTCCATATTTCCTTCTTTCTCTGCTATGCTAGATAAACTATTATAGTGCTTATATCAGTTAGAATTATGGCAGTACTGAAATATTTCACATATTTCTCTTTAAGCTTGTCTAACCAACTCAAAGCTAGATTTGTACTGCTAACTAAGTTTCCCAGTTTCATTGGATTATACCTAGATCCAATTTGTTTAACATCTGATCATAGATTATCCTTATTCTTCCATAAGAAGCTCTAGAACTAATTTAGAAATAATGTTAGATCTATGTAATTCCCAACCATTAGCTCTGCTTGAAAGTTAAGTCATTAGTTCGGTTCTAATTTATCTACAATCAGGACCTTTTCTTTTGTAATACCTCTAATTACACATTGTGGATCTTTTATTTTGCTGTTGGTGAGAATGCTTGCCTCATCCTACCATTTAATTCTCAGATTTCAGCCACAGGTCTTTTAAGGGAAATGGTGATATAGCAGGGCCCTCCCCTCCCCTTCTCTCCCTCCTTCCCTTTCTCTCTCTCTCTCCTCATATGATCAGAGCAGTAAAACTGCACAATGAACAAAGAAAGGAAAGAGGTAGTACATTGTGCCAAAGGCAACTAACAACCTTTCATTGATTTTCAGGGTGAAATATTTAAGCAGCACTAATTTAAGGCAAAACACCTTTCTTATTCCTTTTTCCTGACTGGGTCAAAAGGACTGGCTGCCTCAACCCAAATTTGAGGATTTATGCAAAAGTAAGCAAGCTCATTGTCAGCTTTGTGAGGTAGCATAGACAAGAAGCACAACCAGATGAACTAATTCTACTTTATTGTAAGGTTACATTGTTTCTGAATCTTGCCAATATGAAAATAATTTTTTTCCCCATTCCCTTCATATCCCAAGAATCTTGGAAGTGTCCCTTTGAAGATGTTTTCCATGCCCACATCTCTTCTGCTGCTCCTACCCAATTGCCTCTTCCCCAATTGTTCTCCTGATGTAGCTTTTCCCCCATACCCAAGATCATTCCCACATATCATTGATCTACCTATGATAACATATGTTTCACTTCACTGGATTGCTTTCCACCTTTCCAATGAAATGGATTCATTTTATTAAATTGAAGGGCTCTAGCAATATTTTATTTGATCCAGAGATTAAAACCGAATGGTTAAAAAAAAAGTGGTACGTTTATTTCTTGCACTATCCTAACACAAATGAAATAATTTGTTTTGTTTATTGGAGATCTAGTCCAATGTTCATTGAAGTCATTGGGTATCGCCCTCTATAGTTTTTCAGACAAGGACTGCAAGAGATTTTGGTTTTGCATACAATGACAAATCCTCCATGAGTAGAACTATATCCAGTTACCCTATATTCCTATTAAACACCCCTCTCCACCAAAATGTATACATTCAATTGATTAGGAGCCTATGTGGTGGATTTTATTTGTTTGTTTATTTATTATTTTTTTATAAATAATTTGAGGCAGCAAACATACCTAATGAGATGAAGCTTTATATGCCAGCAGTGCCTTGTTTGAAAGGATATGCTTTTAGTGTTGTTTATTATTTTATATAGGGCTATTGATCTCCCAGAAGATCGATCAAGTTGATTGAGTTGATTAATGAAAGGGATCAGAAATGTTTGGGGCTTCCCAGTCTTGTCCCCACAACATGTTAGGGATAGTAAGTGGTGGCAATTTGCTTGAAAGTGATATCAGGTGGGAGAGAAAATGAATCAGAGGATCTCACCAACTGCAACCTGCAAATGTCCCTCATTAAGCCTTTAGGACGGAGGTGGGGAACTATGGCTCCTTTATGACTTGCGGACTTCAATTCCCAGAACTCCTGAACCAGCATGGGATTCTGGGATTTGAAGTCCACAAGTCATAAAAGGGCCAACGTTCCCCACCCTGCTTTAGAATAACACCACTCCCTGGCCTAGTGGCTGAAGCATAATAAAATCTGGCAGTAGGGAAAGTGCAAATTACTACACTGAAATACTTTTCTAGCTGAATCAGAAATGGAGGAATGCATATTAGCAAAGCTGTGAAGAAATACTCAAAGAAATGGGTGCATTTAGAGATGTGTAAGTCCACAGCAGCTGAGGATGAAAGATTGCCACTCGGTCAGAGATGCAAATCTGTATCCCTTCATTACCTTCAATTTGTATATTTGGGGGGGAAAGGTCAAAGAAATGGGATATACATTCTTCCACTGTAACTTATCGATGCGCAGGGAAGTGGACCACATATAGCACAGTGTTATTTCCTACCAATATCCTGGTGACTGATATTTTATGTCCCTACTTTATGGCCATAAAAATCAGGTCATTGAGTCTTGCAGGATTCTGTTGCTGTCATTATCACCTTGCAGAATAAAGAAAAAACTGTTCCTGTGCAGTTTCAATATTATTATAGTAAGGGCTATCAAATATAGGCTACAGAAATACAAAGGGCAAAAACAGATGTACTTCTTAAATTCCACTGAACAGTCCTTCCATTTTCTGTAGCCTCGATCAATTTTTGATCTTGCAGCCCAACAATGATTTTTCCTTTAAAAAGAAATGAAGATAGTAACACAAAGGTTTTGTGCACTCTACAAATTTCCTTCTGTGAGGGTGATGGACAGTTTTTAAAAAATGATAAATAAAATCATACAATACTAACTCAGAAAGAAAATTTAAATAATTTTACCTGTTTTATTCTTAAAATATTAAGGGTGGTGGAGATGGGGGAAAAATAGATCAGTAAGAAAGCTTCACTTATTGATATTACCAGTACCTAGCAATTCTCTCATTTACTATGTTTATTAAATTTAATGGATTGGAGACTGACTTCAGCTTAAAGTGTTCAGGGGGAAAGCAGTAAAGTCCAACCCAAAACTATAATAACAGCAGGGAAAAGATCACCAATATATTAATATTAGGAGCAGAATCCAAAAACTGAAAATAGTTTTTTTTAAAGGTTAGGGCAATTTTACTTTTGTAAATGTCAAAAAGTACATGAGGGTTTGAGATGGACAAGTTTGTCAGGGGAAGAAATCATAAAACCGTGAAGCATCACAATTGGACAGGAGAGACTCTAATAAACAGTCTCTCCATGTAGAAGACGGTCTTTCTCATAACTCTTTCAGCCTCTGGTTTTTTGCTCTTGCAATAGCTACTGGGAGGGAGATAAGTTAAACCAAGAAATTGTTGTACATCCCCAAACTATCCATAAAGCTCTATTGGACTCTTGCACAAGCTGCTGCCTTTAACATGTGCTAGACTACAATTTCATTTCCAACAATATGAGCAATAACCATGCTGGCAAAGGATGAACAACATTGCTATCTGATGCATGACTTTCCCTCTCCCATTAATCTCATCTTATAAGATACTATATGGAGGTGATAAGAGAACTATCTATCTATCTATCTATCTATCTATCTATCTATCTATCTATCTATCTATCTATCTATCTATCTATCTGGTAGATTAAAAATAATCAGTCATAAAACCATAGGCTTGGAAGAACCTCAGAAGTCAATAAGCCAACTTCTTGTTCAATGCAGAATCAGTTAAATATTTTTTTAAAGAAGTTTTTTAAAACCTGTCTTTAGTATGTTTTATAAATAACTTATAGCAGCAATACCAAGTACTCCTTCCTTCTCCTATTTTTCCCACAGCAAAACTCTGTGAGATGGGCTGAGAGAGAGTAACTGGCTCAAGATCAGGCAGTACCTTAACTGGTAGACAAAACTGACTCTTTTAGAAACTGGATCTTTTTTTAATCTTTTTAGAAGAGAGTTATCCAACACTGTTGGAAAACTTCTAGTAAGTGGAGCAGAGCACACTGTGATGCAACTTGTTGAATGGCTGATAGTTTTTATCATCAGGAAATTCTTCCTAATTTTCAACTTGAATTTATATGTTTATAAAAGTGAGCTCCTGCCAAGTTTTTCACATGGATGGCAAAATCTATGAAATTATGCATTTCATCCAGCCAGATCACAAACATCTAATGTAATGCTTATGATTAAATCTTTATAATGAAAGGTCTCCTTAATTGTTGTCAGCTTTCAGACAAGTATTCTCTGTGGAGAAATTATGGTCTGGAGCCAAAGCTTCTCTACCAGCCAAGATGATTCAGGGTTTGCACAAGGAAATTTTGAAAGGCAGTTAAGACCAAAATGTGTAATTATCAAAAATTCATCCACTCCCAATTGGAAATCCCCCATGTCCTGCCTAATGGGGCACCTGTTGTTGCCAGCAAGGAAAGAGTTGGTAACCAGCCACAAACATTCTTCTAGAAATTAAAAAAAAATCTTGTTCAATATCTTGTTTGCCAGATCAGGGGAAGGATCCACTAATTAGGGACTGTGTGTTCATATGTCTATCACTTTTTGAGGACCTCTGCTTCTTCCCTTTCTGATATACCTTAATTGGCTGAAGAATATGCTTACATCTTAATAGCCAGGAATGTTGATATATACTAAGTTGTAAAACATTCATATCCCTTCTGTATTTTCATTTTTTTTTTTTATTTTAAGCTGTGGGAGGCATAAACAATAGCAAGACAACAACATATATAGTTTAGGCACACCTGGCTGTGATCCAAAAGCATCTTGCTTTCTGCCAATTTGAAAGACATCTCTTAAAATCAACAAAAGATAAAGTCATATAGCATTAGGAGTTTGGTGCATGGCTTAAGGTTTTATGGAAAAGGATTCCCAGTGAAATCAGCCTACAGCAAGGGTCTTCAAACTTGGCAAGTTTAAGACTTGTGGATTTCAACTCCCAGAATTCCTGAGCTAACATGACTGGAGGAGGAATTCTGGGAGTTGAAGTCGACAAGTCTTAAAGTTGCCAAGGTTGGAGGCCTCTGCTGTAAACTTTTACAGCCCTTTGGGAAAAGAGATGAGGAAGTGGTGGTGTTTCTGCTTGGCTGCAATTGCTTTTACAAAGTGCAAACAGCAACCTCAGCTTTACTTCCTCACGCTATCTTGTTTTTTAAAGTCTGAATTTCCTCTTCCTTTAACTAATATATGCCTCTTGAGGAGATGTAGAGACACAAGATGGCCACTAGAAGCTCTGAAAGCAAGAAGCAGATCAGACTGGAACATTAGTATAAAAACTTCCCCTAATCTTACTGCTTTCAAATGTATAAAATATCAAATTCTTGGTATGTATTCATTATTTTTTTAAAAAAATTACAAGTAATTTATCACAACTTCCATGTTATATTGATTTTGGTCCAAAATATCATTTATTTATACATTCATTCACTCAAATTTGTTTTGCTTGACGATAATCAAAAGACTCTCATAGATTCTTGCATAATAGATTGAGAACTAGATTGAGATCCTCTGAGTTAGGTTCCCAATAACATAGCTCTCAACTTATTTTCTTAACTCTGCAATTATGACAATTCTCAGAGGTTGTAAACAGCGGCACTGTGGCTGCAGAGAGGTTTCCCATCAGTTGTTAACTTTCAGCATGCTGTAGCATAGTTTGTTCATAAACTTTGGACTGTCTGTCTGTAGAAGCATGCTTGCTAATGAAGTGTTTTTAAGTATTGTATCTGTTATTTTAAATGTATAATCTTTCAAAATTAAGAGCCGTAGTGGCACAGTGGTTAGAATGCAGTATTGCAGGCAAACTCTGCCCACTTCCAGGAGTTTGATCCTAACTGGCTCAAGATTGACTCAGCCTTCTATCCTTTCAAAGTTGGTAAAATGAAGATCTAGATTGTTGGTGGCAATATGCTAACATTTGTAAACTACTTAGAGAGGGCTTCCTGTAAAGCACTATGAAAGTGTATATAAGTCTAAATGCTGTTGCTAAAATGGGATAGTTTTGTCAGGTAGCAAGATAAAAACTAAAGGTAATATAGAATATGGCCATCTGGAGAAAATCTAGAAATATGAAGAACCAAAACTTTTGGTTTTAAAAAGAGCATCTAGATGTGATGAATTCAAACTCCAATCATCTTGAAACAACATTGCCTGAAAATGATGGGAGTTCTGATCCAAGTGTTGTCATCACTTCATGTGAAGGACATGAATTTGAAGAAGGCTGCTATAGTGGCATCATTTCAAACCAGGAACCTTACAAATTAATTGGGAGACTGATTCTTATTATCTATGCCAACCTTCTCTTTTCATATAGATAAATTTCATCCATATGAATCCACATGTTGTCGGTGTGATAACAACTGGTACAAAGTAGATATCTATGATGATCCTCAGTCATCATCCAGGTTGTGGTTGTCCCAAAGGTGCATTTTCAAGAGGTAATTGGACTTTCTTTGTTTTTTTCTTGAAGACATTTCGCTTCCCTTCCAAGAAACTTTCTTTGGTTCTGGCTGAATGGTGGAGAATGGAAGGATTCTGTGAGGAATATAAATCCTTCCATTCCTCACCATTCAGTCAGAATTGAAGAAGCTTTTTGGATGAGAAATGAAACACCTTCAAGGAAAAACAAAAGAAAGTGTAGTTGTCTCTTCAAAAAGCATCTTTGGGACAAAGTAGGTCTCATATGAACAAGTATGCACAGTTAGCATGAACAAAGCCTTACTTTAAAGACAGAACTTTTAGAATGATTGGAACACACTGTTGGAGGATTACAATATGATACCATAACCTTTCCCAAGCATGGTGTTCCTGAGTTTCTTCAGTCTCTAACTATACATATTGATTTGGCAAGATCTGCATGAAGATTCTGTTCATTATATTGCATAAGGATATTGTTTTAAAAAATACAATACCTTGGTTAGTATAGCATATTTGGGGATTTGCAGATGTAAAGTCAGAACGTATGGCCTAGACTTCCACTCTGCATTTAAAACTCACATTGGGCTGCTCTTCTGCTTAAAAATTTATACTACAGAATTAAAACTGCCATAATATGATTAATGATGGCTTTCCATAAAAGGCTTTAGTTACAGAATGGAACAATATATCTTACTTGGAAAGTTTCCCAAAAAAATCACATTAGATTCCATTATTGCAAAGACATCCTGACATCCTATTTTCTTTTACATTTAATCTCTTCCTTTGTATCTGCTTCCCAAATTATCCTTGTTAGAATTGGGAAATAAACATAGGCCTAATGGTTATTCAACAGCTGTGTTGTGTTTACAATACAGTAGACCCCAAACAGAACTATTCTTCATGATTTGCTGACAAAATGAAAGGTTTTTGGGTTTTTTTGCAAAACTGTTCTTTGTGGAATTCTATAAATACAACCAAAGCCTGGCACAAATGTCCCATAAAATTCAGCACTCATGCTCACTATCTAGGGCTTGCAAACACCGCATATATTTACAGTTAAGAGTTCTCTTAGATAATATTGTGCTTCTATCTACAACTCAACAGCAACAGACTAAGATTGCTAAGAAGCGGCTCAACAGTACTAATTTAGGGAAAAAAGAACATTTGGGTTTATATTAGAATTTTTTGCATGAAAACAACAGAATTAAATTAAACTACCATGACTGAGTTCACTGAGTTCAAGTTGATGGGGTTAGTTAGTCTCAACTTCCTTAACTTCCTTTTAAGTTAAAAGGAAAGGTACAATTGCAATTAACACAATTTCTTTTAGCAACACTGATCTCACCCTCTCTCCTTCTCTTAAAATAAACAAGCTATACTTAAGGAGACCTGCAAATTCTAAGAAGCTAAGTATTTATTTGTCCCGCACAACCAACTTGCAAAGTATCATATCCACAGGATAATAAATAAAAATCCCTTTAAACTGACTTCTCAGCATTTAGCAATCTGCTCTTTTCAAAAGTGCCACTTCCTTGTTTATGTTGCTTCGTGCAAGCTCTAAAATATTGTCCCACTTCCATCTCTATGTTTTCTCCCACCCCCACCTCCAATCCCAGATGTACATACCTTATGCAGTATATCTTCATTATAGTAACTAGTATTTTGGATACCAAACTCATTGGCACCCAGCTCGGAGTAGGCATAAGGACACCCAGCCCCACTCTGATATCCCCAGTAAGTCTCCATTCCTTTTTTTTTGAGATGGATTTTCTTGCGTCAGTGCTAAAAGCAAACAGCTCCAGGCCAAACCTCAATGCAGCAAGCAAGCACAGCTCTAGCCTGCTACGTTTCCCTCTTCGTCCGGGAAAGGGAAAAGTGAACATGAAACAAAAACGGCAGGTGGGACGGGAGAGAAAATCGCAAAGAGCTAAAGAAACTAGGAGCCCCGAATCTTCAGTAAGGTTCAAAAGATGGCAGAGGCCGGAGCGCTTTCAGCACCAAGGTTAGCTCCCGTGTCAAGATTCGAAGAGTCACCGCAAAGTCCGAACGCATCGTAACCCTTCCAGCGCCGTTCATATAACACCGGTCTGCAGCACTAATAGCACAGCATCCGAGATAAACTGCGGGGAGAGGGAGGGAGGGAGGAAGGAAGAGAGAGAGGCACCGCAGTCAAGCTTTCGGTGCGGTCCCTTTAATTTTCTAAACTTGAATAAACATTGAGTCTTTCCCTCTAACATCACACTGCCCCTTGGGTCCTGCTCTGGCACTACCAGCAACTTTCTAATCTATCACTGCGGGTTTCAAGATAAATCAAAGGGATATGAATAGCTGTTAAAACGTTCAACTGTAGGGTTCTTTCCCCCAGCCCCCATGTCCTGCAGAATTAGGTAAGAGTTATCGGATCCTACATCTAATGCAGCAAATAAACATGTGTGTTCCTTCCACACAAAAAGCACAATATGTATTTCTGGATTGCTGATGTATGGCCTTAGTTATGCAATCAGGATGTGTGATAGTGAAAAGGAAGATGTATTGTATTTACAAATGCTGTGGAAAAATATCAGAAGCCACTTTTTTGTATTTTTTTCCTTTCTTTTCCATTTTTCTTCAACTCCCCACCACCACCGCTTTTTGCCTCTTCTTTGGTTTCTTTTTTCTTCTTCCTTACTTTACATTAGTTTGTGTTAGTTTTTATTTTCTTGTTTAAAGATTTAATAAAAAATTGTATTATTTGAAAAGAAAATGAAGATGTACTATCTCTTTCCAAATAAAATAGCCACACTTGGAAATCTGTGTTGGTTGAGAAGTTGTGGACTCCTGTAATTCAGCATACTAAAAAACTCTACATGGAAAATGGCTGGGGGTGGGATCACCTCTATCTTGTTACCTCTATATATCCAGGGGATCCACACAGAGTGGGCAATGGACATTCTCTGGGCCTCTTTCTTGAAGCAGTGGCATCTAATGGGACTTAGGATATGTCCCTTCTCTGTTATTGTGCCTGCCCTTTAAAAAGCACCCAATTTAGGCGGCCCAACCTTATTACACTTCTGAAGATCTCACCTTTTTTTTTTTGCTGTGCATTAGAGCAATATAGCAGATGGACCATTCTATTGTGAGAAGAGTTTCCTTTACGCAATGGAATAG
The DNA here is from genome assembly GCA_033807585.1 of Hydrophis major. Lineage (NCBI taxonomy): Eukaryota > Metazoa > Chordata > Lepidosauria > Squamata > Elapidae > Hydrophis > Hydrophis major. Next base: position 180,299,022 of record CM066329.1, read on the forward strand.
GACAACTTGCCATGGTCAATGCATCATGTCAACTTGCTGCAGCCAGCTGACTGTGGGACAACTCATCATGGGACAATTCAACATTTCAATTTAATTATTTAAAATAATTAAATTGTTTTTTGTAATTGACATTTCATTTTGTCCTTCCTTTAATGATTAAGCCTTTCCTTAATGATCCTGTTCCACCATTTCTTCAATATTAATGTAACTCTTGTCCCATGGCAAGTTGTCCTGGATGAGTTGGCCATGGCAAGTTGTCCTGCAGCGAGTTGGCCATCGTGGTGAGTTGTCATACACACTTCTGAAGATCTGGCTTTTTCCCACTGTACATTGGAGCAATGTTGAAGATTAACTCATTCTATTGTGAGAGGGAGAGTTTCATAGCCCCAATTATATTTTGATTGTATTCTGTTACATTTACGTTGTATTTATTTTTGCTTTATTGTTTTAACATTTTTTCTTGATGCACTCCACCAAGAATCACCTACACTAAGTAGGACAGTCTTATTTAATAAATAACTACCCAAAATATTTAGTAGGTGAATGTTTGTTCCATTCTGTTCTCATTTATTTGCTTGGTGTGAATCAGTTGACTGAACCTGGGGAAGTTGTCGGCTTGGAGGGTACCAGCTTGGGAAAAATATATATTGAGCTGTAGCCTCTCTCATTATTGCAGTTTAAGAAGTTTCTCTAACATGATGGAATGACATTATTTATTGTTTTGATTTGATTTGCTTTGATTTGTCAATCGCTTACAAGATAATAGGTATAAGTATAAACATGAGTTAATACAGAAAATAGGTACGAATAAATGGGGACAATAGGACAGGGATGGGAGGCACAATGGTGCACTTATGCATGCCCCTTATTATCATGGGCTTGTTCCCTACCTTTAAGCATGTCTGATTCTTCGCATGGCTCAACACATTACCTGATTACTCTGGAAAGTCATTCAAATGCACATAAATTTAACATGTGCTGTAGCCATCAGGTGATGGACATGCAGGAAGGAATTGGTCTTAAGGTCCCATCACATAAGACTGTGGCAAGAAAGAGTAAGAAGCTGGGGGACACTTAGGGAGTAACATCATGGGAGAGACATTTTTTAAATATAAAGTTTAGGCTGTCCTTAGCACCTTGGCACAGCTTAATCACATTTTCAGTACTTGTGTGATTGCTTGTGTGTATGTGAATGTGTATGCATGTGTGTACACCTACATACATCCATACATACACATACATTTACAAGATCTGGAAAACTCATTACTTTCATTCAAGGTACTTTGTTTTAAAAGTTGAAAAAGATCATCTCTGATGTTGGATTTCAGAAATGTAACATTTATAGGGGCAGAAATCCTCCATGAGGTTTTTTTTTCTCTCATTCTGAATCTGAAGGCGTCTAGCTTCTCAACGAGAAGATTTCATGAATGCATTATTCCATATAAATTAACAAAGTTCTCTGCTTCTCTACATCTATGGGTAGACTCATTAGATTATTTTGGGTGAGTTGTCTGTATCTTTTAAATAATTCAGTTTCCAGATTTCTAATAGGTTTATCACAAGAGTGTTCAATTTGTTCCAAAATCTGGGAAATAACAATAATACTTTTCAGTGTTTTCACATCTTCATCAAATTTCAATCTTTGGATGTTTATAGTTTAAAGTTTTTCTGGATTCCAGATATGCCAGGTTCCAGATTCAAAAATGTACTGTACAGCCTATGTGTTTAGATACTGAAGGGGGTTTCTGACCTTGATAGTTTTTTCGCAGACATTTCATTACCCAAATTAGGTAACATCATCCGTGCTAGTAGCACATCACTGAAGATGTGCTGAAGTTGTTATCTAGTTTGAGCAATTAAACTTCTGCAAGAAAACAACCAAGATATTAGCACAGTTGAGAAAGTCCAGAAATATTTCACAATATTTCCACTCTTCTACTTGTTACAGAAAACCTTATGCCACTAGACTCGCAATTCTAGACCTAGAAAACCTTGAATTACGCCATCTTCGGTCTGATCTAAGTATGGTATATAAAATCATACATTGCAATGACTTACCTGTCAATGAATACTTCAGCTTCAACCATAACAACACAAGAGCACACAATAGATACAAACTCAAGGTTAACCGCACCAAACTTGATTGCAGGAAATACGACTTCAGCAACAGAGTGGTCGATGTCTGGAATACTCTATCTGACTCTGTGGTTTCTTACCCAAGCCCCCAAAACTTTAACCTTAGACTGTCTACTATTGACTTCACCTCTTTCCTAAGAGATCTGTAGGGGGCGGGTATAAGCGCACCAACATGCCTACCGTTCTATTGTTTCTTTTATTTTTCTTACATGTACCCATTTCATGCATTCATAATTATGTATATACTTATACCTATTATCTTGTAAGCGATTGACAAATCAAATAAATAAATAAAATAAATAAATAAAGATCAGAGAACATCAAGGAACCCTCATTTCAACCCTGCTCTACAAATATTCTTTATTATTTAGATACTGACTGAAATTTCCCCATTAATTCAAAGCTAATTATTTCTTCTCATTTCATCTCCAATTGATATAGCTGCAATTAGTCTGGTGGAGTCTGGGGAAGCTGACATTGCTTTCTATTTACAATTTCAATCAAGGGCAAAAGCTTGTCTGTTATCCACTTTCATCTTTGTTCTCTGGAGTGTAGCTTTTCTCACACAACTTGGTTCAGGAGGAACTTTCTTCATTTTAGCTGGCATATCATTAAAATAACACTATATCCTAGGTATTGCTATGAGTGTTTGGGCATAAATCATTCACCACTAGACTATTTATACAAGCAATTGCATCCAGGGGCTTGGAGTGAGGTAAAGAAAGACAACTCCCTAGGCAGATGTCAAATTGGAAATCTGGGTGCAGAAACCTAGCATAAGAGATCACCTTGTGGGGGAGATCAGCGGCATAAAAATTTAATTAATCAATAAAGAGATACCGTGTGTATCAAGGAACAGGCAGAGGAAGAACCCGCAGTTGGAGATGCAGCAGGAGGTAACAGAGGAAGCAAAGGAGAGATCTGGTAGTGGTGGGAAGAGTCACAGCTTTTGAAGCAAGAGTTACATTCCCTCTTCCTATCCCCAGCCCCACTCCCAACCTCCAGCAACAAGCTTAAACGGAAGTGCTGAGACAAACTGCATGAGACAAAGAAGGGAGAGCGAAACAGAGGAAAGAATAAAAAAATGTTTGGAGTTGTCTGTGCAGCACTCTATATGTACAGTTTATTAAGGCAAGGTGACTTTATTTGATGCTAATGTCTAGGGTTGTTTTTTTTACCCCAAAGCAGAATGACTTTTTAGCGAGGAGGGGGTTCCTGTCCCCTTTTCCCATCACTTCCTCAATGATGCACGATACTGTTATAATGATAATGTCATGTTTTATATTTATAGTTGCCATTTGATGACCTGATTACTTTTTGACAGGAAAGTAAATTTAATTAATACGTAAAGTAAAATTTAATTAAGAAGCGTGGTGGTGGCAGCTGTTGGACTGCAGTACTGCAGGCTACCCCTGCTGCCTACTGGCTGCCGCAGGCAGTTCAAATCTCACCAGGCTCAAGGTTGATTCAGCCTTCCATCCTTCCGAGGTGGGTAAAATGAGGAGCCAGACTGTTGGGGGCAATAAGCTGACTCTGTAAACTGCTTAGAGAGGGCTGTAAAGCACTATAAAGCGGTATATAAGTCTAAGTGTTATTGCCATGGATACTTGATTTTAGTGATTTCTGTAACTTGATTTTGAAACTACCCTTGATATGACCATTTATTATTTTTAACTTTTGCTGCATGTCTGCCACCTAGTGACTCTTCAGGAAACCTATGACCAACTGCTCTAGCCATTTAAATCCCAATAAGCAAAGTCTCCTGATGTCACTTTAGCACTGAGTTTTGTAGAACATCAGCCACCAATCTCCCTCTTAATAAAATGCTCCTTGGAAGATCTTGACTAATTTTCTTTTACCTTTAAGTGCAAAAGTAGAATCTGTGCTGATTCTATATATCTGTATGATCTTCTTGTCCCCCTAGATGCTAAACTATGCAAAGTAATTAGACAATTATGGAAATAAACTAGCTGAAGTTTGGTCAGATAAACTAAACAAGCACCTTGCTTGGATTGCTTGGCCACCCATGCTCAAGAGATTAAAAAAGAAAGCAAAGCAGGGATGCTTCATGTTATAAATTCCAATCCCAAAGCATTTAATTAGTTAATTGAATTTCCTGGCAAGTGGCAGAGTTCCTTTGGCGTCAATGAGAGACTGTAGCTAGGGCAAAGGCTACAGAAGCAGGAGAAGGTGTGTTATATGGCTCTTTAGTAGACATGAATTCTGTGCTATTTCCAGGCTTCAACCACATGGTGAAATGAGTCCATGGCACTTCATTCATTTTAAGATGGTTACACCAATGTAATAAAAAGTAATTGCTTACTTTACTGCCCACTCCTGTATACTTATTGTTCGGGGTTTCCTGAACTATATTACCATTCTATAATGATCATGTTTTATGGAATCTAAACTTTCAAGCAGTGTTGCCTTATTTATTTTAGCCTGAAAAGAGAAAAAATAATAATATGCACATACATCAAATTATGTAACATCTTGTGTTAAAGATTTCTGGTGCATTTGTGCTGTAAATAATCAGAGACGATTCAGTCCTCCCATTTCTAGTAACTTTCAGTGAAGATGTAAAAAAAGATTTAGATTAAATCTGGTGGCTCTCTTATTGTGTCCAAAGTACTATCCAATCTGATAAGCTGCCCAAGAAGAAATATCCAACTGGTTCAGTTCCAAGCCAGGAGAAAGGCACTGGAGACAAAATGGAGGCTGGAGGCTGATTGGAAAAATGGTTTCATGATGAAGCAGAACCATCAAGCACATGGTCCTGGTGCAGCTGACCACATGGAGTTGAGAGTGAGGGGTATATATACTTTCTCTTGGGCTTTGCACTTGAGCTTCCTGTTCCTGTGCAAGAACATGTGTTCTATTGGCTGTGGTCAAACTCCCATAACGCCATTTGGGGTCATGTTTGTCTGAGTTAAATTTGGTTGAAGTTTGCTGGGTGATGCAATGTCCTCAGGAGATTGTGCAATGCAGTGAGCTCTGCTGCTAGATAATCCTATTATGTCCTGGAGGGTCATGTCTTAATTCCACTACCCTGGAGTTGAAGGTCTTTTGTCTTGTAAATAGGCTGGCCCAGTGCTGCTGGGGCTATTAAAAAGACTTGGGGGCTGCTTTCTGTCTTTAAAAACATGTCTCTCCTTTAGGGAAATATAATATTCTGGCTTTTTAAATATTTTTCAAAATATTTCATTCTTCTAGGAGGGATGGGGTTTCCCACACCTTCAGGCTCAGATTGCCCCAGTAACCTTTGCTCAAGGTGCTAATCTTTTAAAGATGTAAAGCAGCAACCCTCAACCTTTTGGGCACCAGAGACCAGTCCCATGGAGAAAGGTTTTTCCATGGAACAGAGGAGATGTGATTTTGTGTGCACCTGCATCCCATAGATGGGGCTTCACTTGTTGATGTGGCCTGTTTGCTGGCATACCGCAAACCAGGGCCAGTCCATGGACTGGGAGTTGGAGACCCCTGATGTAGAAATCTTGTCCCAATGAGATTTAGCAAACTCATAGTCATGGATTATTATTTTAGATATTGTCCCAGGTTCAGCTTACGGTTACTCACTCACACACTCATAGCCCTGGTCAGCAACCACACTTAAGTCACTTTCAACCAAACACTTAAGCACAAGAGGTTCTTTGGAATACATGGAGATCCAGTGAATTTAAAACAACAGCAAAATAGTGTATATTTGCTCTTTTTCACAAGTGCACACAGTTCCATCCACATTCGCTGGCAGGCACTAGCCAGAGTTTGGACCCAGGTTTTTTCAGTGTAACTTTGAACAGTCACAAGTGCTTGAAATTCAAAGATTACCTGTAAATTGGACTAGCAGTGCTGGCGAGAGGGATGTGGAAAGGTTTCCAGTGTTTTGATTCTACAATGGAAGCCCCACTCCCATTTTACCATGTCGGGATGTTGCATGGACACCCAAGAGGCTCACTTGTAGATGTTGCGGTCTTAACACAATCTACCAAATTGAAAAAAGTTGGTGTATACTTCTTTTTAAAAAAATAATGCCAATGTCATCCAATGCATACAGAGATGTTTAAGTAGTTTTTATTCATATATTTATAACAGGAGAGAAAAATAAATGTGTACAAAGCTTTGTACTTGGAGCACAATGAAATGTGTTAATTGTGCACCCAAAGACAAATGCATTCTAATAAGTTTATTATAAAGTGTTATTGTGCTTCAAGCTATTGGAGAGCTTTAGTGAGCCCATGGGTACCTTTTCCTTTGGATTATTTACAGATGCACTGGTCCTCAGTGTCCTCTGCCAGCAAACACCTCTGTCTCTCCAAAGAGACTTGCTTCCATAACACCCCTTAATTAAGGTTTGGGGGAGCGCTGCCTGGCTCTGTATTATGCATGACTACAGGCCCATTCTTTTAAAGTCTTTGTTAACGTTTAGGTTGGAAATGCTTCCCTGTGCTGTTCAATACATACATGTAAGGGCCTTCATCTACATGCATTGAACCATGTCCCAAACATGGATACTGGGCAAACAAATTTTTTTTCTTCTTCTGTTGAGTCTTGATTGTGTTGTCTTCATCTTATCCCAGCCCTTGAGGGAGGAAGCCTTAAGTCACCCTCAGCTGTATGTTCTCTGTTACTCACTCTGAAAAACTTCAAATATTTGAGCTTTGTCTCTTGAACATTTAGTAGTTGAAACATTTCTGGGTGGGCCCACTCGTGTTACAGAGAATGGATATCTAATATGAGCAATAATTAGTGAAGCAGGATTTGCAACTGCAACAGAAAGAAGATGTACAGGTCAGTGGTGGGATTCCACCAGTTTCCCTATCAGTTCGGTGATTGTGCACTTTGCACAGCTTTCCAAACAACTGTTCTGACCCAAACCTTGTTCCAAGGAAACAAACACAAAACAGAGGTAACAGCAAAACCTTCTGATGATTCTTTACAAATTCCGTTCTTTCACAGTTAAAAGGCTGTTTCAAACTAATTGTCTCTGATAAGAACGAGCCTTGCCAAGGTTGTGCAAGGCTGCCAAGAACACTGGATAAAGTTACTAAGAAATATTTCAAACACAAAGAGTCTCCAAACACCAACCAAAATATTCCAAACGCCCACAAGACTTGAGTGCGAAAACTTCTTTGCTTCCTGCCAAGAACTCCGGGTTCTCAGCTGGCTTTTATCTCTTAAGGGGGGGGGCATTACCTTGCAGCCTGACTCCTGAGTCGCCTGTGGTGCTGCAGCTGCTCTTTCCTTCGAGCAGCCCTGCGCACATGCGCACTGGGCACAGGCTCTTCGGGGTCCTTTGCATCACTGCTGCCAGCCTCCACAAACTCCAAAGACAGTGCTCCACTCCCTGATGGTCCTGGCCCCATCCCTGCATCATACGCAGGCCCCTCATCCGAGTCCTCGCTTTCTGAGACCTCAGCCATCTGCACCTGCTGCCGGCGAACCACAAGAACAACAGCTGAGACTTTGTCACTCCAATCAGCTAAGAGGGTAAAGAAGAGAAAAGCACAGGAGCAGGTGGGAGGGCCCGTCCTGCGCTTTTCTCTTCTTTATCCTCTCAGCTCTGATCATCAGAGCTTTTTTTTTACTACCGGTTCGGTTGAACTGGACCAAACCAGTAGCATTTCACCACTGGTACAGGTAGTTCTCGACTTACAACAGTTCATTTAGTGACCATTCAAAGTTACAACAGCATTGAAAAAAGTTACTTATGACCATCCCAGGGTCACATAATTTGCATTCGGATGCTTGACAACCGGTTCATATTTATGATGGTAGCAGCAGTCGGGAGTCATGTGATCACCTTTTTGTGATCTTCCAACAGGCAAAGTCAATGGGGAAGCCAGATTCACTTAGCAACAGTGTTACTAGCTTCACAACTGCAGGGATTCACTAAGCAACGGTGGAAAGAATGATGGGAAAATGATGGGAAAACTCACTTCATGAATTTCTCACTTAGCAACATAAATTTGGGGGCCAATTGTGGTCATAAAGTTGAGGACCACTTATATTTATAGGTGGCCCCCAGTTAATGATCACCATGCAAACTTATAACAGCACAGAACGAGTACTTGCAATTCATCCCCATAGTTACAAATGGAGTCCCTTCAGTCACACAGCTGCCATTTGTGGACTTCACTTCTAGCTTCTCATAAGAAAAGGCAATGGAGGAGCTGGGCAGGAAGTCACAAACTACGATCGGGTCACATCCTGGTCTAGGATTTGCTTAATGATAGCAATTAAAAGTGCTGGAACTACGAAGCACCACAGTTTTATTATGTTGCACTTTATGTCCTTAGCAATGGGAATTCTGGCCCCCATCACTATTATTAAGTGAAAGCCAACTGTACAGGTAATACGTGACAAAAGCCCAGCACTTATTTAGATACCTCCTATCAGGGGATGAGTCAAAAATGATGGGTCTGGGAAGAAAAACAGAAGAAAATTATATATATATATATTAGAATCTCTTAGACCAGAGTATTTCTTTGAGGGCTGGATCAGCATTGTAGTTCTCTGTGGGCCAGTTGGGGGTGTGGGGCAGGGAGACAGGATGGGGTCCTCCTGCAGCAGCCTGTCAGCCAAAATGGGGCATGGGGGACACGTATGGCCCCCCCAATGCCCCATTTTGGCCAGCAGAGTGCTGCAGGAGGCCATCCCGGCTGAAAATGGGGCATGGGGGCTCACCTCCCCCCAACACCCCATTTTGGCTGCCAGAGGCACTGCGGCTGGTCCTTTGCTATTTCCAGACTGGCCCCATGGGCTAGATTTAAGTACCCTGCAGGCAGAATCCAGCTGGTGGGCCTTGAGTTTGACATCTGTGTCTTAGACAAACAGGGAACACAAAATAAATAGCACTGATTGTTCCGAACTAAGCAAACTCATTAGCTTGCAATTCTAATAGTTTTCTTTCCATGACAGGCTCGTAAACCTGCACTTCTGATTGGCCCGCTAATAGTGGATCGTGATTGGTCAGGTTTGGCTGATCTGATTGGCTGATAGCGGTCGCTGCTGATTGGTCGCTCCCAGCACGGCAAACTCAAATCATTGGGTGTTGTGACAGCAGCTAGCTCTATAAAAGGAGCTGCTGCTGCCCTAGTATTTCGCTCTGTTCTGCGGTCACTAATAAAGAGTTGGAGTCACTATTCGATGCCTCGTCTCCGTTCCTTGCACCCACGCTCCCAGATCTAACACTGGCGATGAGGATGGGATTTGGAGATGAGAGAGCTGAATGAGCACTCATTGAACGCTAACAGAGCACGTGGCTGAGAGCGCACCAATCGCAGCAGAATGACCAGCGGTGCCATACCACCCGCTCCATTTGACCCGGCTAACGAAGACTGGGACTCGTATATGGACAGGTTTCAGATGTTCCTGGAGACCAACAACCTGAAGGATGCAATGCCTGGCAAGAAACGAGCTGTGTTCCTGACCCATTGCGGGCCCGCTGTTTTTAAAATGACAAAGGCACTTGCAAAACCAGCTGAAGTCAAGACGATGGACTGGGACAACCTCGCCCCAATCCTACGGGCCCATTATGCCCCAACGGTGCCAACACTCATCAGGAGACACGAATTTTACCAGAGGGACCAACAGGAAAGCGAAAGTGTTGGAGACTTCATTGCGGACCTCAGAAACCTGGGGGGACTCTGTGGCTTCACAAACCTCGAAGAAGCCATGAGAGATTGAATTGTTCTGGGTCTAAAAGACTCCACAACCCAGAGCAAAATCATGGCAAAAGGGGACATCGCCCTCGTGGATGTCATCGCCGATGCTACTGCAGCAGAAGCAACCAGGAAATCGGCAGCTCGAATGCACCGAGCGAAAGCACCGCACCGCGAACTCGCCAGTGACCATACACCCCTTTCCGAAAGGCACGCAACAACCACGCACCATGAAGATCTCGAATCCTCCTCAGAAAGCGAGGAAGAGGAGGTCAACAGACTCAGGTCAGACTTCGATCAGTGAGATCAGCAGGCTTGTAAGCCCTTGTATCAGTGTGCTGGATGCGGGGGAAACTACCCACGATCAGACTGCAAATTCCTAGACGCCCTCTGTCGTTCCTGTGGAAAGAGGGGCTGCATTGCAAAAGTCTGTAGAGGCAAGCGAGGGTCCAACCCGAAGAGAAAATAATTTCTGGCAGACAACAGGCACCCCATCAGTAAATCGGGACCGCCCAAGCAGTCAATGGAACTACTACTACAGAAATCGAGCACCAGCCACTTCTACCAGATGAGAAGAGGCACACCAAACCATCACCATCAGCCACGCTTCATCCCTTGATGCAAGAAAGATCCAAGTAAAGGTCACCATTGAGAAGCGTCCATGAGTTATGGAAGTTGACTCCGGGTCATCCCTATCAATGGTCTCCTGGAAAACCCTCAAACAGCTGATCCCTGACATCCATCGCCAGGATCTCAGCCCTCAAAGAATCATATTGAAGGACAACCAAGGAAATAGGATCCCAGTCACGGTTCCAGCCACGTCCAAGTCTCCTTCAAAGACCACACCGCAACTCTACCACTTACAGTCATCGATAAAGATCGACCCAGCTTATTAGGCTTGCAGTGGTTTGTGCCACTAGGAATCGAACTGGCGGGCATCAACCAAACCGAAAGCGATGACTGGGAAACGGCTCTCGTCCAAGAATTCCAGGAAGTGTTCACCGAGAAACTAGGCAAGTACAAGGGATCCCCCATATTGTTTAACCTCTGCCCAGATATTGCGCCCATTCACCTTAAGCCCCGTCGAGTGCCTTTTGCACTTAAACCAAAGATTGATGAACAATTGGACAAATTAATAGCCCAAGGCGTGTTGGAACCGATCGACCACACCCGATGGGAGACCCCAATTGTAACCCCCATAAAGCCTGACAGATCTCTGAGAATTTGTGGGGATTACAAGGCCACCCTAAATCATGCACTTCAGCAGAGCGCTTACCCCGTGCCTGTGGTCCAACACCTACCGTATATACTCGAGTATAAGTCGACCCGAATATAAGCCGAGGCACCTAATTTTACCACAAAAAACTGGGAAAACTTATTGACTTGAGTATAAGCTGAGGGTGGGAAATGCAGCAGCTACTGGTAAATTTCAAAAATAAAAATAGATACCAATAAAATTACATTAATTGAGTCATCAGTAGATTAAATGTTTTTGAATATTTATTTCAAAGAAAAACAGATTAATCAATTTGGGAAACGATCTCACTATCACGAAAGGTTTAATTGATTCACTAACCCAAAAGAAGATGACGATGACAGTGGGAGGCAGGAGTGACTCTCTCCCTTGCAAGAAAAAAGCAAGAGCTGTTCTTATGATCTCTCTTTCTCTCTCTCTCTCTCCCCGTAATACAGTCAAGCCCTTTCCAGCACACGCGATCTGCTGCCGCCGCTTTGCACCCTGCAAATGCAAAATCCCGGGGTTTTTGCATTTGCAAGGTGCAAAGCGGCAGGGGGGATCCCACGTGCTGGAAAGGGCTTGACTGTATTACGGGGAGAGAGAGAGAGATCATAAGAACGGCTCTTGCTTTTTTCTTGCAAGGGAGAGAGTGACTCCTGCCTCCCACTGTCATCGACATCTTTTGGGTTAGTGAATCAATTAATTTGGGAAATGATCTCACTATTATGAAAGTCAGTGTTCTCTGCCAGTGGGGCATTTGGAAGAAAATGCCCCGCAGCATATCCACGCGCGTGTAAGGGGAATCAGAAATCCACGCGTTCAATGCCTAGCACAGCAGAAGAGAAAACGCAGCTGTGAGCAAATACTGGGAAAACCTGATTGATCAGAAGGAAGGAGGCAAAAGAGGGAGGGGTGGTGGTGGATGGAGGTCCCACTGGTATTTGTGAAACACTTGGTTGGCAGCGCTTAAAGTCAACGTCCTCGCTCCCACCTACCCAAAGCCACGAAGTCCCCCAATTGCACAGCGCAGAATCGCCCTCCCCTCGGGGCAGCAACGACGCCCGGTATTTCCCGAGATGAAGCTCCGCCGTGCAATGAAAGCGCCCTGGCTCTAGGCTCACAGGCTCAGAAAACAACACAAGGCGAGGTCGCTTAGGCTCCATTCAGCTTTGTTTCCTAGCTGCTTTCAGTCCGCTCGGGAGGAGGTGGAGGTGGTGGTGGCCTCCTCCCAAGAGGACTGAAAGCAACTAGGAAACGAAGCTGAGCGGAGCCGAAGCGACCTCACCTCGTGTTGTTTTCTGAACCCGTGAGCCTAGAGCTCAGAAAACAACGCAAGCTGCCGCCACCACCTCCTCCCCCTCCTCCCGAGCGGACTGAAAGCAGCTAGGAAACGAAGCTGAGCGGAGCCGAAGCGACCTCGCCTCGCGTTGTTTTCTGAACCGGCGAGCCTAGAGCTCAGAAAACAATGCAAGCTGCCGCCACCACCTCCTCCCCCTCCTCCCGAGCGGACTGAAAGCAGCTAGGAAACGAAGCTGAGCGGAGCCGAAACGACCTCGCCTTGCGTTGTTTTCTGAGCCTAGAGCCAGGGCGCTTTCATTGCACGGTGGAGCTTCTTGTCTCGGGAAACACCGGGCGTCGTTGCTGCCCCCTGAGGGGAGGGCAATTCTGGGTTGTGCGATTGGGGGACTTCGTCGCTTTGGGTGGGTGGATGGGAGCGAGGATGGACGGAGTCCATGAAGTGGGGCTTGCCTGCAGGAAAGCGGCTGCCCAGCTCCGGAGCTCCACACCATTTTTTTTTTCAGAGGGGAATCTGACTCGAGTATAAGCCGAGGGCGGTTTTTTCAGCACAAAGAATGGGCTGAAAAACTCGGCTTATACTCGAGTATATACGGTACTTCACTCCCTTGGGGGCAGGAAAATATTTGCAAAATTGGACCTAGCCCAGGCATACCAGCAGCTGCCTGTAGATGCAGAGACCGCAGAAGCCCAAACTATAGTTACGCACAGAGGGACATTCAAGTGTAATAGACTCCAGTTTGGAGTGAGTGTAGCACCTGGCATCTTCCAAAGTCTGATGGAGAGATTGCTACAAGGCATAAAAGGGGTCGTGCCATATTTTGATGATATCTTGATAGCTGCCCCCACTAGACGTCTACTAGAAAAGCAGCTAAGAATGGTCCTCCAAAAATTTAAAGACGCTGGCCTGAAGGTCAAGAAGGACAAGTGTCAACTATGTACAGAGAGGGTTAATTCCTTGGTTACCTTCTTGACAAACAGGGAATTCACCCTACTGAGAAAAAATTGGCTGCAATAAAAAACGCCCGAAGACCTAGAAACAAAACAGATCTTCAAGCCTTCCTGGAACTTATTAACTTTTATAACATCTTCCTACCCCAGAAGGTGACTGTTGCTGAACCCCTGCATAGGCTCCTCGATAAGAAGGCTTCCTGGGTCTGGGGACATCTAGAAGAGCGAGCTTTTCAGCAAGTAAAAGACCTTTTAACATCAGATGCTGTATTAATACAATATAATGAGACTTTACCCTTAAACGTCATCTGTGACACCTCACCGTTTGGAGTAGGAGCCATCCTGAGCCATGTCCTACCAAACGGCACTGAGGCACCCATTGCATTTTTTTTCCAGAACTTTATCTAAAACTGAAAGAAACTATAGCCAACTAGATAAAGAGGCTCTCACTATTGTGGCTGCGATCAAACGATTCCATGAGTACGTATATGGAAGGTCCTTTTCTGTAATCACCAATCACAAACCATTACTGGGCATCTTGGCGGGGGATAAACCAACTCCCCATATCTTATTGCCAAGAATGACATGCTGGTCAGAGTTTTTAGCCGCGTACGACTACCAACTGCTACACCGACCAGGGAAAGCCATTCCCCACGCTGACGCCCTGAGCCGTTCTCCACTACCAGAAGTCCTAGACGACACAGCTCCAACCCTAGCTGTACTACAAATTGAGACACTCCCTTTACCACCGCTGACTGCACAAGACATCGCATCAGAAACAAGGAAAGACCCTTGTTTGGCATGAGTCCTCAGCTAGGTGGAAAGAGGTTGGCCTGACAATGAACTCAGCGACACCTTCAAGCCCTTCAAACACAGACAGACAGAACTTTTCCCCCCAAAAGGATGTGTGTTGTGGGGAGATAGAGTCGTCATCCCAGATAGATTGCAGCATAAAGTCCTAAAACTATTGCATGAAGGACATCCGGGCATCGTGCGGATGAAGGCACTAGCACGGAGCTATGCTTGGTGGCCAGGTATAGATAAGCAAATAGAAACCTGGGTAGCCACCTGCAACAAGTGCCAGGAAACTCGGTCAGCTCCACCAAAAGCACCACCAACCAAATGGGAAGCACCCCGAGGTCCCTGGTCCCGTATCCACATCGATTTTGCGGGACCCACAAAAGGGCATACATTTCTCATAACAGTGGATGCTTATTCCAACTGGCTTGAGGTCCACAAAATGAAGAACACCATCACAGAGGCAGTCGTTAAAAAGCTAAATGGACTATTTGCCACACACGGCTTGGCAGACGTCTTGGTTTCAGACACAGTTCACCACCTTGGCATTTGAACAGTACCTAGCAGACCAGGGGATACGCCACGCTTTAACATCGCCGGCTCATCCTGCGGCCAATGGTAGGGCTGAACGAATGGTCCAGTTCATAAAGAAAACCTTACACAAGATGGAACAAGGGAACATCCACGACAAGGTAACCAGGATGCTTCTCCTCCAACATATTACTCCAAACAGCACCACACACAAAACTCCAGCCGAACTCCTGATGGGATGGAAACTTCGATCACATCTTGACCGTCTACACGCTGCCTACATGCCGGAAAAGCCTCTGGGTTCCAGTAGCAAGTATCGCATGTTCAAGGTAGGTGACCCGGTTTTTGCAAAAAACCTTACCGGTGACCCATTGTGGGTCCCCGCTACCATAACTCAACTTACGGGTCCCCGTTCCTACCGTTTACAAACTGCTGATGGGAGACTGGAAGTGCCACATCGACCAGTTACATTCCAGGCTGGCACCTACCCCTGTCACAAGCCCTGAACTCCAAACCAGGGGGGGGAAGGGAAATCGAGGGGGCCAAAAATGAACTAGTACCTGATCCAGTACGCAAAACTAGGCAATCAGCACGGCCAAGCCTGGAATATTCAACCTCTGAAGAAGAGCCAGACCAGATGGTCATCTCACCACGTAGCAGCACGGCGCCATCAGAAATCCCAGAGAATCCAGATGGCAACCTTGACGGGAGTAGAGGTGACAACGTCGAGTCACCCAACGGTGAAGTCAGATCACTGCTACCGCTGAGTCTAACGAACAGCCCACCGGAACCAGAGTCCAGCCAAAGACTGGTGGAACAACGTAAATCAGGCAGGCAGGTGAAATGACCTGCCTACCTGCAAGAACACTTCACCCCACCCTTGAGACGGAACCTAGGGGGGAGGGGTGTTCCGAACTAAGCAAACTCATTAGCTTGCAATTCTAATAGTTTTCTTTCCACGACAGGCTCGTAAACCTGCACTTCTGATTGGCCCGCTAATAGCGGATCGTGATTGGTCGGGTTTGGCTGATCTGATTGGCTGATAGCGGGTTGCTGCTGATTGGTCACTCCCAGCGCGGCAAACTCAAATCATTGGGTGTTGTGACAGCAGCTAGCTCTATAAAAGGAGCTGCTGCTGCCCTAGTATTTCGCTCTGTTCTGAAGTCACAAATAAAGAGTTGGAGTCACTATTCGATGCCTCGTCTCCGTTCCTTGTGCCCACTCTCCCAGATCTAACAGTGATGATGTTACCTGGTCATGAATTGTCTGCAAGTAGGCAATCAAGGCCAGAGAGGTTCAAGGGCTACACAATTCAGTCCTGAGAATCCTGATATTCTCTTCTTTGGAAATCCTTAACTCGTGATCTACACCCAAAGGTGCTTTTTCAAAAGGCAACTGGATGTTCTTGTTTTTTCCTTGAAGACATTTCACTTCTCCTCCAAGAAGCTACTTCAATCCTGGAGGAGCTTCTTAGATGAGAAATTAAACAAAGTCCAGTTGCCTTTTGAAAAAAAAGTACGTTTGGGACAACCATGGCCTGGATGACTGAGAATCTCCGTAGACAGTTTGATCTGCCCCCTACTGCCCCCTTGTGATCAGTGGGAGCTCAAGAGTCTCTATCATTGACTTTGGACATCTAAGGGAGGGAAGTGAGGCAACTACAGCAACTTAAATCAGATGCAAATAAGGATTAGCAACAGTGGTGGGATTCCACAATTTTTCCTACCGGTTCTATGAGAGAGTGCTTCGCATGCATGCACAGCATTCAAAAACCGCCTTCTGTGTCGGCACCAGTGAGGTGAGCTGTTTTTTAGCTCAGCTGAGGTGTCACAATCCGAATCACTAATATCTAAAAAACAAAAAAGCAAAAAAAACCCAAAGGAATATAGGATAGTAAAGGGGGGGCGGGGTCAGGGGGGCCAGCCAGAGGTGGTATTTGCCAGGTCTCCGAACTACTCAAAATTTTCACTACTGGTACACCAGAACCAGAGGTGGTATTCAGCAGATTCCGACCAGTTCTGGAGAATCGGTAGCTGAAATTTTGAGTAGTTCAGAGATCCGGCAAATTCCACCTCTGACTGGAGATTTTACAGTCTCCTTCCCCTGCCACGCCCACCAAGCCACGCCCACAGAACCGTGAGTAAAAAAAAATTGAATCCCACCACTGACCAGAACCTGTCCGTACCGGCTGAATACCACCTCTGATTAGCAATGTGAAGAGCATATTTTATGGTAGTGTAGTTTTTAGCCAATTGGGTGAACAGATAATAGGGAAAGATATGAGAGAATGTGAGAAGAGGAAAGGAACCACCAGCTTGCTCCTATTTCAAATCATCTACCACAGAGACAGACAAAATCCTCTGGTGATCAGATGAGGCTGGAGGCTCTCATGAAGAGATACCCATATGTGTATATGAAGATCTGTCTTATTTTTTTTAAATGATCAAACCTAATACTGCGCGTGCTCATGCTCTCTCTGCTCTGCTCCTTTCCCACCTATCATCTCACCCATCTCTTTGCATTGAACAGCTGCTCTCCACCACTGTCACAAAAATGCATCCATGAATGTGCAGTTGTATGGAAGAAAATGTCCTTGATCTCTTTCCAGGTTTCTACATGACAGTCCAATTGCATCTCCCCAAATCAATGACCCAAATAGTTCTATGCTTTCTATTTCCAGCATGGGCAGCATTTCAAAAACTTGCAAGCAGTTGGCCCTTCCCATCCTCTTCTAAAGAATACTCTTTATCAAATAGAAGGTGAGGGAAGGCCATGATCTCTGGTGGTATATATCCTTTAGCTAATGTTGTGTAGGACTTAGTAGTAACTGTAGGGTGGGAGAAGGCATTCATAGTTGCTTTAAAGGTACAGGAAGAGTTCCCAAGCATTGAGATGCAGCCAAAATCAATCACATTCAACATTCACGTAGCAATAACTCATGGAGTAGCTTGTTTGGGGAGAGCAAAAAATCAGGATCATTTGAAAAGTTGCAGCCTAGAAGATTCATTCAAATCTATACACAAGAATCTAATCCAGAGCTCCCCACATTTATGGCTTTGCAGATGGGCGGGGGGGGGAGAGGATGGTGAGCATCAGACAAACACTTGCACACGAAACTCCATTTGTGTGAGTAGCGTGCACATGCGCCTGCCACGCACACAAATGTTGCATGCTTGCCTGCTGTTTCACAAGGGAGGGAGCACAAAGGTGCTCAGCAGCTCTTTCCGTGGCCTGGTTACAGTCCTGTCACAGCTCATGAGTGGACCGTGACCCACAGGTTGCAGATCTCTGATCTAGTCAACTAACAGCACTAAATTGGCAGTAGATAACAGGCAATAGAATTCAAGGGAGGTGGTTAGAATTTGATCACTTGTGGCAACCCAAGGACTCTAAACTGATGACACATTTAACTCTGACCCCCCCAGCTCTGCTTGCTCTTTTCCTACAGGGAAGGGATGGCACACAACATGATCAGGGGAGCATGGATATGATATCACTTGTAGAAATGCAAGCATGCTGAAGTTCACCTGCTTGATGAAGCTAGATATGCCTGTGATGAGAAAAAGCCAATCTGACTAACCTCTTCTGAAGTAATGTTTGCACTCAAAGAAAACAAAGGGTTAGTTAGGATGTAGGAGAATTTTTCTCAGGGATACATTTGAATTGACCAGGAAACCTTGCACTGGTTGGTTTATTGACAATGCTGGAAGCAAAGATAGGCTTCAAGAGGGAAGAGGTTACAGTCCCCCTTTATACATTTATGCAAATTAGAGTACACAATGATGGATCCGCAGCAAGGCATTTGGTTAGATAAAGACAAGAGCAAGTATTTGAATATAAATGCGCCTAAGGAAGCCACTGAGCCAACTGAGTGTATTTTGAGGTGGTAGGGCAGGACTACAAGGACAGGGGAGGGGGATGGTTTGAAAGAACAAGGAGGAAATATTCCAGGAAGATAGTTTCTCTCTAAGGAGGAACTTGCTTTGGCTTTCTTGGAGCCCCGGGACTGCAGTTGAGGCCTAATTGCAGTGGCAGCTGGTTGAGACTGCTGAAGATTCTGGACCTCTACTTCAGGCCCAGCCCTAGGGATAAAGGAGAATGCTGCTGTGATTGGGGTGGGAAAATAGATGAGTATGAGAAGTTGGCAACATTTGTCAGAGGCAGGCGCAGCACTGAGGCTGAAATCTGGCAACTGGCTGAGATTGCTAAAGGCTCTTGGCTTCTACTTCAAGCCCAGCTATGGGGTTTCCACTGGCAAGCCCCACAGTGTATGATTGGGTTGGGGTAGCTGAGGCTTTGCACTACACTGCAGCGTTTCTCCAACCTTTGTGCAACCTGCACTGGGCCTGCCAGGGCTTCTCCCACCCCACTGAGGCACCCCACATCCCTTACTTGGAACTCCATCTGCTTAACAGCCTGCAAGAACAACTTCAACTGGAAGTGCCATGATTGCAGTTGTTGAATGAAGTCATGTAATGTCCTGCATAAGAACTGCTCCACTCAACAACCAAGATTCTGGTCCAAATCAATTGTGATCATACATTGAGTACTACCTGTATGCAAGACTTGATTTATTGTCAAGCTCCCAAAACCAAAAAGGAAACTTCCAAGTATGTTTCTTTATTGTTCCCCACCTTCAGGCAAAATCTTGCCCAACTAAAGGAAACTACATTACCTCTTTCTCTCACATTACCTATCTGAACTGAGTTCTCGTTTACTCCTCTGGGGTGTATTTCTTCCCACTTCCTTACTCTACTCTATCACATTTATTCACTTTAAGACAATTAACCATGCTGGTAGAGAGGTGATATGATTTACTATTTCCATTTTTCTGTCTTTGGAAGCAACTAGAACTAGCGGTTGCAATCATTATAGCTCAAGAAATTACACATTAAAGCTACTACAACAGTAACATGTTAAATACGTCCAAACCCTGTTATGTATGTAAATAGTTAAAATAAAAGCGAGCTTGGGGTGAAGTGCAGGGTTCTGGCCCTGCACTTCTGATTGGTTGTTAAGCGGCTCGATCGGATTGGTTGGGTTCAGAGAATCCGATTGGCCCTTAACAAAGGACTCTTATTGGTTTTGGAGCTAGCGTCTTACAGCTCCCTATTGGTTATTTCGCATTAAGGTTGCCTATATAAGGCAGAGTTGTTGTTATTAAAGTCTTAAGTCACTATGTAATAAAGAGCTGAAAGTTCACCAACTAAGACTGTCTCCATTCATTTAACCCATGCCTGAAACCATATTACTGGCGACGAGGATGGGATTTGGAGACATCTGATCTTAAGCAACTTGGAAGAAAAAACAGCACGTGTTAAGACGACGCCACCAACGGAAACCATGTCCAGTGGCATCGTACCACCCGCTCCGTTCGATCCGAACCAAGAGGATTGGGAATCCTACATGGATTGCTTCCAAATGTTCCTCGAAACAAACAACCTGAAGGACGCCACACCAGCCAAGAAGCGGGGGCTGTTCCTGACGTACTGCGGCCCGGCTGTCTTTAAAATGGCGAAAGCACTTGCGAAACCTCGAGAAGTGAAAGCAATAAGCTGGGACGACCTCGAACCTCTCCTGAGAGACCATTACACTCCAACCGTACCTACACTCGTGAGACGCCACGAGTTTTATCAAAGAAGCCAGCGAAAAGGAGAGAGTGTGGCTGACTTCGTGGCAGACCTCCGACACTTAGGAGGCCTCTGCGGGTTTGCAGACTTAGATGAAGCACTGAGAGACCGGTTAATTCTGGGATTAGATGCACTAGGCGTGCAAAGCAAGCTGATGGCGAAAGGCGACATCGGCCTTGCTGACGCCATCGCCAAAGCCACTGCTGCTGAGGTGACCAAAAATTCTGCGGCTCAACTACGGCGAAGCCGAAACCCAACGACCCCACCGACAGGTGGCATTTTATCCAAGTCAGAAGAGCAGCTCGTTATGACGCACCACGAGGACCTCTCTTCGTCGTCAGACAGCGACGAAGAAGGGGTCCATCGAATGCGGTCCAACCGGGATCCTCGCCCTAAGCCCTTACGCCCTTGCGCTGGCTGTGGAGCAAACCCCAGGGCCGAATGCAAATTCCGCGATGCACTCTGCCATGAGTGCGGAAAACGAGGCCACATCAGTCGAGTCTGTCGCAGTTTACCGGGACCAAGTCAGGCCTCAAAGGGAACCAACTTTCGCCAATCGGCAGAAAACCGTCCTGTAAGGCGAGATCCAGCAAACCACTCCTACAGATATTGAGCGTTGCAGAAAGAAGAGGCTCACCATACTATCACTATAGGTCGCGCCTCAGCCATGGACGCTAAGAAGATTCGAGTTACAGTAGCCATAGAGAACCAACCTTGCCACATGGAGGTCGATTCGGGATCATCCCTCTCGATGGTGTCGTGGAAAACATTAAAGCAACTCATTCCTACCATCCAATGCCAAGACCTTTGAATGCAACGTCTCATCCTTAAAGACTACCAAGGGAATCGGATCCCTGTGGTTGGGTCTTGTCGAGTCCACGTCTCGTTTAAAAAGCATACGGCATACTTACCTCTAACGATCATCGATAGGGACAGGCCTAGTTTGTTGGGCCTCCAATGGTTTGCGCCACTCGGCATCGAAGTAGCCGGCGTGAACCGAGTTGGTGATTGCGAGTGGGAGGAGGACCTTATTTCTGAATTCAGCGATGTCTTCGCAGATCGTCTGGGCGAGTATAAGGGGACCCCAATTTCATTTAGCCTCGACCCTAAGGTCGCCCCGATCCGTTTAAAGCCCCGTCGAGTTCCGTTCGCCCTTAAGGCCAAGATAGATGAACAACTTGACAAACTAATTAAACAAGGGGTACTGCAACCCATTGATCATTCTCCATGGGAAACTCCTATTGTAACCCCCATTAAGCCAGATGGGTCAATCCGAATCTGTGGGGACTACCGGGCTACTCTAAACCACACCCTCCAGCAGAACGCGTATCCAGTGCCAGTGGTGCAGCACCTCCTTCATTCTCTGGGAGGCGGAAAGGTTTTTGCTAAGTTAGATTTAGCTCAAGCCTATCAACAATTGCCTGTGGACAATAAAACAGCCCAAGCTCAAACGATAGTAATGCACAGAGGTGCTTTTAAATGTACCCGATTGCAATTCGAGGTAAGTGTAGCCCCGGAAATATTCCAAAGTTTAATGGAACGATTATTGCAGGGAATCAAGGGCATGGTTCCGTATTTTGATGACATGTTAATTGCAGCTCCTAGTAAAAAAATTCTGCAGAATCGTTTAAAATGTGTTCTTAAAAAATTCCAAGAAGCGGGACTGAAAGTAAAAAGGGATAAATGTCATCTGTATACCGACAGTGTTGAATTTCTAGCTTATCGCATTGATAGTCAGGGTATTCACCCTACTGAGAGTAAATTAAGGGCAATAAAAAATGCTCCCAGACCCCGTAACAAAACAGATCTCCAGGCATTTTTAGGCCTTATCAATTTCTATAATGTGTTTTTACCGCATAAAGCGACTGTGGCTGAACCGTTACACCGGTTATTAGATAAGAAAGCATTATGGGTTTGGGGTTACCGGGAGGAAAAAGCGTTTCAAAATGTAAAAGATTTACTTACATCTGATTCTGTACTTATGCAATATAATGAAACATTACCATTGATTGTAACTTGTGATGCCTCACCATTTGGGGTGGGCGCCATTCTAAGCCATGTGCTGCCTAATGGAAACGAGGCCCCCGTTGCATACTTTTCGAAGACTCTTTCCCATGCAGAACGTAACTATGGACAAATAGATAAGGAAGCTCTTGCAATTGTGTCAGCCGTAAAAAAATTCCATGAGTATGTATATGGAAGGACATTTACCATTGTAACTGACCACAAACCTTTACTGGGGATAATCGCTGGGGACAAACCAACCCCCTATATATTGTCCCCAAGAATGACTCGATGGTCAGAGTTCCCAGCTGCTTATAATTATCGATTGTTATATCGCCCGGGGAAAGCCATTCCCCACGCCGACGCACTCAGCAGAGCACCGCTACCAGAGATTCTCGACGATCCGGCACCAACAGTATCGGCGTTACAAATCGAGACGCTCAACTCGCCCCCTATGACCGCTCGAGATATCGCGAGAGAGACCAGACGAGACCACACCCTAGCTCGAGTCCCAGGCTGGGTAGAACGTGGATGGCCATTGGACCAGGTCCCAGATGACTTCGCGCCATTTAAAACAAGGCAGACTGAACTGTTTTTGCAAAAAGGTTGTGTCATCTGGGGCGATAGAGTCGTTGTTCCAGAACGACTCCAAAAGACGCTGTTTCAAATTTTGCACGAAGGACATCCTGGGATCATGCGGATGAAAGCACTCGCACGGAGCTATGCTTGGTGGCCAGGCATGGACCGACACATCAAGCAATGGGTCAAGGCCTGCACTAAGTGCCAACAAACCAGCAACGCACCTCCAAAAGCTGCACCAACCGAATGGGAGACGCCACGCGGACCCTGGTCCAGAATCCACCTGGATTTCGCAGGGCCGATTAAAGGACATACATTGCTGTTGACTGTCGATGCATACTCTAATTGGTTAGAAATTCATCGAATGACCAATACAACCTCCGAAGCAGTCATTAAAGTCATTAATAGACTCTTTGCAACTCATGGATTGCTGGACGTCCTGGTGTCCGATAATGGACCACAGTTTACAGTGCTAATGTTTGAACAGTACCTTGCTGATAATGGCATCTGCCATGCGCTCACCTCGCCTGCGCATCCTGCTACCAACGGCCGAGCAGAACGCATGGTCCAATTTGTAAAAAAGACTTTGCAAAAAGTGGACTATGATAATATTGACAAAAAAATAAACCACATTCTACTTCTACAACACATCACTCTGCACAGCGTAACTGGCAGAACTCCCGCAGAACTTCTCATGGGGCAAAAACTCCGTTCCCGCCTCGACCAACTGCAGCCTGCTTACGAGCCAGAAAAGCCTGCAGGATCCAGCGGACGCTACCGTACCTTCAAGGTAGGCGACCCCGTTTATGCAAGAAATTTATCGGGCGACCCGGTTTGGATTGAAGCAACGATAATACGCGAGACTGGGCCCAAATCCTATATTGTAAAATGTGTTGATGAAAGACTGTGGAAACGACATATTGACCAATTACGGTCACGACTCATATCGGCCAGCCAACAACTCCCCTACGACCAAACTGAGGGGGGGGGGGAAGGAATGGAAGAAGACGACATTCCAGGGAACCTGTTCCAAGAGAGCGATGAATCAAGTGAAACTCAGGAAATGGAGCAGGAGGAAGAATCGTACGCTCCAAGGGAAATCACACCAGAACGAGAAGCTGAGCCACTGCCAAACAACATTCCACCTCAACAGGACTGCACGCAGCCAGTCCAAAGAAAATCTGATAGACCCAAAAGACAACCGTCCTATTTGAAGGACTATATAATCACACCATAATTGAGGAGCCAGGGGGAAGGGGTGTTATGTATGTAAATAGTTAAAATAAAAGCGAGCTTGGGGTGAAGTGCAGGGTTCTGGCCCTGCACTTCTGATTGGTTGTTAAGCGGCTCGATCGGATTGGTTGGGTTCAGAGAATCCGATTGGCCCTTAACGAAGGACTCTTATTGGTTTTGGAACTAGCGTCTTACAGCTCCCTATTGGTTATTTCGCATTAAGGTTACCTATATAAGGCAGAGTTGTTGTTATTGAAGTCTTAAGTCACTATGTAATAAAGAGCTGAAAGTTCACCAACTAAGACTGTCTCCATTCATTTAACCCATGCCTGAAACCATATCAAACCCAGTGTTTTCTTATCTACGTTTGTAATAGGAAGGATCTAAGGCCACTGCATTGGTCAATAATTGTAAAATCTGGGTGCTTTTTCTATTCTGAGAATGAGTCTGCAGTTTCTACTTTACCAATATGTCAATTTGGGGATTAATAATCATGTGTTTTCTTTTTTAAAATTAAGCAAGATCTGACCTCTTCCTCTTCACAGTTATTTCAACAGAATGCCAGAGGCAAAATAAATCTCTAAGATCTGTGATTGAGATGAGAGTGAAACAAGATTCTGGAAACAACTTCGAAAGAGAAGTTACATTTTTGTAAAAAAAAAAAAAAATCTTCCTTAAACAAGAACAATGAAACTTTTCTATGGCTTGCTTTGGACTTTATTTCATGGTGAGAACTATTGAAACTGGGGAGTAATTAGATTTGGGTTCAGCTACCTGCAACAAAGATATATGCATGTTGGACAGTTTAGCCAATGATGTGGAGCACAGTTTCTCTCTGGTCCTTTTGGCAGATAACAAAATTGTGAAAGGAAGGCAGAAATACAAATATAGAACATTACAATCTAGGGACACCCATTTATGCTTCCTGGTCGAATTGCACTAGAGAAACTACAATGCGAGATAGAAATGTGTTAGAAGCTTTTGACTACAATGGCATCAAGGAATTCAGGTAGGACTGGGGGATGTTTTAGTCTACTAATCTGATGGCAGCTGGTTTCAGAATACAACTGAAAAATTGATGGGTAAGCAATATACCAGTTTTTCCCTTAAAAAAAAGAATGTATAGCCATTTAAACACCATTCTAAGTAAGTAATATAAATCCATTCTTTTTCAAACATTTTTTGTGCTGGGTCAAAGGCAATTGTTTTACTTTGAATTGATGTTGCTGTTTCATGTCCATGGTTCAGTTTGTTCTATTTTCCTTAACCATCCTATGTCTGGCAACCTTTTTCAGCCTATTTTCAAATATCCTGAACCTCAAATCTGACATAATCAGGGATATTTAAAAGAAAAAAGAATAGCCAGAAGCCTTGAGGAAGTCTATGTAATAAGATAAAGAAGAAATGAAGTGAAATCAAAGCCTATAACAATGTCTGGACAACTAAAGATTAAGACTGTAAAAGGAATAAATATAAAACTGGCTTATTCGATCAAGGTTAAAATAAGATATATTGTTATTTCTGGCTACTCTTTTTGGATTTTCTGCTGATGAAAGGACTGAAAAAATGTTTTATGGGTTTATGTATCGATAAGAGATGGGATAAGGGATAAAGGGATAAATGTTTATATAACCTAAGAGAGGATGAAGAGTTACTTAATTTTAAACTTGTGATGAAAATTGAAGTTACTTCTTAATATATTTCTTTTCTCTTTACTATGCTCTTACTTTTTTATTTCTTCTTTTCCCCTTGCCCTTTTTAGTCTTTCTGTTCTCTCCTGCAGTATGAAAGGCAACACTGATTATCATCCTTTCTCTAGTGCAAAATCCATTTGTCTAAAATAAACATATTAAAATGGTAATGCATTCATAGGAAAAATGTGCATTAACAAGCCTTCAGTGGAGATAGTTATATAAATAAGAAGGACAAACTGTGCTCTGTTCCAATGTCAAAAGAGAAGAGGACTTAGCAGTGGTGTACTGATCGTTCAGCAAACTAAGCATGTGCTTGGGGCACCAGGCCCAAAGGGGGCACCACAAAACCTTTTAAGTTTTAAGCTTGGCTTCATTTGTACAGTATGTACAAAGGAAGGGGGCACCATGATTTGTCAGTGCTTAGGACTCCAGTGAGCCTTAATCCACCACTGGGACTTAGAAGAGATCCCACAGAAGTTGGGCACGTTCTTGAAACCTTCCTTTTCCTTTTCCTTCCTCCTGTTTTCCAGGCTTTCCTCTTGCCCCACTCATTCCTCTCATTTTCCTGGCCCGATTTTCTCAGCAATAGGGCTGCCTGTGAAATCTCCTTCTCTAAAGAAGTTTCGTTCACTCTTGAAATAGGATGTTAATCCTTTGTCCTGCTCATCCTTTGGTTTGTTTTTAATTCGTTTCCCCTTCTTGCGGATTGCTACGCGTCTTTTTTTTTTTTTTTTCCTTTTTTATATGGATGCTATCATCTGTGAATGCTGCTTGCTGAAGAGGGATTGCAAGGAAGCACTTGGTTCAGGCACTGGAGAGGCTGATTCATTTTGTGGACTACTGCATTTCAAATTGAGGGAAATCCAGGATGGACTCTCTTTAAGGAAAATGATTATATAAATCAGCTTTGACTAACATGGTGTTCTTCAGACATCTGGGACCAAATTTAATAGTTCACAAGCCTTCTTAACTGGGGGATAACTGAAGACGAACCCTTCTGAAGAGCAATCTGTTTAGGGAAGATGAGTAAATTCTTTCCTCTTTCTCCAATTAATTTCATGCAGGCTACAGAGACTTAAGTAGAAGTCTAGATGCCTTGTATCGTTCTGGGGTCTGTGTTATTTTTATTTTTTAGTAAAAATGGTTGTAATTGTTTTTCAGTTTGCTGGATGCTGGAGGCTCCTAAATTAGTGATTTCATCCCTTGGGGGCTCAGCAATTATCCCCTGCAAATATAGGAGAGGGGATGAAGAAGCTGTCAAGTATTGGTGCAAAGAAGGAAGTTTTAGATTCTGTTCTTGTAACCGCACCATCCGAACAACAGGAGCAGAGAAAGAAGTGAAGCAGAATGGAATGTCCATCAAAGACAACCATGTACGCCTTGAATTCAGTGTGGTCATGGAGAACCTCACTTACAACGATGCTGGGACTTACTTATGTGGGGTGGAGAGAAAATATGATACCTGGCAGCCAGTGGAACTCATCGTGCTTGCAGGTATGCTTTTGCTGTAGTTATTAATTTGGGAACAGAGTCATCATGCAACCATAGGAAGACAGTGCACTGTTGTTTCTATCTAAACACTTGAACTGTATACAGGTGGTCTTTGACTTACAACCATTTTTTTTAGTGACCATTCCAAGCTACAACGGCACTGAAAAAAGTGGCTTACGGCCATTTTTCAAACTTATGAACAGCTTCCCCATGGTCAAAATTCAACTGGCATGTATTTATGCAGGCTGCAGTGTCCCAGGGTCATGTGATCACCTTTTCCAACCTTCTGACAAACAAAGCCAGTGGGGAAGCCACTCAACAACTGCGTTAGTAACTGTAACGATGCATTTAAGAACTGTGGCAAGAAAGGTCGTAAAATGGGACAAAACTCACTGAACAAATGTCTCGTTTCTTAGCAACAGAAATGTTGGGTTCCATTACAGGCGTAAGTCGAGGACCCCTTGTTGTCATTTATTATTGGTTTTGCTTAGATTTCGGAGAATTGTCGTTTCCATTTTAAATGACAACACCTTGATAGCCTCTTAAGTTTGTAGAAATAATGTAAAGATGTATAAGATGCATTAAGAGCCATGGTGGCGCAATGGTTAGAATTAACTCACTGCTCACTCCAGGAGTTCAATTCTGAGCGGCTCATAGTTGACTCAGCCTTCCATCCTTCCGAGGTGGGTAAAATGAAGACCCCGATTGTTGGGGGCAATATGCTGACTCTGTAAACCGCTTAGAGAGGGCTGTAAAACACTTTGAAGAGGTATATACAGTAAGTCTAAGTGCTAGTGCTATAAACAGTGTCTCACAACATCCCAGATGCTGCTACTTTTGGAAATTGCATTTAGTGGTATATAACCTGTTGTCCCTCGGTACAAGAAGACTGTACAGTCTTCTTGAAAAACTATTTGGCTAGAAACAATATCCCAACACAATTATCCTTCAAAGGTACCTTTTACATAAAATGAAAGGCTGGAGGGAATTGCCAAGGTCCTATTAATTGCTGTCTCTACCTACTGTCCAGAGCAATGGCATAATGTATTTCTCTAGGATCACTTGCCTCCCTGCCGGTTATCCTCTACTTGAGGGAGCACAAGAGATTTCTCTGCAGGCCCCTGCCATAGCAGCCACATAAAACATTGACTTGAGGGTCCTCAATACAATTCCATAGGGTGGCCAATTGAAAGATGTGGCTGATAACACTTACAACAGGGTGAGAAGAAGATAGGAAAGCAAATGCAGCAGGAGGAAGTTACACAAGCCAGAATGACAGATCTTCTCTTGCCTCATCATATATATCCCACACCCAGGGGTGGGATCCAACAGGGTTAACTACCAGTTCGGTCATTTACGAGGTTTGGTGATTTACGATATGCTTCCCTGCACTCTTCCAGCACTTGCCTGTAAATCGTCATCAGCATTCTGCGTGCAGAGAAGCAGCCTTTCAAAAAGCCCTTTTTTCCTGCTTTTTTTAACTGCAGCTATGCCTCGCATGGCAGCTGAAGTTGAAAAAAATCAGGAAATCAAGGTCAGGTAAGAGCCCAGGTGAGCGGGTAGGCAAACACATCAGCAGACATAGAACCGGTTCTATATCTGCTGCTCTTCCGAGCTACCGGTTCTACAGAGGTGGACACAACCGGTAGAAACCCACCCCTGCCCCCACCTACCTCAAATGTTCTTGGTCCCTTTCTGCCCCTAACTTATAACTGAAGAGCTTTTATATCCTCAGGCAAAGGTAATTCCTCACTGTTTGTATTCTCTTCAATAAATGGTCTATCTTATCATGCAAGACTTGCTTTTACAACAATGAGAGGCAAGATTTTGTTGTAATGATTTTATGAATGTTTTTTGCTCTTTCAAATGGGACATTTGTAAAGGAATAGTGATGCATAATATACATAAATACTTTAAATTAGCTAGGTATTTTCAAAAGTGCAGCCAAGATACACAATGCAATATGTGTGGTTTTCATAGATTGGCCACAGATAGAGAGAACATCATGTTTGAACTCATGAATCACTGTGTCCTATATTTCTTAAACTTCATGTTGTAATCAGCAGCCTTTATTATTAAAATAATATTTGAAATAACCTAAGTCCAGTTTGGTACCTATTTTTAATAACTACATAAATCATTAAATGCATTCATGTTTATCTCCTGCATCAGTATTTGACAAAAGATGTTATTGTCTACAGATGATGTTTTTACACCTACATCTAGAAACAAAGAAAATAAAACAGTAGAACCAAGTGAACCTCCATTATCTCCTGAAAGGTATCCCAATTTCGTTCTTATATTTGATATTTCAAGGAAAATATCAAACAGTCTACCAGTAGATATTTCTTAAGTAAAACAGGATGCCAAACTATACTGCAATTCAGCAGCAATCTGATTATCTGTGGACAATCTGGCCATCATAACCAAAACACACAAAAGGTACTCATTAATTTTTCCCTACTGCATGCCAGGAACCACAATTAGCACATCTTATTTGTTCCTCTCATTCTACCAAAACATGATACATTTGTTTATTGCTTTGTTGAATATTTAAATTCCACTCTCCACTTGTGGTGCCCAGCAGCTGATTAAATTAAATTAAGAAACACTGAAGTAAAGCAAAAAAAAAAAATCAAGAACGCTATTCAAATTAGGGATCACTAAAAAAGTTTGTCTGGAATGGTCTCCTGTTTGAGCAAGGGGTTGGACTAAAAGACTCCAAAGTCTTTACTAACTCTATTATTCTGTGTTCTAGAGCACGGGTGTCAAACCTGTAGCATCACGTTGCCGCCATGTGACACATTGCAACATTTTTCCTTTTGCAGAGCTGGGGCGGGTGTGGCCTGTGCGTGACACATCTGGCCCACAGGCCACCAGTTTGACACCCCTGTTCTAGAGCATACAGCACAGAACACATGCCTAAGCTACATTAAGGAAAAAGCTATTTTCTGACAGGAATTCCATAGGTAGTATGTTCTGCTAAAAGGATTCTTGTATCAACCAAAAACATTGTGTCTCTAGATGGTAGAACATAAACTACAGACCCCATCCATTTTTCTAGCCTGCTTTAAGGTAATAAAAACTGTCCAACATTTTATAATTAATTGCTTTTTAGACACCTCTGGAATTTCACTTTCCACCTGAAGATTAGCCTGACTTCCTTGGTGGATTGAAGGGGTAAGATAGACTAAGTCCATAGCATGTCATTTGAGAACTGACATGAACAGCCCATAGTAATTCTGTGGAGATGTTTGCTCCATTTGAATAAGGGTTTTACATCTTCTTGGATATACCACACAAATCTACCCTCCCCCAAATATATTCTTCTGTAATGCTTATATCCCAAAATTATTCTATAATTTTAATTTTATGTGTTGTAATAGCTGTTTGTAATGCTTTCTGGATTTTTTCCTAGCTTCATGGACCATTACTTCTCCCTTTTGGCTCAGAGTTTCCTGACATTTACAAATGAACATTTGATTTTTCTCTGTTAGGCACCTTTTCTTTTGTGACGTTTTGTATTCACTTCATACTATTTATTATTTATTTATTTATTAGAATATGCACGTGCATGCACACACATACATATACCCATATATACATAGAGATAGATAGATAGATAGATGTGTGTGTGTGAGAGAGAGATAAGAGAGAGAAAGATGATGATAGATAGGTGATAGATAGATGATAGATAGATAGATAGATGTGTGTGTGTGAGAGAGAGATGAGAGAGGGAGAGAGAGAGAGAAAGATGATGATAGATAGATAGATAGATAGATAGATAGATAGATAGATAGATAGATGTGTGTGTGAGAGAGAGAGATGAGAGAGGGAGAGAGAGAGAGAAAGATGATGATGATGATAGATAGATAGATAGATAGATAGATAGATAGATAGATAGATAGATAGATAGATAGATAGATAGATAGATAGATGTGTGTGTGAGAGAGAGAGATAAGAGAGAGAGAGAGAGAGAGAGAAAGATGATAGATAGATGATAGATAGATAGATAGATAGATAGATAGATAGATAGATAGATAGATAGATAGATAGATAGATGTGTGTGAGAGAGAGAGAGATGAGAGAGGGAGAGAGAGAGAGAAAGATGATGATGATGATAGATAGATAGATAGATAGATAGATAGATAGATAGATAGATAGATAGATAGATAGATAGATAGATGTGTGTGTGAGAGAGAGATAAGAGAGAGAGAGAGAGAGAGAAAGATGATAGATAGATGATAGATAGATAGATAGATAGATAGATAGATAGATAGATAGATAGATAGATAGATAGATAGATAGATGAGGTAGAAAGAGGGGGATATTGTAGTTAAAATAGATATAATCACAATACTCAGGGTGGTTAACAGTCCATAAATACAAATAAGACAGCATCATTCATCCCCATAAAATTCCAGAATGCTATCTTATAACATTGTAATCAAACTCAAAAATAAACAGTAAAATTAAAAATTACCACCAACCAAATAGCTTCCAAATAGATTCTAAACACCCAACAGAATAAAACTTTTCGCCATGTTCCTGAAAATTAATAGACTAAGGACCATCTGGTGGCAAGCTATTTTTATCAGCCACCATCACAGCCTAACTCTGGCAAGGAAGGAAGGCGTGTCCTTCCCTCACAGCAGTGGAGACGATGATTGCCCCTCCCGCCACCTCCTTCTCTCTCTTTCACCCCTTTTCCCAGTTCTTGAAGAATAAACTTCCATTTCTCACTCTATCTGTTAAGTTTGGAGCATGGGCGAGAAAGAATGGAGACAAGCCTCTGGAACGGTGAACTTCAACTCTTTATTTACATAGTGACTTCTCAACTCAATGGCAGTTATAACCCTCCTTATATAGGCAACCCCAATAACTATTAACCAATAACAATCGAGGAGCGCTAGCTCCCTTAACCAATAGGAACTCTCTGTTAATGGCCAATCGGATTCCCCGGAACGGGCCAATCCGATCCTGCCATTAACAGCCAATCAGAAGTGCAGGGCCAGAACCCTGCACTTTACTCCAAGCTCAAGTTCTCTTTATTAAACCTTATGCATTCACAACACCCCTTCCTCCTGGCTTCTGTTTGCAGGGTGAAGTTACATAGTCCTTTTGGTAGGACGGTTGCTTTATTCGTCTTTTTGATTTTCGCTGTGTCATTTGGCTGCAATCACGCTGAGGTAGATCGTTGTTTGGCAACGGGGTCGCCTCTGGTTCAGAGTTCATTTCTTCGTTGTTGCCATTATTCTCGGTAATTCCCTGAGATGCATCTGTTTCCCTCTCTGGTTCCACTTCCTGTGTCTCTATTACGCCGTTGTTCCCTTCGAACGGGTTTTCTTCTACTTGGGATTCATCTTCTTCTGTATCTCCCCCCCCCCTCAGTTTGGTCATAAGGGAATTCAGGAATGCCCGACGGGAGCCGCGATCGTAATTGATCGATATGGTGTTTCCATAGTCCATCATCAAGGCATGGTACAAGGTAGGATCTCGGGCCGGTTACACGAACTACTGTTGCCTCCACCCACAGCGGATCGCCCAATAGGTTTTTAGCGTATACCAAATCACCTACCTGGAAGGCACGACAGCGGCCGCTGGATCCTAGTGGTTTTTCCGGTTCATAAGCTGGGTGTAACCGGTCGAAGTGGGAGCAGAGTTTTCGTCCCATTAGCAGTTCGGCGGGAGTTTTCTTGGTGACGCTATGAGGTGTGATGTGTTGTAGAAAAAGGATTCGATTGATCTTGTCGTCAATGTTATCGTAGTCTACCTTCTGCAAGGTTTTCTTAACGAATTGGACCATGCGCTCTGCTTTGCCATTGGTCACAGGGTGCGCAGGCGAGGTGAGCACATGTCGGATGCCACGGTCAGCCAGGTACTGCTCAAATGACAGCGCTGTAAATTGGGGCCCGTTGTCAGATACCAGGACATCTGGTAATCCGTGGGTTGCAAATAGTCTTTCCAAGTTTTTGATAACCACTTCAGTGGTTGTGTTCGTCATGCGGTGAATCTCGAGCCAATTCGAGTAGGCGTTGACGGTTAGCAGAAAGGTGTGGCCTTTGGTCGGCCCCGCAAAGTCCAAGTGAATATGGGACCAGGGTCCCCGTGGTGTCTCCCATTCAGTAGGGATGGCTTTAGGTGGGGCGTTGTTCACTTCCTGGCATTTATGACAAGCTTTAACCCAATTTTCGATTTGCTTGTCGATGCCCGGCCACCATGCGTAGCTTCGTGCGAGGGCTTTCATTCACACGATACCAGGGTGGCCATCATGCAAGGTTCTCAGGAGCGCTTTTTGGAGTCGTTCTGGGATAACGACTCTATCGCCCCAGATGACACAGCCCTTTTGGGAGAACAACTCCATTTGTCGAGTCTTGAATGGTGTGAAGTCATCTGATAATTGGTCCAATGGCCATCCACATTCTACCCAGCCCAGAACTCGCACTAAGGTGGGGTCACGTTTGGTTTCTCTCGCGATATCTCGGGCCGTTAATGGCGGCGAGTTGAGTGTTTCAATTTGCAATGTGGTTACCATTGGTGCAGGACCGTCGAGAGTCTCTGGAAGCGGTGCTCGGCTCAATGCGTCGGCGTGGGGAATGGCTTTCCCCGGGCGGTATTGCAGCCGATAATTATAAGCAGCCAAGAATTCTGACCAGCGAGTCATCCTGGGGGATAATATGTAGGGAGTCAGCTTATCTCCAGCTATTATCCCCAATAACGGTTTGTGGTCAGTCACGATAGTAAAAGCCCGGCCATACACGTACTCGTGGAATCTTTTAACGGCCGATACAATTGCGAGGGCTTCTTTATCAATTTGGCCATAATTTCGCTCAGTTTTTGAAAGTGTCTTTGAAAAATATGCAACAGGGGCTTCGTTACCATTAGGCAGTACATGGCTCAGAATGGCGCCCACTCTGAAAGGCGAAGCATCACATGTGATATTTAACGGCAAAGTCTCATTGTATTGCATGAGTACAGAGTCAGAAATCAGTAGTTTTTTCACATTATGGAACACCTGTTCTTCTCTATGACCCCATAACCAGTTTGCTTTCTTGTCTAACAACCGGTGTAATGGTTCAGCGACCGTTGCTTTATGCGGTAGAAATACATTATAAAAGCTGATGAGGCCTAGGAACGCCTGGAGATCGGCCTTGTTCTGAGGCCTGGGAGCGTTTTTTATTGCTCTTAGTTTACTGTCGGTAGGGTGAATACCCTGACTGTCAATTAGGTACCCTAAAAACTCAACACTATCTGTACACAATTCACACTTATTCTTTTTTACCTTAAGACCGGCGTCTTGAAATTTTTGTAGGACTAACTTTAAACGATCCCATAAGATTTTTTTTGTAGGTGAAGCAATTAATACATCATCAAAATAGGGGACCACGCCTTTAATCCCTTGTAGTAGCCTCTCCATCAGGCTCTGAAAAATCCCCCGGGGCTACACTGACTCCGAATTGGAGCCGGGTACATTTGAAGGCACCTCGGTGCATCACAATAGTTTGTGCCTGTGCTGTCTTTTCATCAACAGGTAGTTGCTAATATGCCTGAGCTAAGTCTAATTAAGCGAAGACTTTTCCGCCCCCCAGGGAGTGGAGGAGATGCTGTACCACCAGCACCAGATATGCATTCTGCTGTTGGGCGTGGTTCAGAGTGGCCCGGTAGTCCCCACAAATTCGGATCAACTCGTCTGGCTTAATGGGTGTTACGATTGGGGTTTCCCAGGGGGAGTGATCGGTAGGTTCTAGCACCCCCTGAGCTATTAGTTTGTCGAGTTGTTTGTCGATTTTCGGCTTTAATGCAAACGGAACTCGACGGGGCTTAAGGCGGATGGGAGCTATCTTTGGATCAAGGCTGAACGAAATTGGGGTCCCCTTGTACTCGCCTAAACTTTCCACAAAGACATCCTTGAACTCATGGATGAGGTCCTCCTCCCAGTCACTTCCGCTGATTCGGTTTATGCCTGCCACTTCAATGCCAAGTGGCGCGAACCATTGGAGACCTAGCAGACTAGGCCGATCTTTGTCGATCACAGTTAGCGGTAAGTATGCTGTGTGCTTCTTGAAGGAGACCCGGACTTGGCAGGAACCAACGACAGGGATTCGATTCCCTTGATAGTCCTTAAGAATGAGTTTTTGGAAACGGAGGTCTTGGCGCTGAATCGTGGGGATGAGTTGCTTGAGTGTCTTCCAGGACACCATCGAGAGGGACGATCCCGAGTCGACTTCCATGTGGCAAGGCTGGTTCTCGATGGCTACTGTGATTCGGATTTTCTTGGCATCCAAGGCAGAGGCGTGACCGATAATGATAGTATGGTGAGCCTCTTCTCGCTGCAAAGCTCGGTTTCTGTAGGAGTGGCTTACTGGTTCTCGCCTTACAGGATGGTTTCCTGTCGATTGGCGATAGTTAGCCCCTTTTGAGGCCTGGCCAGGTCCTTGGAAACTTCGGCAGACCCGTCCGATGTGGCCTCTCTTCCCGCACTCATGGCAGAGCGCATCGCGGAATTTGCATTCGGACCTGGCATGGTTGGCTCCACAACCAGCGCAAGGGTGTAAGGACTTCGGGTGGTGGTCCCGGTCGGACTGCAGTCGATGGACCTCTCCTTCGTCGCTGTCTGATGACGAAGAGAGATCCTCGTGGTGTGTCTTTGAAAGCTGCCCTTCTAACTTGAATAAAATTTTGCTTGTCGGTTGGTGTACCGGAGCGCGGTTGCGGTGTAATTGTGCAGCTGACTTCCTGGTTGCTTCTGCTGCAATAGCATCGGCGATGGCATCGGCAAGGCTGATGTCGCCTTTCGCCATCAGCTTGCTCTGCATGCCTGGTGCATCTAATCCCAGAACTATTTGATCTCTCAGTGCCTCTTCCAAATCGGCGAATCCTCAGAGGCCTCCCAGGTTTCGGAGGTCTGCTATGAAGTCGGTGACGCTTTCTCCTTTTCGCTGGTTTCTCTGATAGAACTCGTGCCGTCTCACGAGCGTTGGCACGGTCGGTGCATAGTGATCTCTTAGTAGAGGTTCGAGGTCGTCCCAATCCATCGCCTTCACTTCTCTAGGTTTTGCTAGTGCTTTAGCCATCTTAAATACGGTTGGACCGCAATGTGTTAGGAACACCGCCCGTTTCTTCCCGGCTGTGGCGTCCTTTAAGTTGTTAGTTTCTAAGAACATTTGGAAGCAATCCATGTAGGACTCCCAGTCTTCCTGCACTGGATCGAACGGAGCGGGTGGTACGACGCCACCAGACATGGTTCCGTTGTGTAGCGTCGTCAGCCACGTGCTCAGTGTTTCTTCTTAGTTCCGTCGGTTCAGACATCTCCATATCCCATCCTCGTCGCCAATGTTAAGTTTGGAGCATGGGCGAGAAAGAATGGAGACAAGCCTCTGGAACGGTGAACTTCAACTCTTTATTTACATAGTGACTTCTCAACTCAATGGCAGTTATAACCCTCCTTATATAGGCCACCCCAATAACTATTAACCAATAACAATCGAGGAGCGCTAGCTCCCTTAACCAATAGGAACTCTCTGTTAATGGCCAATCGGATTCCCCGGAACGGGCCAATCCGATCCTGCCATTAACAGCCAATCAGAAGTGCAGGGCCAGAACCCTGCACTTTACTCCAAGCTCAAATTCTCTTTATTAAACCTTATGCATTCACAACACTATCGAAATCCTTTACGCCAAAAGGAAGGTTAGCTTAGTCGGAGGATCTGTGTGCACCAGCTGTGCCAAAGGGGGACTGGCAAGAAGTGACTATAAAACACAGGAGGATGGGGGGGTGGCAGGTGAGGGAATTGTCACTTTTCTTTCATTCGTATGGACACTAGAGTGAATCATTTTTCTCCCAGTCGGGAAAAAAAATCTACTTGTGGGCTGCGCTGACTCCAATGCTGCTTGTCCACACTTGGTCCTCACTCTACCCACCCCCTTTCTTATCTGCTCTCTGCCCTGCCCACCCCCCTTTTTAATAAGCCTCTCACAGGGTGGTGGGGAGAGGGAGGGGAGACCCTTGTGGTTGTGTTAACTTAATGTGTAGGTGAGGGGGCCCATATTAGTCTTGTTCCAGTACTTAACAATCCTCTCAGTGACCTTTATTGGATCTATAAGGCAGCTGAGACGGACTGTGCCATTGAATCTCCATCCTCATAGTGGCCAAAGATGCCAACATGTCACATGTGGAAAAGTAAATGATTTGACTTTGCAAAGGACAGATCACAAGGTCCTATATTTTCAGCTCATGTAATAGCTACTCTGATCAGATGCAACTTATGTCCACCTGTCCAAGTTGATGTATTAGATCCATTGACGAGAACTACTTTATTCCCCTTTCATCTTTTTATATTCATCCTTTAAGAAAGATTCTTCCTGATCTGGAGGCAGGATTGTTTTTCGGTATCTTACCTAGTAAACGAATCTGACTTCTAGGACCTGTCTGCACCCTGATTCTTAGCTCTTTCCACAGCCACTTAGATGACATGAATTAAATGGTGAGACATGTCGCAGAATTTCTAATAATGATCATAAATTATAAGCAGATCTATATAAAAGGAGATGGTTTTTTACATTGTTGAGTGCAGCCACGAATGATGTGTAAAACAAAACAAAAAATAATATTTTGAGTACAGGAGAATAAACCTACTCTTAGACAGCCAATAAATACAGCAAAATAATAGTTCATAATGGTGAAGCAAATAAGGGACCTCACTTGTTCTATTTGTACTAAAAGATCAATGTAAATTCAAAGTGAAATAAATGAACGGCTTATCTATATTCATTTTACTTGTCATAATGAAGATCAATTTAAAATAAAACATTGGAACTTTTCTCTATTTAGAAATCAACTCAGAAGCCTTGATTTTATCCTGCTCATCTTGAAAATAGCCATCTTTTTAACTATGCTGGCTGCTATACTTTGGCTGCATATATGGTACAGGAGAGGAAAACACTCTGGGGTCCAGATTTCAGAGACAGAAGGAGCAAAAGGATAATGAATGACTTCATTTCATTCAATTGCATCCAGATTTTAACATCCAGATTTTTCCAGGTATGTCAGGACAATTTGCAAGTAGTTTGGGAGTAGATCAGACAAACGTTGTGCCTCTCCAATGCTGAGATCCAATTTGGTGTAAGAGAGCTTACCTAGATTCTTAAGATTGGATAAGTTCTTCATAAATATGGGTTGTTATTCTAAATTGAGTTAGAACAGACTTTCCAGAAATGTTATCGCACCAGCCACAGCACAGACACGAGATAATTCTTTTGCCAACCATGTGCATCTGTTATAGTCATTTGCAAAATCTTTTATATTGACCTATAAAAATGTATCAAGCTACCTAGAATGTTTACTGCCACCAAACTGTCAAACTGTCTGACTCTGACATTATTTCCTACATGATAATACATACATACTATAAAAATAAGTCGATGGTCATTAATAGCCCAAGCATTCAGAATCATTTATACAATTGCAGAATTTTTTTTCCATAATCAAAAATAGCTCTTGAGATGAAGGTCATACAAATATCAAGATAATAAGGACTTAAGACAATTATTCGGATGTTATTTTTTAAAATAAATAATACTTTTGTTGCTTTCTAGTATCTGTCTCTTTCTCACCTTGGAGAGGACCAAGAATCTGTCCAATTTCACACCAAGAAGTTTCCTGACTGCTCTAATAATGATGGCTGTGGCCAGGGTCTTCCCAACTACCTTATGAAAGATCAGGAGAGAAGAGAAAAGCTTTGGTTAATTTACATCATTCAATGGTAAATCAGCAACAAACCAGAGAAAATACATAGCTGAGGTTGAAACCTTCATTGGCTTATGGACTCTTTTACCCTTCTTATCACTCTCTTTTATCTCCTGAACATACTGAAAAAAAAACAAGGTGTTGTTGTTGTTTTTTCAAAAGGCAACTGGACTATGTTTTTTTCCTTTGAGGAAGAAGATGTTTCACTTCTCATTCAAGAAGTTTCATCAGTTCTGAGTGGATGGTGAGGGGAAAACAGAAGCATTCTCCGAACTAATCCTTCTGAGAATTCATCCTCCTTTTACCCCACACCCCATGCAGCCCAAACTTGCTTCTTGGATGAGAAGCAAAATGTCTTTGTCTTCCTCAAGGGGGAAAAAAATACACAGACCAGTTCTTTATTTATTTATTTTTATTTGATTTGTCAATCGCTTACAAGATAATAGGTATAAGTATAAACATAGTTATGAATACATGAAATGGATATATATAAGAAAAATAAAAAGAAACAGCAGGACAGGGATGGTAGGTACATTGGTGTGCTTTTAGTTGCCTTTTGAAAAATATAAACAAAATAATAAATATAAATAAAATTTTAAAAAAACAAGTTGCCTTTTGAAAAAGCCCCTTTGAGACAACAATGAGCTGGATGACTGAAATATCCATAGACATAGTTTGTTGCTGCCTCCTCAACATCTGAACTACAATTCCCAGCATCCATCTCCATCACCATTCATCATTTAGCTAGGGATGCTTATATGAGTAAATGTATTACATTTTCAACCTCCAAGGTCAGCAGGATTTATTAGGTCAGATGAATTCTTAAGTCTATTCTCAATAGTTGCAAATGCTGAAACATTTGCTTTCTGGTTTAATACAGGAGAGAAAAACAATTTAGGATCCACAGAGTCATCTAGGCAAGATAAAGGAGAGTTATGGTTGTCCATGGTAGACCAAAATCTGATTACTGTTACATAAGTTTTTGTGAATTACAGCTGCCTGATGAGCTGCAGCAGATGAAATGAGCTTTGTCTCACAAAAGCTAGTGGCACTTAATAAAATGCCTATTGGGGTCCTGACAGAGCCATATAGTGGTAGAAGAAAAGTACTGATCTGCATTTGAATGGAAACTTCTATGAATAAATTTGGCTTTGCTGTTTGTTTGTTTTTAATAATAAGTGTATTTATCTCTGAAAATATCCTTGCTATCTAGTGACCATATATCATTGTGCACCAAGACAGCAATTGCTGTACCTATCTTTGCCAACTTTTGCAGTTGTTTCAAAGAGAAAGAGATTAGCACTATAGGTAGAAAGTAGGGGGGGAGTGACAACACAATGGAACTGCTGGTCTTGCTTACTCCTGGGCTACTCTTGTCAGACGAGAACAATCAATATAGCGCAGTGCATCCTAGGCTCCATTTCCCATACAGTATAAATAAATATAATGTATTCTGTACAATAAATGTCAGAATACGGGTGTGTGTTGAAGATGACAGTAAATCTTTAAAAAAAAATGTCAATAGGAGACATAAATGGCAGTAATAACAATGGTAGTAGCGCAAATGAATGGCAAGACCATCACCATCATCATCATGGGATATTTACCACTAAATTGCAAGATCAGCCTTTCCCAAACTGGTACCCTCCAAATGTCTATGGAGATTCTCAGTCATTCAGGTCACGGTTGTCAGAGGTGCTTTTCCAAGAGGCAACTGGACTTTCTTGGTTTTTCTTTTTTTCTTTGAAGACATTTCGCTTCTCATCCAAGAAAGAAGGTTCTTGCATGAGCAGTGAAACATCTTCAAAGAAAAGCCAGAAAGTCCTGTTGTCTCTTGGAAAAGCACTTTTGGGGGTACTGTGTTGTCCAGCCAGTGTATGGGAATTGGATAGTTAGGTAGCAATTGTGAGCTGTCCCTTTAAGGGAAGGCATCATGGTAAATGTAGTTAAGGTATCCTGGGAAATGTAGTCCCTATCACGTGACCACATCTGTAATCCTGATTGGTCACTAAATTGACCCTCGAAGGGTTGGGGGAGGTTTTCCTCACTCTTGGCTGAACTCATGGACTCGTGGTAACTCTTCTACTTCTATCGCTACAACATGAGGGAAAAAAGATAGAAGATAAATCATCTTTTTACCTACAAGAAAGATATGCAAAGGATTGGTCATTAAAGAAGAACTTCATCACAAATGTGAGTTATGAGGGTACGGAATGAACCAATAAAAGTACTTTG
The DNA here is from genome assembly GCA_033807585.1 of Hydrophis major. Taxonomy (NCBI): domain Eukaryota; kingdom Metazoa; phylum Chordata; class Lepidosauria; order Squamata; family Elapidae; genus Hydrophis; species Hydrophis major. Next base: position 180,340,244 of record CM066329.1, read on the forward strand.
TTATGGATGTTTTGTAGAGTTATCTATCTGCATCTGTACAGGATACAGAACAGGTACCCTCCAAATGTTTTGGACTACAGTTCCTGCAAACATTCCCAAAAAAATTCAGGAACTTGTTCAGACAGTCAGCCAGAGTCAAAACTGATTCCAAATCACAGAGGCATACAAGTGACAAAGCTTATTGGATGAGAGTATCGCTGCAATCATACCATCCACAAATGTACATATGTAATCTATTGAGGGTACTCAGTAAGAGGTGGCATTCAGCAGGTTCTGGCCAATTCTGGAGAACCGGTAGCGAAAATTTTGAGTAGTTTGGAGAACCGACAAATGCTACCTCTGACTGGAGATTTTACAGTATCCTTCCCCCACCACGCCCACCAAGCCACGCCCTCAGAACCAGTAGTAAAAAAATTTGAATCCCACCACTGGCACTCAGATAATGTTGAGTTTCTGCAAACATCAGAAACATTTGTTTTCACAAACTCTAAGCCTTAGCACTTGCCCCAGTGGATTTCACACTGAACGTTATGAGATATTTCCAGCTGATAGATTTTTCTTTTTACTAGAGTCATTTGGAAATGAGTGGCTAGGAAGATGACAAGATTGAGCTGTTTGAATGAACCACGTTTAGGCCATTTCCTTTGATGATAACATCATCGCTCATGAATCAATCCATTTTCCCTCATGTACTAGGATTGATATTTCTAGTGAGTTCACTAACCTCCAAAGTCAATAGAATGTGTCAGCAGTTATTTCACAAATAATGATTCCAAGTTACAATACCTTTGGCACTATTGTGCACACCTCAATTCCAACACAAACTGCTCAAAAAGTCTCCAGAGATAATCATACTGCTTTCTCAATGGCAGCACTCAAACCAATTCCTGCCCCTCAAAAACAGTTGATGGTTTATGCTTGCAGTGCAATGGACCAGAAGGTTGGATTTGTACTGACATACTAATGGTGGGTTAAATGTTGAATTGAATTTGCTGGACAACTACTCTTTTGAGGTGAAACAAATCTCACCAAATACATGCTAAATCTGTAGCTCAGGATGGCTAGCTGGGGAATTCTGGGAGTTGAAGTCCACAAGTCTTATAGTTGGCAAGATTGGACGCTCCTGCTCTACTGGGAATGCTATGCTTAGTTGTTGATAGCATCTTACTGCCAATCACCGACATTTTTGTGTGTGCATATGTTCAGTATGTTCTTGATCAGTTCATACAAGTCTAGGTTTGAGCAACTCATGGGCTGCACGCATCCATCCCTACCTTCAAACTCTGATTCCAGATTACCTTGAGATTACATCAGAGTCTGTCAAATATCAGATGGCTTCAAGGAAGACCTATAAAATGGCCCCATCCTTGCAACCCGCCTTTGAAAAAAATGAATTAAAAAATGTGTTGTTCTGTCTTTGGCCCCTAAAATGCTTCCTACCTAGGCAGAAAATATTTCCTGTTCACAAACTATATTATAGTTACAATAGTCTAAATACTGTTTCTCAATCTTTTGGAATCTATGCCCCCTTTTAATAAACATATTATGCCCTCTGCATAGCTGTCTCCTTCAATAATTTACTAAATTATTAATTTTTAAAATGAATGATATATTATAACTAAAAACAAAGCTTCAAATTTACATCAAACTTACACTATTTCCTAGAATCTTTGACCTGTGGATTTGTAAGGGACTACAGGAAATACCTCAATGACCTCTCTGCGGTGTCCCTCCCCAAAAAATAATTAAGCTCTTCTTAAAAAGTGGTTGTCAAAACTCTTTTTAAAATCGCCTAGTGATAGAGAAACTACATCTTCCATATATTGAGTTTGCCACTGTTGTACACATCTCACAACCTATCAAATGCCACACTGTCTCTGTACAAGTGCTTGCCTGAACTAAATCCCTCAGAGAGGCAAATGGCCTTGATACTATTGGACTTGTGTAAGACTGTCAAAACCTGGCTGCTTTTCCAGGTGTTCAAAACCAAGAGGTTATCTGGTGACACAGTGGTTAGAATGCAATATTGCAGGCAAAATTCTGCCCACAGCCTGCAGTTCGATGCTGACGGGGCTCAAAGTTGACTTAGCCTTCCATCCTTCCAAGGAGGATCCAGATTGTTTGCAGGCAACATGCAAATAATATTACATTGTAAACCATCCAGAGAATGTCATAAGGCACTATGGAGCAGTATATAAATCTAAATGCTATTGCTATTAAGCCAGCCCTATAGTAGAGGATGATGTGTTTAATGAATGGAAGGTGTCATTACTTGGGATACCATGGGTAATTGCTGTAATTGTTGGGTCTTAATCTTTGTACATCACCCAAAATCACTATTGTGAGATGGCTGGTCATATAAATTATTTAAATGCATAAATAAAATGAAATCTTCAACCATGACATCTGAGAAATATCACTTGAATTTTATGGCTGCATAGATAAAGTTCTATTCTTTTTTTTTTTTCCCCTCAAGGGCATTTTCAAGGACCATATATTTGAAAGTTTCATCAACAAGAGAAAATAGACATGTTTAACCCCAACTTGCTGTATCCATAGTTGATATTGACTATAGATACTTGAACTGTGCTATGATGAGCAATCATTGTGATGTTTTTGTCCTGAAGCTTCGGTTTTGGATGTTCTAGGAATTTTATATATCTGCCAGACATAACAATCTCATCTGAAAGCTACTACTTTTTTTTAAAGCTTCACATAGTCTTTTTTCCATATTGTTCTAAAAATAGGACAACTTCCTTCAGCTCACAAATCCATCCAAGCGTATTTCCCTTTGACAGTCATTGAAACTAATATGGAACAGAAACATTTTATGAAGTCCCCAAACCTTCACAAACAACAGTAAATAATGCACTGTTTTTCATGTAATTAACCAACTTGATAATGAGATTGAAGTCTTTTTGTTGCCTGCAGGGCAGAATTTTGAAAACAGGTGCGTGGTTAATTACATTTAAATCTCCAAAACATGTGAAGATTTCCTTCCCCTCCCCCAAAAATCTAGGTCATGAATCCAGCATTAATAGACTATTTATCAGTTCAATCCCCAACCCATTTATTTTGTTTCTGATTGTTTTGACATAGTTCCAAAAGTATCACTTTCAATAATTGTTTTCAAGGCTTAGGAAAGCAGAATTTCTTCTTTCATTTTATCTAACTATACAGCATGTCTCAAATAAACTAGTAGCTGAGCACCAACAAATGATTGATCACAATTTATTGCAAAAAGAGAAATGATTTAATTTCTTCCCAAATTTTGATTCCATTTTTAATTTGAAGTCTCTAGAATTCTATCTCAATTTCCCATCCAAGAACAATATTGATGGCACTCAGTGTTCCTGGTCCCAGTTCAAAAAGGAGTCACATACCATTTTTTAAGGCCACCCAATGAGCCTCCATCTCATTGCCAGGCCACTGCTGATTTAAGAAGTTCCAGCTTGAAACTACATTTTCCTAGGACAATGGGTGGATGTTCTATGTTGCAGGAAGGTCTGTAGGGGGCGTGTATGAGCGCACCAATGTGCCTACCGTCCCTGTCCTATTGTTTCTTTTATTTTTCTTATATGTACCCATTTCATGTGTTCATAACTATGTATATACTTATACCTATTATCTTGTAAGCAATTGACAAATCAAATCAAATCAAATCAAATCAATCAAATCAAATCAATAAATAAATCAATAAATGGTTGTCTTCAGATATTGGTGGCCAGCTGCATTGACTGGTTGCAGGGACTGCCCTTCCCCCAGCCAGTAGCTAAGTTCTGTGGCTATTTAGCTGCTGGAAACAAAAGAACCTCACCCAGCAGGTTTTGATGCTTCACATTGTTAAAATGAAATGACCTGTGTTGGTTGAGGAGAAGAAGTTGCCCCTAAGGAGGAAATAAGTATGCAGTGTTGGATGGGAGAATTATGGCCCATGTTTTCTAGGCATTTTTAGATAATAGTTTGGCTTTGTCCCTTTTTTTGTCAAGCAAAGAAACTGGTTGAGTCGTCCCTAGTCAATCAGAGTTCTCCTTGAGACATGAAGAACCAGGCTGAAGTGATCCTACTTCCGACATATGCAAAGATCCAGCTGTCTTGAGAAGGCTAAAATGCTGGGAAAGGTGAAGGGAAAGAAAAGAAGAGAACAATCAGTAGTATGGTAGATGGAAACAGTTATAGTGTTAATAGATGCCCAGTTGTAAGATCTAAAGGACAAGGACAGATTGTCATGGGGAAGAAATCTTTCTGATTGCTAAGAGTTGACATACCCTTAATAGTAGATAGTCAGTCAATCAATCAAGCACTCAAGCAAGCAATCCATAGTTAACCATGACTCTTTAGCATACTGTCATGTACATACTCAGATACAGATAGTCATCAACATATGACTACAATTGAGCCCAACATTTATGTTTCTAAGTGAGAAATTTGTTAAGATATTGGTGGCCAATTTGTTAAGTGAGTTTTTCCCCATTTTATGTCCTTTCTTGCCATATTTCTTAAGTGACTCACTGCAGTTGTTTAATTAGTAACATGGTTGTTAAGTGAATCTGGCTTCCCCATTGACTTTGCTCATCAGAAGGTCCCAAAAAGGGATCAGAGGACCCCACAGGAACAATGTAAATATGAACCAGTTACCAAGCCTTTGAATGTAAATCACATTGATGTTGCAACGGTCATAAGTGTGAAAAATGGTTATAAGTCACTTTTTTCAGCGCTGTTGTAACTTTGCATGATCGTTAAACAAATTGTGATAAGTCAAGGACTACCTGTACCTAGAAATGGTGTGGGGGGATTTTTGCAGCTGATAGCAGAACCCTGAGAGTAGCTAGTATAATGTACTTTCCCATAGGGAAGGGGAACCACTGCTCAGCAGGCAAGGAGACTGGTGGTGACATCAGGAGGAAAATAGAGGAGGGACAAAGGTAAAATGATGGATAGGCAGAGACAAACCAGGACATTGCTGGCTGTTGAAAGTTTGTTCCTGGTCTAAGAAGAGGCTGGGACAGTGATGGCTAACCTTTTCCACGTTCAGGGGTGGGATTCTACCGGTTCGCACCTATTCCCTAGAACCAGTTGTTAACATTCTAAGCAGTTCGGAGAACCGGTTGTTAGAAGAAATTACTGGCAGGAAGGAAACATTCTGGTGTTGCTTACAGAAACTGCCTCTCTGTTAACCCTTATTACATTCTTGGCAGGACTAGACTTCCTGTCTCTGGAACTTCTCTGGAGCATTTTTCCTCTCCTCTGATGGTACTTTGCTTGTGTGGAGTGACCATTCAAATTACAATGGCACTGAAAAAAGTGACTTATGACCATTTTTCACACTTAAGACTGCTGCAGCATCCCCACAGTCATGAGAGGCCAGGCAAGGAGATGCATGCCTCGATGTGAGTAATATTGAGTTGGCCACACCCAGCCAATAACACGACCACCAAGCCACGCCCACAGAATCGGTTGTTAAAATTTTTGAATCTCACCCCGTCCACGTTGCGTGCCAAAAGTGCATGCACATGCCTGCATCCATGATGCAATGCACGCACAACTCCCCCCGCCCCCCTGTGCATGCGTACATGACCCCCTGTGTGCACCATGCACCCTGTGCATGCATGCGCAACCCCCTCACTGCACGCCTCTGCGCATGCGCACACAACTCCCCCACACATCGCATGCTTCTGCGCATGCACATGCATTTCCCATGCATGTGTCTCCCTCTGCGTATGTGCAGCAAATATCCGACAATCAGCTGGCTGGTAGGGGGCATGCATGCGCGCATTTGCAATGGGATTCTTCCGGGCAACCTCTCACGTGCCGCTTCTGGCAGGCGTACCATAGGATCACCATCATGGGGCTGGGACAAGATTCACAGAAGCAGAACAGGCTGAATATGGACAAGAGCACTAAAGAAAAAGTATAGCCTTCTGGAGGAAATTATATCATATGCAGGTGGTCTTTGTGGTAGAGAGACAGAAAAGAATGGGGAAATGCACGTCCTAACAGATGTGAGAGAGCAACGGCCACCCAGAGAGATATGGGGGGAAAGCCAACTCGAATAAATATCCTATGCTCATCTTTAAGTGGGGAGTAGAAAATCGAAGTAACAATACTCGTACACTCTCTAGATCAGGGCTGTTGAACACGTGGCCCATGGGCCGGATGTGTCATGCGTTGGCCACGCCCATGCCTGGTTTAGCAAAGGGGGGAAAGTCACGATACATCATGTGACCCCGCCGTGATGCTGCGAGTTTGACATCGCTGCTCTAGACTACCAACATAACAAGGTAGACTTCGCTAGATGCAAAAAGTCTTACTTTGCTGGTAGGGAAAGAATTCATTCTCAAATGCCTGGGCAGTCACTGCTAATTCAACCTGCTCCTGTTGGATTTATTGCAGGTGTTATCTGGGCCAGGAGGAGGAATTTGTAAAGAAATACTGCCTAGAAATGAAACAAAATGCTTGTGTTGCTTTGCTTGCTGAATAAAAAGAGAACAATGCACAGGTGATATGCTCCGTCTTAAATTATAATCCTGAGAACTGACAGGAGCCTAACACTTAAAGAGTTTTAATAAATGTACTGTGACTGTAAAAGCTGAAGTTCAAAAAGGTAGGCGTATATTCATTATCCATCTCTTTGGGAAGGTCTCTAAGGAGCACTTCCTTTCCAATTCATGTATGCAACTGTTCGTATTATTATAATTAATTCTATTTATTTTTATCTCTGACGTGTTGTGTCCCACAATGAATTCAGAGGAAAATTTAGTGTTTATTATATTTTTTTTCTCAGATAATTGGCATGTGTGACATTGATCAATAGGAAATTAAATTCTGCTTTCTGGAGAGAGAAAAAAAGATTTGGCTTGCCCAATAGATCTCCAACATGCTTTGGATGCAATAATCCTTGTCAAAGACAATTTAAGAAAAAGAAATCCTTCCAACCAAGTATTGAGGAATAAATTTGGAAGTTTCTTGTGATGGTGTACAGCTTGCCTCTTTTCATATTTGTCAGTGTCTATTTCCTAGAGAGTTCTACTTCTTAAAATGAAAGAAATGCAGAGAAGTTGGAGAGTTGATGGCTGCTCTCTGCAAATTTATATGTTAATTTTAAGGCATAGATTAGTCTTTCTCAACCTTAGCAACTTTAACATGTATGTGGACCAACTTTCAGAACTTCTCAGACAGCTTTGCTAATTTGCTATAGGATTAAGAAACACTGGCATAGATCAACATGTCCTCTCTACATATGAGCATGAAGATTGTGGTTTGGAGAAACCTTTTCAAACTTGGGACTTCAACTCCCAGAATTCTCAGGCTCAGCCATTCTTCCTGGGAAATTCTGGGCAGTCAGGTTCATCCCTTTGAAAACTCAGAGAAACTGTTTTGAAACTCCCTGTTATTTGTTATCATTCCTTGCTGCTGCAGATTTTTCTCTCACCCCATAGATCAAAAAAAGAAATTATATCTAGTTACTAAGCAGCCAGATCTAATCTCTCCAGACAACAGCAAAATCTACTGCCAGTCCTGTTTCTTCAGAGTGAATGCTGTGGTTTGTTTTGGCTTTTTAAACTGTCTCCTGGAAATGCCACTTACTTTCTTTTTCCTCACTTTCCAGCATAGCATTGAACCTAACAGCTCCAATACCTGAAATTAAAGTGCAACTAACTGTCTCAAAAAACTATCCACCATACGAGGCTGGCACAGATGGGAAAAACCAGCAAATGTTTTTGTAAATGGAGCTAATGCTAAATTTAAGATGACATTCTTCTCTGTAACAACGACTAGCGGAACATTTTTAAAATCTGTCTCTCAGATATAGGTAGTCCTCCATTTACAACCAGTTGCTTAGCAACTACAGGTAATCCTTGGCTGACTACCACAACTGAGCCCAGAATTTATGTTGCTAAATGAGAAATTTGTTGAGTGAGTTTTACCCCATTTTACAAAATTTCTTCCCAAGCTTGTTAAATGAATCACTGCAGAGGTTAAATTAATAACACAGTTGTTAAGTGAATCTGGCTTCCCCATTCCCCATCACAAAAGGAGGTCACATGACCCTCCAACTGTCATAACTATGAACCAGTTGCCAAGCATTTAAATTTTGATCACTTGACCACAGAGATGCTACAATGGTTGTAAGTGTGAAAAATGCTCACTTTTTTCCAGTGCTGTGGTAACTTTGAATGGTCACTAAACAAACTGTTGTAAGTCGAGGACTACCTGTATTCAAAGTTACAATGGACCTGTTAAGTTTGGAGCATGGGTGCGAATAATGGAGACGAGCTGGTGAAACGGTGAACTTCAACTCTTTATTTATATGGTGTGACAGCTCAAAAAACAACGGCTGCTATAGCCTTCCTTATATAGGCAACATTAACTATTCAATCAATGAAAACCTGGGAGCGCTAGCTCCGTTGACCAATGAGAATGGCTCGTTAATGGCCAATCAGATTCTCCTGAACGGACCAATCTGATCTTGCCATTTAACAGCCAATCAGAAGTGCAGGGCCAGAACCCTGCACTTGACTTCAAGCTCAAGATAACTTTATTACACATTTATTCATTCACAACACCCCTTCCCCCTGGGTTCTGTTTACGGGGTGCGGTTACGTAGTCCTTGAGGTAGGACGGTTGTTTTGTTAGTCTATTTGATTTTTGCTGTGCACCCAGCATTTGGCTGCACTCCTGTTGAGGTAAAGCGTTGTTTGGCGAAAGGGGTGTCTCTGACTCTGAGTTCGAGTTTTCATTGTCACCAACACCTTCGGAATCACCCTGAGGTGAGCTCACTCTCATCCCTGATTCCTCTTCTCGTGTTTCCATTCTGCTATCGTTCCCTTCAAAAACGTTTTCTGCTAGTTGCAGTTCATCTTCCTCTGTATCTCCCCCCCCCGCCCAGTTTGGTTATCAGGGGACTCGGAGATCCCTGACTGCAGCCTTGATCGTAGTTGATCGATATGGCGCTTCCATAGTTTATCGTCACGGCATTGTACTAGGTATGGCCAGTTACACGGACCACAGTCGCTTTTACCCACAACGGATCGCCCAATAAATTTTTAGCGAACACCAAGTCGCCTACCTAGAAGGTACAGCATCGGCCGCTGGATCCGTGTGGTTTCTCCGGTTCGTATGCTGGGTGTAACTAGTCGAGGTAGGAGCGGAGCTTTTGTCCCATTAACAGCTCGGCGGGAGTTTTGTTGGTGACGCTGTGCAGAGTGATATGCTGTAAAAAGAGGATTCGGTTTATCTTTTCTTCGATGTTGTCATAGTCCACTTTTTGTAGTGTTTTCTTGACGAATTGTACCATGCACTCGACCCTTCCGTTGGCCGCAGGATGCACAGGCGAAGTCAGCACATGTCGAATACCACGGTCCGCCAGGTACTGTTCAAAGGACAGCGCGGTAAATTGGGGCCCGTTGTCGGATAGCAAAATGTCTGGTAATCCGTGGGTTGCAAACAGTCTTTCCAGTTTCTTAATGACCGCTTCGGTTGTCATATTCCTCATTCGGTGGATTTCGAGCCCAGTTCGAGTAGGCGTCGACGGTTAACAAGAAGGTGTGGCCTTTGGTCAGCCCAGCAAAGTCCAGATGGATACGGGACCAGAGTCCCCGCGATGTCTCCCATTCGGTTGGGATTGCCTTTGGTGGGGCGTTGCTTACTTCTTGGCATCTATGACAAGCTTTGACCCAAGTCTCGATTTGCTTGTCGATGCCTGGCCACCACGCGTAGCTGCGTGCGAGGGCTTTCATGCGCACGATGCCGGGGTGGCCATCGTGCAAGGTTCTCAGTACTGCTTGTTGGAGTCGCTCTGGGATAACGACTCTATCGCCCCAGATGACACAGCCCTTTTGAGAAAACAACTCTGTTTGTTGACTTTTGAATAGTGCGAAGTCGTCTGGTACTTGATCCAATGGCCATCCGCGTTCCACCCAACTGAGGACTCGTGCTAAGGCGGGGTCGCGTTTTGTTTCTCTCGCAATATCACGGGCGGTTAATGGCGGTGTACGAAGTGCCTCGATCTGCAACGTTGTCACTGTAGGCACGGGGTCGTCGATAGTCTCTGGAAGCGGTGCTCGGCTTAATGCGTCGGTGTGGGGAATGGCTTTCCCCAGGCGGTATTGCAGCCGATAATTATAAGCAGCCAAGAATTCTGACCAGCGAGTCATTCTGGGAGATAATATGTAGGGGGTTGGTTTATCTCCGGCTATTATTCCCAGCAAAGGTTTGTGGTCAGTCACTATAGTAAAAGCCCGGCCGTACACGTACTCGTGAAATCTTTTAACAGCAGACACAATTGCGAGGGCTTCTTTATCTATCTGGCTATAATTTCGCTCAGTTTTTGAAAGCGTCTTTGAAAAATAGGCAATGGGGCTTCGCTACCGTTAGGCAATACATGGCTCAAAATGGTGCCCACTCCAAAAGGTGATGCATCACATGTGACAGTTAACGGCAAGGTCTCATTGTACTGCATCAGTACAGCGTCCGAAGTCAGTAGTTTTTTCACATTACGGAACGCCTGCTCTTCTCTATGACCCCATACCCAAATTGCTTTTTTGTCCAGTAAACGATGTAAAGGTTCAGCAACAGTCGCTTTGTGCGGCAGGAATACGTTATAAAAATTGATAAGACCTCGAAACGCCTGGAGGTCGGCCTTATTCCGGGGTCTGGGAGCGTTTTTTATTGCTTTCAATTTGCTATCAGTAGGGTGAATGCCCTGACTGTCAATTAAATACCCTAAAAATTCAACATGATCTGTACACAGCTTACACTTATTTTTCTTCACTTTAAGACCTTCGTCTTTGAATTTCTGGAGAACTAATTTTAAGCGATCCTGTAAAATTTTTGAAGTAGGGGCAGCGATTAATACATTGTCAAAGTAGGGGACAACGCCTTTAATCCCTTGTAATAGTCTTTCCATCAGGCTCTGGAAAATTCCTGGGGCTACACTCACTCCAAACTGGAGCCGAGTACATTTAAAGGCACCTCGGTGCGTAACGATCGTCTGTGCCTGTGCTGTTTTTTCATCAACTGGTAGTTGCTGATATGCTTGAGCTAAGTCTAGTTTAGCGAAGACTTTTCCGCCCCCCAGGGAATGGAGGAGGTGCTGCACCACCAGCACCGGATATGCGTTTTGTTGCAGGGCGTGGTTCAGGGTGGTTCGGTAGTCCCCACAAATTCTAATCGAACCATCCGGCTTGATGGGTGTCACGATTGGGGTCTCCCAGGGAGAGTGATCAGTTGGCTCTAACACTCCCTGGGCTATTAACTTATCAAGCTGTTCGTCGATTTTCGGTTTTAGGGAAAATGGAACTCGACGAGGCTTAAGGCGGATGGGAGCTATTTTTGGATTAAGGTTAAATGATATCAGGGTCCCCTTGTACTCGCCTAGTTTTTCTGTGAAGACGGCCCTGAATTCATGGACAAGGTCCTCCTCCCAGTCACTGCCGCTGATTCGGTTAATGCCTGCCACTTCAATGCCGAGTGGCGCGAACCATTGGAGGCCTAACAGGCTAGGCCAGTCCTTGTCGATCACAGTCAGGGGTAAGTACGCTGTGCAGTTTTTGAACAAGACCCAGACTCGACTGGATCCTACGACTGGAATCCTGTTCCCCTGATAGTCTTTAAGGATAAGTCTTTGGGAACGGAGGTCTTGGCGCTGGATAGTAGGGATGAGTTGCTTGAGGGTCTTCCAGGAAACCATCGAGAGAGACGATCCCGAGTCGACTTCTATTTGGCAGGGATGATTTTCAATGGCCACTTTAATTCAGATTTTCTTGGCATCTAAGGAAGAGGCGTGACCGATAGTGATAGTTTGGTGAGCCTCCTCTCGCTTCGTGGGGCGATTTAAGGTTCGATTTCTGTAGGAATGGTTTACTGGTTCTCGCCTTACAGGACGGTCTCCTGTCGATTGGTGATAGTTAGCCCCCTTCGAGGTCTGGCTGGGTCCTAGGAAGCTTCTACAGACCCGTCCGATGTGGCCTCATTTCCCGCACTCGTGGCAGAACGCGTTGCGGAATTTGCATTCGGACCTGGAATTGTTGGCCCCACAGCCAGCGCATGGGTGTTGGAACTTCGGGTAATGGTCCCAATCGGACTGCAGTCGATGGACCTCTTCCTCGTTGCTGTCTGACGATGAAGAGAGGTCCTTGTGGTGGGCCGTCAAGAGCTGTCCTTCTGACTTGGGTAAAATGTCACCGGTTGGTTGGTGTATTGGAGCATGGTTGCGGCGCAGTTGGGCAGCTGACTTCCTGGTTGCTTCTGCTGCAGTAGCATCAGCGATGGCATCGACAAGGCTGATGTCGCCTTTTGCCATCAGCTTACTCTGCATGTTTAGTGCATCTAATCCCAGAACTATTCGATCTCTCAAAGCCTCTTCCAGGTCGGCGAACCTGCAGAGGCCTCCCAAGTTTCGGAGGTCTGTGACGAAATCGGCAACGCTCTCTCCTTTCCGCTGGTTTCTTTGGTAGAACTCGTGCCGCCTTACAAGCGTTGGTACGGTCGGTGCATAGTGGGCCCTCAGTAGGGGTTCGAGGACATCTCAGTCCACAGCGTTCACTTCAGCCGGTTTTGCTAGGGCCTTGGCCATCTTGAATACGGTCGGCCCGCAATGCGTTAGGAATACCGCCCGTTTCTTCCCGGTCGTGGCATCCTTCAAATTATTGGTTTCCAAGAACATTTGGAAACAATCCATGTAGGACTCCCAGTCTTCTTGAGCTGGATCGAACAGAGCGGGTGGTATGACGCTGCCGGACATGGTTCTGCCATTGTGCGTTTTCAGCCACGTGCTCGGTTATGTTCTTCATTGTTCAGTCAGCTCTGACGTCTCCACATCCCACCCTCATCACCAGTGTTAAGTTTGGAGCATGGGTGCGAATAATGGAGACGAGCTGGTGAAACGGTGAACTTCAACTCTTTATTTACATGGTGTGACAGCTCAAAAAACAACAGCTGCTATAGCCTTCCTTATATAGCCAACTTATTAACTATTCAATCAATGAAAACCTGGGAGCGCTAGCTCCGTTGACCCATGAGAACGGCTCGTTAATGGCCAATCAGATTCTCCTGAACGGACCAATCTGATCTCGCCATTTAACAGCCAATCAGAAGTGCAGGGCCAGAACCCTGCACTTGACTTCAAGCTCAAGATAACTTTATTACACATTTATTCATTCACAACAGGACCCATACAAAAGCTACTTACAACTTGGTAGGAAGTTATGGCAGCCTTATAGTCACACATATATATAATTCGGGCTGATGTGCCCTTATGACCGACTGCAGGAATGCTGCAGCAGAACCCCTCACCTATCTTCCCCCCATCCTGCCTCTTAGGGTCCCCAGTCTTTGGCCTGTTCCCCAACCACCAGTTTCCACCCCCCCTCCACTTCACTCCCCATCACAGAACACCCACTTATCTTTTCTAGAGCTCCTGAGCTCCAAAGATCACATTGGGGAAAGATAGCAGGTTGCTACACCTCTAAACATTCCTAGGCCTTAAGGTGGCATCCCAGAAGCGGGAACCATTTTCAGGTGAATCTCACACTTTTCTTTGAGCAACAGATCCTCAAAATCAAACTTCACATTTTGATACATTGCAACCAGAGGTGGGATTCAAACCTCTCAGCAACTGGTTCTCTGTCCAGTTGTTGGGTGGCCGTAGCCATGGTGGATGTGGCCTATCGGAATTTCCGGTTTAGCCATTTTTAACTTTCCCCAGAGTCTGGAGGCTTACCTCAGGCCTCTGAGAGGACGAAAATGGCCTCGCCTGAGCTCCGGAGAATTTCCTGAAGCCAGAAACAGGCCCATTTCCAGACTTCCAGAACTTCTGGTTTGGCCGTTGTTTACCCTCCCAGAGCCTCCACACGGACCCTGCACTTATCTGCATTCAAAATGGGTTGCATGGAGACTTCTGGGAAAGGCAGGGTGGGCGAACCAGGCCAGCCAATTGGTTCAACTACTGATTCAGAAAACCAGATGTAAATTTAACACTTGGTTCACCCAAACCGGGCCAAACCAGCTGAATGCCAACCCTGGTTGCAACCTTTTCTTGTTTATTCGTCTCTTATTTCCAGGGGTTTTTCTGAGACACAGGTTGACTTTGCTTAACAATCACTTAACTACCATTCAAAGTTACAATGGGGCTCAAAAAAAGTTACACATAACCTGTTCTCAAAGTTATGACTGCCTACCCACACACACGTACACACAGTCAGGAGAATGCATCTGGTCATCTGGAAACTGATTCACATTTACAAGTTGCAGTATCCCATGGTCACGAGATCACAATTTGCGACATTTCCTCCTATTTTCTGGCAGAAAATGGCAGAAAATACCCATTGGATATAATAAATTCACTTAAGACCACATGGCTCACTTAACAATCATGGTGACATGCTTAGTGACCATCATAAAAACCATTATAAAATCAAGTCAGGTCATATGACAACTCACTTAATAAGAAATCATGAATTGCAACCCAAATTCCAGGCTCAATTCTGTTCATAAGTTGTGGATTATCTGTAGCAAGGGAAAACACAAATAGGTTAAGGGATGGGCCAAGCGACTAGCCTCAACTGGCTGATTGAAACCCTGACTCCTTTTTACGTGTCTTCAGAAGCAAGACTTCAATAATATAATCATGCCTGTCCTTTTTATGACTATCTTCCTTAGAGAAATGCTGATCTATTTTGAGTCAATTACCTACTACTTTCCACTCCTCTTTCCTTTTTCTATTTGAACCGAGCATGCACAGACCACAATAATTTATCTCTGCATCTGCCAGAAAAAAGGAACAATTCTTTGCTTGCGTGCTTTAGCCTCAGTAAAAGCAGCCAGAGTTCTTCCTAATTAAGCATGCAAAAGCATGAAAAAAATGCCACATCTTTGTGGTTGAATAAATTATTACCAGAAGGGACCCACACCACGCTGGAATGATGGAATGGAGAAACCAGTAGGTCCTGGAAAGATTTATTAGCCAACTGGTTTCTCAATTCTCAGCCATGTTTTGAATATAAATCTTGTTCCTTGGAGGAAAATGATAGAACACACACACATATTAAAAAATCTATATTTTGATTGCAGTCTCACCCTACTTACTCCAGGGGAAATTGGAGTTATTCAACAGTGACACAGTTATGAGAAAAAACAGGGGGGGAAATCCATTCAAGGCTCTTTGTAACAGAAAGCATTCCTCTGCTCTCTACCCACTTCTCATACACATACTTTGTGAATGTTAAGTTCTGCGCATGGGTGCAAGGAACGGAGACGAGACGGTGAACAGTGAACTTCAACTCTTCATTAATCATTCTGAACAGAGCAAAATCCTAGGGCAGCAGCAGCCCTTTTATAGGACAAGCTGCTGATCTAGTAACCAATAAGAAACATGGAGTGTTAACCCCCTTAACCAATGAGAGTGGCTCGTTAACAGCCAATCAGATTCTCCTGAATGGACCAATCCGATATCGCTATTATTCGGCCAATCAGAAGTGCAGGACTAGAACCCTGCTATTTTCTAAAGGTTTTGATAAACTTTATTCAAGTGTTTTATTATTTCATAACACTCCTTCCCCCCGGGTTCCGTTTGGGGGGTGCGGTGATGTAATCTCTGAGGTAGGAAGGTTGTTTTGACTGTCTATTAGATTTACGCTGTCCCACCGGTTCCTGTCTGTAACCCTGTTTTGGCGGGACGTTTTCGGGCAAGTCAGGTGCCGGTGGTTTCTCATTGGAAGACTCGGTGCTGCTAATGTTCTTGTCGTTGTCCTCTGGCCCTTGCGGGCTTGCCTCTGTTGAGGTGTTCCTCTGTGGCGAGGCCACGCCCTTCCTTAATCCTTCTTCATTTGTTACGCCCGATTGCTAACTTCTTTCGTTCCTGCTTTCCGCCATCTCGAATTCAGTTTCTTTGACATCCCCTCTCCCCTCAGTTTGGGAGTTACCGGAGTTGCGGAAACTAGGTTGTAGCCTCGAGCGAAGCTGATCTATATGGCGTTTCCATCTTTTTCCGTCGCAGGTTTTCACCCGGTACGGCCTGGGTCCAGTGCCTCAATCCACAATGGTTCACCAGAAAGGTTTCTGGTGAAAACTAAGTCGCCTATCTTGAACTCGCAGCATTTTCCGCTAGATCCACAGGGTTTCTCTGGCTCGTAAGACAGGTGAAGCCAGTCGAGGTGGGAGCAGAGTTTGCGTCCCATCAATAGTTCAGCTGGAGTCTTGTTGGTGACGCTGTGTGGAGTGATGTGTTGGAGAAGGAGTATTCTGTTTATCTTATCTTCAATGTCCCCATAGTCCATTTTGTGGAGAGTTTTTTTAACAAACTGTACCATGCACTCGGCTCTTCCGTTAGCTGCAGGGTGCGCTGGCGAAGTTAGTGCATGGCGAATACCGCGGTCCGCTAAGTATTGTTCGAAAGGGAGCGTGGTAAACTGGGGTCCGTTGTCGGATACCACAACGTCTGGCAGTCCATGCGTCGCGAATAATCTGTTCAACTTCCGGATGATGGACTTGGTTGTGGTACTCTTCATTTCATGGATCTCGAGTCAGTTTGAATAGGCATCCACTGTTAATAGTCAATTTAGTCAATGTGGATGGGGGACCACGGTCCCCGAGGTGTTTCCCATTCTGTCAGAGTTGCTTTCGGTGGGGCATTGCTAACTTCCTGGTACTTATAACAAGTCTTTACCCAAGCTTCGATCTGTTTGTCGATGCCCGGCCACCATGCGTAGCTTCGTGCGAGCGCTTTCATATGCACGATGCCGGGGTGGCCCTCATGCAGTGTCTTTAATACCGCTCATTGTAACCACTCTGGGACGATGACTCTATCCCCCCATAGGATGCAGCCTTTTTGCGAAAAAAGTTCTGTTTGCCAGTTCTTGAAGGGGATGAAGTCGTCAGGGGTTTGATCTACTGGCCATCCTCGTTCGACCCAGCTAAGAACTCGCGTTAAGACAGGATTGCATTTTGTTTCAATCACGATATCTCTAGCTGTTAGCGGCGGTGAATGTAGCGTTTCAATCTGGAGTGTTGTAAGGGTTGGAGCTGGGTCGTTGACGGTTTCCGGAAGTGGTACAGGGCTCAACGCGTCAGTGTGGGGAATGGCTTTCCCCGGGCGGTGTTGCAGTTTATAATTGTACGCAGCCAAAAACTCCGACTAGCGAGTCATTCTAGGTGATAATATATAGGGGGCTGGCTTGTCTCCCGCTATAATCCCCAGCAAAGGTTTGTGGTTGGTAACAATAGTAAAAACTCGTCCATATACATATTCATGAAACCGTTTTACAGCAGATACAACAGCAAGAGCCTCTTTATCGATTTGACTATAGTTACGTTCAGCCTTTGATAAAGTCTTTGAAAAATAGGCAATAAGGGCTTCACTACTGTTTGATAACACATGGCTCAAAATGGCTCCTACTCCAAATGGCGACGCGTCACATGTGATTGTTAAAGGCAAAGTCTCGTTATACTGCATCAAAACAGCATCTGAAGTTAATAGGTTTTTCACTTGTCGGAACACGTGCTCCTCTCGGTGCCCCCAAACCCAAGTTGCTTTTTTGTCGAGAAGCCGATGTAGGGGCTCGGCTATGGTTGCTTTGTGGGGCAGAAAGATGTTGTAAAAATTAATAAGCCCCAGGAAAGCTTGGAGATCAGTCTTATTTCTGGGTTTTGGGGCGTTCTTGATTGCTCTTAACTTGCTATTGGTGGGGTGAATGCCTTGTTTATCGATTAGGTACCCCAGGAACTCTACTTTATCTGTACACAGTTGACATTTATTTTTTTTAACCTTAAGGCCAGAGTCTTTAAATTTCTGGAGAACCAGTCTAAGATGCTTCTTTAATATTTCTCTATTCGGGGCAGCAATTAAAACGTCATCAAAGTATGGTACAACCCCTTTTTTTCCCTGTAATAGTCTCTCCATCAAGCTCTGAAAAATCCCTGGGGCCACGCTAACTCCGAATTGGAGTCGGTTGCACTTAAAGGCGCCTCGGTGCATAACGATCGTTTGTGCCTCTGCTGTTTTTTTATCTACAGGCAGTTGTTAGTACGCCTGTGCTAAATCCAATTTAGTGAAGACTTTTCCGCCCCCCCAGGGAATGGAGGAGGTGTTGTACCACCGGCACCGGGTAAGCATTCTGTTGAAGGGCGTGATTCAGGGTGGCATGGTAGTCCCCACAAATCCTTAACGATCCATCCGGTTTGATGGATGTCACGATTGGGGTTTCCCAAGGAGCGTGGTCGGTTGGTTCTAAAACACCCTGGGCTATTAATTTATCAAGCTGCTCATCAATCTTTGGTTTAAGGGCAAAATGGACTCGACAAGACTTAAGGCGGATGGGGGCTATTTCAGGGTTAAGGTTAAATGATATCGGGGTCCCCTTGTACTCGCCTAGTTTGTCTGCAAAGACGTCCTGGAATTCCTGGACAAGGGCCTCCTCCCAGTCGTCGCTGCTGGTTTGGTGAATGCTGGCTACCTCAATCCCAAGTGGAGCAAACCATTGAAGGCCTAACAAGCTAGGCCGATCATGGTCGACGACGGTCAATGGTAAAGATGCAGTACGATTTTTGAATGAGACCTGGACTAGGCTGGATCCAATGACCGGAATTCGGTTTCCTTGATAGTCCTTGAGAATGATTCTTTGGATTCCGAGGTCTTGCCGCCGAACGGCAGGGATTAATTGTTTAAGGGTCTTCCAGGAAACCATCAAGAGGGACGATCCTGAATCGACTTCCATCACGCAGGGCTGGTTTTTGATGGCGACCTTCACTCAGATCTTCTTTGCATCTAATGATGAGGCGTGACTAATCGTGATGGTTTGGTGTGCCTCTTCTCGTTTCGTTGAATGGGCTAGTGGTTTATTTCTGTAGGAGTGGTTGTTCCATTGGTGGTTCAAATGTTCCCGATTCACAGGACGACTTCTGTGGTTTGGCGGTAGTTGGTCCCACTCTGAAGTGGGCTGGATCCTTGCTTGCTTCTACAGACCTTTCCGATGTGGCCTCTCTTGCCACAAATATGGCAGAGCGCGTCGAGGAATTTGCAGTCTGATCGCAGGTGATTTGCCCCACAACCTGCGCATTGATACTGCAGTCTCTGGTTACGCTGGTGGCGTTGGTCTCGTTCAGACCGGAGCTGGTTGACCTCTTCCTCATCACTTTCTGATGACGATTCGAGGTCCTCATGGTGGGTTGCCATTGCATGTCCCTCAAGGCGAGGTGAGGTTTCACCAGCGAGTTGGCGGAGCGGGGCGTTGGTGCGGCGCATTCGGGCAGCTGACTTCCTGGTTGCGTCTGCTGCAGTAGCGTCAGCGATGGTATCTGCAAGGCTGATGTCGCCTTTCGCCATCAGCTTACTTTGCACATGTGGCGCATCTAGTCCCAGAACTATTCGGTCTCTTAGAGCTTCTTCAAGGTCAGCGAACCCGCAGAGGCCTCCCAGGTTCCGGTGATCCGCGATGAAATCTGCAATGCTTTCTCCTTTCCGCTGGTCTCTCTGGTAAAATTCATGTCTTCGGACAAGCGTTGGTACGGTAGGTGCATAGTGGGCCCGTAGGAGGGGCTCGAGGACGTCCCAGTCCATGGATTTCACCTCAGCAGGTTTCGCCAGTGCCTTAGCCATCTTAAAAACGGCAGGTCCGCAGTGAGTCAGGAATACTGCTCACTTTTTCCCAGTAGTGGCATCCTTCAAGTTGTTGGTCTCCAGAAACATCTGGAACCGGTCCATGTATGAGTCCCAGTCTTCTTGTGCCGGGTCGAATGGAGTGGGTGGTATGGTGCCGCCGGTCATGGTTTCCGCCGTTGATGTGCCTTCAGCCACGTGCTCTGTTTGGTGCTCTGTAGTGTTCAGTCAGCTCTGACGTCTCCGCATCCCACCTTCGTCGCCAGTGTTAAGTTCTGCGCATGGGCGCAAGGAACGGAGACAAGACGGTGAACAGTGAACTTCAACTCTTTATTAATCATTCTGAACAGAGCAAAACCCTAGGGCAGCAGCAGCCCTTTTATAGGGCAAGCTGCTAATCTAGTAACCAACAAGAAACGTGGAGTGTTAACGCTCTTAACCAATGAGAGTGGCTCATTATCAGCCAATCAGATTCTCCTGAACGGACCAATCCAATATCGCTATTTATCGGCCAATCAGAAGTGCAGGACTAGAACCCTGCTATTTTCTAAAGGTTTTGATAAACTTTATTTAAGTGTTTTATTAGTTCATAACAGTGAATATGCTCAGTTATGAAATCAATCTCTTTACTGTGTGTAAACTAGAGGGCATTGCATTCAGCCGAAAAAAAAACATCTGATTCTACGATTGGTATAGATGCTGGCAGTGCCACCACTGGCAATGGCAAAACATAACAAAATAAGTAACCATTTGTTAAGCATTGCAATTTTCCAAAAATGTAGAACACCAGATGGAATATGACATCTGTCTAATTAAGCCTATCATCAACTTAAAGACTCAGCTTAGGAATTATCTGTTCATGACAATGTGAGGTCACAGCTGCCAGTTCTCTAGCTGGTATTCATATGCATTGAGTTCTTCCCAAGCCCTAAGGTGTATTGGTGCAGTGTATCTGTGTGGATCTAAGTCGTGTGGCTTTTTGCAATTGACAAATGGAAATGTTGTCAATCAGCACATTTTACAAGTGCCATCCAAGTTTTTTTTCTGTATGGTTTCCAGTGTGCCAATAACCATTGGGACCACCATGGCTGGTTTATGCCATAATCTTTCCATTTGATTTTCAGTTGTTGATACTTTCTGATCTTCTCCAATTCTTGGTCATCTACTCTATTATCCCCTTGTGTTCCCACATCAATTATCCCCACTTTTTTTTCAACCACAGTTCAATCTGGTATGTTATGAGCCAAGGCACTATCAGTTTGTATTTGGAAACCCCACAGGAGTACCGACAACCTCACGTGTCAAAAGCAAGAATGAATGCTGTGCATATGTAAGGATGGCTATTGGACTACACATTAAATATTGGAATGGAATGGAGTGGAGTGGAGTGGAGTGGAGTGGAGCGGAGCAGAGCAGAGCAGAGCAGGGTAGGGTAGAGTAGGGTAGAGTAGAGTAGAGTAGAATAACAGCATGGAATGGAAGGGGAGGGGAGGGAGGGGAGGGAAGGGAAGGAATGGAGCAGAACGGAATAGAATGGAACAGAGCGAAGCACAGTGGAGCAGAGCAGGATAAAGGAGAGTGGAGTAGAATAATGGAATGGAATGGAACAGAACAGAAGAGAACAGAACAGAATGCCTTATTGCCCAAGTGTGATTGGACAAACAAGCAATTTGTCCTTGATGCATAAGCTTTCAGTGTACATGCAAAACAACGAAGTAATAATAATCACAGCAAACTATTAATATTCATAATATGATACCAATAAGAAAAGTTAGCAAAGCAGATGAGGAGAATAATAATAATACAGCCATATTGCATGGGTAGGTATTCATTATTATTAATGAAGCCATTGCAAGGATGTCATAAAACAAGTAAAGTGCAGGACAGTATTCTGTTTCAGCTCATACCAGCAAGACCACTTACTTGTTAAGAACAGTCATGCAACGACCCTATCTGAGATTCTCAAATTGCCTGCATCTCCTATCCAGGCCCCATTTTTGTGGCAAGAAATGACACTTTGGCAGAGATTCCCATCATTTTGTGGCAGGAAATGAATAAAAATTATAATGGAGGTCCTAAATTAGAGTTTCAATTTAAAAAAGAGATGCTGCCCAGATATGTGACCTGGTCCCATCATGGTGGCTCTCACCCTCTTTTTAAAATGTCAGATACATCCATAATCCCTAGATTAAGTTCATAATGATTAGACTCCTTGTTACAAGTGACCATGTTATCAGCGCTGACCAAACTGGCAGAAGAAAAATGATGAGGGTCAATTGAAAAGGAAGGAGGGAGGGTGGGGAATCAGATAAGTAAAAAGTTCCTAAGCATCTCAAACTTTTTTTAAAGGGAGAGAAGTGTCCATTTTGATGGGCAACAGAACTATGTGTCTAGTTCTAGGCATAGTTAATTCCAGTGGAATTTACTGCCTAAGCCTCTTTTTTTATCTGCCTAATTTTTCCTGCTGATTTCTGTCCATTGCATCCATTTCAGGAAAACATTTTCAATCTACCAATCATGAGAAAGCAAACAAATGTAACCATTCCAAGTTATTAAGTGGTTTTAGCATTCATTTTTCAAATGTTTCATCATATTAGACAGTTAGCTTGTCTTTAACAACAAACAATATGTAATTAATTGTTCAGATCTCTGCTTCCCTTGTCTGATCTGGAGTTTGGGCCATTCATAGTTCAGTTCTGTAAAAGCCTATTCAGTCTTTTTTCAATCATGCTTATCACCAAATATGAATGTGTATGCTGTAATTACAGTCTCTGAATGTTCTTTCACTTAGAAGAACTGATTATGGATTTATTGTCTTGGAGACTTTAAAATAAACTTACATTTATAACCCTAGGTTCCAAGTGTGTTTATTTCATTTTAGCTTCCCATTATTGAAAGATGGGGGTTAATTCTGCAGAAATGGGAATTTATTTTAAAAATCTGTATTCTACTTAATCCAGATAACAGATAATCAGAGTTGGGAGGGACATTATAGGTCATCTAGTCCAACCCCCCGCCCAAGCGGGAGACCCTACACCATTTCGGACAGATGGGAGTCCAATCTCTTCTTGAAAGTCTCAAGTGATGGTGCTCCCACAACTTCTGAGGGCAAGCTTGGTCTCACTGTCAGAGGTTGTTCTCACTGTCAAATTATTTTATTCCAACATAAATTGGAAAAACAGAATCCATCACATCTTAGTTTTTTTTTATCAAAGGTGATCAAACTTTCAGTTATGTGAATATGAATTCATTTTGCACTGCTTGGGCACTTTCAAAGCAAGAGAAAATCCCAGCCGCTCATTCCTTTCTTTTCTGAAGAATGCTCTGGAGCTCAGTAGCCTTCTAGAAGAGATCATGAATTCTGCTGCCTAGATTCTGAGGTTTTTTTCTAAAAGAAGCTCCAAGATAAATTACTATCCAAAGGGGAGAGAGGGGAACGTGGCAAATACTAAGGGGATTTTGTCATGCTGACATTTGCCCATTATGAAGGCATGAAAATGTGGACAGTCAGGTTGCTTTCAATAACAAGAGAATAGTGCAAATGTTCACATCTCAGAAGTAAAGGCTGTTGCAATAGGGAAGTTCTAAATTATGCAATAGGAGGTTGCATGAAAATCAGTATTAAGATATTGTGGTAAATCACCCCTCTAAACTTTGTCAAGACTTAAAATGTAGGGACTATTTTTGCTTTTACTGGCATGCTTACAACATGACTAGATGACAAACACTTTCCAGCTCATGCTGCTTCTCTCTTAAGGAAACTAAGTTGGGAGGATGAAGCAAAATAGCACTTCTGAGTTCCCATTCAATGGCCAAAGTGAAGTTTCCATTAGTGGCTTAGAAAATCATTGTCTAATAGTAGACTTTCAGATAACATCTCTTTGGTTGCTGGATATCTCAAACTAGTTCCATTCTCTGCTCCTTGCAAAATATGGAAGAGGTCCAGCAAATAAAGATAATATTACTGACCACAGCATATGCTATAATGCTGTGGGATTTCATAGGATTGTTGAAGTTTATCCCAAAGCTAATTAAGCAATAGATTCTTGCAAGTGACCAAAAATCTTTGGGGAAATTGATTGTGGTAAGTCAGAGAAATGAAACCCAGGAGGACAGGATACCCAGAAATACTTTCCAACCAGACTCCTGTTCTTCTTGACTTACTTTTTAAAAATATGATTTCAATTAAAAAAAGAGGGAGGTATTTGGTAGACAAAAAGCAAGCATTGGCCTCTAATATCTTTGTTTTAAAGAATGCTCCTTTATCCCAGCTAAAACCATAGTGAGGATTCCCACCATGCTCTAAAAAGCAGCTTCTAGAGTGATCTAACAATCATTGGGCCAACAGAGAAATATTGAGAAAAGGCTGGGTAATTTGTAGCAAGACTATGCTATTAAGTCACTAGTGGATAGGTGTTTTAAAATATAAACACTATTGCAATTCACTGCTGTGTTTAGAAAAGCCTACAAAAAAAAAAAAAAAAAGCTAAGCTACAATAGCAGAGTGCAATTGGAGGTGGGTGGTAGCCAAAGAAAATGGCATGAGCAACATCAACACTTTACCTTTGGGGAAATGGATCTGCCAGAATTAGCCAGGCACACCTCTGAGAATCATTCATGATTCAATAAAGTTCTTGTGGCAACCAATTTGTACAAGGAGCCTGTTCTATATTAACATTCTCCAAATCCTGAGTTCTGATTGGTCCACGTGGACCGCAACCCGATTGGTTAACTAAACTACTGTGATTGGCGTGCTAAGAATCTACTGCGAGTGGCCGAGCCGATCGCGGGAGATTCAAAGTGCTGTCATTGGCCACTGAGCCACCGGCCGGCTGAATAAAGCTGAGCGGCTCGCAGGTCTTGGACAGAACTGTAATAAAGAGCTCACTGTTCACTTTGGTCTCGCGTCTCAATGAACCCAATCTACCCGATCTAACAGAGCCCATAGCATGCTCTCCAAATTCTCAGTATTCCCTGGAGCAAGCTTGAAACATCTGCCTATTGCAAGATGGGTGAACTATCTTTAATCAATTCTTGCTGCCAGAAAATTCACGCCCATTGTCTTCAGGACAAAAAGGGATGGTGTGGTTGTTTCCTCCCCTTTAACTCTACGTTAATATTAACTCTACCAAAATAAAAAGTTTCAAGCCCCTTGAATTAAGGTGTCCAGTGGAAACAACACCTATTCTCATTACTCACTAAGAAGTAAACTATATCCCCATCTTCCCATCATTCAATCAACTGCAAACATTTTAATATTTGGCACACATTTGTTTTACAAAACTTAAGTGCTCTTTTAATTAAACATGATGAAAAATATGTATTCATGCTGCTTTACACTGATGCAGGCTGAGTTCTGTTTAAATATTTATTTGCATTTTTTTAAAAAAATTGGGTTTTGATTATGAAGCTTCTTATCCCATGCTGGTTATTTCAGAAGTGCAGCAGCGGAGACCCAGCCATAGCAACACAGATGTTTCCAGCCAAGCCTCTATTTGGAATGGCAAAGAAGGCTGACTTTTAACAATACCAAGGAAACACAAAATGTCCCACTCAATGCACTGCCATGCACTACCATTTTTTCATCCAATGAATCCTTAAGATTAGGGACCTCCCAATTTAGAGCTTTAAGACTTGTGGAATTCCCCAGCCAGCGTGGTTGGCTGAAGAATTCCTGGAACTAAAGTCCACAGGTCTTAAAGTCACCAAGTTTGGAGATCCTCTGCTCAAGACCATAGTCCCATGTTCTTTTATGATCCTTTTTCCTTACAAGTAGTCACCATCCCTCTCCTGGAAGGTAACCCTTTGCTAAGAGTCAAAACAAGCAGGCTCAACAGCTCACTATGGCCAGGAAAAAAATGTAGTTCTGCATTTGCTGGGGCAATTAGTGGCCAGAAATAGTACCAATTGGCAAGAAAGAAAAACATTTAAAGACGAAGGCAATATGTGCCATTGTGTGGATTGGAAGCTCAGTCTTCCTAAATGCAGCCTTTCTTCTTATGCATTTCTATCTATATCAAATAATCTGTTGAGCTGAATTTCAGCTTCTCCAGAATTCAAAACTCTTTTGTCCAAAGCAAAAGCTTTACTCTGATTTTTAGTGTTATAGAACAAAATTTTAATAAGGGTTCCTGGTCAAAAGTAGAGCTGATGTACCTTCGGGCTCTTTCCTAGTTAGATTTCATTTCCTGCCTGGGCAATAGTTTCAGGAAGAATTGACCCTGGTGATTTGCTTGAGGTGACAGCAGCAAGATAGATGTAACTTCGAATTATATTAGCCACAATGTAGAGCCAACAGCCTGCAGGAAAACTGGCTGGGCAGAGAGAACCTCAAACAGATGGCCTGAACACCTGGCATTTACTGAACCTCCCACAAATGCAAATGGTATCCTGAACCACCTGTCAAAGACAAACCCTATATTTTGTCTGTTCTGCACACTGGAAACCCAGAGGCAATGTTTTAATCCACCACTTGTGTCTGCATGCCAAAAAAGATCATTTCATTGGATTATAAACGAGTGGACCATCAACTCTTTCTGAATTTCTGCGCGTCGGTCAAGTATCTCCAAGGCTTTGCTAGATTCCCTGGGAAAAGGAGGCAGAGGTTAGAAAGGGGAAAAAGAAAAGCAGAAACAAAAAACAAAAATAGAAAAGAAGGTTGCCAACAAAATTCCCTTATGAGATATGTATTTCAGAAACATTAAAAATGTTCGATTACATCCATTGGAGTGTTTGCCTGCTGACTGAGTACCTTCAATGGAAAATTTGATGTTGCTGAACTATAACTTTTGACTTTTCTTACGGCATGGTCCCCAAATGACAGATTTGGACTCATCCACTTAAGTCTTCAGATCCACTTTATGTACTCAATGCAGTGAAACACTGAATAGTTTCATAGATTGTCCTACAGCACAATGCAGCCCTCAGTATCTTGCTCTGCTTGTTCCCACCATTCCCTGCACACACACCCCTCCGGCTACCATTAGCAAACACATTAGAGGTGTCTAATCCTACCCCAGTGCAGATGCAAACACAGCAAACTTGATACAGGGCACAGCCAAATGGTTGGATTAAAAATATTGTTCACCAACATGTTGGCATCAAATTTGCTACGTTACTGCCCAATCATATTTTGCCATGCTACTGGAAGGACATTGTGTTTCCAGTTCTAATATTGTCCTGGTTCAATTTTCCCTATCATTAACATCACCTACAAGTGGGAACAATAATCACTCATCACTTTGCCTTACACGGGCTGGGACTGCAACTTGGGGAAATGCAGAGTTTAGAGAGTTAGCTATGTCCCTGAGTTAGCCCTGCCCCTGGCAAATCAGCTACCAGGTTTCCCAATAAAGCAGGAAAATGTGGCCGCATAAGTTGTGGAGATGGCTCTTAATCTGCCAGGTCACTGATCCCATATATCAAGAAATAGCAAATAAATAACAATCTTTCCCTCCTTCTCCTGCTGCCACTTCAAGCCCTGACATTAAGTTAGACTGATCTGGACAGGGAACAGTGGCAGGAGAAGCAGAGAGTGTCTATCAGTCATCTAAAAAACAGCAGAAAGGCACAAGGGAGGTAGGGTAGTGAAGCAAGCACGGACTGCTTCATCGATCCCTTACTGTTTTGAAAGAGAGCTAAACTCAGCCAAGCCATGTTGCTTTTGAGTATGGGTTTAGTGCATTTCAGAACAGCAGTGAACCCATGCTTAAAGCTGAATAATTGCTGCAGGAATAGCCTCTCATCACGGTGCAGCTCCTCACAACTGCTTTACGTGTACCACCACGACATATGCTATTTTGAAACACGGGTTGATGAGTTTAGGGCAGAGCTAGAATTGTTTGCAGGAGAATCTGGAAAAGGCAGCTTTTTACTTCCTAGACTTTTGATCACAGGAGAAGCAGAGTGAGCAAGGAGCCTCTTCTCTATTCAGCAGATTTCCCCCCATCCCACACAATCAGAAGCCTGGCAGATAAGATTAATAATATGTGTTCATATTGAACATTTAATATTAGTCCTCATTCTCTTGCTTTACTGGGCAGCCATCACTAGGGAACTGTCATTCAGGCTGATCTGGTCTGAGAGTTATTTCTTATCCTGATAAAATGTCTAGCAATTAACAAAATAAAGAACAAATTCAGCCTGCCTCTCCTTCACAAAAGAGGCAAGTTGACAACCCTTCCTATAAAAAAAAAAAAAAAAAGGAACAGGAAATGTTCTGTACCTTCATTTGCATTCTTGAAACCCCACGCTTTGATTGGCCAAAGCGCGGGGCGATCTGATTGGTTAAGCGAGCCGCGCTGATTGGCCCGCTGAGAATCTCCTGCGATTGGTGGATACGAATCGCGGGAGATTCAAAGCGGTGCCATTGGCCACGGCCGCCGCGGCTTGAGAATAAAAAGCCGCTGTTTTCTCCCTTGGAGCCAGATCGGTTCCGGGGACCAATAAAGAGCTGAAACCTAGTCACCGCCTCCTGGTCTCTTTACCAACGGACACGACACTGGCGACAAAGGTGGGATCCCGATTCTGAACCCCAGCAAGCACGTGTCCGATGGAAGCAAGACTGCCGAGATGGCCAGCATCGCTCCACCCGCGCCCTTCAACCCCGCTAGCGAGGACTGGGAATCCTACACGGACAGATTCCGCATGTTCCTTGAATGCAGCGACATGAAGGATGCCACCGGGCCGAAGAAACGAGCCGTATTCCTGACACACTGCGCGCCCACAGTGTTCAAGATGGTGAAAGCCCTAGCGAAACCCGCTAACGTCACCGGTATGGACTGGGACGACCTCGAACCCTTACTCCGAAAACACTACGCTCCCGCCGTGCCCACCCTCATCAGACGGCACAAGTTTTATCGGCAGGACCAGCGGTCAGGCGAAAGCCTCAGCGACTTTGTTGCGGAGCTGCGGAGCCTAGGAGGACTATGCGGGTTCTCCGACATGGACAAGGCCCTACGGGACCGAGTCGTGCTCGGGCTTCGGGACCCAGTCCTACAGAGTCGGCTGATGGCCAAAGGCGACATCGCCCTCGCCGATACCCTCGCTGAAGCCACTGCAGCCGAAGCCACCTGGCAGTCAGCAAATCGCATGCAGAGACCGGACGCCGGGGACCGCACCGCGAACAACAACCCTGGACGGGCGACCAAGGCCCAACCGGAAGCAAGTCACCGTGAAACTAACACCCACCATGGCGAATTCCACTCCGCCTCCGACACTTTGGACGAGGAGGAGGAAATCCACCGGTTCCAGGCAGGACGCAACCAGCGCAGTCGGCAGGGTCATAAGTCGGGGACCACGTGTGCCGGTTGCAGAGGCGACCACCCTAGATCCGAGTGCCGGTTCTTCGATGCAGTCTGCCGGCACTGTGACAAAAAGGGTCACATCGCCCGCGTATGCCGATTGAAGAAAGCCTACAGCTCCAGACGGTGGGACCACAGCGAGTGGAGATGGGACAGCACACCCCCCAGAACCAGAGATCGCCCATCCGACAGCCGATGGGACAGGAGTGGACGAGTCTGACAAGGCAGCGAGACCCAGCAGAAGGAGGAAACACACCAGACGGTCATCATCGGCCACGCATCAACCACCGACGCCCAAAAATTCTACGTGGAGGGAGGCATCGAAGGCGAGCCATGCAAGATGGAGGTGGACTCTGGGTCCTACCTCTCCATGGTCGCCTGGCAAGAAGTCAAATGCTTGGTGCCTACCATCCAAAAGAAAGGACTGGAGAACCAGAGACTAATCATTAAAGACTACCAGAGAAACCGCATCCCGGTAGTCGGAACCGGACAATTCAGAGTAACTTTTAAGGGACACACTGCAAAGCTTCCCCTAACAATCGTGGACTGAGACCGACCCAGCCTTTTGGGACTTCAATGGTTCGCACCGCTCGGCATCGAAGTCACGGGCATCAACCACATCGCCGAGACCGACTGGGAGCAACAACTGGCATGGGACTTCCAAGAAGTGTTCGATGGCACCCTAGGCAAGTACCGAGGGCCCCCTATCTCCTTCAGCCTAGACCAGAACATTCCCCCGAGACGCCTAAAACCAAGGCGGGTACCTTTTGCACTCCGGCCAAAAATTGACAAGCAAATTGACAGGCTCGTCAAGCAAGGGGTCCTGCAACCAATAGACCATGCCTGGTGGGAGACCCCAATAGTCACCCCAGTCAAGCCTGATGGTTCGGTGAGAATCTACGGGGACTATAAGGCCACCCTAAACTGCGCCTTGCAACAAAGCGCATACCCCGCCCCAGTAGTGCAGCATCTTCTACACTCACTGGGGGGAGGCAAGGTTTTTGCGAAACTCAACCTGGCCCAAGCATACCAGCAGCTGCCGGTCAATGAAGAAACTGCGGAGGCGCAAACCATAGTCACCCACCGGGGAGCTTTCCGATGTAACCGACTCCAGTCGGAGTCAGCGTGGCGCCTGGAATTTTCCAGAGCCTCATGGAGAGACTCTTACAAGGCATCAAGGGGGTGGTGCCCTATTTCGACGATGTGCTGGTATCGGCAGCCAACCAGCCAGAACTAGAGGGTCGACTAAGGGAGGTGCTAACCAAATTCAAGGAAACCGGGCTAAAGGTGAAGAGGGAAAAGTGCCAACTTTACACAGAGCGGGTCGAATTCCTGGGGTACCTCCTAGACCGGCACGGCATCCACCCAACCGACACAAAAATTAAAGCCATCAAAGAGGCCCCCACACCCAGGTCTAAAACGGAACTGCAGGCGTTTCTGGGACTACTTAATTTTTACAATGTTTTCCTGCCCCAAAAGGCGACCGCAGCGAATCTTTGCGTAGGCTCTTAGACAAGGCGGCTACCTGGACTTGGGGAAAACGCGAGGAAGCCGCCTTCAGGATAATCAAGGACCTGCTCACTTCGGATGCTGTCCTCATCCAATACAATGAGACCCTACCACTAGCCATCACATGCGATGCATCACCTTTCGGCGTCGGCGCCATCCTCAGCCACACTCTTCCCGATGGAAAAGAAGCACCCATCGCCTTCTTTTCAAGGACCCTCATCAAACCGGAGAGAAACTACAGTCAGCTGGACAAAGAGGCCCTGGCTATCGTCGCCGCAGTGAAGAGGTTTCACGAGTACCTCTACGGCCGGACGTTCACCATTATCACCGACCACAAGCCACTGCTGGGAATCCTCGCAGGGAACAGGGCCAACCCGAACATTCTATCTCCTAGAATGACAAGGTGGTCCGAATTCCTTGCCGCCTACAACTACCGGCTCACACACCGACCCAGTAAGACGATCACACATGCAGACGCTTTGAGCCGCTCACTGCTACCCGAGCTAGACACCGACCCAGCACCCACGACGACCACCCTCAGCATAGAGACTCTGCCCGATCTACCCATAACCGCGTCAGACATTGCCCGAGAAACCAATAAAGACAAACGTCTGGCGCGGGTGTTACATTGGGTAGAGAAAGGGTGGCCGGAAAAGGACAATGATGAGACATTCAGAACATTCCGGAACCGGCAAACAGAACTCTCACGACAAAAAGGGTGTGTACTGTGGGGGGATAGGGTGGTCATTCCGGAAAAACTGCAAGGGAAGGCACTGCAGTTGTTACACGAGGGGCACCCGGGCATAGTTAGAACAAAAGCCCTGGCCAGAAGTTACGCTTGGTGGCCAGGGATGGACAAACAAATCGAGGCTTGGGTAGCAAGGTGTCAACGCTGCCAAGAAACCAGACCAAGCCCACCCACGGCACCGATCCTAGAATGGGAAACCCCCAGGGGACCTTGGTCCAGGATCCACATAGAATTCGCCGGGCCCATAAAGGGATACACATTCCTAATAACCTCCAATTGGTTGGAGGTAAGCAACATGAAAATCACCACCACAGAGGCCGTGACCAAGGAACTTTGCAAACTCTTCGCAACACACGGCCTCCCAGACATCATCGTGTCGGACAAAGGGCCCCAATTCACCTCGCTGGAATTTGAAAAATTCCTAGTGGAACGGGGCATACGACACGCACTGACAGCCCCGGCGCATCTGGCGGCAAACGGAAGGGCGGAACGGAAGGTTCAATTCACGAAAAAAACCATCCAGAAAATAGACCACGGGGAGATCCAAGACAAAATAAATAAAATGCTTTTTATACAGCACATAACCCCGAACACTACAACAAATAAAAGCCCGGCAGAGCTACTAATGGGAAGGAAAATAAGATCCCCACTTGATAGACTGCACCCCACATACAACCCAGAGAAACCCCCAAACTCCTCCAGCAAGTGCCGATCCTTTGCACCAGGCGACGCCGTCTATGCAAAAAACCTAACCGGAGATCCACTATGGGTACCAGCAACCATAACCCAACTGACAAGTCCACGCTCGTACCGGCTACAAACAACCGACGGACGAGCATGGAAACGCCACATCGATCAATTAAGATCAAGGACAGCCACAAGAGACACAACCAACACGCAACCAGACATAACCAATCCCCTTAACACAAACCAAGAGGGGAGGGAATACCCCCGAAACCAAATCCCAGAAGAAAGGAACCAGCCATACTCACCAGCAAGCAGCCAGCTTGGAACCTCACCAGGAAGAAGCAGCCAGGCCAGCTCGACCAGCCCGGAAAGACCAGGCGGGAGCGGCGAAAACCGCAGTTCGACCAGCCCGGGTAGACCGGGAGGGAGCTGCGAAGAGCGGCCCGGCAAGACATACCAGGCTGTTCCACCAACGAGTCCGAGAGACACAGAGAACCAGCCGGGAGCCAACCCACAACTGACCTGCGCAGGTCCAGTAGGCAAGTACGGAGCCCCGCCTACCTATGGGACTACGTTCCGTAGGACCAAACCAAGAGGGGAGGGGTGTTCTGTACCTTCATTAGCATTCTTGAAACCCCGCGCTTTGATTGGCCAAAGCGCGGGGCGATCTGATTGGTTTAGCGAGCCGTGCTGATTGACCCGCTGAGAATCTCCCGCGATTGGTGGATACGAATCGTGGGAGATTCAAAGTGGTGCCATTGGCCACGGCCGCCGCGGCTTGAGAATAAAAAGCCGCTGTTTTCTCCCTTGGAGCCAGATCGGTTCCTGGGACCAATAAAGAGCTGAAACCTAGTCACCGCCTCCTGGTCTCTTTACCGACGGACACGACAGGAAATGAACAAGAATTTTTTTCATCAGAAATTGTTTATGCGTATATAGATTTCTCATCTAAAGGTGTGGTATTCAAGTGAAGTTCTTGTGTTTTGAACCTCCCTCTTCATAATTGCCATAAACTGGATCCTAGTTTTATTTCTCCTCAACTTAATTGTTAATTGAGAGGTGTCTCCAGAGGCTCTTGGGATAGTGAGATGGGCAGCATATAAATTTGATTTAAAAATTAAATAAATAAAATGTTCCAGACTAGACTGCCAGGAGGGGAGTCTGTCGTTCCATGTCTGTGAGGCAGCAGTTGGTTCAGATACCTGGTGGGTTCGCTAGGAGAACCTAGCTTGAAACCACTTGATCTTCCACGGTTCAAATCCTAACATCCTTTAGTGCTATTTTTAGACTAGAACAGCTAAAGACAAAACTGCCTCACTGGAGGGTTGAGGATGTCATCAAGGCAATATCAGTCTCTGGACTGTATGTCAAAATAGTTACCAGGAAGTATTCAGGTACAGGACTCAAATCAGGGTGAGCCCCAAAGTTCCTTTTTGGTTCTGAAATTAGAATTGGAAATGCAATTCTATACCTTTGCTTTAAAGTCACAGCTTCTAATAGTGTTCATAATACCTGCCCAGAATTCCTCCTCCTTGTTTTTTCTTCGTGAGGCTCTTCCTTACATTTATATTATCAATTCCCAGAGTGGAAAAGGCTCTGATAACCTGTAATGGGAGAGAACACATCCAAAATACCGACCAACCAAAATGATACAAAGAACCTAGCCAGCCCTCTTATAACCCTCTGGAGTGTTTTTCTACTGACCTGGATACGAACTGCTTCATTGGTGTCCAGATCTAACATCTCCAACAAGGCAGAGAGCACATTTGTGTGGCGGATACCAAGAACACCCTAGTAAAAAACAAAGTAGGAGGGACTTCATGGATCGCATCTAAATTAGCCAAATTTCTCCCAACAGTCTTTCTCTTGCAGATTCTCAGGCAATGTCTCCATCTGCCCCAGAGAATTCAAAGGCCCTCAGCAGTAGGTCTAAAGGAACATCCAGTGCTGGGAGGAAGGAGAAGATGGAAAACTTTCCTGCATAATCAGAAGCCAACTTCCCTTCTGAATTTCTTCTGTAAGACCACTTTTGGATGACCTGTGGTGACGCAGTGGTTGGAGTGCAGTACTGCAGACTACTTCTGCTGCCTGCCAGCTGCCTGCAATTTGGCAGTTCAAATCCTACCAGGCTCAAGGTTGACTCAGCCTTCCATCCTTCTGAGGTGGGTAAAATGAGGACCTATATTGTTGGGGGCAATAGGCTAACTCTGTAAAACCGCTTAGAGAGGGCTATAAAACATGGTAAAGCACTATATAAGTCTAAGTATTATTGCTATTGCAGACTGATCGGTTGAAGCTAATGGGCTAGGCAGGAACTAAGACTTACTAACGTAATCACCGCCTGTTTCCGGATCACATCATCCTCATCCTTTAGCCGCCTGTGGAAAAAGAAGAAGGAATATTTAAGTGAAATAGAAAAGGACATTTTCTCAATTGCCCTGATATTTAATAAAAGAGATGGAGAAGCATTCCAGTATATCATTCTTTGAAAGAAACCTTTCTAAAGATCCGTTCTCAAAAGAGGAAGCTTTTCTGCTTTATATGGGTAGTCCTTGACTTACAATTGCAATTGAGCCCAGAATTTCTGTTGCTAAGTGAGACATTTGTTAAGTGAATTTTGCCCCCATTTTATTACCTTTCTTGCCAGAGTTGTTAAGCGAATCACTGCAGTTGTTAAGTTAGTAACCCGGTTGTTAAGTGACCTTGGCTTCACCATTGACTCTGCTCATCAGAAGGTCACAAAAGGGGATCACATGACCCCAGGACATTGCAATCGCCATAATGAGGAGTCAGTTGTCAAGCATCCGAATATAAATCACATGACCATGGAGATGCTGCTGCAATGGTCATAAGTATGAAAAATTGGTCATAAGTCACTTTCTTCAGTGCTGTTGTAACTTTGAATGGCCCACTAAATGAACTGTTGTAAATCGAGGAATACCTGTATATGAAGAATAGCTCAATTCTGAGTGGTCAGTGTGGCCAGTGAGCCAGATGAGTCTATATAGGAGAAGCTAGAACTATGCTGCTTTCAGAATCTTTAGTAAACATGGCTGGACATTAACACATGTTGTTTTTGTTGGAGTCAATACTTTGGAGATGTAATGGGTTTCATACTAGCATCATGCTTCTGGCTGCATTCTAGCGTTGGATAGGATATACGTTTAAGTCTTCTGTCCTTGCCTTATCCATCCTCTGTCTTTGTCTTTGTCTTTGTCTTTGTCTTTGTCTTTGTCTTTGTCTTTGTCTCTGTCTCTGTCTCTGTGTCTCTGTCTCTGTCTCTGTCTCTGTGTGTGTGTGTGTGTGTGTGTGTCTCTCTCTCTCTGTCTCTCTGTCTATCTCTCTCTGTCTCTCTCTGTGTCTCTCTCTCTTTCTCTCTCTGTGTGTCTCTCTGTCTCTGTCTCTGTCTCTGTCTCTCTCTCTCTCTCTCTCTGTGTGTGTGTGTGTGTGTGAGGGGAGTCCTTTGCTTATCTGGCCAGCAATAACTGTTCTACTATCAGATGCCATTTTATAGATCTTCGGAATCTGTGCCTCACCTCGACGTTCTTCTACCAGTATAAGATTATAAATACACTCAGTTGCAGAATCTCTACAGTTATGAAACAATTGTTTATGGGTAAGATTCATTGAAGGCACTGAAAATTATTTTTTAGTAAACCTACATAAGACTGGAGTATACTTAGGGGGTTCCTTATTTATTTGGACTAGTAGAAACTACTGTATTGTCAGTTTACCTTTCCTGTGGTGCTAGTCTTCTGTACCCATGACTCAGAGTTACAGGGAAAACCCACCCAAGCAGGCCTGAGTGTTGCTAATGATAGAGAGAATCCCACTGGATCTTTTATGCTAGAAATTCCTATCTACAGCCTCTTCCTACAGTACAGAGAGGGAGGGAGGGAGGGAAAGGGAGAGGGGGGAAAGGGGGGGAGATCCTGAGGGCATGATTATAACAAACATCTTTTGATTTTATCACTTTTACTATTATATGGCAAGTCTGTGTTTTTCTCATCACTTTTTCATTAACTACACATACATACAAACACACACACACAGTAAGAGAGAGAAAGAGAGAGAGAGAATACTGATCAAGCTGCCTGCGCCATATTTCCCCAGATTAAAAAAAAGTCATCTGTGTACAAATGAGGATTTTGCAACCTTCAGAATGTCGTCTCTCATGTATAAAAAGGATAATACAGCAATAATTACTCTGGAATATAATTATGTGAATAAGGCTCATAGGATTCTCACAGTGGTGCTACCATAAACAAATATTGTCCCTTAATGGGTTTCTTGTATGAGCTGAAGTGGGGAGAAAATGGAGCCCAATAGGTCCACTCCCACAAGGGATCTTTGGGCTGTTTCCAGATCAGCACTGCACCAGCCCATTCCTTTGCTTCTCTTTGGCAAGTGAATTGATTTATTTCTGGCACAAAAGCCACACTTCCCAAATCACACTAAACTCAGCTACCCTCTTGAGATGCTGAAGGGCATTGTGAGGGCTTTTTGCTCTTCAAGAACTGGACACACCACAAGTATAACAAATCTGTGTAAAAAAAAATACTTTACAGGTAGTCCTTGACTTACAAACGGTTGTTTAGAGACTACTCCAAGTTATGACAGACTCCCCCAAAGTTATTTAACAGCCATTGCAGTGCCCCTATGGATGTTCAACCTTATAACTGACCCCAGGGATGCTGCAGCAGCCTCCTCTGCCCATCTTTCCCTTTATCCATCGCATGGTGTTTGGGATCACACAGTTTCGGCTGCCATCTGGACTCTCTCTCTCTCTCTCATGCCCCTGCCAACTGCAGGTTGTCCAACCTGTACTAAATTATGCAGAATTATTGGAATGTTTTGCACTCTGATTTGTCAGCTCGGGAGAGAACATTGATTGGCTTGCCAGTTTTCAGTGTTTCAAGACTGGCATCAGCTAAGATAACCATGGGCCATTTTCAAGTCACTTGAAAGAGAGAGACAGACAGACAGACAGACAGACAGACAGACAGACAGACAGAGAGCACATTACATTTGTATGCCACTTACCTTTCCACTATTTCCCAAACTCGCATTTTCATTTTGAGTTCTTCAATAGCCAAAGCAATTTTCTGCCGGACTATCTGAATGGTGGATGAAAGAAACAAGTGAAGGGCTCAGCTACAAATAAGGGGGCACTGAATATTTAAGCAAAATGATCCAGTATGACTCAGTCACTGAATTCTCCTAATGTATGATGGAGTCTTGACTCCTATCAGAATTGCAAACCTTCTGACCTTAAGAGAGGAATTATTGTTGAGTTGGAGAATTTGTTCATTTTGGGGGTTAGAACCTCAGGCCTCAACCTAAGGATTACTTCCCAATTAGCTGGCAAGCTCCTTCCATTATGCTTCCCATGTAGGGATGCATTTATGATAAGATTTTTATGCTGCTGTATGCGAAGACCCAGCTCTCTGGAAAAAGGCTTTTATGATGGGAAATAGAAGAACAGGACAGCTGGCAGCAAGATGGATGGGCTCAGTTACAGTGGTAATGGGAGTACAATTGAGGGACTTGAAAAAAACAGGTTAGAGATAGATCATCACAGAGAAAATCTGCCTCTGTGGCTGCTTAGAGTCAAAAATTACTTGATGGCACATAATCAATAAAAAAATCAATATTATCCATGGCTTAGAGCATACCACCTGAAATGTATAAACTGTGAATTCTTGGGTAGCACAGCAGCATTGCAATATAACCATGGACAGAGAAGACAAATATCTATTCCCATTCTAGGACAGCTTTCCCATCTCTATTTTGGCCAGGGTTTCAATTCCCTGAATTGAATACAATGCAATACAATAAACAATACAATAAACAGCTTCTGAAGTTGGGAAACGTGAGAGCTGAAGTTCTAGTAAAATTGGGAAGGCTGCTATTTTAATTACTTCTGTGAAAGGGCCAGGATAAAAAAAAAAATCTGCCTATTTTTTTTCAAATCACATAGCTATAAAGATCTCATAATTGAGGTACAACATGAACCTTATCTGCGAAGACCTGTTAGAACAGAAATAAAAGCAGCAGCTGGATAGCAAGAGGGTGTGCCTAAAATTTGATCTGCAGCAGAACATAAAAGGGAGCAACAGGTTTGACCTGTGCCAATCTTCCTCCCAGGCACATTTGCCTTTCTGTTCTCAACAGATTCAACAGAAAATATGAATCCGAAAATATGCATAGGATCTTCCATGGAAGCTCCCTGGCCTGGAAACTGACCAAGGAGAGACTCCATAATGAACCATCACAATTTGATGATGCAGTACAAGGGTATCAAACTTGTGGTGTCACATTGCCATCACATGACGCCTTGCAACGTTTTTTTTCCCCTTCGCAGACCTGGGTTGGGCCTGCATCCAGGCCACGGGCTACTAGTTTGTCACCTCTGAATAGTGCTTATAAATTTGACTAAGACCAGAGAAGCCCATGTCTATGTCTACTTTCAGGCATGGAAAATCTCAGGTTGAGCAGGATCCTCAGAGTTGCTTCTTGCAAAATAGGCAGCCATACACATATGTCCAATCAATCAATCAATTAATCCTCTCTCAGGTCTTCCCCCCCCCCCCCCCAATGTGGTTACTGTGTAAAAAAGTGAAGAAGACAATACTATGTACATCACTTTGAGCTACTAGAGCAGGGGTGGGCAAACTTTTTGGCTCGGGGCCTCATTGACTTCTAAAATTTGACAGACGGGCCGCCACCTGGTGTCGAAATGCCTGTCATTACAAGTCAAATCAAATGAATGCAATCATTCAATCATTCACATCAAACCTTAATTCTGTACCAATCTTCGGTAGGCCGGATTAAAAAGACCAACGGGCCGGATGTGGCCTGCGGGCCGTAGTTTGCCCACCCCTGTACTAGAGGAAAGCCAATATATCAATCATATAGAGTAGAGTAGAGTAGAGTAGAGTAGAGTAGAGTAGAATAGAATACCTTTATTATCATTGCATTCAAAATACAATGAAATTTGAAAGCTACTCCAGCACAGTGCCCCAAACACCACATCACAATCACACTACAGAGTATTTAAAAATTAAAATAATTAAAGTAATAATAATAATAATTTAAAACCTTGTCTAAAACCTATTTAAAACATAGATTAAGTTTGATAGTTTAAAAATGCCACTTTATGCATAGGACTAAATCACAAACGTACTATTTGATTCAAGACAATTATTGCCTTGGAAAAGAAAGTGTTTCTCAGTCTATTAGTCCTCATTTTAAGACACCTATAACATCTGCCTGATTGTAACAATTCAAAATATGTGTGACCAGGATGAGAACAGTCTGTGGAGATTTTTAGTGCTCTTGAGAGGAGTCTCATCTTCGCAATCTCTTCCAAAGAAGAAAGAGAGCAACCGATGATTTTTTGTGCTGTGTTTCCAACTCTCTAGAGCATCATCTTATCCACTACAGAGCATCCAGTATACCACACCATTACACAGTATGCCAAAATGCTCTCAATGGTAGAGCAGTAAAAAGTAACCAGCAACCAAAAATCAATAGGTAGGTAGGTATACAGTAGGTACAAATGTCTTCACCCTTACCAGGAAAGGCTCATCAGATACCTTCTTGAGCAGCACATTAAAAACATCCTCCTCTAGTTCCTCCTGTTGGATTATTTCAAGGCCTATGGTGGTTAACAAGTCTGTGGCATCAGCACGATGCTAGATGGACAGAGAAGAAATGTGAACTGCTCAGTTAGTAATGGGATTTGGATTTCAGTACAAGCGTTCTTCAATTTGGTCCTTATTGATGTATTTTGCATTAAGCGGAATGGCTGTTTCCTATTATCCACAGCTGTTCATGCATCAAACATATGAAAGAATGTACAGTTTTTCTAGAAATGTCATCCAGACTTATTAATTAAGTCTGCAGAAAGACTATAAACTTTGTTCTTTTTCCACTTTCCTTAGGCTACAGTTCTTTTTAACTATTTTATTTGTATACCACCCAGGGTCACTCTGTAAGGTAGATGGTCGGTTTTGAAATACAACATATAAATGGATAAATTAGATAGAGGCCATTGATTTATTTATTTCAATAATGCTATAATATTCCAGGGAAGATGTTTTAAGCTCTCTCTTTGCTGATTTTATCAAATAATATAGCCACCCAAATTTCTTTATTAATATACTTAGTTCCTACCAAAAAGCTTATAGCAGTGTTCTGGTAGGCATCCAAATATATTGAAGATTTCCTGCTCCAACATAGTTGGGGAGGGAAGTGAACAATGAGTGTAAAAAGACCTGGACCTAAATCTTGTCTGAACCAAGACTGCCCTGTTTAGCAGCATTCAGAGGCGAAGCGATTTCATTTGCAAGATACAGAATAACAGAGTTGGAAAGGACGTTAGAGGTCTTCTAGTCCAACCCCCTGTTCTAGCAGGAAACCTTATACCAGTGTTGGCAAACCTTTTTGGCACTGAATACCGAACAAAAGCATGCTCACGCGCTAGTCTCTTACTGAAAAATCAGTGGATCAATACTCTCTCTATGGATTAAGTTTTTGAAACCTTATGTCGAATAAAGTGCTATAAGATCTTCATTTCTATTATTCTAGCTAATGTCTAAAACAAAACTTGAACTGAGCATAGATTCCCAGTAGTGATAAAGTCAGACTCATGCAGTTTTTGAGGTCTGTCCTGTCCCATCCTATTCAATTCTGCATATCATCCGCCAACCTCTGGATTATTAACTATAGAATACTGGTTTTGAGAATAGTTATTTTAATGCTTACAACATCACCTGAATTGTTATGTGGACAAAAGATGGAATTACAGTATGAATGTATCAATGAATGAAAAAGCAAAAGAGGTAAATGCATTATTAAAGTATATATACCAAAGCCAGAAAGTTAATCAATAATCTTGAGCAGCCAAATCAAGAAAGTGAGCAGTGAGAGAAAGATCTATAGACCCGCACATCAGTAGGAAATTAAATTAAACAAGTTAAACAAAAATTAAATACTGGCTCAAATCTCTTACCTTGTACACAGAGGAACATTCTAGGTGGTCTAAGATCTTCCGGATAATGATCGCATTCATTATACCCATGTGCTTCACCAGCATAATCAAAGCCTACAGAAGGGAGATGTGGATAGAGTAACCCAGGTTCAGAAGGAAAAGGAGAAAAACAATTCAAGCTGAACCCACAAAGGCCTGTCTAGATTCAAGGCATTAAGGAAAAACATGGAAAGCCTCAAGGTAAGTTAAGCTTTGAATCAAAACGTGATTCTTTATTGCTAGCTACTTGTCCAACAACTCTTGAAAAAGCTCAAGAAAAGAAGATTCCAACATTTCTTTTGTTTTTGTTTTTTGTTGTTTGAGCCTTTGCATAAGACCTTTCCATATGGCCAAGTCAAAGGGCTACTCACCAGACTCTGAGCCAAGAATTCACAGTCAAGCAGTTTTAGGACTTGGGTTTAGAATGCTTCAGAATGAGCTAACGTGAGTTTAGCACTCTTCTTCCATTTTTTTTTACTACCGGTTCTGTGGGCGTGGTTTGATGGGCGTGGCAGGGGAAGGATACTGCAAAATCTCCAGTCAGAGGTGGTATTTGCCAGTTCTCCGAACTCAAAATT
This sequence comes from Hydrophis major, assembly GCA_033807585.1. NCBI lineage: Eukaryota > Metazoa > Chordata > Lepidosauria > Squamata > Elapidae > Hydrophis > Hydrophis major. Next base: position 180,381,696 of record CM066329.1, read on the forward strand.
TCTGCTATCGGTTCTCCAAGAACTGGTCAGAACCTGCTGAATACCACCTCTGTGCTAAACCCATATTTAAAAGCAGCCCAAACAACAGCTGATATGAGCGGAAGCGGAATAAGAGGAATAGTATATTATCAAGTGGTAGAGTGCTCTCTCTCACACACACACATACACACATACACACTTACTCTCACTCCACTGGACGGTCATCCCTCATCAGCACTAATCAGCTATTTGAACTGATCCAGGGCTCCAAATCATAGAATGTCTAGGTGGCCTGGCTACTATATGTCGAGAGTCCAGTTTTAAAGATCCAGATTCTCCCATAGTTCAAAGAAGATTGGCCTTAGTGAATAGTGTTCAAGGAAATGGTGTACTTACTCCATTCTATAGTAGCCAATAGGTATCAGGCTGATACCACCTGTTCTGTACCTTCATTTGCATTCTTGAAACCCCGCGTTTTGATCAAAGCGCGAGGTGATCTGATTGGTTTAGCGAGCCGCGCAGATTGGCCCGCTGAGAATCTCCCACAATTGGCGGATACGAATCACGGGAGATTCAAAGTGGTGCCATTGGCTGCGGCCGCGGCGGCTTGAGAATAAAAAGCCGCAAGTTTCCCCTTGGAGCCAGATCGATTCCGGGGGCTTAATAAAGAGCTGAAACCACAGTCACTGCCTCCTGGTCTCCTTGCCGAACGGACACGACGCTGGTGACGAAGGTGGGATCCCAAGGCTGAACCCCATCGAGCACGTGTCCACTGGAAGCAAGACTGACGAAATGGCCAGCTTCGCTCCGCCCGCACCCTTCAACCCCGCTAGCGACTGGGAATCCTACATGGACAGATTCCTCATGTTCCTCGAATGCAGCAACATGAAGGACGGGCCCGCAGTGTTCAAGATGGCGAAAGCCCTCGCAAAACCCGCCGACGTCAAAGCGATGAACTGGGATGACCTTGAGCCCTTGCTCCACAACCACTACGCCCCCGCCGTGCCTATCCTCATCAGGCAGCACGACTTCTACCGGCGGGACCAGAGACCGGGCGAAAGCATCAGCGACTTTGTTGCCGAGTTGTGGAACCTAGGAGGCATGTGTGGATTCTCCGACATGGATGAGGCCCTACGGAACCGAGTCGTGCTCGGACTTCGGGATACAGTCCTCCAGAGCCGACTGATGGCCAAAGGCAACATCGCCCTCGCCGATGCCATTGCTGAAGCCACCGCAGCCGAGGCTACCTAGAAGTCGGCGAACCGCATGCGGAGTTCGGACGCCGGGGACCGCACCGCGACCACCGACTCAGGATGGGCGACCGAGGCTCAACCAGAAGCAAGTCACTGCGAGACCACCACCCACCATGGCGAATTCCACTCCGCCTCCGACACCTCGGACGACGAGGGGGAAATCCACCGGCTCCAGGCGGGACGTCACCAGTGAAATCGGCGGGATCGTAAGTCGGGGACCGCGTGTGCTGGTTGCGGAGGCGACCACCCGAGATCAGAGTGCTGTTTCTTCGAAGCAGTCTGCCGGCATTGCGACAAAAAGGGCCACATCGCCCATGTCTGTCGACTAAAAAAAGCCTACAGCCCCAGGCGGCGGGACCACAGCGAGCGGAGATGGGACAGCACACACCCCAGAGCCAGAGATCACCCAGCCAACAGCCGATGGGACCAGAGCAGGCGAACCCGACGAGGCGGCGAGACCCGGTGGAAGGAGGAAACACACCAGACTGTCATCATCGGCCACGCATCTACCACCGACGCCCAAAAACTCTATGTGGAGGTAGGCATCGAAGGTGAGCCATGCAGGATGGAGGTGGATTCTGGATCCTACCTCTCCATGGTCGCCTGGCAAGAAATCAAACGCTTGGTGCCTACCATCCACAAGAAGGGACTGGAGAACCAGAGACTAATCATCAAAGACTACCAGGGAAACCGCATCCCGGTAATTGGAACCGGACAATTCAAAGTAACATTTAAGGGCCGCACGGCAAAGGCTTCCCCTAACAATCGTGGACCAAGACCAGACCAGCCTTTTGGGACTGCAATGGTTCGTGCCTCTCGGCATCGAAGTCACGGGCATCAACCACATCGCCGAGACCGATTGGGAGCAGCAACTGGCACGGGACTTCCAGGAAGTGTTCGACGGCACCCTAGGCAAGTACCGAGGGCCCCCCATCTCCTTCAGCGTAGACCCTAACATTCCCCCGAGACACCTAAAACCACGGCGGGTACCTTTTGCACTCAGGCCAAAAATTGACGAACAAATTGACAAGCTCGTCAAGCAAGGGATCCTGCAACCAATTGATCATGCCCAGTGCGAGACCCCAATAGTCACCCCAGTCAAGCCCGATGGGTCGGAAAGAATCTGCGGGGACTATAAGGCCACCCTAAATTGCACCTTGCAACAAATCCCCTACCCCGTCCCAGTAGTGCAGCACCTTCTACACTCACTGGGGGGAGGCAAGGTTTTTGCGAAGCTCGACCTGGCCCAAGCATACCAACAGCTGCTGGTCGATGCAGAAACTGCGGAGGCACAAACCATAGTCATCCACCGGGGAGCTTTCCAATGTAACCGACTCCAGTTTGGAGTCAGCGTGGCACCTGGAATTTTCCAGAGCCTCATGGAGAGACTCTTTCAGGGCATCAAGGGGGTGGTGCCCTACTTCGACGATGTTTTGGTGTCGGCAACCAACCAGCGAGAACTAGAGGGTCAGCTAAGGGAGACGTTAACCAAATTCAAGGAAACTGGGCTAAAAGTGAAGAGGGAAAAGTGCCAACTTTACACAGAGTGGGTCGAGTTCCTGGGATACCTCCTCGAACGGCACGGCATCCACCCCATCGAAACTAAAATCGAGCCATTAAGGAGGCTCCCACACCCAGGTCTAAAACGGAACTGCAGGCGTTTCTGGGACTGCTTAATTTTTACAATGTTTTCCTGCCCCAGAAGGTGACCGCCACAGAGTCTTTGCATAGGCTTTTGGACAAGGCAGCTACCTGGACTTGGGGGAAATGCGAGGAAGCCGCATTCAGGAGAACCAAGGACCTGCTCACCTCGGATGCCGTCCTCATCCAATACAATGAGACCCTACCACTCGCCGTCACATGCGATGCCTCACCCTTCAGCGTCGGCGCCGTCATCAGCCACACAATCCCGGATGGAAGAGAAGCACCCATCGCCTTCTTCTCCAAGACACTCACCAAACCGGAGCGGAACTATAGCCAGCTGGACAAGGAGGCCCTATCCATCGTCGCAGCAGTGAAGAAGTTCCACCTTCACAATCATCACGGACCACAAGCCGTTGCTGGGCATCCTGGCAGGAAACCGGGCCACCCCGAACATTTTATCTCCCAGGATGACAAGGTGGTCCGAATTCCTTGCCGCCTACAGCTACCGGCTCACACACCGACCCGGTAAGACTATTACACATGCAGACGCTTTGAGCCGCTCACCGCTACCCGACCTAGACACCGACCCAGCACCCACAACAAGCACCCTCAGCATAGAGACTCTGCCCGATCTACCCATAACCACGTCAGACATTGCCCGAGAAACCAATAAAGACAAATGTCTGGCGTGGGTGTTACATTGGGTAGAGAAAGGGTGGCCAGAAAAGGACAACAACGAAGCATTCAAAACATTCTGGAACCGGCAAACAGAACTTTCGCTGCAAAAAGGGTGTGTACTGTGGGGGGATAGGGTGGTTATCCCAGAAAAACTGCAAGGGAAGGTATTGAGGTTGTTACACGAGGGGCACTCGGGCATAGTTAGAACAAAAGCCCTGGCCAGAAGTTACGCTTGGTGGCCAGGGATGGATAAGCAAATCGAGACCTGGGTGGCAAGGTGTCAACGCTGCCAAGAAACCAGACCGAGCCCTCCCGCGGCATCGATCCTGGAATGGGAAACCCCCAGGGGACCCTGGTCGAGGGTCCACATAGACTTTGCCGGGTCCACCAAGGGACATACATTCCTAGTAACCGTAGATGCTTACTCCAACTGGCTGGAGGTAAGCAACATGAAATCCACCACCACAGAGGCCATAACCAAGGAACTTTGCAAACTATTCACAACCCACAGCCTCCCAGATGTCATCATGTCGCACAGCGGGCCCCAATTCACCTCGCTGGAATTTGAAAGATTCCTAGTGGAACGGGGCATACGACACACACTGACAGCTCCGGCGCATCTGGCGGCGAACGGAAGGGCGGAACGGATGGTTCAATTCACGAAAAAACCATCCAGAAAATCGAACACAGGTAAATCCAAGACAAAATAAATAAAATGCTTTTTATCCAACATATAACCCCGAACACAACAACGAACAAAAGCCCGGCAGAGCTACTGATGGGGAGGAAAATAAGGTCCCCACTCAACAGACTACACCCCACATACAACCTGGAAAACCCCCCAAACTCCTCCAGCAAGCACCGGTGTTTTGCGCCAGGCGACGCCGTCTACGCAAAAAACCTAACGGGTGACCCACTATGGGTACCAGCAACCATAACCCAACTGACAGGCCCCTGCTCGTACCGGCTGCAAACAACCGACGGACGAGCGTGGAAACGCCACATCGATCAAAAAAGATCGAGAACGGCCACAAGAAACACAACCGACACGCAACCAGACACAGAAAATCCCCTTAACACAGTGCTTCTCAATTATTTTCTGTCATGCCCCCCCTAGTAAGAATAAAACATCTCGCGCCCCCGCGTGACTATAAATAGTATCATTTGTCTATAAAATAAAAATAAAAAAGCATGTTCTCTGAGGTCAAACGCGCCCCCCTTGACGGAGCCTCGCGCCCCCCCAGGGGGGCGCGCCCCACTATTTGAGAAGCACTGCCTTAACACAAGCCAAGAGGAGAGGGAATACCCCGGGAACCAAAACCCAGAAGAAAACCAACCATACTCACCAGCAAGCAGCCAGCTCGAAGCCTCACCAGGTAGAAGCAGCCAGGCCAGCTCAACCAGCCCAGAAAGACCGGGAGGGAGCTGCGACAAGCGGCCCAGCAAGGCCTACGAGGCAGTTCCATCGACGAGGCCAAGAGACACAGAGAACCCGACCAAACCGGCCGGGAGCCAATCAACGACTGACCTGTGCAGGTCCAGTAGGCAAGTGCGGAGCCCCGCCTACTTACGGGACTACATTACGTAGGACCAAACCAAGAGGGGAGGGGTGTTCTGTACCTACATTTGCATTCTTGAAACCCCGCGTTTTGATTGGTCAAAGTGCGGGGTGATCTGATTGGTTTAGCGAGCCGCGGTGATTGGCCCGCTGAGAATCTCCCGCGATTGGCGGATACGAATCGCGGGAGATTCAAAGTGGTGCCATTGGCTGCGGCCGCCGCGGCTTGAGAATAAAAAGCTGCAAGTTTTCCCTTGGAGCCAGATCGGTTCCGGGGGCTTAATAAAGAGCTGAAACCACAGTCACTGCCTCCTGGTCTTCTTGCCGAACGGACACGACACCATCCCTTAAAACTCATGGAAGATCTGCCAGGACCTGTTGCCTGCTTGAGGAGGACAATAATACTTAACACTGAAACAGCCAGGGATTACTTTAAATTGCATCAATTATGAGTTTGGCAACACATAAAGGCAACCTCATGAGGAAAGAGCAGAAAAACAAGGCTGCTCAAATATATTTGTACCATCGTTAGGTATAGCTGGGGAAAGGCCAAGGGCAACATATTTTTATATCATAGTTATCTGTCATTCTGCATTTGAAAAATTGTCATCTCAATCCTACGCTTTTGTCTTTAGCTTTTTATTACTGCCCTTTTTTAAAAAAAATATATGCAGGTTTATAATGTAAGTTTGCAGCAAAGAATACAGTATATTAATGCTAAGTCTGTTCTCCTAACGCTACAGCCTCGATCCAATTTTCTATTCCATCTTCTGCAGCTTTTCTTCTTCTTTGGAGATCCAGTAATTCATTTCCTAGACCTAGAGTCTTGTTTAATTCAGTCTGGATCAAAGTTTCCATTCACCATTGGGTGGAGCCACAGAACAGATACACGTCAGATATTCTTTGTATAGCTTTGTGTATTTGTAGCCTTTTTCTTTTACTCACCAAGGTTTTTATTAGAAAAGGGGCTGTCAAGTGGAAAAGGAAACCAAAGCTCTCCATGAACAATGACAATCATTTTTTTTAAAAAAAATCTATTTCTAAATAGAAGCATCATTAATCCCAAGAGAGCTTTCTTCTCCGATTAAAATGCAGATCCAATCTAATTCTCCTTTCCTCCTTTCCTTTTCCTGGACAAACGTTTCTGAGGTACCCTAGAGACCTTTTGAGAAGGCAGAAATGCAGCTTAAATCTCTGCATTCACATATGGCTTCCCCACCTGAAACCTTTTCTTTCTCTCTACTTGAGTCAAAGACATGAACATTATCTCTTGGGCAATTGGATTGGACTTGTCCAGGTACCCCAAGCAAAGAGCTGCATTGAAGGTGACGTTGTCCAAGGGTTCCTGCAAATTCACCAAGCGTTTCAGATTTCGAATTAAACTGGACCGAGCCCCAATGCAGTAATACTGTGGAGAGAGAGGAGCTGAATTAGTTTAAGTACAACAGTGTTGTCTAGAGTAGAATTCCAGAAGGGAAACCGTTACCCTGAGCTTAGGTCAGCATCAGCCTATCTGTAGTCTTATGCATTCTGATATATTACCTCAAAGGAGGGTGTTGTTGACCATGCTTGCAGAACAACTTTTAGAGCAGCCAGTGTGTCTTCTCTCCGATTCAGGCTTGCTACTTTCAGGTGTCGAATTAGAACTTTCATTACACAAGTATCCAGGCAACCTACCCCAGAGAATGAAGAAGTAATGAGATCAAGCAAAGGAAAACAAAAACACACAAACAAAAACACCTACATTGAAAATTCATCAGCAATCACAGAAAAATACATTAGGAGTGAATAATGAGGGGGGGGGGAGTTCTAAGACTCCTCCAGAAGCTTATTTATGTAATGGATGACATCTAGCATTTTGAAGACACGGGAGTTCTGAGCTACAGCCCTTTCTCATCATTTCAGCAAGAGTTTTCACTGTGAGGCTAGGAGAACTACAGTCAGAGAGCCAGAGGCCAGACACATCCATTACAATTACAATTATAATGACAAAGACTAGGAGCTGCTGCCTCCAGGATACAGCTCTTTGGTAAACTAGTTTGTTATTATAACTAATGAACTGTTATATACTAGAAAAGCTGTAATAGATCAGGAAACCAACAACTGCTATCAATAAGACTCAAGTTACATAAGTGTAGCAGGATTTCAAGGTTCTTGTGACTTCCATCCTTGAAGTGTACGTTACTGGGCAGTGCAATGGAGCCTCATCATATGTATAGTTCCTTGCACCTATGGCCCACTGTTTGCACTGTTTTCACTCCCAGCTGTGCACAGCTGTTGCCTGCCTTAAATCTCAACCCAGGGAACATATGGGAAGGCATGCCTCAACATACATCTTCGTTTCTCAACAAGGTTTGAGTCTACAATAGAATTAAAACCCAGAAATCTGACAAATTCACAACACTAAAACTGTTTATTAGTTCCTTTCTTGGAAACAGAAACCAATTTTAGCCTTGATTTTTAAAAAATGTGGGCTTCAGGATCGGATACTGAATACCAGGCTGAATAACATGTGCTGTTGTCTGCATCTGATAAAATTAACAAGAATCCTATATACATTGCATTCTCTGCCACAGAAAGTCATGACAGCTCAATCCATGAGCACAAGTACAGAACATTAGCCTCAGGCACATTCCTATGTGAGTAATTTCTCCATACAGTCCCTTTCAAAACATCTGAGCACTTAGATTTGTTCTTCCTTCCAGCATTGTCACCCTTGTTTTTCGTTCAAAGTAAAAAAAAATTCTCCTTTGACTAGCTATCAGATTTTTCTACTCATTCACCAAATATTTTGCAAAAAAGGTTGTAAGATTTCTAAGTTTCAATCCACAAAGAGGACATGTCTGTTGTAGTGACACCTGTCACTGTCCTTTGGAGTGGGGCATTGCTCTTTTATTAATATTTTTATCCTTTCCCTGAAACAGCAAAGTGACCTCCTATTTCATCTACCTTTCACTTAACTGCATCTATTTGGTTGACCTTTTAAAAAAACTTTTGTCCATATTTTGTCTATTTTCCCCTCAGTTAGACCACTGTGCTCTGGGAAGTGGCATTAAACCACCTGAGAAAGATAGCTGGTATTGCTCTCTTTTCATCCAAAGATGGCTGCCAGGAAGCAGTCCCTTTTGGGGGGGAAATGTCAGTCCAGAGGATACTTCTGCAATGAAAGAGATCCAATAAAAATTATGCCTGGGCTGTCTCTCAGCTTGAATCCCTGTTTTCCCCTATCTTACTATCTGAGTGATCACACAATCAATAAAGAATCCTTCCTCAATCCAAGGAAGCCACCACTTTCTAATAATTTGATTTAAATTAGCTTCAGTATTTGTGTACATCACCACTCCACCACCATGCACGGCTAACTGTATTTTCAATGCTACAGTAATTCACCTGGTTTAATGCCCAACACAAAGCAGTTAACTGCAATGAGTTTATAACGAGGTCCTGTTTCAAAGAAACACTATGGCAAAGTCCCAGGATTACAAGCACCAGCAGAGAAATCACTGTCCAGTCGAACAATCTAAAATCAGCAGCCCCAGCCAATCTAATGTCTTTCCACTGGAGGTCTCTTTGTCCATGATTTGAAAAGAAAAGTCACTCACCAAGCAAAGCCACAGATCGGGCTGCCTCATACTGCAAAGGGGTATCGTCACATTCTTGAACCTGAGAATGTAAATATTGACAAAAGACTAAAAAGAAATCCTGCATAAACTCCACAGAAACAAAGAACTGGAAGGATTCAGATTCACTCATTGCAGCCCAACCAAGACGACTGTGTAGTATAAGAACAGAACAGGTGCACAAGGGGCAAATAATTATCAGTACTGTTAGGGATAACATTGTTTACCCTTACTGGTTTAGGTAAAATAATAAATATGTTATCATGGTTTATTAGTTAAAGTGTCTGCAACTTTAACTGTGGGAATGTAATTAGGGGAGTGGCTGTGAAAGCACTTTAAAAGAAGCAAGATGACAGCTTGCTCTCTCTCTGGCTTTATGATCCCTAATTACTGGGTGGATGAAGACTGTGTTTTTCCCCTACTGGAAAAGGGAGAGAGAAAGGACTGATTTGTAAGTGAACTGACATTGGATATTCTACACGGACTTTGCTAACTGAATATCCTTGAATGGACTGACTAAAACTGTTGTGTATGCATAAAGATTTAATAAAGTGTGAGCTTGGAGTAAGTGCAGGGTTCTGGCCCTGCACTTCTGATTGGCTGTTAAGCGGCCGGACCGGATTGTCCCGTTCCAGGAATCTGATTGGCCCTTAACAGAGAGTTCCTATTGGTTATAAGAGCTAGCGCTCCTAGCTCGTTATTGGTTAAAAGTTACAGGGTTTGCCTATATAAGGCGAGTTTAACTGATATCGATGCAGAAGTCACAATGTAAATAAAGAGCTGAAGTTCACCGTTCAGAGGTTTGTCTACATTCTTTCTCGCCCATGCTCAAAACATAACTCTGGAAACGAGGATGGGATTTGGAGATATCTGAACCAACGAAACTTCGAAGAACACTGAGCACGTGACAGACGACGCCAACAACGGAACCAGTCCGGCAGCATCGTACCACCTGCTCCGTTCGATCCAGCACAGGAAGACTGGGAGTCTTACATGGATCGCTTCCAAATGTTCTTAGAAACCACCAACTTAAAGGACGCCACACCAGGAAAGAAACGGGCGGTGTTCCTAACGCATTGCGATCCAAACGTTTTTAAGATGGCTAAAGCACTAGCCAAACCCCGAGAAGTGAAGGCCATGAATTGGGACGACCTCGAACCTATCCTACGAGACCACTACGCCCCGACCGTGCCTACGCTCGTGAGACGCCACGAGTTTTATCAGAAGAGCCAGCGAAAGGGAGAAAGCATGGCCGACTTCATAGTAGACCTCCGAAATTTGGGAGGCCTGTGCGGATTCGCCGATTTAGAAGAAGCACTAAGAGATCGCATAGTTCTGGGACTAGATGCACCAGGTGTCCAAAGCAAGCTGATGGCGCAAGGCGACATCAGCCTTGCCGATGCCATCGCCGATGCTACTGCAGCAAAAGCAACCAGGAAGTCAGCTGCACAACTACGCCTTAACCGCACTCCGGTACCACCACCGGCCAGCGACATCTCATCTAGTTCAGAAGGGCAGCTTGCAACAACGCACTACGAGGACCTCTCTTCGTCATCAGACAGCGACAAAGAAGGGGTCCATCGACTGCAGTCTGACCGGAACCATCACCTGAAGCCCTTACGCCCTTGCGCTGGTTGTGGAGCCAACCATGCCAGGTCCAAATGCAAATTCCGCGATGCACTCTGCCATGAGTGTGGGAAACGAGGCCACATCGGACAGGTCTGCCGCAGCTTGTCAGGACCCAGCCAGGCCTCAAAAGGGGCTAACTATCACCAATCGACAGGAAACCGTCCTGTACGGCAAGAGCCAGTAAACCACTCCTACAGAAATCGAGCTTTGCAGAGAGAAGAGGCTCACCATACTATCACTATCAGTCACGCCTCAGCCTTGGACACTAAGAAAATCCGAGGCACAGTAGCCATCGAGAACCAGCCTTGCCACATGGAGGTCGACTCGGGATCGTCCCTCTTGATGGTGTCCTGGAAGACACTTAAGCAACTCATCCCCACAATTCAACACCAGGATCTCCGCTCCCAACGCCTCATCCTCAAGGACTACCAAGGGAATCGAATCCCCATCATCGGTTCCTGCCGAGTCCGAGTCTCCTTCAAGAAGCACACAGCATGCTTACCTTTAACAGTCATCGATAGAGATAGGCCTAGCCTACTGGGCCTCCAATGGTTCGCGCCACTCAGCATTGAAGTGGCCGGCATAAACTGAGTCAGCGGCGGTGACTGGGAGGAAGACCTTATCTATGAGTTCAGGGACGTCTTCGTGCACAGCTTAGACGAGTACAAGGGGACCCCGATTTCATTCAGTCTAGATCCAAAAATAGCTCCCATCCGTCTAAAGCCCCGTCGAGTTCCGTGTGCCTTAAAATCGAAAATCGACGAACAACTCGACAAACTGATAGCTCAGGGGGTGTTGGAGCCCATCGATCACTCCCCTTGGGAAACCCCAATTGTAACACCCACTAAGCCAGATGGGTCAATCCGAATTTGTGGGGACTACCGGGCCACTTTGAACCACGCCCTGCAGCAGAACGCTTATCCAGTTCCGGTGGTGCAGCATCTTCTCCATTCCCTGGGGGGGCGGGAAAGTCTTTGCTAAATTAGATTTAGCTCAGGCATATCAGCAATTACCAGTAGATGAAAAAACGGCACAGGCCCAAACTATTGTGACGCACCGAGATGCCTTTAAATGTACCCGGCTGCAATTCGGAGTTAGTGTAGCCCCGGGGATTTTTCAGAGCCTTATGGAAAGGTTATTGCAAGGGATTAAGGGCATGGTCCCCTATTTTGACGATGTATTAATCGCAGCCCCTACAAAAAAAATCTTACAGGACCGGGTAAAATTAGTCCTAAAATAAATTCCAAGAGGCCGGTCTTAAGGTTAAAAAAAACAAATGTAAATTGTGTACTGACAGTGTTGAGTTTTTAGGGTACCTGATTGATAGCCAGGGCATTCACCCTACCGAAAGTAAACTAAAAGCGATAAAAAATGCTCCCAGGCCACGGAACAAGGCCGATCTCCAGGCATTCCTAGGCCTCATCAATTTTTATAATGTATTTTTGCCACACAAAGCAACTGTCGCTGAACCGTTACACCGGTTGTTAGATCAAAAAGCAAATTGGCTATGGGGTTACCGTGAAGAACAGGCGTTCCGAAATGTTAAAAAACTGCTCACTTCTGATTCTGTACTCATGCAATATAACGAGACTTTGCCGTCAGTTATAACATGTGATGCATCGCCTTTCGGGGTAGGCGCCATTTTGAGCCATGTATTGCCTAATGGGAACGAAGCCCCTGTTGCATATTTTTCAAAGACTCTTTCAAAAACTGAGCGAAACTATGGACAAATCGATAAAGAAGCCCTTGCAATTGTCTCAGCTGTGAAAAGATTCCACGAATACATGTATGGCTGGGCTTTTACTATTGTGACTGACCACAAACCATTATTGGGGATAATAGCCAGAGATAAGCCCACTCCCTACATATTATCCCCTAGAATGACCCGATGGTCAGAATTCTTAGCTGCTTATAACTATCGGCTGCAATACCACCCGGAGAAAGCCATTCCCCACGCCGACGCATTGAGCCGAGCACCGCTTCCAGAGATTCTCGACGATCCTACACCAACGGTAACCACGTTGCAAATCGAGGCACTCAACTCGCCGCCACTAACCACCCGAGATATCACGAGAGAAACCAAATGCGACCACACCCTAGCATGAGTCCTAAGCTGGGTAGAACGCGGATGGCTATTGGACCAGTTATCAGATGACTTCACACCATTCAAGTCTCGACAAACTGAGCTCTTCTCCCAGAAAGGCTGTGTCATCTGGGGCGATAGAGTCGTTATCCCAGAACGACTCCAGAAAGCGCTGCTGAGAACCTTGCACGATGGCCACCCCAGCATCGTGCGAATGAAAGCCCTTGCGCGAAGCTACGCATGGTGGCCGGGCATTGACAAGCACATCAAACAGTGGGTTATAGCTTGTCCCAAATGCCAAGAAGTCAGCAACGCCCCACCAAAAGCCATGCCTACTGAATGGGAGACACCACGTGTACCCTGGTCCCGAATTCACTTGGACTTCGCGGGGCCAACCAAAGGCCACACCTTCCTGCTTACCGTCGACGCCTACTCAAATTGGCTCAAGATCCATCTCATGATGACTACGACCTCCGAGGCGGTTATCAAAACCTTAGACAGACTCTTTGCAACCCACGGATTACCAGACGTCCTGGTATCCAATAACGGCCCTCAATTTACTGCACTAGCGTTCGAGCAGTACCTCGCTGACCGTGGCATTCGCCATGTGCTCACCTCGCCTGCGCACCCTGCAACCAATGGCAAAGCAGAATGCATGGTCCAATTTGTGAAGAAAATCTTGCAGAAGGTAGACTATGACAACATTGATGACAAGGTCAATCAAATCCTCTTCTTGCAACACATCACCCCACATAGCGTCACCAACAAAACTCCCACCGAACTGCTAATGGGACGAAAGCTCCACTCCCACCTCGACCGGTTGCACCCAGCTTACGAACCGGAGAAACCACTAGGATCCAGCGGCCGCTGTCGTACCTTCCAGGTAGGAGACTTGGTATATGCTAAAAACCTATCGGGCGACCCGTTGTGGGTGGAAGCAACGGTAGTACGTGTAACCGGCCCCAGATCCTACCTTGTACAATGCCTTGATGATAAACTTTGGAAACGTCATATCGATCAATTACGATCGCGGCTTCCAGCGGCCAGTCCGCAACTCCCCTATGACCAAACTGAGGGGGGGGAGGTACGGAAGAAGATGAATTCCTCGAGAAGCCGTTCGAAGGAAATGACGGCTTGATAGAGACTCAGGAAGCGGAGCCGGAGGGAGAAATGGTTGCACCTCAGGAAATTGCAGAGAATGTAAGCAATGACGTAGAAGTGAACTCTGAACCAGAAACAGCCCCACTGCCAAACAACGATCTACCTCAGCGTGATTGCAGCCAGCTGATACAATGGAAATCAAAGAGACTAATAAGACAACCGTCCTACCTAAGGGACTATGTAACTGCGCCCTGCAAATAAGAAGCCAGGGGGAAGGGGTGTTGTGTATGCATAAAGATTTAATAAAGTGTGAGCTTGGAGTAAGTGCAGGGTTCTGGCCCTGCACTTCTGATTGGCTGTTAAGTGGCTGGACCGGATTGGCCCATTCCGGGGAATCTGATTGGCCCTTAACAGAGAGTTCCTATTGGTTATAAGAGCTAGCGCTCCAGCTCGTTATTGGTTAAAAGTTACAGGGTTTGCCTATATAAGGCGGGTTTAACTGCTATCGATGCAGAAGTCACAATGTAAATAAAGAGCTGAAGTTCACCATTCAGAGGCTTGTCTCCATTCTTTCTCGCCCATGCTCAAAACATAACTAAAACAATACATGACTAATGGACTGTTATTTTGACTGTGCTATAAACTCTAAATGGAATAAACTATATTTTTGATAGCACAAGCGTATCTGTTATTTTTACTGTATGTTAACAAACATACAAATTTTATCACTCATTTATCTGTGTGCCTATCTGACTAACGCTGTACATTCTATTTAGCTTGTCTCCTTAACCCTGGTTGGGGAACACAGGCTTAACACTGGTTATGGGCCCAGAGGCTGCAAAGTCAGTTTAACTAGGATAAAACAGATTTATGTAAAAAGTGAGAGTTTGTGTTGTTAAACTTTACAGTAAACAGACAGCTGTGTTTTATTAATTATAGTTTTATATCCATGTAAGAAAACATGGCACAAGTCAATCTACAAAGTTTGTCCCTTATATCCAAGCTGGATGGAACAAACTTTGTATCATGGTCTATGAAATGTAGTCTACTTCTACGAAGAGAAGGTCTGTGGAACATAATTGAAAACCCACCAAACATAGAGGAATGGGATCCAGAGATTGAGGAAGATAGACTAAAGATAAAAGAATTTATGCAAAAGAATGAACAAGCTATTTGCATAATAGGATTAACATTAACTGACCAGCAACTTGTTCATATCTGCGGAGAGCAAACAGCTGTTGGGTGTTGGCAGAAGCTGAAGATGATTTATGTCCGAGATAACGTTGGTGCTCACATAAATCTAACAAGGAAGCTTTTCAGGACATATCTCCAGACAAATGGTGATATGCTGAGTCATTTGAATTCTATAAAAAGCATTTTTCAAGAACTGCACGAGAAAGAGCTTATTTTCTCTGAACTACACCAAGTCTACATAATTCTATCTTCACTAGATGAAAGTTATGACAACTACATCACTTCCCTTGAAATTTTGCCTAAGGAAAGTTTAACCTTAACTGATATAACTGGCAGATTGATTGAAGAGGCAAGAAGAAGACTTGAAAGAGATCAGTTAAGGAGGGAGCAACCTCAACAAGAAGATAATGAATCTCCTACTGCATACGCAATTAAAAAGTGTTTTAATTGTGGAGGAAGAGGATATTTGGCAAGATTTTGTAAAAACGCAAAGCGCCAGAATGCTGGCCAGAATACTAAAAGTAATCAAAAGAAAAAGAAAAATTTAGAGTTAGCCATGTATACTAACAGAGCTGTAAAAAATAATTTATGGGTGGTTGACAGTGGAGCATCCCACTGTATAACAAATGATAACAAAAATTTTATTAAAATGTCCCAGAGTACACAGCAGATATCGTTAGCCAATGGCTGGAAACTGAAAGCTAAAGGTCAAGGTATAGCATATTGTTCTTTCATAAAAGAGAATGTAAAAATGTTATATGTACCACAACTTAAGTTTAATTTAATTTCAGTTAGAATTTTGGTTAAACTAGGATATGTAGTTACCTTTAAAGGAGATAACTGCATAATTGAAAAAGAAGATAAGAAAATTACTGCATCTTTAAGAGGTGAATTATAAGTGTTAAATGATAATGGTTTAGAGGTGGCTAACATGGTTTATGATAATAAGAAACCTCATGATGAATGTATTCACTTGTTACACCGACGGCTAGGGCATTTAAATTTTAAAATGCTTAAGAAAACTGTTGAATTATCTAAAGGAATAAGTTTGAAACCTTGTAATAAGTATTTGCAATGCTTTGCCTGTAATCAAAACAAAAGCAGGGTCATACCGGCTAATAGAGTTGATGGATTTACTACCAAAGAGCCTTTAGAAGTAGTATTTGCTGATTTAATAGGTCCGAAAAAACCAAGTGTAGGAGGAGCTCGATACATATTAAGTATAATGGACCACTATTCTCGATATGGGTTTTGCTATTTAATGAAGAGCAAAACTGAAACGTATCTAAATATCTTTAATTGGATAAAATTTGCAGAAAGAAAAACTAAAAAGAAATTAGTAACTCTTATAACAGATAATGGTGCGGAATTTACAAATAATAAATTCCAGAATAGACTTAGAATGTTAGGTATTCAACATAAAAAGTCTTCACCATATGGGCCACAACATAATGCCTTTATAGAGAGACGAGGCCAAACACTGCAATCAATAGCACATACTATGATGTCTGATTCAGGATTACCTGACAATTTATGGGGAGAAGCAATAATGTGTGGTAATCATATATTAAATAATGTTGTTAATTCAACAACAGGTGAATTACCATTCACACTGTGGCATGGTACAAAACCTGATTTAAGTTACATGCACACATTTGGAGCACCAGCATGGGTGCATATCCCTACACAACTTAGACAAAAAGAACAGCATAGAGCTAAAAGATTATTTTTTGTAGGATATAAATCTAATCATAGATCTTATAGATTCTGGGAACCAGGTACATCTAGAGTTTACACCAGTGCTAGTGCTAAATTCCTAGAACATGTAGGATGGGATAGATTAGAGCAAGATTTAAATAATGAAGTAATTACTGAACCCTACAAAAGGCAGAAAGAACAGACTAGTTATAAGAAGAGTCCAATTAAAGAAGAAGTCCACGAAGAACAAATAGGACCAGAACAAGAGGAAACTGTTGATCAGGAAGAGATAGATAATCAAGAACAGTTAATAAATGAAAGTCCACCTGTAAGTCCTGTAATACCTAGACGTACTACACGTGTAACTAGACCACCTGATAGGTATCAAGCAAGTATAGTTTGCCAAGTAACTAAAGTTCCAACTAATGTAGATGAACTTAGGATGTATCCTACTAAGGATCAGGAGAATTGGCAAAAGGCAATGGAAAAAGAACTAAATTCATTAAAGGTAATGAAAGTATATGAAGATGCCAAATTACCTCCAGGAGAAAAATCCATTGGGTGCAAATGGATATTTAAAGTAAAAACTGGCAATGATGGGACTGTTACCCATAAGGCTAGGTTGGTAGCTCAAGGATTTAATCAAACTGCATCTGATTACAATGAAGTTTTCGCACCAAGTCTTAAAGCAACATCTTTGAGAGCAGCTTTAGTGTGGGCAGCTAAGAAAAACTATGTCATTAACCATTTAGATGTAGAAACTGCTTATTTGCATGCACCATTGCAGCACACTATATATTTGAAAAAGCCAGTTATTATCAAAGACAATAAAGTAAATAGTAATGATTGTTGGAAACTCAAAAAGAGTCTTTACAGGTTGAAACAACCTGGCTTTGAGTGGAACCAATATATTGTGAAAGAATTAAACAATATAGGTTTTAAATCTGGTTTAGGAGATCCATGTGTGTTTAAAAGAGAAAATAATGGAATGGTGTCATTATTGTTATTATTTACAGATGATATTGCTTTGATAACTAAGACTAATAATGAAGCTAATGAGATTATATCCTTATTAGCCAAAAAGATAAAATTAAAGCATTTAGGTGAAATTAAAAAGTATCTAGGATTGACAATTAACAAAGCAAAAAATGGTTTTAAGATATCTCAAGAAGATAAAATTTGCCAATTAATTAAAACGTATAAAATGGAACTTTGTAAACCGGCAAAGACTCCAATGAGTCAGGAAGTTTGCCAAACAGATGATCAAAGTCCCAAATTTGAAAAGTCTATATATCAATCTTTGATTGGTAGCTTATCATATATAAGCAATTGGTCTAGGCCAGATATTGCTTATAGTGTTAATCAGCTGGCACGTTTTAATTCAGATCCACATCATTGTCATTGGCAATCATTAAAGAGAATTTTAAGATATCTTAAAGGAACAATGAACCATGCATTGTATATAGAACCAAAGGGTGATTTGAGTCTTAGTGCCTATGCAGATGCAAGTTTTGCAACTGATATAAACACAAGAAAATCAACATCTGGGATGGCTATATTATTTGGTAAGACACTAATAGGGTGGAGGTCAATCAGACAACAGCATATTAGCTTGTCCACGATGGAAGCAGAATTTTCATGTCTGTCATTACTATGCACTGACTTAATTTTGTACAAACAGTTATTATTAGACATGGGTGTAACTGTTAAAGATTCCATTATTGTGTACGAGGACAACCAGGCAGCCATAAAGTTAGCTACTAGTATTGCTGTAAAAACTAGATCAAAGCATACTGATTTAAGATACTTAAATGTTAGAGAATCTGTAAAGAATGGGCTAATTAAATTGGAATACTGCATGACAGAAGAAAACATTGCAGACCAATTTACAAAAGCTCAAGGAGTAAGCAAGTTTAAAGAAAGTTGTAACAAATATAATTTAAAGATGTAAATAGTTATTAGTTATATTATTATTTAACCTAAAAGGGGAGAATGTTAGGGATAACATTGTTTACCCTTACTGGTTTAGGTAAAATAATAAATATGTTATCATGGTTTATTAGTTAAAGTGTCTGCAACTTTAACTGTGGGAATGTAATTAGGGGAGTGGTTGTGAAAGCACTTTAAAAGAAGCAAGACGACAGCTTGCTCTCTCTCTGGCTTTATGATCCCTAATTACTGGGTGGATGAAGACTGTGTTTTTCCCCTACTGGAAAAGGGAAAGAGAAAGGACTGATTTGTAAGTGAACTGACATTGGATATTCTACACGGACTTTGCTAACTGAATATCCTTGAATGGACTGACTAAAACGATACATGACTAATGGACTGTTATTCTGACTATGCTATAAACTCTAAATGGAATAAACTATATTTTTGACAGCACAAGTGTATCTGTTATTTTTACTGTATGTTAACAAACATACAAACTTATATCACTCATTTATCTGTGTGCCTATCTGACTAACGCTGCACATTCTGTTTAGCTTGTCTTCTTAACCCTGGTTGGGGAACCCAGGCTTAACAAGTACCTCAAGACATTTTGTATTTTCAATATAAACCAGCCTTTCCTGGGCTTATGGCTCATGTGGTTGTAATCTAAGAGCAAAACACTTTCAGAAGTAGTCCTTGTTTAGCAACCACAGTTGGGACCAGCAATTCAATTGTTAAGTGAAGCAGTTGCTAAATTAAGCCGCAGTTGTCTTTATCATCTTATTTCATCTTTCCTTTGCTTTACAGACCTAGAAAGATGGTAAATGCAAGGACTAGTTGCAAAGTTCCATCACTAGCATAACTGCAAACCGTTTCTAATAAAGCAGTCAATAAATGAGGACTACCTATACCAAATATGGCAATTTATGAGATCCTTAATAACTCCCTTTTTACGACCCTGTAATCCTTTAATTCAGGGTAGAGTCAGGGAGATTGGATGGAGCTAAGCGTTTACTGGCCAGATGCCCTTCCTGACGCCAAATGGAGTTTGCAGTAAATATTTTTTCTTTTTGCCCTAGGAGGAAAAACATCTACAACTACCTAAGATTGAACTCTCACACTTCTGAATAGTAGGCATGTTTCTTCATCACCAGGCCACCACTTGGTGTATGGCTAATGGTGTGATTCTTAATATGTGACTAAAACTTTTCAATAAGCTTCTGGGTTCCATATTGAGACTCAGAGCCATTATGGAAAATTCTGCAATTCCTTTGCCTTGTACTTTATTTCCTAGGTCTACACATTGTACTTGTGGAGAGGAATGTAGTTTTTTTTAAAAGAGGAAATTAAAATACGAAAGCAAGAAAGGTTGAAGGGAGTGGGGTTTGCTCAATTATTGTGAGCCTCATAGTGACGTTTTGGAGGCAAATACCACATTTAATGATTTGGGGCAGGTTGTGGATCACAGAATGTGGAACTGAGCCAAACGCATGATCTAGTTTTATTTGTAATTTCGTTTTTAGCTACTTCAGCTTGGGGGTGGGGGGGCGCTTTGATTTTTTTTTAAAACTGTGTTAACAGTATGGATATGTGTGTGTATCAGTGGTGAGATTCAAATTTTTTTGCTACTGGCTCTGTGGGCGTGGCTTGATGCGTGTGGCAGGAAAGGATACTGTAAAATCTCCAGTCAGAGGTGGTATTTGCTGGTTCTCTGAACTACTCAAAATTTCTGCTACCAGTTCTTCAGAACTGGTCAGAACCTGCTGAATACCACCTCTGGTGTATATGCATGCATGCATGTATGTATGTATCTGTATCTATGTATGAATCTACGTATGTACATATGTGTGTATATATTCCCCACCATAAAATGGTAAGAAACCAAACTCTAGTAGTGCAGCCACAATAAACAAACTTCAGGGCTCATTTGCTAAAACTTCAGAAACCCACAGAAATATTTCATCTCATCTGGAATCTTATCTGCAGAGATGCCAAAGTTCCATTTTTGTATTGTTCTCAAACTTTTTCCCAGAGTGCAACTTTGAGACTGTCCTGTTACCCCTTTTGCATAGAAACTGAATTTTCTTCCGTAATTTATAAGTTTTCCCTATTTTGTGCCTTCTAGTCAAATCAGTTATTCCTTGGTGGAATAGGTCAGGTGTATATCTAACCCATAAGTTTTCAAATGGCACAAAAGCACACACACAGAGGAACAAAAGAAAATAATAACTTGACCGTATGTTCAAAGGCCTGTTTCTGCAAATACAAAAGGCCTCATTCAAGTCACATGATCCTTTTTATCCAATGTAAAAGTAATTAAAATTAGCTCTGGTTTTTATCTTCCAAGCAAAGGTCAGTAGAAAAGTGAATTCAGCCTAGAGGGTTTTTCCGATTTGCCAGCAAGCCTCCGGCTATTTGCTGGAATTGGGAAAGTAACCGTCAAACCGCTGGAAAAGACTGCCCTTCAATTATTCTTCTAGTTCTGTAACATTGGCAGTCAAGCTCAGGAGAAGAAATGAGAGCTTATTAGATGACATCCATGCAATGGTGTTTCTCTGTTTTTACTTTCTGAAATGAACTCTGAATAGGTTCTGAAATCCAGGACCTTATTCAATTAATATTTAATATTGAGAAACTACTTCAGCAAAGCTTAGGTTTTATTTGAACGTATGTATGGTTATTGCCTTTATTTCTCCTTTCCATGTTTAAAGATAGGCCTTATTGGTTTCCTAAATGAGTTTTTGCTTAAAAGCTTCCCCACATGGATGATGCACAGTTTAAAGGGCAGCACAAACATATGTATCTGTTTTCAAACACAGTAATGTCAAAATGATGAAATGTTGTGTGGCTACAATACACGTTCCAAGGTTTTGTACTGGTCCCTTCCTTGAAGGCACCTTCAGAAACACAGTTTGTTAAATTCTATATTGCTAATTTTGGCTAGGAAAAATCTAAGGCACTTTGGAGGACTGAGTCAAAGGGAGAAGTCCTTGGCTAAGAATTCCCCAGTTAAATAGATGAGGGCATGTTACTGGTAGCATCCTGTTTTAATTATCTATTCCTGCAGTGAAAGGGAGTGAGGTATTAAATTACCACCCCCTCAGGACAGAATATAAAAGGAAAAACCTGTATCTTGATACAGCCCATAATAAATGGGAAATGCTATATTTGACCCTGTAATGGTCACACTGTTACATACATGCCAATTTACTGTGAAGGCTTTGCCATTGTCGGTGTTTATGTCTGACAGTTGAGGACCTAACTAGATATTTTCAAAAAAAAAAAAAGCTGCCACTGCCCCTCCTTTTCTTCATCCTTCTCCACAGCAACCTGAATCAAAAGCAAGGCAAGGTACTTTCTCTGTCCTGCTCCACTAATGGACACACTAACACAGGGGTGTCCAACCTTGGCAACTTTAAGACTTGTGGACTTCAACTCCCAGAATTCCTCCTCCAGTCATGTTAGCTCAGGAATTCTGGGAGTTGAAGTCCACAAGTCTTAAAGTTGCCAAGGTTGGACACCCCTGCACTAACACTTCCTTGGGCTTCCTTGATGCCTAGCAGGCTTCCAGCTTTTTCAACACATTATAAAGCAGGGTTCCCAACCTTGGCAACTTTAAAACTTGTCAACCTTAACATAGTGGCTGGGGAAATCTGAGAGTTGAAGTTCACAAGTCTTTAAAATTGCCCTGGTTGGAAAGCCCTCTTTTAAAGATTTTTGTCATTTCAAAAAGATCAGAAATGGGAGCTCTGTATGCCTCAATCATCATCCTTTATTCCCTGCCCTGCTTCGAGGACCACGTAACTTTAATGGAAGCATTTTTAGAAAGTAAAAATATAACTCAGTACTGTACTTTGCTTGGATCTGACTATTCATAACAACTACAAAGTTAAAGTGGTTGAGAGCAACCTGACAGTTGAATTTGGATAAACCCCTCTCCTCCCACTATGATAGCCATTTATGAGAGCTTTACAACATGGTTTCAGAGCTTGAAAAGTGCTGCTCATCACAAATACTAGAAAATAATGAATCAACAACACTGGACCACAGTTCCCATTCTTCCTAGTGATCAACCATACAAGGAAAACCATACAGTTCAAAGAAAAGAAGGAATGCAAGCCTAGGAAACTCTGAAATTCTCTAAAACTGCAATATTTACACATACTTACAATATTACAAAGTGCAGATATAACAGATTCTTCAGAAACCCCAAGTTGTCCAAGAGCCTAGGAAGATCAGCCATAAAAGTTAGAAGTTACATACTACAATCTTGAAACATGGACATACAATGAGACAATCAAAGGGCCCCTCCAACTGAGTGGCTTTTTTTTTTTCAAATCAGCTGCTATGCCTGGAGTAATAAAACTACCTGCCCCCCATTCTACACAAAAGTTTAAGAGCATCCCCAATTACATTATAATTTATGCCTATAAAGTGCATTTCTCTGTTCATTTGAAAAAAAATCTGAGTGATGGCTATAGGAAGAATCTAGCTGGCTACAGATGTACCATTCTTTTGTTTCTGTTCAGAAACCACTATATCCCTGCGAAATTGGAAGAATAGCATGTCATCAATGTTTTCTATTAAGCATTTTCCACAGTAGCTTGTTGGTTCAGTAACAAAAGTAGAGGACCAACTGTAGAGGATATAACAAATCAAGCAGTTTTTAATTGCTGCCATCTGTTTGCAATTCTTCCTGGGCGCATAGCAATCCAGGCAGAGAAAAGGGGAAAGTGACACTGAAGAGAGCTGGATCCTCTTCCCGCTTTATCTCAGCAGTTTGGCTGTTGTGTTGTGGTGGTTTTCCACTCTCCCTAAATTTTTTAAAAGAAAGTTATCTGGGGGATACAGGGAGAACCATGAATTCAGGAGCCAGGAGTTGAGGAAAACTTCCAGTCAGTGAGGAAAACAGACTTTTGAAGATTCAATGCTGAACAAGAAAAATGCTAGCTTTGCTGTTGACAGAATAACATGGTTGGAAGGAATCTTGGAGATCTTCTAATCCAATTCTCTGCTCAAGGAAGGAAGCTCTATCCAGGGGTGTCCAACCTTGGCAACTTTAAGACTTGTGGACTTCAACTCCCAGAGTTCCTCAGCCAGCTGAGGAACTCTGGGAGTTGAAGTCCACAAGTCTTAAAGTTGCCAAGGTTGGATACCCCTGCTCTATACCATTTCAGACAAGTGGTGGTCCAATCTCTTCTTAAAAACCTCCATTGTTGGAAAACTCACAACTCACCCACAACTGACTCAGCTCTTGAATGCAGAAAGTCATGGGACCACAGAAATGGTCCCAAAGATGCTTCCAGGCTCCTCAAAAAGAAGAGTCCATGACAGCTGCTTCCAGTTCCCACAGAATTTCAGCTCAGGCTAAGAGAAGGAAACTACAAGGAGGGGGGACGCCTTTAAACACGCCACAAGCTTAAAGACTAATCTCCCAAAAGGCGAGAAAAGGACCTACACTTAACTGACCTTGATTAGTCTGGTATTCTTCTGTCTCTTCTGACAACAGATCTTCAGCACTCAATTTTATCCCTAATATGAACTGAGCAGAGTACTCATCAAAGCAAGTTCCTACTGAGCAAAAAAAGAGCCTCCAGGGGAACAGAATGTGAGGTCAGCCTTTTTTTTTCTCCTCTAATGCACTCACTTGCATAACTTAGAAATATCCTAAATTAAAAGAAGCAAGCATAAAAATAATGAGTGATTAATCAAGGCTTGAGTGGGTGGAAATCTAGAGCAGCTCATGCAAAAGAAAACATAGGCTGCAAATTATTATAATTTGATGGCATGGGTCACATATGATATAGCAAATAGCATTATCAGTCTGAAAGCCATCAAACCACCTTGCTATAAATAATTAAATTAGTATATAAAATAAATGTTTAACAGAAAATAAAATAAATATTTAATGTTTGTTTGGGGTAATACAATTATTTTGATGTCCAGTTTCAGTACCTCATCTCTGAATTACCAGTAGTTGGAGATATCAGAAAGAAACATAAATTGTAAGTTAAGATGCTCCCTTCCAACAATGTTTCTACAATAAAATCAGCTGTTTGGAATTTGTAAAGGAAAAAAAATGTCATGTTCTTGCTGGATTCTGGAAAACAATATTTAAATGTAGGAGAAGAGCAGATAGAGCTGGGGGCAGAGTTAAAGGCACATTAGTTTGGAATCCTTGCATTCCAATAAGCATTCCAAGTCCAACCTCTCCTGTAATTCTGTTGACTCTTATTTGGTGCCAATTTAGCATCAAACTTTAGTTGACCAGATTCTTATGTGTAGGTTTGAATAAATTTTCGATGCTGCAGCCTTGTGAATGGCCCTGAGTCTTTGCGCGTAATATCAAGGTCCTTGACATGATAGTCTCCTCATCCCTGCTTTGTTTTATTTCATTCTTCACCAAACCTGGCTACACAAGTTGTCTTTCTCTTTTTTCAGGCATGGACACTTTTTCTTTCCCAATAGCTCTCTTGCCTATGAACAGGAGAAGCCCATTCTAAAATCATTTCTGGATGCCTTTTTGCTGTTGAAGAAACAGCTGCACTGAACACTTCCACAAGTTTCTCCTGCCAGCAATGAAAGCCAGATAATAATCACGGAGAGCTCTGCCTGTCATTCATTTACTGTGCTATACAAATCAGACATCCTGTTTAAAGTCTGAAGCTAAGGACAAACTTTGAAAATCATTGCCAATGCAGCAATACTGACTCTTTCCCACATCACCCAGAACCTGGGTTTGGACTCCTATCTTTCATCACAGGCCTCTGCAAGGCCCGGTTTGTCCTTTTCCTTTTGGGAGAAGGAAAATTCTTCAGGGGTTGTTTCTATTTTAGGCTATGTCATGCCCCTGGTGGAGACTGACTCTGAGGGAGAGGAGGAACAGCCCACAGGGAGTGGAAGTGTGGCTCAGGAGGTTGTGGAGGAGGCTGGGGAAGGGCAGAGGCTGGCTGAGCAGTCAGAGGAGGACCCAGGCCCATCTCCTATCCATCCTAGGGCACGCAGGGAGGAGAGGATAAGGGAGAGATGTGGTCTACTCAGGAGGAGAGGGTTTTGATCGTCTTTGTGGGCTGCAGCTGTGACAACTGAATAAGAGGACGTACCTGCGTACAGGCAAACACTGGAAACAAAGCGTGGAAATATCTCTAGTTTATGGCTCTTCTCTGAATTTGGCATCCTTCCAAGTGTGTTATCCGTGGACGTCCTCCAGCCCTTATCTTGCCTGGTTTGTGTTGCTTTTTCCCTTCTCTTGTAACTGTTTGTGTGGGAGTTTTTTTGTCTTCCGTCAAGAATATTCAGAGCTTGGAAGCAAAATGAAGGAATAAAAGGGGCTTCACCAGTTTTCTGTGACTGTGTTTGTCTTGTGTCTCACCCTGGGTCATCACAGGCTATTCTTTGACCTTTAAAGATGCTTCCCTCCCATATACGTGTTCTGATTGGTAGAGAACAGTGGAATCATGCCTGCAGGCTTTATACTTGCAGGCCTTGTCACTTATCATATGAACCATCCAAAAGGAGGCAACTATAGACACATAGATTTTTCTTGAGATTGGAAGACCTGTCTGGGCCTGTCTGTGTACAAATGAACAGGAGTAAATCTTTGCTTTGGGACGACATGCAACTTGAAGGATACAACTGTTGGGAGGTTCTCTACATGCAACATCTAAAGCAATCAGCAGGACTGAGATAAAATGGGGTGTTCGTTTGGAAGAACCGAAATAACAAGATGCAAACTCTCCTACCAATCTCTAGCAATAACTCTCACCGCCCCAACTTTGAAAATCAACTAGTTACCAGAATGTGCTGTAAAGCAGGAAAGCCCCACGGTAAGCAAACCTGACCCCATGGGACAGGGAACAGTATAGGTGTAAACATACAGTCAATTTCAAAAATCATATGAAGCCCCTATACAGGTAGTCCTTCACTTATGACTACTATTGAACCCAAAGGTTTTGTTGCTAAGTGAGACATGAGTTAAGTGAGCTTTGCCCCATTTTATGACCTTTCTTGCTACTTAAGAGAATTACTACGGTTGTTAAGTTAGTCAGTTAGTTGTTAAGTGAATTGGGTTTTCCCATTGCTTGTCAGAAGGTCACAAAAGCTGTTCACGGGACCCTTAGGACACTGCAACTGTCATAAATATGAATCTGTTGCCAAGCAATTTAATTTTGATCCTGTGACTTTGGAGATGCTGCAACATTCGTAAGTGTGTAAAGCAGTCATAAGTCACTTTTTCCAGTGCCATTGTAACTCTAAACAGTTGAAAATTGAAACAAATGAACTGTTATTGTTCTGTCCTTAATTTGAATACTTGAAATCCCCGCGCTTTGATTGGCTAAAGCGCGGGGATTTCTGATTGGCCAGGCGAGCCGCGCTTATTGGTCCGATTGAAGTCTCCCGCGATTGGCTCGCTCCAAGAGCGGGAGACTTGAATCGCTGCCATTGGCCGCGGCCGCCGCAGCGAAAAGGATAAAAGCCGCGGGCTTTTTCCTTTTCGCCGGTTCGGTTCACAACGATTCAATAAAGAGCTTGAAACTTAGTCACCGACTCCTGGCTTCTTTTGCGGACACGACAGTTATAAGTTGAGGACTACCTGTATCACATAGAGCAACACCCACGAATGACAGAAGGTCTAAAACCAATACACCCCTTTCATTTTGCTCCCAGTTTCAATATTTTTTTAATGATTAGGAAGACATAGCTGAAATCTTGCAAGGTTATCAAATCTCACAGGATTGAAGTAAATCAAGCATAAAAATAGTAATATCTTACATAAGGAGTTATGAGATTTCAGCATTCTCAAGCAAGATCCTATTAGGCATGGGTCACCAAACTTTTGGACCTCAGGGACCACCACACTCATAATTTAAAATCCTGCAGATCACTAATATGAATTTTGACTGACAGTGGCTTGCTGACATTGGTGGGAAAGTCGGTCCCATATTCCAGAGCTGCAATAGTCACAGGACTGGCCCTTTGGTCGTCCTGGAACACCTGTTCCTCCACCCGGGTGCACCGGCCTGCCATGGACTGGAGGAGCTGCTCCGGGATAACCAAAGGGCCAGTCCTGTGACTACTGCAGCTCTGGAATATGGGACCGACTTTCCCACCCACATCAGCAAACCACCCCGGGGCAGTTCCCTCCCCTACTATTGGTCTTACCTTTCAGTTCCAGCTTGCGTGGCTCTACTCAAGGTAAGGTTTGCACTCAGCCGAAGGGTGGGACCAGCGAGTGGGTGGGCCATGTGGGCGGCACAGCCTTGTGTTCCCCCACAGCCTGGATTAATTGTTTTGGAGGAAATGTTTTGGGGGTGACATTTTTCTGCGGACCACCAAAATTTTCTCGCAGACCACCAGTGTCCTCGGCCCACTGGTTGGCAACCACTGCCATAAGGTATTGGGCTGCTACAAGATGGAGGGGCCATTGTTCAAGATTACCAAATAGCCTCCATTTGAAGACCAAAAAAAAAGATCAGTTCCTTAGCTACATCAAGTTTATGTTTCTTATTAATAGCTTTATAGCTTTGGAACAAAGTCAGATTCCTACAATCAGAAAGAAAGAGGGAGGGCATGAGGGAAGGTCAGTTTGCTAGAACTTGGCTGTAAAACTCTATACCACAAGATGCCAACAAAGATTAAGAGCATTCTGCATTATTTTATTATCTTTTAGTGGCCCTTCTGGATTCTTGCATGGTTAGTTCCCAATAAATAGTTCTAAATAAATAACTTCTACGTTAACTAACGTATTGAAACCAGTGGAAGTGTGTGATTATATCTGTGTCTTATATCACTGAGGAATTTTTGGATTTGAATCTTAAGACCACAATGTTTCCATATGGAAAATAGTTCACTTCCAGCTAAGGACTTCACTGCAGTTTGATTTCCAAGCATCCATAAACTTTCCCTCTTAATAAAGATCGTATCTAATGCGTTTTTTTTTACCTGAGCTGCATAGAGTTGTTCAAGTTCCACAGGAGACGCCAAGGACTTTATGAGAACCTGCAATCAATCAATCAACCCACCTATCAATCAATCAATCAATCAAATGCAAGTATTTTAAAAAAGAAAGGAGATGATGGAGAAAATCTCCAATCCCAGCTAGATTATGAGAGATAAAGAAAACTTCAAATTCTCCTTTGCAGAAGAACTCACAAGCTGTCCTTTTCTATCTCTGTTTGCATATAGCAACAATATGATAAATCTGCAACAGCTATCAGATCTTGGCTGTAAACAACCAGATCATCATGAGATGGTACCAAATGTGTGTTTACATTTTACAGGCAACTACGTGAACAAATCCAAAATATAGGGGGGGGGGAAAGAAAGAAAAAGAAAAATACAGAAAGCATTAAAATGATCTACTGCAATCAGAATAAAAACTGGGTACTACACATATGTAAATTTGCCCTACACTGTATGCCAGATTATACTCTACTGCTATTGAGATAAACCATAAAATCCTTCCAAATTTCATAAAATTGTGGCTCCTGCCTCTGATATCACATAAATTTAACTTTGCCTATAATTTTTCCCTGATCTAGCAAATTGAAAATGCCTTGTTAATCCACAACTCAATTGTTATGTTATCTAAAGTTTTCCAATGTTACATAATTATTATTTTTGTCTGCTACAATTAAATAATAAGTTCTTTATTTTTAAGCTTTTTATTTAGTCCTGTAAATAAGTGCAGTAAACATAGCATTGAGGAGCATTTAATCCTTTGATTAGTAATATTTATGGTGTCTCTCCAAAGATTTCATGCCACGAGGATATCACTTTAACACATGACTGATTACCTCTCCAACTTTTGGAAGAATAATTTTGATACATATGTGCCAATCTGAGTCAAATGCCTAAAATGTATAATCTTCCACTGTGGTTCTTGCATTGAGGCTGAAGTCATTTTACCCAGTTTCCACAATCTTTGCTAAGTGATCTCTTGTAGGGGACTATCAAAAGCAATATCCCCAGCTTCTTTTAAACCACATGGTTGATCTCCTATTTTTGATCACAATAATGACCCATACATTTTTTTGAAACTATTCTCTTTTCTTGCCATCTCAGGGTCATTTCTATTTTTGCAGTCAAGATCTAGTAGCTTTAGAGGAGAAGTTGCTCTAAGGACTTCTTACCCAGGGCACTGTCTAACCATGCAGCCATTTCAAAAAAAAGTCCTCATGGTCATTTAGATTGGAGCTCACCTGTTTCTTTGTTTGTTTTAGTGTTTTGAGTCAGTCTGGATTCCTATTGGCTATGTAACAACTCCATGAAGCTTTATTGACCACATTTTGAGAAATAGCTTACCATTATCTTATTTTGGGATGTTTTTCAAAGTTCCAGTCTAGGATTGAGAATGTAGCTGGGCCAAAATCTCCCAGCTGCTAAGAGAGGACTGGAATTGGGTATTTCCCACTCCTAATCCAGCATTTTAAATTACTACACTGCGCAAGTTTTGTACCAAGACTTTTCCCAACCTGATGTTTTCCATTTGTGATGGGTTGAAGCTAATTGATATGGCCATATTAGCTGGGGATCATTTGTCTTATGGCTTAACAAATGTGGAATGCATCAGCTTGGAAAATGTGGCCTACAGCAAAGAAACTTAATATTCTTGAAAAATGCTTTACTATGAGATTTTTTTTTTCTAACCTTGATCCTTTCTGATTTAAACGTTTCATTCCAAATGTAAATATCTTTTCTTTTAAGAACTGCTGACTTGATAAACTTGGAAAGTAAAAACTGAGACCTGAATGAAAAAAAGAAGACAGCATTAAAAAAAATTTTTTTAAATAATTTCTGTGTCTTGTAAAGGTATTTTTAAGGGGGAAATGTGTCCTAAGAAATGGAAATTTAGCATAGATCATTAAGCCATAGATCACTTGACTGTATTTTCCTTTGTTTTCTTTTACGGAGGACCATTACATCAGACAAAGATCACTGCACAAGGCATCTTTAAAAATTGTATTTTAAAAGTTAAATGAATTAATTGTCATTTTTATATTTTTATTGTATTTACAGTTTTATATAATGTCTACAATTGTGCTAGACTGCTTGGCTTCTTGGTTTGCATTTGCAATGTCCCAATGTCATGTGACCACACTTTGCCAAAAAATGCCCATTGGATATGCTGAATATGCCTTAATAATCATGTGGTTAATGACTGTAGGGACTCATTTAATGACCATAGCAAAAACAATCATAAAATCAAGTCAGATCACATGTTGATCCACTTAATGACCACAACATACTACAACCACAATTCAAGGCTCAATTGTCATCATAAGTTGCAGACTTTTGTATCCTTCTTTAAAAGCATTTTGGAATGTTTACTAGAAGCCACCTGCAGTACTCACATAGGCTAGCAGAGATCTCTAGATCACAAGTTGGGAATCAGTGATTTAGAGCAGGGATCTCCAACCTTGGCAGCTTAAAGACTTGTCGCCTTCAACTCCCAGAATTCCTCAGCCAGCTGAGGAATTCTGGGAGTTGAAGCCCACAAGTCTTAAAGCTGCCGAGGTTGGAGGCCCCTGATTTAGAGATGGAGTGTCAATTCCTGGGATTACAGGCTATCTGGAATGGCCAAGAGCTAGTGACATTGCAGTCCCAAGACATTTGGGACAGGTTGGGGATAGTTGCACAATAATTCTCTGTCCCAGGTCTTAGCTATATGGCCACATATGGCAGTTTTCAATAGCTCTGTGGTTTGCCTGGATTTTGCAACCGAGATCAGATCTATTCTAATACATCAGAATTGGGAATGGAAAGCAATAATGTTTCCTGAGTAGTTAATAGCTGGGAGATTGGTATTCTCCATATGGAGGCAATCTATTTCATGAAGTTTATGTACCCAGAATAGCACATTCTACTTAGGCACCAAGTTACCTGAAATCCAACCCTCAGCTATTACTATGTGGGCACAACAGTCATCAGTATTCTTGTGTCTGGAGTCCCCCCACCCTTTGTTTTATCCTTTCCATTGCAGTTAATGGGAATAAGGTTACTTTAATCAAGACAAAGAATGGAGTAATATTCCACAGCCAGCGAAGTTAAGACCACAGTCTAAATGAAGGTAGAACCTGACACAAATGTGTTTCTCTCCATGCCATGTATGTTTTCTCCATAATCCCAGACATATGATTCCATCTTAAACAACTTGGTTGTATTTCCACCACACAAAGAAAGCCACATCATTCCCCAAAAATTGTACTCTGGCTGGGGAGAAAGTGTCCCACTGTCAATTGAAGGGGCATTGAATAAATTAATCCTAACTCTAGTGTCCTTACATTATCTTGATCTCTCATGTCCAGAAAAACAATAGAAGCGGTAAGGAAAGTGCTCCATCAGCAGCATGGGATACTATCTGCATGTGAGCAGCCCATTGTTATTCAAGACCGTGAGGTCCATTGAATGCAAGGATGAAATTGGTGAGCTGGTTCTCATGCAGGCAGATCAATCTGCATACTTGAAAAGATAGGCCATTAAACTCCTGGAATAGGATAATAACCCAAGTTCTCTGGTTTAAAAAAAATATTCTCTGTAATACATCCTGTAGCACCACTTACTGGATTCTAGAGAAACATGGGACTTCCAAATCAAAATTTAGGGCAAAAGTATATATTTTTGTATGCTTCCAAGTAAAAAGGGAAATGTGCCCCTTAGCTAAGGATTCTGGAAAAAGGGGATATATTATGATCTGAAGCTGCTTTTCCCAGCTGGACACCTTTTCAGAGGTAATGGGACTGCAATGCACCCACTATAGGGAATCCTCAACTTACAACCGCAACTGAGCCCAGAATTTATGTTGCTAGATGAAACATTTGTTAAGTGGGTTTTGCCATATTTTATGAGCTTTCTTATACCTATTATCTTGCAAGCAATTCACAAACCAAATAAATAAATAAATAAGTGAATCTCTGCAGTTGTTAAGTTAGTTAACAGGGTTGCTAAGTGAACCTGGCTTCCCCATTGACTTTATTTGTCAGAAATTTGCAAAAGGGGATCACAGGACCCCAGGAACTGCAATTGTCATAACTATAAGTCAGTTACCAAGCATCTGAATTTTCATCTCATGGTTGTAAATAAGTCACTTTTTCAATGTCCAGACAGTAAGTTTAAAGGATAACTTTAATTTCTTCTTCAGAGTAATTGTTTCCGTCATTCAAAACAAGATATTTTCTGAAAGTTAGACACATTTCAAAAGACCAAAGCATAATTGATGAAAATTATTTTGCTGTACCATCTGTTTGTTTGGGTAAAGAATACCATGATCCTAAACAAGTGGTTAGCTATTAAAGGGTAACATCAGCCAAACACAATTAGCCCCTCTTTTTTTGCATTCCAGGTGCCAAATGTTAATTGACGCTATAAATATAACTTGTCTTTCCTGCCAACTAGTAACAGAAACTCAGTATCCCATCCCTTACTTTTTCCTTATAGATTTGGATTTTGCCTTTTCCATATTCTTTTGATATGGGCATTGCTTCTTCAAGTTGGCCGTATCAGGTTGCTCTACAATAGTAGGTGGGATGAGACCAGGATCAAACTTGTAGACTTTGGTTCTAAATTTGAAAGGACTACATGGGTAAGTTTCAGGAGAAACCTGGAGGGAGATAAAATCATAAAAATTGTGTTGGGCACAAAAATTGTCAAAAACGTATTTGTTGTCCACTAAATAGTGTAGTTGTTCCAGCACTCCTAGACTACCGTGGTTGATTTCAGAAAACTTTTATTTTATTTTATTTGTCAATTGCTTATAAGATAATAGATGTAAGTATAAACATAGTTATAAATACATGGATACATATAAGAAAAATAAAAGAAACAATAGGACAGGGATGGTAGGCATGTTGGTGCACTTAAGACCTCTTAGGAAAGGGGTGAGGTCAATAGTAGACAGTCTAAGGTTAAAGTTTTGGGGGTTTGGAGAAGA
The DNA here is from genome assembly GCA_033807585.1 of Hydrophis major. Classification (NCBI taxonomy): domain Eukaryota; kingdom Metazoa; phylum Chordata; class Lepidosauria; order Squamata; family Elapidae; genus Hydrophis; species Hydrophis major. The sequence continues at coordinate 180,414,994 of CM066329.1, forward strand.
AACCACAGAGTCAAGCTGGATCTGGATGGTTCCTGAATATGAAACTAGCAGTAAAATCTAGGTCTCCAAACTAGATTGGAAGGATAATTATCTAACAAGCAAACAAACAAACTAGAAAGCAATGATGAAGTGCATCCATGTTACTTCCAAGTAAATTTCATGGACATATCTATGGAGTCATCAGAAGATGAACTCACCTCAAAGGAAAAGTCACTGGTTATTTGTCTCAGAATCCTTATATCAAAATTCTCATCTAGGATTAATAACTTGGTTTCTTTATTTTCATTTAAATCAGGAAGGGCAATGCCCCTCCCAACCGATGGGGTTCTAGAAATAATACTTTTGGGGCCTGTTGTTTCATGAATTGCAACTGTACTTTTCTCATAAAGGCAATGCCAAGCATGATTGTTGGATGCAGGATAAAGTTAATCAGAGACTACACCAAGATGTTGCTCTTGGTTATGAAAGACCAAGCTCATCTAGATAATTTTAGGTCAGCTGTTGGTAGAAGGAAGATTGGAATTTATCACCAGATCCCTGAATGATCTGCAGAAGGTCTCGAAGGATTGCTAGCTCCCAATCATTTAACAGGAGCAATTTCTTCAATCTTATTTTATTACACAATTAATATAATCCTTGCTCTAAGCAACTTATAAACATCCATTTTAAAATGCACAGTAACAAAAATAAAAGCAATTAAAGCCAATTAATTTAAAACAATTAAATCAAGCTCCATTAAAATGCAACATGATTTTTTCTTCTTAAATTAGGTTGCCTTAATCAAGGAAGCTTGGCAAAAAAAAAAATGAAGAGTGTATTTTTGAAAGCCTTGAAAACATTTGTTTAGTAACTGTTAAGTTCTGCGCATGGGTGCAAGGAACGGAGACGAGACGGTGAACAGTGAACTTCAACTCTTTATTAATCATTCTGAACAGAGCAAAAACCTAGGGCAGCAGCAGCCTTTTTATAGGCAAGCTGCTGATCTAGTAACCAATGAGAAACGTGGAGTGTTAACCCCTTTAACCAATGAGAGTGACTCGTGAACAGCTAATCAGATTCTCCTGAACCGACCAATCCGATATCGCTATTATCGGCCAATCAGAAGTGCAGGATTAGAACCCTGCTATTTTCTAAAGGTTTAATAAAACTTTATTTAACCATTTTATTAGTTCATAACAGTAACAAAGTGAATTCTCGCATTTGGGTGATGTTTGTGGCTATTTTCCCTGGACCCCCAAACTACTTTTGAGCCCATAGCTGCAGTTAGCAAAACTTGAACCTAGTTTCAAAGTTAGCTGACTTTAAAAATTCCAAGTCTGACTTTTTTATTATTTCACACCCACAGACAAATCTTAACAGGTTGAGGCTTCTACTATCTCTATCTATCAATGTTCTGTGAACTATTAATAGCAATATTAATAACATTTTGACTTATATACTGCCCCACAGTGGTTTACAGCAGTCTCTGGGAAGCTTACAATGTCAGCATATTGCCCCCCAGAATCTGGGTCCTCATTTTGCTGACCTTGGAAGGATGGAAGGCTGAGTCAAGCTTGAACCAGTGAGGATCAAACTCCTGGCTGTGGGCAGAGTTAGGCATTCTAACCACTGAGCAAGCAGGACTCCTATTAAGCAGGTGTTGTCTTCCCCCTCTTTCTCACACATAGTAACTGGGCTAAGTTGCCTTTTCCACCTTTGGAATTCATCTCCCTCCCACCTCCTCACTACATCCCATCACACCTATTAAACTATCATTCATGCAGAACTCAGGAGTCCTGCAAAGTAAGCAGTGATCTACTGTGGAACTTTTCTCTTGGGATGCTTCCAGATGTAGGATTAATGTACAACTATCCAACTTCCTTCACAGAATGTTTTATGTCCTCCTCTTTGTTTCCTTACCAGAATCTACTTCTAATTTTACACTGAAAGTCTTGTAAGGCAGAAAAGAAAGATGACTTGTATTATGAGGTCCTCCTAAACAAACCATCTTTGGCATAAGGTACAAAGCGTAAAGGCTTATGTGGAACGTGTATGTATACATTGTGGTATATATTAGGAGACTTCACAACTAACAAGCAAAAGTCACATACCTGGTGGAAAGAGTCCTTTGGTATTTTCATTTGAGCCTTTCTGGCCACTGTAAATAATAAAGCACATTGGATGGAGAAACCACCGTATTTAGCAAAAACAGGTCTACTTATTCATTTGTTTAGATATGCGTATGCAGGTAGTCCTCGATTTACAACAGTTCATTTAATGACTGTTCAAAGTTACAATGGTCAATTTAGGAATAAGACACCAGCTGCAAATACTGTAGAGATGATACTAAGATCTACCATATATACTCGAGTATAAGCCGAGTTTTTCAGCCCATTCTTTGTGCTGAAAAAACCGCCCTCGGCTTATACTCGAGTCAGATTCCCCTCTGAAAAAAAATGGTGTGGAGCTCCGGAGCTGGGCAGCCGCTTTCCTGCAGGCAAGCCCCACTTCATGGACTCTGTCCATCCTCAGTCCCATCCACCCACCCACCCAAAGCGACGAAGTCCCCCAATCGCGCAGCCCAGAATTGCCCTCCCCTCAGGGGGCAGCAACGACACCCGGTGTTTCCCAAGACAAGAAGCTCCACCGTACAATGAAAGCACCCTGGATCTAGGTTCAGAAAACAACGCGAGGCGAGGTCGCTTCGGCTCCGCTCAGCTTCGTTTCCTAGCTGCTTTCAGTCCGCTCGGTTGGAGGGGGAGGAGGTGGTGGCCTAGAGCTCAGAAAACAACGCAAGCTGCCGCCACCACCTCCTCCCCCTCCTCCCGAGCGGACTGAAAGCAGCTAGGAAACGAAGCTGAGCGGAGCCGAAGCAACCTTGTCTCGCGTTGTTTTCTGAACCCGCGAGCCTAGAGCCAGGGCGCTTTCATTGCATGGCGGAGCTTCATCTCGGGAAATACCGGGCATTGTTGCTGCCCCGAGGGGAGGGCAATTCTGGGCTGCGCAATTGGGGGACTTCGTGGCTTTGGGTAGGTGGGAGCGAGGACATTGACTTTAAGTGCTGCCGACCAAGTGTTTCACAAATACCAGTGGGACCTCCGTCCACCACCACCCCTCCCTCTTTTGCCTCCTTCCTTCTGATCAATCAGGTTTTCCTAGTATTTGCTCACAGCTGCGTTTTCTCTTCTGCTGTGCTAGGCATTGAACGCGGGGATTTCTGATTCCCCTTACATGCGCGTGGATATGCCGCGGGGCATTTTCTTCCAAATGCCCCACTAGCAGAGAACACTGACTTTCATAATAGTGAGATCATTTCCCAAATTAATTGATTCACTAACCCAAAAGAAGATGTCGATGACAGTGGGAGGCAGGAGTCACTCTCTCCCTTACAAGAAAAAAGCAAGAGCCGTTCTTATGATCTCTCTCTCTCTCCCCGTAATACAGTCAAGCCCTTTCTAGTACGCGGGATCCGCCCCCGCCGCTTTGCACCTTGCAAATGCAAAAACCCCGGGATTTTGCATTTGCAGGGTGCAAAGCGGCGGCGGCAGATCGCGCGTGCTGGAAAGGGCTTGACTGTATTACGGGGAGAGAGAGAGAGAGAGAGATCATAAGAATGGCTCTTGCTTTTTTCTTGCAAGGGAGAGAGTGACTCCTGCCTCCCACTGTCATCAACATCTTTTGGGTTAGTGAATCAATTAAACCTTTCATGATAGTGAGATCGTTTCCCAAATTGATTAATCTGTTTTTCTTTGAAATAAATATTCAAAAACATTTAATCTACTGATGCCTCAATTAATGTAATTTTATTAGTATCTATTTTTATTTTTGAAATTTACCAGTAGCTGCTGCATTTCCCACCCTCGGCTTATACTCGAGTCAATAAGTTTTCCCAGTTTTTTGTGGTAAAATTAGGTGCCTCGGCTTATATTCGGGTCGACTTATACTCGAGTATATACGGTAAATCAGGAAATCTGTAATTCAGTGTTGTCATCTGTCATAAATTATCTGAATGTACCGGCTTTTTTCCAGATAAATAATATAAAATCATAGACTAAGTTACATGCTTTGTATAATGCGGATCTACTTACAACATTATTGCAAAATTACAGAATTGTTTCAAAGACTCGCAGCATAATACAAGTGATAATCATCATGAAGATTGAAGGACATGATCCAGTTGCACAGAATAGCAAGGAAAACATGGACTGAATTCTTCCTCTATTGTTTTATGAAAAAGGTATAACTTTATGCTTTTCAACCATATACCCTCCAGATGTTTTAAATTAAGATCTTAAATTATCTTAATTATCTTTTAAATTATGATCTTAAGCAGAAGTCCTCAAACTTTTTAAACAGGGGACCAATTCACAGTCCCGCAAAGTCAATGGGGAAGCCAGATTCACTTAACAACTATGTCACTAACTTAACAACTGCAGTGATTCCCTTAATAATTGTGACAATAAAGGTCATAAAATTCTCAGTAACAAATGTTTCACTTAGCAACAGAAATTTTGGGCTCAACAACTCAGCAAGACACAGGGACTAGCCTAAAAGTCACCCAGTGATATCTGTTGCAAGCAGGACTTGAATTGGGTCTCCCCACTCCCAGTTTGAAACAGTGATCATTATGCTGCCTCGGTTTAGCTTCCAAGTACAATGCCATTAATTGGAAATATCTTTTTTTAATCAAATGCAATGCATCTGTGCATTTTTTTTTAAAAAAAGAGCTCCTTAGAATAAGAAAAGCTAACATGAAAAAAAGCACATGAAAAATAAGAGACACAACCTAACGGGTATATAATGTCCTGTTTTAAATACTGTCTTAAAGCAATATAGGCAAAACAGGGGATTTGTTCCTCCTATCCTCTGTTTTCTATTTTGTAGTATTGTTTGTTCACAGTATTACAACTTTTCTCTAAGAACTAAAGGAGATGGATATGATCCACCCTCCCTGCTACTTAATTTCATCCTGATCACAACTCCATGCAGGCCAGGTTGATACTCAATTAATAAACATGATAGTTGAAGATCTAAATGATGGGGTATCTCTAGTTCTAATTCAATATTTCAATCATTGCACTACAAAGAGTTGGGTCCCCAAAGTGCTGAGCATGTGATTAAGAATCTTTCTTTGCAGTAAACCTCTTTGAATTTATCTTTGAGCCAATAGATACAGGAGTCAAGAATGTTAAATTTAATTCGAACTTAAAATCAGAGATAGGGAAGATACCTTAACAGTCACACTCTGTTATGGTAGGAGCATATCCTGGTAACATCCTATTTCTACTATGCTGCCAAAACTTTTCCTTCACCACAGCCAATGAGAGAGAGATTAGAAGTTCACTTTTACTTGTACTGGGTTCCAAGTGGCGTTGTCCACTTTTAGCTGATAGCATCCAGCGATTGCCAAAAAGTGAGCAAAATCTACTATGCTTTGCACTTATCTGTTAGGCCAAAAGGCACTCTCAGGTGACTAGTATAATGAGTGGGATTGGGGGTGATGTTTATGGCCACAGCAGATTCATGTGGGCATTTTAATTCTTCCCTCTAGTTCCTGCTCGGCCTCGTTGGCTGCCATTCTTCTAGTTTCACTGAAGTGAGTGCTGCGCTAGAGGGCTATCAGAATTGTTCAACAGTACTAAACTGCTCAGCTGACAGTATTGTCAGTACTTGTAGGTGATGGTCCTAATGGTTTAGGTCAAGACTAAAACAGAATAAGAGAGGGATGAAGAGAGAACCCTACTTCCCATTGATGCTTAAAGAACAAAGGCATTGGAAGTTGGCATTTATTTTTTATTGTAAAAAAAAAAAAGAAATAGAAGGGAAGAAATAAACTAAATAAAAGTATTTTCATGTAACTCCATTTCTTTACATTCTATACTATAACGCAGCAGCCTCCAACCTTTTGGGAACCAGGGCTGATTCCATGGAGAGAAGTTTATCCACTCTCCAGAGGGGGCATGGTTTCATGTGCTGCCTGCATCCCATAGATGGGGCTTCGCTTGTTTGCATGGTCCTGTTTCTGGCATGCCATGGACCGGTGCCAGTCCACAGACTGCTGGTTGGGGACTTCTGCTCTCATGCATTTCCACTGTCCCTTTTATTAGGCACGAAGCTAACTGGTTAACCTTGGGGCCAGTCATTTTCTCTCAGCTCTAGGAAGGAGGCAAGGGCAAATCACTGCTTAAAAACCTGGCCAAAACACCCCTGCAGGGGCTTTTCCAGGCAGTCTCTAAGAATTCATCACAATTGAACAGAAGGCGGGGGGAATACATATGCATGCACATGCAAATATATTCTACACGGATTCAGTGGATAAGCTCAGCAACAATTCATATTACCATAAAACATGCCAATGCTTGAATACTAACTTACCCTCATCTTCTGGTCTCTCTAACATGGGACTCCATAATAACTTTGGAGGTGGTTTGGCGCCATGGAGTATCTCTGGTATCATCTTTGACCCACCCATCTTTTGTATTGCAAATCTACACTTTAACCAAGGTAATCACTTCAGTGATTGTTGGATAAAATAAGGCGCACCAGATGTCTAGTGTTTTTTAAAGGACTATTTTTTTTTTCTTCCTGAGTTGGGTGTGTGTGAATGATGTCATAAACCAGTACTGTTACTATGTTTTCATTGGACATATGCCCAAAGTGATGGCACCTGAAATTTCTGGATTATATATTTATTGAATTTATTTATCCAGCTTGGTGGAAGCAGTTGTTGGTCAGTCTGATAGAGAAAATCTTTGCAGTATTTCATGTTATCAACTATTGGATAATATGGATGTAGTATTGCCAATCCATGTGGATTCAGGTAGTTGCAATCTTTCTCAAGGGTGGGTTTCGGAAATTGATGCTGGGAGGCTACAGATGGACACCATGTCCTATTGATTAAAATATCTCACAAAGTTCCATAAATCCAATCCCTTCTCATCTTCTAAACCTCCCCCCACCCTTTTCAATCTTATTTCACAGGATTTAATTTTTTGTTCAGTGATCATCCTTGAATCTTTTGTCATTTCTCAGTGCTAACAGATTGCCTACATAGTACTGTAATTCCTCAGTCCTCTCAGATGAAATTAAAATAGATTAAATTGCCCCCCAAAAGGAGGACATCATCGGGATATAGTGGTGCCATGCCAAGGCTGGGTTGGCATAACAGCTGCACCTGGAGAATTCTCTGTGTGAGTTGTTTGGACTGTCCAGCACTTGTATCTTTGTGGTTTGCTTTCCTGTTGTCTTCTTGTGACCCTCTGTTTTGTTTCCTGCATTGTTTCGAATATCCATCATTTTTAATGTTTTAAATTTGTTCTTATAATAATCACAGTAGATTTTTTTCCCCCCCAGAAGTGCAGCTGTACATTTTCAAAAGAAATTAGATTTCATTAATTTCATTTAAAATAATTATCTCAAATCTCACTGCTTTACCATGGTGAATGTTAACTTCAGAAATTGGTAAAGGCAAAAAGTGGAATATGTATGTATGTATGTGTACTTCTATCTCTCTATGTGTGTGTATTTTATGACAACACTAAAAAGTAATACAACATCTTTATTTCAGTCACAGGCCAGTAAAAAAAAGAGTCATAAAATTACATAAACAGAACAAGAGCAACCATTTCAGCAACTGAAAATTAATATTACTGCCATAACACTGTAAACATTACAGTTATAAGTTTTACACTGATGCTAATGCAAGCAATAAAATACAAGCTGAGATAATATTAAAAATTGTTATAAAAACCATCATTAAAATCTATATCTAAAGATAATTAAAATTCAGTATTTATTTAGTACATACTAATTTGTAAAATGTAAATATCTATTCAATGTTATTTCAGAATTTACAAAACTCGCTTACACTTAATTAGTTTCTGGTGAGCCATATACACTACAGCACTTTGCACCATGTTCTATAGAGGGATTATAATCCATCAGCCGCAACAGCATGCTCTGGCAGTCTTGTCAATATCAGAGAGATAAAACTATTACACGTCTCTATGTAGAAGACTTTGAAGGACGTGTTTAGCAGTCTCAAGCTGGCCTGTCCTCAGAGGCATGGCTGTTCTATATAAGGGATCATCTCATTACCTGTCCCCTGCAACCACAGAAGAGAAAGCATTCAAATGCATCAATATTGCAGCCTTCGTGCCTTTGAAACATTCAATTGCCAGGAGTATGCCATTTGAACTACTATGTACTTCCAATTTTCAGCAAATACCTTAGGGTTAGGGTTAGGTTACCTTACCCTACCTGCAGTTGTACAAAATTCGGAGGTTTACAGAAAGTTTACAGAATAACAGAGTTGGAAGGGACCTTGTAGGTCATCTATTCCAACCCTCTGCTCAAGCAGGAGGCCCTAAACCATTTCTGACAGATGGCAGTCCAGTCTCTACTTGAAAGCTTTCAGTGATGAAGCTCCCACAACTTCTGAAGGTAAGATGTTCCATTGGTTGATTGTTCTCACTGTCAGAAAATTTCTCCTTATTTCCAGATTGAATCTCTCCTTGATCAGTTTCCATCTATTATTCTTCTCTGGCCTCCAGGTGCTTTGGAAAATAGATTGACCCCATCCTCTCTGTGGTAGCCCCTCAAATATTGGAACACTGTTATTAATATGGTTTCAGGCATGGGTTAAATGAACGGAGACAGTCTTGGTTGGTGAACTTTCAGCTCTTTATTACATAGTGACTTAAGACTTTAATAACAACAACTCTGACTTATATAGGTAACCTTAATGTGAAATAACCAATAGGGAGCTGTAAGACGCTAGCTCCAAAACCAATAAGAGTCCTTCGTTAAGGGCCAATCGGATTCTCTGAACCCAACCAATCCGATCGAGCCGCTTAACAACCAATCAGAAGTGCAGGGCCAGAACCCTGAACTTTACCCCAAGCTCGCTTTTATTTTAACTATTTACATACATAACACCCCTTCCCCCTGGCTCCTTAATTATGGTGTGATTATATAGTCCTTCAAATAGGACGGTTGTCTTTTGGGTCTATCAGATTTTCTTTGGACTGGCTGCGTGCAGTCCTGTTGAGGTAGGATGTTGTTTGGCAGTGGCTCAGCTTCTCGTTCTGGTGTGATTTCCCTTGGAGCGTACGATTCTTCCTCCTGCTCCATTTCCTGAGTTTCACTTGATTCATCGCTCTCTTGGAACAGGTTCCCTGGCATGTCGTCTTCTTCCATTCCTTTCCCCCCCCCCCTCAGTTTGGTCGTAGGGGAGTTGTTGGCTGGCCGATATGAGTCGTGACCGTAATTGGTCAATATGTCGTTTCCACAGTCTTTCATCAACACATCTTACAATATAGGATTTGGGCCCAGTTTCGCGTATTATCGTTGCTTCAATCCAAACCGGGTCGCCCAATAAATTTCTTGCATAAACGGGGTCGCCTACCTTGAAGGTACGGTAGCGTCCGCTGGATCCTGCAGGCTTTTCTGGCTCGTAAGCAGGCTGCAGTCGATCGAGGCGGGAACGGAGTTTTCACCCCATGAGAAGTTCTGCGGGAGTTCTGCCGGTTACGCTGTGCGGAGTGATGTGTTGCAGAAGTAGAATGCGGTTTATTTTTTCGTCAATATTATCATAGTCCACTTTTTGCAAAGTCTTTTTTACAAATTGGACCATGCGTTCCGCTCAGCCGTTGGTAGCAGGATGCGCAGGCGAGGTGAGCGCATGGCGGATGCCATTATCAGCAAGGTACTGTTCAAACATTAGCGCTGTAAACTGTGGTCCGTTATCGGACACCAGGACGTCCGGCAATCCATGAGTTGCAAAGAGTCTATTAAGGACTTTAATGACTGCTTCGGAGGTTGTATTGGTCATTTGATGAATTTCTAACCAATTAGAGTATGCATCGACAGTCAACAGCAATGTATGTCCTTTAATCGGTCCTGCGAAATCCAGGTGGATTCTGGACCAGGGTCCGCGTGGCGTCTCCCATTCGGTCAGTGCAGCTTTTGGCGGTGCGTTGCTGGTTTGTTGGCACTTAGTGCAGGCCTTGACCCATTGCTCGATGTGTCGGTCCATGCCTGGCCACCAAGCGTAGCTCCGTGCGAGTGCTTTCATCTGCACGATCCCGGGATGTCCTTCATGCAAAATTTGTAACAGCATCTTTTGGAGTCGTTCTGGAACAACGACTCTATCGCCCCAGATGACACAACCTTTTTGCGAAAAAAGTTCAGTCTGCCTTGTTTTAAATGGCGCGAAGTCATCTGGGACCTGGTCCAATGGCCATCCACGTTCTACCCAGCCTAGGACTCAAGCTAGGGTGTGGTCTCGTCTGGTCTCTCTCGCGATATCTCGAGCGGTCATAGGGGGCGAGTTGAGCGTCTCGATTTGTAACGCCGATACTGTTGGTGCCGGATCGTCGAGAGTCTCTGGTAGCGGTGCTCTGCTGAGTGCGTCGGCGTGGGGAATGGCTTTCCCCGGGCGATATAACAATCGATAATTATAAGCAGCTAGGAACTCTGACCAACGAGTCATTCTTGGGGACAATATATAGGGGGTTTGTCCCCAGCGATTATCCCCAGTAAAGGTTTGTGGTCAGTTACAATGGTAAATGTCCTTCCATATACATACTCATGGAATTTTTTTACGGCTGACACAATTGCAAGAGCTTCCTTATCTATTTGTCCATAGTTATGTTCTGCATGGGAAAGAGTCTTCGAAAGTATGCAACGGGGGCCTTGTTTCCATTAGGCAGCACATGGCTCAGAATGGCGCCCACCCCAAACGGTGAGGCATCACAAGTTATAATCAATGGTAATGTTTCATTATATTGCATAAGTACAGAATCAGATGTAAGTAAATCTTTTACATTTCGAAACGCTTTTTCCTCCCGGTAACCCCAAACCCACAATGCTTTCTTATCTAATAACCGGTGTAACGATTCAGCCACAGTCGCCTTATGCGGTAAAAATACATTATAGAAATTGATAAAGCCTAAAATGCCTGGAGATCTGTTTTGTTACGGGGTCTGGGAGCATTTTTTATCACCCTTAATTTACTCTCAGTAGGGTGAATACCCTGATTATCAATGCGATAACCTAGAAATTCAACACTGTCGGTATACAGATGACATTTATCCCTTTTTACTTTCAGTCCCGCTTCTTGGAATTTTTTAAGAACACATTTTAAACGATTCTGCAGAATTTTTTTACTAGGAGCTGCAATTAATACGTCATCAAAATACGGAACCATGCCCTTGATTCCCTGCAATAATCGTTCCATTAAACTTTGGAATATTCCCGGGGCTACACTTACCCCGAATTGCAATTGGGTACATTTAAAAGCACCTCTGTGCGTTACTATCATTTGAGCTTGGGCTGTTTTATCGTCCACGGGCAATTGTTGATAGGCTTGAGCTAAATCTAATTTAGCAAAAACCTTTCCGCCTCCCAGGGAATGAAGGAGGTGCTGTACCACTGGCACTGGATACGCGTTCTGCTGGAGGGCGTGGTTTAGAGTGGCCCGGTAGTCCCCACAGATTCGGATTGACCCATCTGGCTTAATGGGGGTTACAATAGGAGTTTCCCATGGAGAATGATCAATGGGTTTCAGTACCCCTTGTTTAATTAGTTTGTCAAGTTGTTCATCTATCTTGGCCTTAAGGGCGAACGGAACTCGATGGGGCTTTAAACGGATCGGGGCGACCTTAGGGTCGAGGCTAAACGAAATTGGGGTCCCCTTATACTCGCCCAGATGATCTGCGAAGACATCGCTGAATTCAGAAATAAGGTCCTCCTCCCACTCGCAATCACCGACACGGTTCACGCCGGCTACTTCGATGCCGAGTGGCGCAAACCATTGGAGGCCCAACAAACTAGGCCTGTCCCTATCAATGATCGTTAGAGGTAAGTATGCCGTATGCTTTTTAAACGAGACGCGGACTCGACAAGACCCAACCACAGGGATCCGATTCCCTTGGTAGTCTTTAAGGATGAGACGTTGCATTCGAAGGTCTTGGCGTTGGATGGTAGGAATGAGTTGCTTTAATGTCTTCCACGACACCATCGAGAGGGACGATCCCGAATCGACCTCCATGTGGCAAGGTTGGTTCTCTATAGCTACTGTAACTCGAATCTTCTTAGCGTCCATGGCTGAGGCGTGACCTATAGTGATAGTATGGTGAGCCTCTTCTTTCTGCAACGCTCGATATCTGTAGGAGTGGTTTGCTGGATCTCGCCTTACAGGACGGTTTCCTGCCGATTGGCGAAAGTTGGTTCCCTTTGAGGCCTGACTTGGTCCCGGTAAACTGCGACAGACCCGACTGATGTGGCCTCGTTTTCCGCACTCATGGCAGAGTGCGTCGCGGAATTTGCATTCGGCCCTGGCATGGTTTGCTCCACAGCCAGCGCAAGGGCGTAAGGGCTTAGGGCGAGGATCCCGGTCGGACCACATTCAATGGACCCCTTCTTCGTCGCTGTCTGACGACGAAGAGAGGTCCTCGTGGTGCGTCGTAACGAGCTGCTCTTCTGATTGGATAAAATGTCGCCTGTCGGTGGGGTCGTTGGGTTTCAGCTTCGCCGTAGTTGCGCCGCGGACTTTTTGGTTGCCTCAGCAGCAGTGGCTTAGGCGATGGCGTCAGCAAGGCCGATGTTGCCTTTCGCCATCAGCTTGCTTTGCACGCCTAGTGCATCTAATCCCAGAATTAAGCGGTCTCTCAGTGCTTCATCTAAGTCTGCAACCCCGCAGAGGCCTCCTAAGTGTCAGAGGTCTGCCACGAAGTCAGCCACACTCTCTCCTTTTCGCTGGCTTCTTTGATAGAACTCGTGGCGTCTCACGAGTGTAGGTACGGTTGGCGCGTAATGGTCTCTCAGGAGAGGTTCGAGGTCGTCCCAGCTTTTTGCTTTCACTTCTCGAGGTTTTGCAAGTGCTTTCGCCATTTTAAAGACAGCCGGGCCGCAATACGTCAGGAACAGCACCCGCTTCTTGGCTGGTGTGGCGTCCTTCAGGTTGTTTGTTTCGAGGAACATTTGGAAGCAATCCATGTAGGATTCCCAATCCTCTTGGTTCGGATCGAACGGAGCGGGTGGTACGATGCCGCTGGACATGGTTTCCGTTGGTGGCGTCGTCTTTACACATGCTCTGTTTTTCTTCCAAGTTCCTTAAGATCAGATGTCTCCAAATCCCACCCTCGTCACCAGTGATATGGTTTCAGGCATGGGTTAAATGAACGGAGACAGTCTTGGTTGGTGAACTTTCAGCTCTTTATTACATAGTGACTTAAGACTTTAATAACAACAACTCTGCCTTACATAGGCAACCTTAATGCGAAATAACCAATAGGGAGCTGTAAGACGCTAGCTCCAAAACCAATAAGAGTCCTTCGTTAAGGGCCAATCGGATTCTCTGAACCCAACCAATCCGATCGAGCCGCTTAACAACCAATCAGAAGTGCAGGGCCAGAACCCTGCACTTTACCCCAAGCTCGCTTTTATTTTAACTGTTTACATACATAACAGTTATCATGCCTCCCCTGCTCCTTCTCTTCACTAGACTAGCCATGCCCATTTATTCAACATAGTACAAACTTATTCACATTCCAAAGAGAGCAGAGGCTAGCTGGAATGCTAACTCAGCAGGGTCCATGACAATTCACGGTGGCCAATTCACTGTGGCCAGCTTGCCACAGCCAATTCTCCACAGTCAACTCACTGCAGGACAAGAGTTACACTGATATCAAAGAAATGGATGCAAAAGGAGGAACAAAATGAAATCTGATTGACAAAAATCAAAACAATTTTTATTTATTTTAAATAATTTAATTTAATTTAATTGATAAATTGTCCTGCAACTGGTTGTCCATAGAGAGGTGCCCATGGTAAGGTGGTCACAGCAAGTTGGCTCTGGCAAGTTTGTCCCATTCCAACCTCCAGCATCGGTCTCTTTTTCTACGAAGATTGCAAACCACCTCCAACGTCAAGAAAATGAGACCTTTTTAGCCAGCATTTAATCATAGCTGCTCATACCCTAGCCTTATAGTTTCAACACAAGATACACGACTGATGACAGACATGCCTCAGATTCATTAAAAATGTAGCCTGAACACATCTTATGAATTTGATATTAGAGAAGGGTCCTAACTCCTCTTAGAGAATCCATGCCGATATGTTGACTTGAAATAGCCCAAGAGCTGTTAGGAGGTAATTGCTACCTTTTGATCTTTAAAATGGAAGGATGGTATTTGTAGGGAGTAATTGCTTGTGCCTTCCTGCCACTAAAAGAATGAAATATTCTCTGCTTGCAATACTTGAAGCTTGTTATCTACCTATATGAGCTGGTAAAGGTCATAATTTTGTTTTTACATAAAATTAATATCCAGCTTCTTGTAGAACACCACCAGGGTTCTCAAGGCTCTTCTAAGTCTTATTTGGATTATATTATTAAATTATATTTTCTATTAGTAAGTCAAGACAGTAGATGGGAATTCAGGATTAGGTAATTAAACTATATTATTAATATTAATAGTGTGTTCAAGTATATTATGAATTTAAAATATTAAGGACTAGAAATTGTGTGGAATTTTGAGATACACTACTGGGATTGATTAAATATTGTTCATTTAGTATTATTAACTCTACACAATTGGAATATTGAAGTTATGGTGGAACTATGAATAATTCTTTAAAAATATTAAATAATAGTATTTAGGGACTATAAATACAAGATGCAAAGAAATATTATTTATGTTTAAATAAACTAATGGGAAAATGAGAAATGGATTATGAAAAAAAGATTAACCCTGTTGAATTTGTGGAAGTTGGAAGATTAGAATTACATATACCTATTTGTACTGTATTATTATTGTTACTGTTCTTTAAAAAGATTTGACCCAGTCAATGCAATGCCCACAAAATATGTATGTTTATATTGAAAAATAAAAAAACTTATTTGGGGAAAAAAGGCTCTTCTAATAGAGATTCTGGAAAAGTAACTGCTTCATCTGCATAAAGCAAGATGTCAACTAGTCTAAATTATTTAAATAATAACATTATTTATATATAACTGTAAAATAGCACTCCATTGTTTTAGCCTTGCTTTTATCTGTTTTTTTAAAAAAATATTTATTTATTTAAGTTAAGTAATAATTGAACCAAAATTCAGTCCTGCTTCACTCTCTTTCAGGGGATAACAGCAGTTGTTAAGCGTCCCTGAGAGTTGTTTCAAACTTTCAAAAAGTTATCTGCATATGAATTCACAAATAGCAGGTGTTCAGTTAAGCTCAAACCTTATTGCAATAAATAGAATCCAATGTTACCTTAAAATACATAAACATTATATTCCTCTGCCAGGAGATTGTCCTGCCAGGTTCAGTCGTTCAGATGCCATAGAATAGGTGACTATGGTAATGTTTACTAGTAGACTTAATCATGGTATTAAGAAATTTATATTGAGCAGAATAACTCCGCTATCTTTTTTTTTAAAGATGGGGATTACATTCCTCCATGACCATGCTGACTAACAATTAATTTTTAAAAATTAAAAAAAGAACACCACCTTACATTTTTCCATAGTTTTCTCAAGGGATATTAAGTCATTTCTTGGAACTTTTCTCAAACTCAATTGAGCAATTACATATTTTATCTCTACAATCATTACTATGGTTGGTCTGGAAGCAATTTTTGGAATCCAAATGGAATATCTTTCGAATTATTTGTATTATTAACAAGAATGCCTATATTTTTTTTTCTCAGATGAGCAATTTCAAACAGAGGTCCTCAACTTATGACCACAGGTGAGCACAAATGTTCATTGCTGAGCAAGACAGCTGTTTAAGTGAGTTTGGCCCCATTTTCCAACCTTTCTTGCCCCAGCTGTGAAGTGAACCACGGCAGTTAGTAACACAGTTAAGTTAGTAACACAGTTGCTAAATGAATTTGGCCTTCCCGCTGAGTTTGATTGCCTGAAGGTCAAAAAAAAATGATCATATGATCTTGGGACACTGAAACTGTTATAAATGCATAGTGTTTTAATTTTGATCATGTGACCATGGGGAGATCGCAACAGTCATAAGTATGAAACACAGTCACTTTTTTTAGTGCCATTGTAACTTTGAATGGTCACTAAACAAATGGCTGAATGTTGAGAACTATCTACACTGGATTTAGTTGTATTCCAAATCATATCTCAATATGTTTTTGAAGAAGTAAAAAAGAGGAGTCTTGGAATCACTTACTGACTATAAAGCAGAACCTGAGTTCTCTTGATTAGTGGGACAAAGGACAAGTGAAGCAAGAGTTTTGAAATGCTCCCTAAAAGAGAAAAACTGACAATGTTCACTTTAAAAAAATGGAACAAAATGTTTCAAGAGCGACACCCATACCTTTCACAAAATCTTCTGACATCTTGCAATACCTGTAGCTCAACCTCAGCTTCACAGATCTCCATAATGTGTGTTGAGAGGCCCTTTTCCATCAGATGTATTGCCTTCCTCAAAAGCTCTCTCTTATTTCTCTTTTGAGGACAATATTATGATATGTAAAATCATAACTTTATTCTTATTACATTTCCACAGGTTTATTTGATTGATAAGGGCCTTTTTAAAAATAATAGATAAATGTATGTTTGATCATATGAATTCACGAACAAAAAAAAACCCAACAAAATAACCCCTGGATTTTATATATGTTTGCTCATTTTTGCTCTTTATAGAGCTCATTTTTGTTCTTCCCATTTGCACTGTACAAATTGAACAAGGATAGAGGTGTTTTGTGTTTGTTTTGTGTTTTTTTTCCTTCTGTAACTTTGATTGTAACATTGCAAAAATCTGGTGTTTACAAGCCTGAAAACCTAGAGAAGTTTGAAATTGGATGCACCTGACAATTTTTTAAGTGTGGTCTAGTCTTCGCTAAAACCTGAGACAATTCATGGCTCCAGTTACGAGTTCAACAGGGGGTAACCTCAGCAGAAAAACTTCCTTCCTTCCTTCCTTCCTTCCTATTGTACCTTGGTAAGAACAAGAAAATGACTTTTTTCTGTGCTCTAAGTAAGAACAGCATCACAGGATGGCACTTGAGAAGGGTCCCCTATCTGAGCTTTGGAAGATTAGATAAGAGACCTCCTGGATTATATTCTGCCTCCACATCCCTGCTGATATCAGTGTGTGTGAGCATGTGCCTGCATGTGCATGTAGATGACACAAACACGCATATTCATATTAGTAGCCAGATATGGCAAAGCCATATTTTGGGGACTGTTTCTATTATAATACAGTTGCCAAATTTCTTTATGCCACAACCATACTTGAGGATTGGAAATGATGTTCAGATATGAAAAATGGAGTACAACTCTCCCTAAATCCACTTGATACCTAAGATTAATGTTAAAGAAGAGCATAGAGAACAAGGACGTCCTGACCCTGAAGAAGAGAAAGCCATCAAAATCTCTTTCTAATTTGTCAAAAAATAGATGAGAGGCTCACGCCATGTTATCATTTGTCATCTTTAAGATATCTGCCACTATTCCTTGCTGCAGTGAGATGTTCACTTAAATCTGATTATAATGTGGGATGTGGATGTTAAAATTCAGTACAGTATATAGGACTGTATCCTCTATGGCAGTTATGAGTTATGTGCGGTGCGCCTCTCTTGTTAGCTTGACAGCTGCATTCCAGAAGAATAGATTCCAAATTGAAAACTGCATAGTGAACCTACTGACAATAGAAGAGTTACAGGAAGACAATTTAATGTATACTAAGTAAGCATTGCATTTAAATTTGCTGGAGGCAAACACTATACTCACACTATACTCACCACTAAAACAATCATGATGTACAGCTGGACACAGGAAGTTATTTTTAAGAGAAGTGGAAGTATCCTCCTAGAGGATGAACATAAGGACATAATGGAAGCCGCTCTCTTTCCCTCAAGCCACCTTTCAATCCTCTAGATGTCATGGGCTAAGGTGAGTATCTGTCTCCAGCCAGCCTGACTACTGATGCTCCTGGTACATAGCACCTAATAATAGACTTGCCATCCATTGTTCACATGCATCTGATGCTAGTGTCAGCAGTTGACAAAGAGCTGGAACAATGGGTTGGAGCCTGTTTCAATAAGGGATGAATGACTTAAAGGAACAGTTGCCTTCTAGTATACAATCTAGACGAACCTTCTTCAACCAGGATGCTTCTTTATGTGGTTGACTCCAGCCCTCCATTTTCAGACATTCTCTCACACATTTCAAGGGCAGCAATCTGAGGAAAGTTTCTTGATGCTCAAACCCAGGCATCGATTTACAATGAACAAGATGATTAGGATATATGTATTTTAAGCCTGAAGCTTAAGATCAAGGGTCCTCAAACTACACCCCTTGGCCCGATACAGCCCACCAAAGCCATTAATCCAACCCACGCAAGACCATGAAGCTGCCCCACCCACATCACCCAATCCATCCACTGGCCACCACTTACCTTCAGGAGGCTGAGGAGGCCAAAAATGGTCCGTTTTTTGGGCTCCCCAGCCTCCAGAGAGGGAGGGAGAGAGAGGGGGGAGAGGGGGGAAGAGAGAGAGAGAGAGAGACACACACACAAAATTCCCTTACGCACACCTCAAGGCAGCCACACCCCTTCACTAACCTACTTTCCACCCCTAGGAGCATAACAAATTAAAGTTTAATTCGAATGTATTGTTTAATGGACTGCTAAATTGGCCACACCCACCCAGTCATATGACCACCTAGCCACACCGGTCTGGCCCCCCAACAGTCTACGGGACCATGAATTGGTCCCCTGTTTATAAAGTTTGAGGACCTCTGCTTAAGATCATGGGATCTTAATTTAAAACATCTGGAGGATATAAGGTTGAAAAGCATAAAGTTAGACCTTTTTCATAAAACAATAGAGGAAGAATTCAGTCCATGTTTTCCTTGCTATTCTGTGCAACTGGTTCATGTCCTTCAATCTTCATGATGATTATCACTTGTATTATGCTGCAAATCTTTGAAGCAATTCTATAATCTTGCAATAATGTTGTAAGTAGGTCTGCATTATACAAAGCATGTAACTTAGTCTATGATTTTATATTATTTATCTGGAAAAAAAGCCAGTGTGTTCAGATAAATTATGACAGATGACAACACTGAATTACAGATTTCCTGATTTGGATCTTAGCATCATCATCTCTACAGTTTTTGCAGCTGGTGTCTTATTCCTAAATTCTTCCTGAAATTTTGGTTTAAAAAGAAGACCATAAAGGATCTGAATCCAAATAATAGCAGATCCTAGATTACAACCTGAGTTACCATCAAAACACTGAACTCAAAAGAACACTTCAATGTTGTTGGTCAGAAGCGAGCACTCATTTCCTCAGAGTGTTCTTAAAGGCTCCAGATCATTCCCTCTGAAAACCTTAGTGAACAGTGACTGACATTAAGTAACCTTGTTAATTCATAATCCACAGTTTATTAATTCATAATGTGTAATTAATTAATTATTGACTTCTCAATTCATAATGTGTCATTTGTAAGAGAACTTGCAAATTGCACATTTATGGCATTTATTTAACAAGGCACAGTTCAAGATGTTTTTTATCCAGTCCACCAAGTACATCCATTTGGTCTGCAAATTTACAAAATCTCTTCAAATGTCTAAAGTCTATTCTCGTGACATGTAGAGCTTTTGTCTGTAACAAATACCTTTAATCTACAGGACAAGGCTGATGTAATTGAAAGTTGTTCCATTAAAGAAAGGCTGCATTTCTATTAAATTTGATGGGAAAGTTTTAATTTAATAATACTTTATTGTCATTGTGCATATCTACACAGTATGCACATACAACAAAATTCACATAACACCCAGAGACCAGACCCAACATGCACACACACATGATAATCCCCAAACACACCCCCACCTGCCAAAGTTCCTCACTCCCTAAAAACACACAAGCATCCACACAATAGACCAAGTAATACTGTCCAACAGCTCATTGATGGTGGTCCTTAAGTTCATTGTTAAGTGCAATTATAGCTCTGGGATAAAAAGTATGGTCTGAGTTTTAATTGTTCTGTATCTTCTGTCAGAAGGCAACAGTTCACAAAGATTGTAAGCAGGATGGGAAGAGTCTCTGAGAATGTTGTGCAACTTCCTCAAATAGCAAGATGCGAAGACATCATCCAGGGCTGGTAGCTGGAGCCCAATGATATTCGGGCAGTTTTAATGATTTTCTAATTTATTTTTCTCCCTGACAAATATCCATTTGCATAGACAATTTGTGTGAGGAATACAGTGGGTTGGTCAGTATAAAGGAGCAATTCAATAATGTGAGCCTCTATCTGGCATCTGAAGTGGTAAACTTCAAAAATGCATTTACAGCTTGATTAGGACACCATCAGCATCCATCCAACATCATGTGACACATATCACCTGATACTTACCTGCATCTTAGATCTGTAGTTTATTCAGGAGCTATTTCCGAGAGTTGCTTTCACTCGAATCCCTTACAGACAAACCTGTTTCCTTCAGCAGTGCTGCCACAATAGTAGGAAAATCAAGAAAGAATCCAGTTTAACTTTGTCAGAGAAAATTTAAAGCTCAAAGAAGATATCCTTGTCCAAGGATACAGCAAAGCCAGGAGATTCTAAGAAAAGAGAAGTCTATCACAGAAAGCATGTAGTGCAGAAGCCCTAGGATCTCATTTGGTAGCCAAATACAAGAAGCCATGAAGCTCTGTGAATCTTATGATCAAAACTTGTTAGGTTTTCAGATCCTTTTTGTTTCCTATCCTGTGGCCTGCTGGCCCTTTTCAAAAGAGAATGAGAAATACAAATGAGAAAATCAAAGGACTATTATTGTTCCTTCTGGAAATAATTTATTATTCTCTCAAAGCAGGAAATCCAATAAAACTAAAACAGAGTAACACAAGTAATTTCTTATTGTGTTTGAAGACATAGATAACCAGCCAATCCAACAATTTGTGCTACTTTTTTTTTCTCCTCCATGTTGCTAAATTAATTATTCATCTTGGGGAAAGTTTGAAGCACCATTTAACTGGGGAGGAAAAAGTAAGCCTTTAAGGAGGAATTTGGACAAGAGATACTGTAACACAGAGATAGAAGAAAATGTGAGAAAGATAAAATCAAAATAACCTCAGAGTGACTTTGTTTAGTATAAGATGGGACAGAGAGACACTTTGACAGGCTTTCAAGGTTATATGATTGTATCCTACAACAACCAAATAGCATTGCTGAAATTCCCGCACTATCTGTTTTTTGACCTAGCTTATCTGAAGGGCTGACAGAAAGAAAGATGAGAAGTCTGGAGAAAATGTAATGTGTGAATTAGTGCAAGCAAATATGATTTGCAAGATTCAGAAGACCTAGAAAGGCATAGTGTTCATGCAAACCCTGTGTAAGCTTTCATCTTTTCCTTATTTCCTGTAATTACTTTGACTTTTTTCTTACTCCTTTTCTGTTCTCTCTACAGCATTGCATACTCCAAAAACAAATAGCACAATGGGTATTATGCATGCAACTGGTTAAGAATGGTTGGCATAGATTATACTTCTATTGCAATATATCATGAAGTTCTAGCAAACACCTCTGCATGATAATCTTAATACATAGTAGAGGAAGTCACATCAATATCTATACAATCAGGAATTAATCATCTGAGTTTAGGGGGGAGAAAGAGGATTACAACCTAGATCATTACACACATAATGCTACAAACAAGTTTTATTATCTCCCAAATAAAAAAATGTTCAAACAAGGCAAAGAGAGCCTTTCCTTCTTTACATCTTAACCATGACACAAGAATTCCCTGGTAAAATTTTCTAACATAACCACCTGATGTTACATTCACTTCATCTTGACCCCAGACAATGGGTAAGACCAGAGGTGGGATTCAAATTTTTTTACTACGGGTTCTGTGGGCATGACTTGGTGGGTGTGGCATAGCTTGGTGGGTGTGGCGTGGTGGACGTGGCAGGCTAAGGTTACTGCAAAATCCCCATTCCCTCACCACTCCTGGGGGAAGGATACTGCAAAATCCCATTCCCTCCCTACCCCACTAACCTGCTTTCCAGCTCCGTTCTCCTGTGCAGGGCAACAAAAGAAGACCCAGCCAATCAGCTGGGACTCAGAAAGCAGAGAATAAATGGGGGCGGGGCCAGCCAGAAGTGGCATTTGCCGGTTCTCCAAACTACTCAAAATTTCCACTACTGGTTCTCCAGAACTGGTCAGAACCTGCTGAATGCCACCTCTGGGTAAGACAATCTCAAGTCATCCTTAGTGTGCCGGCACTAAAATACATGTAATCCTTGCTTTACAACTGGCCGCTTAGTGACTGTCTGAAGCTATGATGGACCCAAAATAAGGTACTTACCACCATCCCCTCTGTCCCTGACATGTGATCGCATTTCGAGGGGTTGGCAACTGGCCTGCATTTACATCTGTTTGTAATGTCCCATAGTCATGCGACTGAAATTTATGATTTTTTTTTTTTTTGCTGGAAACCAATGTTTACTTCTGCTTTCCAGAAAAAAAAATGCTCATTGTGGATAATGGGTTTGTTTAATGACTACAGATTTGCTTAATGACCACCACAGAAAAGTTGTAAAATTAGGTTATGTGATGACCCACTTAATAACCGGAATGACTTATCTGCAATTGTGGGCTCAATTACAGTCATGTGTAGAGGACTACCAGTAGTAGTTTCCCTCTTATTCAGACATAGTCCAAAGGCAGCGCCAATATGCAACTGTTATAATATGACCTGGTATCATGAGGAAAATGAAGAGACAGTCGGTGACTAAGAACAAAGACAACAGAGGTTAGATCTCAGCAAGGTTGGCACGAGGGGCATGTTGTGGGTTCCATCAATCAAGGAGCTTTGTTTTCTCAATCCAGGAGAGGAACTTTTTCTACAATGGCACTTGTCCTCTACAACATCATTCCCCACAGATTGGCCCCAACTCTGTTAGCCTTCTGAGAAGTTTGTTATACTTGGTTCTGCCATCAGGCCTAGGGTTCCCATGAAAGCATGGAGTCTGTTACATGGCAGCTTTGTGAGTAGTTTAGAATGCACTCTCTCTCATCTTTTTGTTATTGTAGTTTCTAACTGTTTAAACTGTGTTTTAATGTACATGGCCTTAATTATCTTATTTGGCTTTGTTTTTAATTGTGTGCAATCCAATAAAACCCTTGGAGGGAAAAGAATCAGATGGAGAAGGTTCACAAGTAATAATTAAATAAAAATCAATATGTTGATAAAGTTACTTATGATGCTACTAGATACTAAGTGCAAAAATGTGGCCTGCTGGCTTCCCTTTTATGACCCCATAGCAATTTTGTGGTTTTGGGAAGAGGAGTGCCTTAACTCTTGCCAATGACTAAAGAGTCAATTGCATTGAAATGGGCAGCTATAGAAATGGAATATAGAAATAAAAATGCACCAAGTTCACCAGGGTGGATCCTACATGTTAAATGTTAATTTTAATTGATGTCTTTTTCCTCTTTTTTGTACACTATTTTTTCTTTTTTGTTGTTAGGGTTGAATGTGTACTTTTGTTTTGTTTCATTTGTTTTGCAGTTTTGTATTTTATTTTCTATGATAAAACAATAAATAAAAATGCACCAATTTTACTTTAGGAAACTCCTGAAACTGTTACCCTAAGAGGCCTGGTCCCCATCATTTTTGGAATAAGGCCCTTCATAGGCCACACAAAACATTGTGGGGGCTTTGATACTCCTAATTTGAATCCTGTCTTCTCTAGGATGCAAAGCAGTTGACATGCTGTTTGCCCTATTACCATTTTCTTCAGTTTTATTTTCACAATTAAGCTAAGATACATTGACTTTGTAGGAGAGTAGTAGCAAATCTGTGGTGGCAAAAAAATAATAATCAGAAGAAATCTAATGGAATCTTTTCCAAGGTATTTTATTAAAAGACAAATATTTTTGTGAGCTGCAGATAGGATTGAGCCACTGATACAAAGTTCCAACAGAAGAGATTATCTTTAGCTCAGGGTTTAACTGTGGGGTCCTTCGTATTTTCTGAGCATGGTTATTGGCTTGCAGATGTTTCATTACCTAATTAGGTTATAACATCAGTGTAAGCTGAGAATGGGATTTTCTCCCTTTTTATAGTTTGTACAGTAGCTTCCCCTGCAAGTTTTAGTGGGGTATGTTTTGTTTTTTCTTAGCAGCTTCTTGGTTAAGGATATAGTTTGTTTGCCTAGTGTTAATCCCTGCTTATCTAAGGTTGTTGGGTGCTGGATGTGTGTTCTGCTGTTTTTGTTTCTTATCTTTTGTATTGTCTCTTTTGAATGGTGTGTAAATATGATTTATTTCTATGTGGCTATTGATGACTGATTTGTCTAAATGTTAAGCTTCCAGGAATGGGAAAGAGAGCAAACTCCACACTCGCTCATACTGAAGATGATCCAAAGTTATTGAGAGAGATAGTTGTCTGAGTAGATATTTAAACCTAGATTTTTTTCCCCAGGGATGTTCAGTGTGTTCTTTTATACATCCAACAAAAATAAATTGCTAGAAGGTAGCTAATCCCACCTTGCAAAACTCTGGAATACAAAGAAGAACCATCTGTAACAATGATAGAGAACATTAAATATCTTACAGCAGCAGATCCTCGAACCACACCATACAGACATTTCCACAAACAAATCCATACGTGAATAAATATCAGAACTCTTTTACATATTCTCCTCACGTCGTGTGTATGTGAGCAGTTGGGAACTCGAATTGTCAAAACAACAAAAGAGAAGATATATTGGTCCAAACAGCTTTGCAACTTAAAAAAATCCTTGCGTGTTTAAAAAGTGTCCCCTTCCTTTAATATTACCCTATTTCCATTCTTTTTCTTCAAAGGATCTCAGAATGGCACGTTGCAGACCATTCGTGTCGTAGATTAAGCAGTGAGAGTTCCCGCCAAGGTCACCGAGTGGGATCTCTGTCCCGATTCGGCCGGAACAAAAGTTACTCGCTACTCATAACCAAAATAACCCGTTTCCTAGTTTTCATCCCGCCTCCAATTTTGTCCCCGTCGCTGATTGATTCCCTTTGCATCCCACCTCCCATATGGAAAGAAGGGCTGCTGCGGGATGTGGGCGAAGCAAGTGGGGGGAAGGATACCTTATTTGCAGTTTATAAAGGGGAGAAGGGCGAGAGCCTCCCCCCCTCATGCAAACCCTGCCTTATTGTAAAACCGTCGGCCAGCCCTATTGGCAAGGATAAAAGGGGAGGAGGGAGGGGGCGAGCTCGTCAGACGTTCAAGCAGCGAGTCCTCTTCTTCTCCGGGATACATAGGAGCCCGTCAGCCCGTCACCCTCCCTCCTTCTATCTTTCCCATCCTGTGATTTTAACAAAGCTGGCCGTAGACGCCCGCCTCGCCTTCCCTCGCAACTTGCCCGCAGCCATCAGGACGGCCATTCGCCGGCCCCGCCCCTTCCCCCCTCCTCCTCCTCCCCTCGCGCGCGAGTGCTCGCCGGCGCCGTGCGTGCTCGCGCCCGCGGTCTTGCAGGGTTTCTCAACTCTGCCGCCCTCTTCAAGCGGGCTCTTCCTTCGCTCTCTCCCCCTCCCACGCCCCTCCCTCTTCCTCCTCCTCCTCCTTCCTCCTCCTCCCCCCGCGCCTCTGCCCGCCGCCTGGAATGAAGATGGTGGCGAGCGTCCGGGTGCAGAAGCTGGTTCGCCGGTACAAGCTGGCGATCGCCACGGCGCTGGCCATTCTGCTCATCCAGGGCCTGGTGGTGTGGAGTTTCAGCAGCCTGGAGGAGGACGACCAGGGAGAGGTAAGAAAAAGAGGGCAAGGCAGGGGAAGAGGGGGGGGGGAAACAAAACCCCAAGCGGGAACCTGCAAAGGGGGAACCGCTATCCTCGGCGGCGGACGGAGGGTGGGGGAGCAAGGAAGAGACTGGCGCCCTCCCCTCCCCGGGAAAGTGGGGTGGGGGGTGCTGGGGGGTGGGTCGGGGGGGGGATCGGTGCCAAGAGCCGCCGGCTGGACTTTTTCCAGTCTCGGGGGCTGGGGGAGCGGGAGCCCCAGTGGCGGTGCATCGGGTCAGAGTCAGCCTTGATGGACTGGGTAACGGTGCTCTCCGGAGTGGAAAAGCGTCCGTCCGCTCTTGGAGGCGTGCGGGTGTTGATGCCTTCTGGGTCAGGCGGCGTTGGCGCGTGAAGAACTCAACGGGGTAGAGAGGTGATGGACGGGAGCGGAATACTTTGCCACGGGGAATCGCGCTGGGGCATTGGGAGAGGGACCGAAAAGCAAAGGATCGCCCGGACGATTGACTTATTGGGGTGGGTGGGAGGGATGGCCGGGGGAGAATCCATGTAAGTTTTGGCAGTCTGGTAAAAGCAGGGCTGAATCTTGGAATTGGCCTTTGGGTGGGGGAAAGAAAAGAAAAGAAGAAGAGAAATAAAAAGGATTGTCATACAGCGAAATGAAGCGGCGAGGATTCGCGTCCTGTCGCTGTTTCTCTGAAGGGAGGACCCGGAGCTGTTTCCCAAAACCTCAGAGTCTTGTTGTGAAGTTGAACTGTAATTGGAGCCTGGAATTGAATGCAACGGAGTCGTTGGCTTGGTCTTTTGGCGGATGGATGGGAGACCGCGCTTCTTTGTGCTCCCTCCGAGAGAAAACTTGGTGTGGCGGATCTCGACTAGAGGCACGTAATGCCGAGCAGTTGGCAGGTTTCCCTACGGATCCTTCTGCAATGAAGAACGTGGGGTTTGAAGTCCGGCTTCCCTTTAATCGTGAGAGTGGCCAGAGGAAACTCCCGGGTTTCTTTTGGAACTAGAGATCTGAAGACATTTGCAATGTGTTTGCTAAACGAAATGAGATGCGGAGAAGGGTGCGATGTGAGATGGTGTTGCATCAGGAGGGAATCAAAGGGATACTAAGTGGTGTTTAATGATCATTAAATACAGTACAGGAAAAAAAATATCCGGAAAATTGGTAGCCTCCTCTATTTCAAGGCTGGGTTGCATTTCAAAATTGCTCTGAGTTGCTCTGTGATGCTACTATATTGTGAGCTATGTCTATGTATGGACTTTATTTCTGTCACCCTGTAGGATGTAAAGAATCTCTTTTGGCTTGATTATTTCCACTGGGCATAGCAAAAATAAGCTCACCCTAGGAGGTGAGCTGCTGCTAGATCTATTCTAGACAGTAATCAAGCTACCCAGAGAGAGCAGGGCCTGTGTGGGGAGGGGGATATCCTGAGCTTCAGGACAAACACAACTTAGCTTAGCCCTACTATTCACCATATATATAGAAATATAGTAGCCTAGATGGGGAAATATCTCAAGCAGGAGGATGTAAGATGGATGTAATTCATGCTAGGCCCTGGATAAAAGATTGAGCCTTGTTCCATCTATATTACCATGTTTATTGTTTTTCACCAAATTTCAGATGAAAGTTGGTTTGGCATTTTTCTTTCAATCGCACTGAGGATATATGTACTCATGTTCAAGCAAAGGTCAACATAGCCAAGTTCACTGAAGAAGTAAAACAAAAATAGTAATAATGTATACCATTTTTTGTTTGTTTCATTGATTTAATAAATATTTATTGGGGGGGGGGGAAACATCCTTGCACCTGAATTGAAAAGCATCAGTTTGGAATGACATAGAAATGTTTGTTTTGTTACATATGAGAATTTGAAAATTTGGCCACAGTAAACCATTCCACAATTTTCAACATGCCTTAATATGAACAGATGTGTGTATGTGCATATGTGTGCCTGTATAATTAAAGTAGAGTAGTTATGATTGGAGTTGACTCCTGGTAAAGACATTTGGGCACCTGAAGAATTTGAATTATTTGGTGCTGTGAAGTTCTCTATTATTCGTTCATAATTTGTGTCCTTCAGAATTTGCAGTTTTACCCTGATTTCCTTACTATTATGGGCTTAACATAATATAGCTTTTTCAAAACCGTATTGGTTATGGATTATCCAAGTTATATCTTAAGATACATGTACTGTTTTTTTTCAGGCATATAAAATAGCTTGGTTGTTTGAGTTGGACTTGATCCTTCTTATGCTTACCATAACAATTGTTAACATGCCTCTGACATCACTTGTAGCACACTAATTATGAAGAGATTTATGTTTCACTTTTCAGTTTGGGAAATCAAAGGTTATGAGTGTCTTAAGAATGCATCTTCTAAAAGCCAAGGGAAAATTCTCCAAATGTTATCATAGTTGAGTGCTTTCCTGCTGGAGGTAGTCCTTCACTTAGACCACAACTGAAACTAGAATTCCTGTTGATAAGCAAGTCACACCTGATTTTATGACTTTTTCACCCATTGACTTTGTTGTTGGGAAGGTTGCAAATACCATCATGTGACCCCAGGATGCTGCAACAGTTTTAAATAATGCCAGTTGCCAAGTGCCTGAATTTTATTCACATGACAGCAGAGATGCTGCAATGGTTGTAAGTGCGAGGGACCAGTTGTAAGCCACTTTTTTCACTGCCTTTGTAACTTTGAACAGTCGCCAAAGGAGTGGTTATAAGTTGAGGACTACCTATAGTAGTCTTCAGATTCTGTGACCTTCAGAAGCACAATGTTTACCCAAAGTATTGTTTGGCAGTTAAATTATAACCGCTGTATAAAAAGAAGGAACAAGTATTCTTTCTTAATTAAATACAACTGAAGAAGGCATAGAAAATCAAACTTCTTGACATGAATTTCTGCCATTGTTGCAACCACCAGGTCTATGGATGCAGTCAGGTAGCAATCAACAAAACTCTTGCCCTTTGCCACATTGGCAGCTTTGCACTCCCTGGCACCCTCCATATGTTTTTATAGTACAAATTGCATGTCAACGGGGCAATCACTGGGATTAGGAGAGTTGAAGTCTAGCACATCTGGAGAGCAAAAACTGGACAAGGATCTTTCAATTAGAGAACAGGTTAAGTAGGTTATGCAAAAGGTAACTCAGCAGTATTGGTTGGGGAAAAGGTAGTCTTGGGGAACATATGCTTCAGGCTCTGAGTTTAATGAATTGACTTCGGACTAAATAATCATACAGTAAAGCTCCCCTAAGACTGTTATTGAAGAAGAACACAATAAAAAGTGATATTCAACCTGGCAACCTTTGGGCTAAAGTTTCATCAATGCTAGCAAGCGTGGGTAAGAGCTATCTCAGTAATATGCTAGCTTTCTTAATTCAATTCATCTAGTCTGCCTGTTGTTTTAAAACCTTGGGGCTGCCCAAATGTTAGAGAGCTTTTTTAGAAGTCCAGTTTGATGTCTTGCCATCTGCTGTGCTAGAAGCCACTTTCAGTGTTCTACCAAATAAGGAACACCTTTGCCCTATGAAACTGTTAAAATGGTTGGACAAATCCCTCTGTGGGAATCTTTTGATGGAAATAGAAATCTATTTAAGATTTCTATACTTTCACCTCTGCTACCTTTCCTTCTTAGATGCTCAGGAGCTTTCTGGGTCATCCCCCTCCCCCCGTCCTTTTAGTGGACCCTTATATCAACAACAAAATTATTTACTGTTGTGATTCGTTCTGTAAAACACTTCAGTATATTCTAAAGCAGCGTTTCTCAAACTTGGTAATTAAAAGTTGTGTGGACTTAAAGTGCTGGCCTAGATACCTGCAGACTGGGTGTTCTAGTCCCACCTTAGATCTGAAAACTCGCTGGATGACTTTAGGCCAGCCTACCTCACAGGGCTGTTGTGGGAAAATAGGAGGAGGAAAAAGTATTCTATGTGTGTATTCACTGCCTTGAGTTACTTATAAAGGCGGGAAGTAAATAAATAAAAAGTAAATAAACGTTTTAGATTGTGGAATAGTTTATTTTTGTTCTCTGGATGGGTTTGTGTGTCTCCTCATTCAAGTGAAGACATGGAAGCCATCCTTCCTAAGATTTCTATTTTGTCTCTGATCACTTCATTGACCAACCCAGTATTTATTTTTTATTTTTTTGAAAAATGCAGTAGCTACATTATCATGCAGATTAAAACAGGCTAAAAAGAGAGCAGTCAGTATAGATTTAATCAAGCCAATATAGAACTGTGATTCACAGTGCATATAAAATAATTAATGCAAAATAGTTGTGCCTTTCTTTGCAGGGGGGAGAGCAGGACTTATGTGAATAAATTAGTGGCTTGTCTTTTATCTTCTATGATTTTATTGGGTTTGGATTGGATGGTTCCTTAAGGGACTTCTTTCAAAAAATAAATTCCCAGGGTTGAGTTACTGCTTCTCTGAAAAATATCCATTAAGCCAATTACACCCTAAGATGTAATTTTAGTCAATTGCAAGCAATATAACCTATTGATTTTGGGGCTGTTGGATAGTAGTCGGGGAACTGATACTACAGTCCTAAGTGTGTCTGCTCTTGAAGTTAATGGAGGTTTACTGTTGTACTTGGCAGAGGAGCGCAGCTTGAATTCACAGTGAATAATTCAAAGGCTCTCCCAGTCATGTTCCAAACGCCAGTTGCCAGTTAAAACTGAACTCCAATTTGTGGCTCGTTTATTTCAGGAGAAATCCCACTGATTGTATTACGAAGATTCTGGAGCGGTAATCTTTGTGCATTTCAATATTGAAATATAAAAAGAAAGAAACCAGCCTTTCCCAACACACCTTTTATCCCTTCATGTTATATGAAAGAACCAATGGTTGCCTGCAGCTCTTACTTGACTTCCCTAAAGAGACAATTTGTTGCAAAGTGGGTTGTTTAAATCATGCTTTTTTAAAGCAACAGTTTGGGATTTTCTGTGTTTCAAAAACTCTTACTGCCCTTCCTGATTTTTTCAAGTTCTGTTGGAAGACAAAGGCTTTTCGCTAAGTATGGTGTTTGTGTGACAGACTTTTAAGAGAAAAATTGATGCTGTTGTGGTTCAAGAATGGGAGTTCTAGAAGAGAAAAAAAAAGATGAACTTTTAAAAAACAATCCTTTCAAACAGTGGAAGGCCCCGAGGCTATACCTTGGGTGGGACCTCATCAATATCATGGGTGGGGCTGAGTTTCTAGAGACTTTCTTTATTTTTACTTTAAAAATAAAAATGCTTTCATGTTTTCCCATTTCAGTATACAGAAATTATATATATAATATAATTTCTCTTGCTAAGCGAGATATTTGTGAAGTGAATTTTGCCCTGTTTCCCGAATTTTCTTGCCACAGTTATTAAGTGAGTTGCTGCAGTTGTTAAATTAGTGGCCACAGTTGTTAGGTGAACCTGGCTTCCCCATTGACGTTGCTGGTCAGAAGGGCGCAAAGGGTGATCCAGAGATGGTATTCAGCAGGTTCTGACCAGTTCTGGAGAACCGGTAGCGGATATTTTGAGTAGTTCGGAGTACCAGCAAATCTCACCCCTGACTGGCCCCGCCCCCATCTATTCTCTGCCTCCCGAGTCCCAGCTGATTGGCTGGGTCTTCTGGGCCCTGCACAGGAGAACAGAGGTGGAAAGCAGGTTAGTGGAGTGGGGAGGGAATGGGGATTTTTCAGTAACCTTCCCCCAGGAGTGGAGAGGGACTAGGTGTTTTACAGTATCGCTCACCATGCCCACCAAGCCACAATCACCAAACCAAGGCACACCATGCTCACCAAGCCTGAACTGGTAGAACTGGTAGTAAAAATACCACCACTGGGGTGATCTCATGACCCCGAGACATTGCAACCATCATAAATATGAGTCAGTTGCCAACTGAATGTTGATCATGTGACCATGGAGATCCTGCGATGTCCCTAAGAGTGGAAAAATAGCCATAAGTCACTTTTTTCAATGCCATTGTAACTTCGAATTAAATGAATTGTTGTAAATTGAGGACTACCTGTAGCAGGAAACTACGGTCAGCATTCAGCAAAACAGCAGGGGTGGTTCCCTCCCTAATGCTAGCAATCATGATGGAGGGGGCAAGGAGGTTCAGGAGCTGGAGGGTTTCTCATCCCTGCTGCAGAATGTTGCATTTAACACATATGTAAGAGTCCAAATTTCATCATGGGTGGGATGGTAAGGGATGGGATGATAAAGAAATGTCTTTCTCCTAGATCAGGGTTGTCAAACTCGTGGCCTGTGGCCCAGATGCCTCACACACTGGCCATGCCCACACCTGGTTTAGCAAAGGAGAGAAGGAAGTTGCAGTACATGAATTTGACATCCCTGTCCTAGATTGTTCAGGTTTGCAGCATTTATTCATTTAAAGGAACTACTAGGAGGTGTATTATCTACAAAAAACAACAACAACAACTTCTAAGTCATCAGTACAGCATATCTGTGTATACATAGCTCCATTGTTGAAACAAGAGGATGTTCTTTTAAAAAGCAAAATGAAATAGAATGTAAACAGGCTTCTAATTCTAAAGCATACATCCAGGAAATAAAATCCTTTAAATTCATGTGACACTTCAAAGTGAACATGGTTGAATTCCAGCTGTGGGGTCCTGAGGTGCTTGAAGTATCTCTTGGTTGCACTATATGTTTTATTTAAAACATCCGCTGAGAATTCAAATCGCAGAGATAAGAAGCACCTCTATGAATGCTTTATGCTAATTTTATTTATATATACATGAATGTTTCCTAAAAAGAAATTAGAAAATTGCACTGACTTTACAACTTGAAATGTTGAACAGAGAGCATTCCAAAAGGAAGGGGGAGCAATTCAATCTTAACAAAACATCTCAACACCTCTACATTGGCTGTATAAAAACAACAACAATTTAAATGCTAATACAGGTAGTCCTTGACTTACAACAGTTCACTTAGTGACTGTCAAAATTACAGCACCACTGAAAAAAGTGATTCATGATTTAGCTTTTCACGCGAGTGTTGTGACATTCCCATGATCATGTGATCAAAATTCAGACGCTTGGCAACTGACTCATATTTACGACTGTTGCAGTGTCTCAGAGTCCCGTGATCACCTTTTGCAACCTTCTGGCAAGCAACTACAGTGATTCACTTAGCAACAGTGGCAAGAAAGGGACAAAAGTCACTTAACAAATGTCTCACCAACAAAATTTTGGGTTCAACGGTGGTTGTAAATCAAGGACTATCTGTACTTCGTTAGGTATTCTAATTCATATATTTGGGGCAGATCTGGAATGCTTGCTTCTGATATCTCCAGATTAAAGCACAGAATCCAGAAAGCAGCAGGAAGGAATTTTCCAAAGTGCTAAATTTACTAAGTATCAAAATTATCTTTAGATTCCTGTGTGTCTGGCATAATGTGCCAGGGATAATCATGTAATGGTGAAGAGTGTTGCTCTTCACTCTATACAATTTGAATAAAAACTGTTTACCCCTCAGAAAAGGATTTTTTTTAGACTCTTACATTCGACTTAGAATTTGGATAACTTCTCATCCACTCTGTAACTCAACAAAAGTAGCTTATGTGCTGTTTCAGAACATAATCTGTGACCCAGAGAAGTCCCTTTTCTCCTTCATGGCTGAGGATAATAATTGCTAATGCTTCAGAAATCAGAAGCGAAGGGTCTTTAGGTTTTGGGATAGCCAGGATGTGGAACAGTCACAATTTGTATGCTTTATTTATTTTTCTCAGTATTTTGTAGTTTTGGGGGTGGGAGGATTAACACTTCAGAGAGACATGTGATGGCTAGGGTGAGAATTGACTTAATTATCTGAAGTGGAGTCTGTAGGTTGAAACTTCATTTCAGACACAGAAAGGAATAACCAGAGAAAGGATTAACAGTCCTTTGATTGTTAAGTAGTGTGACATCTCTGTGGAAAGAAATGTAAATTGTAGAAGCCAGGCTTTCTGCATTTTTTTGTAAACTTTAGGCTCCAGTTGATATATGGTAGTAGCTGATCTCAGGATCTCTGCTTCAGGACTGGATTGACCTCTGCTTCTTTTGCGCACAAAACCTTCCTTTGTACATGTTTCAGTTTCTCTTCTAGAAAACCCAAGAATATTTTATGTAGAATCCAGAAAAAAACCCCAAAATAATATCTGAATGAATCTGTGAGTGGTTGTATTGGTTTTTCAAAGTATCCTTAAAGCCCAATCTCCTAAAAATTGTGGATATGGTACAAGAAATCATTTTGTACCATTATTTGGTGCTATTTGACTGTTCTTAGATCCCAGTTAAGACTTCATTTAAAATAAAATGTGACGTGGATCAAAAGACCATGGAATATATGCCCCAATGTTGGCTACTGCATGATATAACTTAATTTTCAGCTTCTTCTGTTTGTATACAAACAGGTCAATATTAGATTAGATTAGGGACAGAGGCAGGAGTATGGAAAGGCATGTTTGCAGCAAAGGGATTGGGACAACGAATGAGCTGGGTAGAACATCACTGAGAAAAAGTAATTGCTACAAAAATCATTGCTTACTGGATCAGTCTGGAAGAATAGAATAGAATAGAACAGAACAGAATAGAATAGAATAGAATAGTTTATTGGCCAAGTGTGATTGGACACACAAGGAATTGGTCTTGGTGTAAATACTCTCAGTATACAAAAAAAAAAAGATGCATTCGTTAAGAATCAAGAATCATAAGGTACAACACTTAATGATAGTCATAGGGTACAACCAGCAATCAAATCATACTAGGAAACAGTCAATATAAATTGTAAGGATACAAGCAACAAAGTTACAATCCTACAATCACAAGTGGGAGGAGATGGGTGATAAGGAGTGATGAGAAGGTTAATAGTAATAGTAGTACAGACTTTGTAATAGTTGAACAGTGTTGAGGGAATTATTTGTTTAGCAGAGTGATGGCTTTCAGGAAAAAACTGTTCTTGTGTTTTTGTAAATTAATTTAAACAATCTTTTTTGACCCCTTTGGATGGTAGGCGTCTTCCTCAATCTCGGGTCCTCTATCACAGGGGTCCCCAACCACCGGGACCCGGACTGGTACTGGTCCGTGGAACATTTTTTACCGGGCCGCCGGTTTGCTGGGCGCCGCCATCTTGTTTTGATGAGAAAGTGCTTCCGGTGAGCTTTTCCGGTTGGAAAGCGGCGTTTAGGTCCTGAAGGAATCCTCGCACCTTAGTTTCATTAAAAAGGGGAGGGGGGGCTTCGAACAAAACTAAGGCGCAAGGATTCTTTCAGCACCCAAGGCAAGGTGAGCCGAGCAACCGTCCCAAAGCCCATCAACAAAGGTACAAAGGAGGAGTTGAAGGTGGCGTGGAGAAACGGGGGACGGCTGGCTGGCCGGTCACTCGGCTCACCTTGCCATGCGTGCTGATGCCGGTACCGGGCCACGGATCATTTTGTGATGCCGGTACCGGGACGTGGCACAAAAAAGGTTGGGGGCCACTGCTCTATCAGAAGCCTAGGAGTTTGAGGGTTGTGCACATTAACTTAGCTGTTCCTAGCACTCTTCTGGACAGACAGCAACAAAGTTATTCGTGGAATCTGTTGGCGTGACTCGTCCAGTTCAGGAGTCATAGCCTCAGGTGCTCCTACCATCACTGGGATCACTTTGATCTTTAATTTCAGATGCTTATACTTCTCCATTTTCCTCATACTCCTTCGTCCTGATGTGGTCACTTGGAACTGTTACATCTATCACCATCACTGTTTCTGGTCCTTGACTACTGTCACAGTTGATGGTCAGGACCTGCCTGTCAGGACTTTAGTTCTGTTATTCTCCATGACCTTCTGTGGCATCTTCCCTCTAAACTTGCCCATAAACTATTCATATGTTCCTGTATGTTTTTATGCTGTATGCTGTATGTCCAGCTCAGCTGGATTGTACCGCTCAGCGTATTCTGTTTCTGCCTGCATCTTACACCCTGCCGTTATGTGTTGGATGGACTGAGAGGCCTCACTGCACAATCTGCACTTCAAGTCCTATGTAGTGTGGTAGATCTCCTACTTTAATGGATCTGGTGCTTAGTGCCTTTTCTTGTGCTGCAATGATTAGTGCCTCAGTGTTGTTTTTTAGTCCTGCCCTTTCCAGACACTGGTAGAATTTCCCAATATCTGCCATCATGGCTATCTGTCGATGGTACCTCCCATGAAGTGTTTTGTTTTGCCATGGCAGTTCCTCTGCCTCTGCTTGATCTTCTGTTTGATCTTCTTCCCTTATCTGCTGCTGCCTCAGGCATTCTCTTGGCAGCTCATCTTTTGGTGCCACTTTACTGATCTGCACCTGGATGCTCTGGATTTCATTCAGGATGATGGCTTTGATCCTCACTAGACTCCACCTGTTCTCTTTCCAGCTGTGTATAGTCTCTGGACATTGGATTTGGGATGAAAACCTCTGTACATTGTGAAGAACGCCAAGATCTTCATATCAGCAGCCCTCTGGCCAGCTCACTATACTGGTAGTCTGTTTGATGATTGACAGGACATATGTGTTGAGGGCATGGATCTTCTTCCCACTGAAATGGCTCGCTAGGACCTGTGATATTTGGATGTTGTTCCTTGCCTCCTCCTCATGGTTTCCATGTCTGCTTTGTGGCCTGCTGGTACTTCCACTTTATTATCTAACTACTAACTATTATCATCCAGCCACATCTGTAGTCTGAATGACAGTGTCCTCACCATAGTTTCATGTTAAGTCAATGCTTAGCATACAGCTCATTGTCATTTATCTAGAGGAAGTACAGATAGTGGTTCTACTCTTGAACATGTAACCATATCCGGTCCTTGCATTTATGTGAGTGAGGGGGGGTCAGGCCTATGCAGAATAGCAGTGGGTCCAGTGCATCAACTTAGTATATGCTGCACTTGATGGCTATTTATGCTGGATGTTTGGAGTTGACCTCTGGTGTTGTCTTCCACAATCCCATTGAGTTCTTGAGGAAGGTCCTTAGTGCCCTGCTCACTTTGTATAGTGCTTGGTATTCACAGATCCATGTGTATGGCATTGAACCATAGGCTTTTCTATAGTCTTTCCAGGTTTTGCTCAGATTGATCTGATTAGACCTTGAATCTTGGGCAACTACTGTATCTGTGAGCAACTGATGTTTTGAGCCTCTTGTGTTTTCCCCAACGTTCTTCTGAACTGTGCTCATGTACTGGCCCATATGGCAGCTATGATGCCCAAGTAGGACTTTTCATGTTGTGGGGAGGCAGGTTATTGACTGCTAGTTAGAAACTGATGTTCCCAGGGGTGGGGGTGGGGGTCTTTCATGATCAGCATTGCCCTTCCTTCTTTTAGATAGTCTGGTAGAATCCCACTGCTAGCAACTGGTTCATCTGTGCTGCTAAGTGTTCATGACTGCTGTTAGTTTGTTTAGGCAGTCTGTGTGGATGATGTCCAGGCCAGTTACTGTCCATCTCTTCATGTTCTTGACTCACTGTTAGATATCTACTAATGTGATGGTGACTAGTTCCTGTTCTGGAGGATATGCATATCAGCATATGAGTATCACCTTATGTTTTACCAAGAAAGCTGTCTTTTAACGAATGGCGAAGTAAATCTGCGTTCCACCTGTTCTTCAGGTATAGGAATGTGAGCTGTGCCAGATGGTGAGGCAGAGCCATGAGAACCACCTGGGTAGAGGTAATAGCATTTTCCTTGCTGTCTGCCAAGATTGGAGACTCTGGATGCCTTGAGGCTATATGAGATGCTCTGTTCTTTTCGCTTTTGAAGAATGTATGGCTGCCTCTTTAGTGTACTGGGTGGAGGCGAAGCCAAAAAGCAAGCAGGGGAATTTAGGGATGGGGGTGGGCATTTAATCTGGATTCTGGACACAGGCAACGTCAGCCCAAAAGTCTGCAGCGCTGTATTTCCTTTCCTTTATGATTCAAGCAGAAGAGATTGCTTTGGCATTACTGTATGCAGCAATTAGGAGCCATAGAATTCCTTAACTGGCAGCCGGTAGCAGGTGTAAAACCTGGGCGGATGTGCTTTTTGCCAGTCATGGTTCACTGGAAGAGCTTCTGGGAAAACAGTCAGGATACAGCTGTGTTTGAAGGCACTGTTAAGAAGGGCCAGCTTTGATGCTTAGCAGGGCACACGTGCAAGAGGAACAAGGAAGAACAAGAAACAGGTGTTTTTACAGCTGGTCTTTCCTTGTCTTGTCTGTTGTTGCCTTGCCTTGAAGGACTGCTATTGGAGAGCTCTTTTCTTTGAAAAGGAGATGCCGTATGCTTGATCACAGGAAGGCAGAGGAGAATACAGGAAAGCTTTTAGCACACATCCTACCGGGAATTCAAATATTTAAATAAAACAGTTTTGTTTTAGAAAGATATTAAGGTAAATTCCTTCTGTGGTGGAGGGTCCTTGCTTGCCCAGGCTGAAAGGGAAGCCGAATTCCTTACTTTTCAAAAGGATGAAAGTGTGTCTCCTTCCTGGCAAGGTTGCCTGTCAGGATGTATGGATTTGAAAGGGGGGGACCAAGATTTCTGTTCTTTGCCTATCTCCTTCTTTGGCTCTCACCTCCTGAGTGGAGAAAACAGGCTTGCAAATCCCTGAACAGATGGCTCCAGCTGGTGACTAATGAACTGTTATCTCTGCCTGTTCTAGCATCTCTCTGGGATGCACGTTTGAAGTAGAGATCTGAGGAAGTTTTTGATCTTTGTGTTAAGCTTGTTTGGAAAACTGAACTTGCTAGGGTTTTTTTTTTTTAAATCCTCTGTAGAACAAGGTCAATCGGTTTGATTACTGAAATGTTAAAAATATGGCAGGTGTGAAAGTCAGAAAGATGCAAACACTATGGGCGAGCTTGGCTTTTAGTACATTGCTTTCAATAGATCAAAAGTGCCGCTTTGCAGCATGTGTGTCTCATTCAGTTGGCATTTGTTTTCATCCTTCCATATTTTATCTTGGTTAGGATGTGCTTTTCTGGAATCCTCAACCAGTCTTGTTCAAACACTTATAGAAATCAACCCATGAGCAACAGTAAGCATTTACCTACTTACCCATGTTTCCCTGAAAACAAGACAGAGTTTTATTTTCTTTTGGGCTCCAAAATAAGCACTAGGCCTTATTTACAGGGAGTCTTTCTTTTTTTCTCCCATGTATGGGAGGCCCACTTCTTCTGCTTGCTCACGGTGCCATGAGGCGGGGTGGGGATGGAGATTCCCCACCCCCCACAAACTTACCTCAGGGCCCCCACAGCCAGGCCATCCACGTCTCTGCACCTGCCTCATGAGCAGCAGAAGTGGACCGGTGGGCTCCTCCTGCACATGGTTATTGGTGCTGCCATCATGAGGCTGGTGTTCGGGGCATGGATGGCCAGGCTGTGGGGGCCCTGAGGTAAGCCAGTGCGGGGCGCATGCGATCCACCACTCCCATACCTCACCTTGTGACCGTAGCAGGACAACCAGATGGAATGGGCGGGTGACAGCTGCACAGGACCTTAAGTAGGGCTTATTTTGTAGATAGGTTATCTATCTACCTACCTACCTACCTATCTATCTACAATTTAATTTAATCTGCCACCTATCTCAACCACAAGGTGATTTCGGGCAGTTTACAATGTTAAAAAAATAAATAAAGCAATGCAACAATATGAATATAATAAGAATAAAACACTATAAAATACAAATTATCAGATATAAATTAAGCTAAAAGATGGGAGGGAGGGAGTAGGCTTAGGATGGGAGTGGCGAGGGAGGGGAATCTGTTATTAATCTGTCAACCAGTTGAAGCAAGAGGTTCCTCCAAATCTGGCAGAACCAGATCTTCAAGCTCCTGTGGAAAGTGAGGAGGATGAGAGATGACCTCACTCCTGGAGATAAGATGTTCCAAAGGACGGGAACAATGGCAGAGAAGACTCTTCTCTTGAACTCCACCAGCTGGAAATCCCTGGCTGACAGGGCTCACAGCACGCCTTCTGTGCCAGCCCGGGTGGGCCAATCTCAGTGGGATGAGATGGTTCCTCAGATAACCTTGACTCTGCACCTATCACTTAATAGATAAGAATGCCACAGTTGGAGAACCTATTAAGCAATGGATGTAGAGTAATTGGCTTGAGTCAATGTCAATGTGGGTAATGAAGCCTTGACCAATTTTCACATCCTCCAGATTAATAGACTTCAAATGGAGTCCTTCCTTGCTTTGTCTGAAGAACTCCATGTCTAGAATTCCACATTCAGATTGAGGAAAATTAGATTTTCATGCTTAAAGAGAAGATAATACTGTATAACACTTAAATTTTTGGATTGTGTGGGTTTCTGTAACATTCTTATGACCAGAGTTTATCCAGATTTAAGATTTAATTATTGTCCTTCCCTTTTACTAGGGTGATTATTATTATTTTTTTACAAAACCAGTTTAGCTTAAATCAGAGGTAATCCTTTGGATATTTTTTGAAATGGGAACTATAAATTTAAAGCTAAACCTAGGGTTGCCACAAAAGTATAACAGATAAGTCGTATTCCAGGAGGCAGAAGTATGTATAGAATGGGTTTGTCATATCAATCAATGGTCTGTGCTAGAACAAAAGACAATAAAGCATTTTCTTCCAGGTGGACAAGCACATAGTTAAAATGATATTTTAGAAAATGATGCCATTTTCCGCCAGGTCAGCTGTCCACTTAGAAGGGGCTTAGAACTGCCCTGGTTTTCCATTAGTTTGTGTATGGTGGTGGATCAGAAATGGTCACTTCTGACCACTATATCATGGTGAGTATATGGATGTTGATTTTTAAGCTTATCGTTCAAAAATATTTAGAGGTAACCTA
Organism: Hydrophis major; assembly: GCA_033807585.1. Taxonomy (NCBI): domain Eukaryota; kingdom Metazoa; phylum Chordata; class Lepidosauria; order Squamata; family Elapidae; genus Hydrophis; species Hydrophis major. The sequence goes on from CM066329.1 coordinate 180,455,507, forward strand.
TATCCAACCATGCACGGTGACTCAAAATAGAAAAAAAGTTAGCATGTACGTTCTCTTTTTGGCTTCTTGAGCAGTCTGCTTTGTTTGGTGATGCCTTCTTCCTTGATTTTTAATACTTACCTATACACTGGGTACTAGCCTTAGACTATTGTAATAACAAGCTCCAGCATAATTTACGTTACCCTTATTTAAGTATTGGCTTGAAAAGAAACAGAGCAGGGGAGGTTAGAAGACCACAATAATAGAGGGAGTAGATATACTTTCTTCAACAGACTTTCTTAAATAAATCACTTCCCTTGAGGGGACCTCAGGCAAGATAATGATGACTTTCAATTATAAGGGTGTATAATAAAGGAGATTATATTTCAAATCCTGTATAAGCGTGGGTGCCAATGTTTGTACAAGAATGTGTCAACTGAGCAGATTTTTTTTTTTTTGACACATTCACTTTATATTTAAACTCATTTCAGGGTTCTCTCATTTCTCAAAACTACGGTTAAACCAGTTGGGTAACTTTGCCCCTTCAATTACATGACAAGTCTGGTCTTGGGGAATCAAACTCAGCAAAATGAGGGAAACGGTAGAGTAGCTATTCCCTTTCTCTATGGTGTCTTCTAGACATGTTGAGATCAGAACATTAATAGTTGACCATTCTGAGGAATAAGTTGAGAGAGGATGCAGAACTGCTTCTTAAGGTCCGACTGAAACGGGAATAATGTATTTGTAGGAAGCTGCTCAGATGATAGAAATCATTACTGTCAAGGAAAGAAAATTTGTCTTATTCCCCATCTTTCCCCCTCACCCCACCCTTACCTTATGCTATGCTAGCTTAGTGTACAAACACTAGATGCTTAGCATACAAAAATAGTGCAGAGAAGATTGACAAGGGGATTGGAAAGCCTCCCCCCCCCCACTGCAATTTTCATAACTGCCTCTGTATCCTTAATGGAGTAGTGCCTTTGGTTATAGATCAGCCTTCCAATTGCCTCAGTCATTTTCAATGTTAGGCATGTACTCTTGTGGTTGAAGAATGTTCTGTGTGAACAACCTGGTCCTCCCTCCTCTCCTTCTTCTAATTGCTGTATAAGGAGAACTGCATGCAACCCAAATTAAAAACAAATTGTGAAAAATGGGAATAGAAATGGCAGAATGTGGCTTTTGGGAAGCAGCAGCACACTTTTCTTTTTCTCTTCATAGGAGCAATTGAAGTGATAAGCATAAGTAACCATCTTTCCACACACTTAAAAAGCATTGAGTGGGAGGGACTGCATGAAAAGCTTTTCAGTCAGTTGTTATTTAAAATGAATTTAAATCTAATCATCTTTCTTTCTAATAGCAAAGTCAGCTGATGAGCACCAACAAGATTGTAGCCAGTATGGGGCCACTGAGAAATAAGAGGAATATATCACCATGCTCCGGGGAACCTTTGATGATTGCAAAAGTAGGGAAAAATATTTGCAGGATGGGAAAGGAGGAAAAATAAACCCAGACATCTAAGGATGGCTGTATAGCTACAACAGGATGGGAATGAGAAGCAGAAAAGGGGAGAAAAGAAAATAGAAGACTTTGAATAGATATGCTCCTTTTTTTTTTTTTGTAGATTCCGATTTGTCCATTATTAAAACTAACAATAAAAACAATTGTCCCAAATTATTAGGAATAAGGATAGTGATGGTAAGAGGATTTTTGTGATGGACATTATAACAATAGCACTTAATAAGTCACATCATAATGCTTTGCAGCACTCTGGATCAGGGGTTGCCAACCTTTTGAACCTCAGAGACCACCAAACTCATAATTTTAAATCCAGGGACCACTAATATGAATTTTGACTGACGGTGGTGGCTTGCTGACGTTGGTGGGAGAGAGAGGGGGGGAAGGAGGGAGGGGGAGAGAGATCTGAGCTAACCTCGGAGGGCTGGTGGTGATGTTCTCTCTCTCTCACACACACACACACTCTGTCACACACACACACACACACACAAACACACACACACACAGAGGTCCCTCACACACTCCCACCCCTTTCAAGGCAGCCACATTCCTAACCTGCTTTTCAGCTCCATTCTCAGGGAGAGGGGGAGAGAGAGATCCGACCTAACTTCAGGGGGCTGGTGGTGATGTTCTCTCTCTCTCTCTCTCTCTCTCTCTCTCTCTCTCTCTCACACACACACACACACACACACACACACACACACACACACACCCCCTCCAAGGCAGCCACATTCCTAACCTGCTTTTCAGCTCCGTTTGGGGGGGGGAGAGGGAGGAGAGAGAGAGAGAGACTGTATTCTATGGTAGGAAAACAGGATGTGGGAGTTTCCTGCAGACTTTTTTGGTCTCTTGTCTGCAGAGACCTTGGGAAAATCCCCAAAAAGTCTGCAGGAAATTCCCCACCCTGTTTTTCTACCAATCTGTCATTCTTTATTTGGGATACCATTTCCAGCTCTATTTTCTGGGGGGGATGGGGGGGGAACTGCAAGGAAAGCAGCAGAAGTCTTTCTTTCTCTCTCCCCAAACTCTGCCAGAAATGAGTCTTTGCTGGCACAGCCTCTTGGAGCAGGATGCCTCATTTCTGGCGGAATTTGGGGGAGAGAAAGACTTCTGCTGCTTTCCTTGAGTTTAGCCAAAAGCAGAAGAAGAAAGAAGTGGAAAGAAGCGGCTTGGTGGCCAGGCAAGTTCCCCCCCTCTGCCCTTCCCCCCCCTCACTACCTCGTGTTGTTCCAGCGCAAGCCTTGTGTTCCCGCAGGCCATGTGGGCGGCGCAGCCTGGATCAATTGCTTTGGGGGGTGTTCTGGGGGTGACATTTCTCTGCGGACCACCAAAATTTTCTCACTGACCACCAGTGGTCTGCGGCCCACTGGTTGGCGTCCACTGATCTAGACTGCGGCTTTTCCTCCTTTCTCCCAAAATCATCCCCACAAACTATTACACAGGTTGGAGAAGCCAGCCTTCCGTAATCTGGTACCTTCCATTTATGTAGAGAATATAAATCTCATCAGATCAACAAAATAAATTGCTTTGAGAGACAGTGAGGGAGACAGTTGGTATGGTGGATAAATACACAGGACAAGGAACAGGGAAAGCTGAATTCTAATCCTGCATTAAACAGTGACTTTGGATCACTCACTGTCTCTCAACCTGGGAAGAAGATATGGTGCTAGGAAACCACTTACAAAATGTTGACAAGAAAACAGCATAAATCTTCTATATAGTCACTGTGAATCAGAGTAAATTTGAAGGACTATCACAATAACAAGAAAGCCGATTGCATCTGGTTGGAAAAGGTAGATCCATGCTATGAATCAGTGTCAATTCCCAGTTAAATTGAATGGTATTCATTGGAACTATAAATTGATAAACTCATCTATTTTTTTCATGAATGTACTTTTGAGAGTCAGTTTAGACTTTTATAAGAGGGTATTTAAAAAGAGAGAAAGAGAAATAGTTTGTCTAGAGATTGTAGTAGAGCAAAGCACGAAAAACAAGCACTGCACAAAATGGGCTCTTATGCTTTAAGCCAGGGGTGGGATTCTACAGGTTCGCACCTATTCACAAGAACCGGTTGTTAACATTCTGAGCAGTTTGGAGAACCAGTTGTTAGAATAAATTACTGGCCTAATCCTGTAAGGAAGGCAGGAAGGAAGCATTCTGGTGTTGCTTACAGAAACTGCCTCTCCGTTAACCCTTATTACATTCTTGGCAGGATTAGACTTCCTGTCTCAGGAACTTCTCTGGAGTTTTCCCCCCTCCTTTGCTGGTATTTTGCTTGTGTGGAGTGACCATTCAGAGTTACAATGGCCCTGGAAAAAGTGACTTATGACCCTTTTTCACACTTACGACTGTTACAGCATCCCCACAGTCATGAGAGGCCAGGCGAGGAGATGCATGCCTCAATGTGAGTGATGTTGAGTCATATGACCAACAAGCCATGCCCACCAACTAAGCCACACCCACAGAACTGGTTATTAAAAAATTTGAATCCCACCCCCTGCTTTCAACCTCTGAAAAACCTTTGATGAAAATTGTCAGGACACATAATTTTGAATGGATCATTGGAAAGAGATGTGTTCTGTTTGTCATATATAGTCCATCTCATCCGCATAGCCTGCTTGCTCTGATGCCCCTCCTTTTGTTCACTGAGAAGGTGTCCTCACAGCACAGCCTCCATCTTGGTGCCAACCAACTGGTGAGGCAGGCTGAAGCTAGATCAAGGTGACCCAACAGAAACATATTGTTTTCTATGGAAAGGGGGCGAGGATACTCACATGTTAACCCTCTGGAGTACATGAGGTGTAGCCACCAGAAGCTCCAATTGGATCACTGAAGGACTGCCTCCTCCGATTTAATTAAAGGATAGTAAACGTGGCTGCCTGTTGGGCTGCCACTTCGTCAATGCAGCCTGTTTCTGGCTTTGTTTTGTTTCTCTCATGGGAATTCCCATCATATGGAAGACAATCTCATGTCTACCAAGAGGTCAAGATTTCCATCAGCACCCAAATCAAATGGCTTTGCAGGACCTGGATGGAAGGAGGAAGAAAGTAATGCTGGACAATGAAGGGTGGTGGAGAGAAGCTACCTAGCAAAGGGAAAGGGTTGGATTCTAGCCAAGGTGTTTATCACCTTGCCAATGATTTCACCTTTCCTTTATTTGGGAAAGAGATGCAAAGGATTTGTAGTCCTCATGGTAGAAGCCTTTGAATGGGAATTGGTACATTGAAAGATGGTAGGGGAGACAGAGGATGACCAGCAGAGAATGTGCTCACATGGGCAGAGACAATTTCTTCTCCTGCTGTGCAAGTGAGGAATTTAAATGGGCAGGGAGGGAGGCTCCAAATAGGACTAGATGCTCCCCATTACTTTCTAGGCAGGCAGCAATGCTGCTTGAGTCATCCTTGAGGACAACCATTTTTAAAGGGACGTGCTTTTCTCCTCTCTCAAAAATTTGTTGTATGTAGATGAGTCCTTCCATTCTGAAATATGAAATCTGATATGGTTCAGCAGATAGGCACTTAAGCTTGATGTTTTTTATTCAGGTTTTGGACTGATAGTTATCTTCTCAGGGCTATGCAGTTCAGGAAGATAGAACACATTTATAAATCATATGTTCTAGAATCAGAATGTAATCCTTTGTGTGGCATGAGTGCTATTGCTATATTCAACTGAATGGAACTTGTTTTGGAGGGGATGCGCAAAGCATCTGGTTGTAGCCCATAAATCCCTCCATTCATTCATTCATTCATTCTAAATCCGAATAAAATTGTGATTGTTTACATCAAAATGCCTTGCATTTTTTATCATTTTCACTACAAAATCATTTGTGCCCTTCATATCTTCCTTTATGTGCATAGCCTAGGGCCACATGGTCTTTACATAGAGTAAAATGAGGATAACAGCCACCTACCTCAGAGAGCAATTCCAGATCTGGAATGCCAGTTGTGAGCTGCCTGTTCATGTGGTGAATAGCTAAGTATGTACTGCATTTATTCATGGCTGAAGGGGGGCATTTTAAAGTGGCCTTACTCTGTCATGGCTGAAAATAGATGCAAATGCTACATTTTTTAATCCTGGGTTGTTCTGCGGACATGATTAACAAATTCATATTGCTATTGCCCATTGCTATTATTTTTCCATTGCCTTTATTAAACAGAATGCATTATACATGAGGTTTGTGAACCTTTCAAAAGGAATATTTATCTAGAAAAATAAAATGTTGCTTGAAAACATACAGCAGAGTAGCTAAGTGAGAAGTCTTCAAGCTAATTCTTTCTCCATCCTGTCTGTGTTGTGTTTGTGTATCTCTCTCTCTCTCTCTCTCTCTCTCTCTCTCTGGATGGAACTGGAGCAGATTCAGCAAAGGAAGCCCCAGCTTCTTGAAAACAGTGATGGGTCAAAGGATTCAGACAGCTCTGCAGGCCGGCGAGGCAGCTTGAACAGGAAGCACGAAAGGTGGAAGAATCATCCGGATAATCCTGGCGTGCTGGTTGCCAAAGTGGTGAGGGCCGTCACAGTGAAGCATGAACCGAGCCTGAAACTGCCAGTCTACTTGGATACTTCTGGAAGGAACCGGACGAATCTTAGAAGGGATGCCCAACTGGCCATGTTCCAGCACGGAGACACCGGCAGTGTGGAAGGGGCCCCGCAGCCAACAGAGAACAACTTCACTCCCAAGTGTGAAATCACTGGCAAAGATGCGCTGTCTGCATTAGCCAGAGCTAGCAGTAAGCAGTGTCAGCAGGAGATTGCCAATGTGGTGTGCCTGCACCAAGCTGGAAACCTGATGCCACAGTCAGTACCCCGGCAGTGCCAGCTTTCAGGTGAGAATGGAAGAACCATGGAGAATTGTCCCCCATGAACTGAGGAATACTGTTGAGAGAGTGCGACCCTTGCATCTGGACAGGGATGATCATTCTTTGCATGTGCACAATTTAGGAATGCAGCTGCCCCTTGGCTTAGGCCCATTTATCAGCACCTCTTGGGATGCCATTGTCAACCCACAGTCCTGTCCTTTACCTTGCTGATTGGGAACCTTCACTACCTCCTGCCCAGGCCTTCCCTTGGAGTGCAGACCTCTTGTATTCAGAACATCTGCTGTGCCACAGAGTTGTGGCCACCAACATAATAACCTGTGACACAGATGCCTTGATTAAAGGAAGCACAGACAAGCCAATTAAGGCTGTTCTGTTGACTAAATGAACCTTACTTGTAATGAGGTTGGTTGCTCCACTGATATTACCTCAGCATCTGAGAGGTTGCCAACTAGCCAAATGGAGAGGAAAGGAATAAGGGGTAGTCTGGATGGTGCAAAATTTTTAATCAGGAAAGCTTATCTTTCTGGGGAAAGTATAGATAGTCCTTGACTTACAGCCATTTATCAAAGTTAAAACAGCACTGAAAAAAAGTGATTTTTGGCTTTTTTTCACACTTAGAACCACTGCAGCATCTCCGTGGTCACATGATCAAAATTTGGACGCTTGCCAAGTGGCTCATATTTATGATGGTTGCAATGTCTCCGTGGTCATGTGATCGATAATCTTTTGCAACCTTCTGACAAGCAAAGTCAATGGATAAGCCAGATTCACTCAACAGCTGTGTTGGTAATCTTATAACTGTGGTAAAACGGTTGTAAAATAGGGCAAAACTCACTTAACAACTACCTTGCTTAACAACAGAAATGTTGGGCTCAATTGCAGTCATAAGTCAAGGACTATATGCAGTGGTATGTGAGGAAAAGGCAGTGATGAGATGCTTATGACAGAGTTACACTCCCCCCCCTCTCTCTCTCTCACACACACACACACACACACTTGCTGCTGCTGTTTTTGCCACCTCATCTAGCATAATTCTGGAAAAAAGGGACAGGCCAATCCTAAGGAATTGCTTGCAGAGGAATTTGAAGTTAGCCTGAAGATTTTCCATCTCTATTAGGAACAGTTCAGATGATAGTATTCCCCAAGATGTGTGATCAAAACAAATCAACATGCTTTGTGCAACATGATTTCCTTTTCCCGCTTTTTTTCAGTGAGTGGTAATTGCTGTGAGACATCCTGTTCTCAGACCTCTTGCTGAACTTACGAGTGAACATTCCTGTTCCTTAAGCCCCGATATCTGCAGTGAGATAAGGGCCCAACTCCCCAAATTCAATCATTAAAAATTGAAGGCAGAACTCTCTAAACCTTATATTTGGCAAAAAAAAAAAAAAAATTGTAGGAAAATGACAGCCTCTAAACCCCAAAAATTGAATCTTTGACATCTCTGGACAATCATTCTTGCCTAATCCTTTGAATTTCATGAAGCCCATACATTTTTGAATCCATGTTTGCAAATATGTGTGGACCACAGTAGCAGCAAGAGTTGAATCTGAAGGGTGAAATATTGGAGTTCTTAAACCCAGAAATTCCTGCCCTGTCTTGGAATAGAATAAGAAAAAGAAAAAATAGGATAGGATAGAATAGAATAGGATAGAATAGAATAGAATAGAATAGAATAGAATAGAATAGAATAGAATAGAGTAGGAGTAGGAGTAGGAGTAGGAGTAGGAAAAGAATAGAATAAGAATACAATAGAACTGAATTAGATTGAATTCTTTATTGACCAAGTGTGATAGGAAACACAAGGAATTAGTCTGTGGTGCATACACTCATAGTGTACATATGAACAGCAAGTAATAGATCATATAGGTCATATCATTGTTCCTATCAATCATAAGTAACAAACAACATTTGATAGATCATAAGAAACCCATAGGAGGAGTTACTAGGAAAGATGAGAAATGAGACAATGGCATGGGCAAAAAGTGATCTTTGTATCTGGTTGTTTTGGCATGCAGTGCTCTATAGCGGTGTCATGAGGGGAGAAGTAGAAGTAAAAGTTTCAACTTCAGCCCTGGCGTCAATCCCGCCATTCAAAATGGCTGCCTCACCCTGTTCCCTAAGGTGCAATTGTCCCTTCAGTCCAGCACGCCTCAGAAATGGCCACATACCGCTTAGCTTCAGGCACTGTTCTCTTTCTGTTGACATGCCTCTCTGGCCTACCCAAGGCTGTTCCAGATTGCACAAGGTCTTAGCTATTGCAGTGGCTCTGAAACCTCTGCACTCTCTGAAACCAGCATCAAAATACATCCCATTCTCACAAGGTTTTTGGAGGCTCTAGAGTTATGCAAGAACACATCCCTTTCGCACAACCTCTGAAGCATCCAAAGGTTGCATGAGAGCACATCACATTCTGGCACAGTTTCCGAAAATTGCACAAGAACAGGGCAAGAGTAGTTACTGTGAGGTGTTGGTGGACGCTGGTGTGTCATCCAAGACATCTTTGCATGTCACTTTTGACACAATATTTATAAGTTCACCTTAACTGCCCTAGGTGCATGACTGGTACACACAAATGTAAAAAGATGGGAGACACAAGGAATGAAATAAGTTAAATGCATTCGGTGGCTACCTTCTGGTAAATGTCTGACTGAGGAAATCACTCTTCTCCTATGACAGTTGGACCAAAAGTATGAAGAATAATTTAAAAAAAAAAACTTCACGAAGAACAAAGGAAATGTAAGCCTCTCTTTTTAACTTTATGCAGTTAAACATTCTGTGGCCAAAGAGATAAAAATACAGAGCTGCTAAAAATAAAGATGGGGATCGCCCATAAAAAGCTGTCACAGCATATATAAAATTGGGAGAGATCCAAGGTGTAAAGGGCTTTGCTGCTCAAAGAGCCCAGAGTATAATAACTGCCTTGCACAGATAGAGTAATCCTCAGAGACAGGACTGTGGTTATCATAGGCAAAAGACTGTAACAAACGTACACTTTACAGTAAATCAAAGATCCAATCACAGATTCTTGGCAAAAAAACATTTACCAATGCTACCTTCAAGACAAATTGAGTTCCCGAGCTGAAGGATTATTCTTTGCTTGCCTGGAGTTCCCCAGTTGGAACATTTAATCAGGGTCTCGGAGCATTCTTTCCATTTAGCTCCTTTCTTCTGGCCTTGCTATGCTCATCCTTTCTCTTTTTGTTTTTCCCTATTTATTTATTTTTAAAGGGCCTTTTTAACCCAAATAGGGGAGGTATTAGAAATAATGTTTTCTGGACTTCATGAGCAAGAGCATGTCACCCTCAGGAAGATTCTGCTTGGCCACCTGCGGTGATGGGGATATCCTCATACCAGCTAGATAGAGAGGAATAATGGTGCATTGACAGTATAGCCTTTGCTCACCTCTCCTGGGGTTTCTAGCACAGCACAAGCTTTCCAGCAGCTGCATGTTGGATCAAAATAGGAAGTTGCCATTTGTGCTGTGTTGTTCCTTACTCTGTGTGTGGATCAGAAGAAGTTTGGCTTGAAATCTAAAGGTCACAAGAGGCTCCCCTCTTTTTTTTTTTTCCATTCAGACCATATTGATCCTAGATGTGATTCTTTTTTAAAAAAAAAAAAATCTCTTGCAGGGAAAGTTAGTCCTGTGATCCAATGGGATGAGAGCAAAATGGTCCAGGCCTCGGTGGACAAGCCAGTTCGAATTGCATACATGCTTGTGGTTCACGGGAGAGCCATCCGCCAGCTGAAGCGCCTCATTAAGGCTGTGTATCACCAGCAGCACTTCTTCTACATACATGTGGACAAGGTAAGGCACATGGCATTTTAAGAGGGGCGTGATGGGCATGAAATGAGCCGTGGTCCACAGATCTCTTGACCATGCTACCCAGAGCATCTGTCTTTCAGCTTCTGTCCTCTGTTGTACTGGCTACGGAGACCTCATTTCCTGTGTATATGCACTATAGACAAGAAGGAGGAGGTATTTGCTTACTCACATCCTTCCAACATGTACAGTCAAGATTTTATTATCAGTAAATGAATAATTAGATAAACAGAGCTCATGGTTCTACTCTCTTCTGGAAAAACAGACACAAAGTCCCAAGCTATCTGCCACAAGTAGGGTGGGCTGGCCCTGAGAATATCCAGGGGTAGCTGATGTCCATTTTTGTCCCTTAATGTCTTCTTGCAACTAGCCAAAACCAGACTGAATATGTTCATATTACCTATGTCACTGGGTGTCCTATTGCACTGGCAAGAACCTCTGAGGTCCTTGCAGACTCCTTTTAAACAAGAAAACCGAATGGACCCTGGTTCCAAAAGGAAAACTTTCTTTTATAATGAATGTATCCTGAAGAGTGGACTTGAGTCATTCATTTTTATTTTTCTTTATTGAATACTTGATTAAAGCCAGAAGCTAGAGTCTTCATCTTGGATCCCTGAGAGAGTTAGTAAAATTCCTCAATGGTAGTAGGTACCCGGTAGTCCTTCTGCACACGGATGAAACCAACTTTTATGGTCAGTGTTGTGTTTTGCCTTCATCCTCACTTTGTGTTATCTTGAAACTCCCAGAATTCTGTTGCAAAAGTCAATGGAAAAATGCTCACTCAGTGAACAAAATAATTTATCTCTGGGGAGATGGGCATGTTTATTTCAAAGCATCCCAAAGGTTGGGTTTTTTTTTTAACCCTAATCTGTTTTCATGTATATATTGATTGCATTGATTCCCTAGACTTTTTCATCAGTCTTGCTCAGAACACACAAGATTGGACCTCAAGTAGAAATATAGAGCTCCTTCCTTTTAATGTTATGAAATGCAGCCAAGAGGAAATGTTTTTCCCCTCTGTAATTTTCTGCAAATGTCAGAGAATTTAGGGAAGTGGAAGAATTTGTGGTCCTTACAGAAATCCACAAATAATAACTGTCCAGTAAGCTCAGTCAACATTGCTAGACCTCTGAGGAAGAGAATAGAATTGAGGGCTCCTCATACAAGCAACACATGAAGAAGTACATCTGTTTGGTCCACAGGACATCATGTAGTCTCCTTCATAGGAGGAAAAGGATCCCTAGACAGAGAAAACTAAAAAGTGGATGTAGGTGTTCTTCCTGTCATCTAGGTCAACGTTTCTCAACCTCAGCAATCATCATGCTGGCTGGGGAATTCTGGGAGTTGAAGTTCATCCATCTTTAAAATTGTTGAGGTTAAAAATACAGATCTAGAGAGTTATATGCATGGATTTATCTTTTCTGAAGGAAAATCATGGAAGTCTCCACTTGCTCTCTGTAATAGTACGACAGTTCAAATGCTGGTTAGCCACTTTGGCCAAAACTTCCAAGATACCTTGTGGTGCATGTTGATATAAAAGACCAGCTCAAATATACAAGTTTAGAGCAAGACATGCCTTAAAATAACAAGGCCCAGAGTTTTGGATAAATGCAGTTTCCTGGTTTGTTTCCTGGTAATCACTGTTTGGTTTGGACACCGGGAAAACCTTTGGGGAAAGTAAGAGAAATCCTAAGATTTAATGCATAATCAGTGGGAGTCTTGCGCTTCAGATGGTTTAGAGTACCAGCATTTACCATGCTGTTCAAGTTAATTAGGTTAATTAACCTAATTAATTAGGTTAATTACAGTGGAAGGACTGCAGTACTTGAAAGGGTAGAGCAGAGATGAGGGCAGTGCAGGAAGTAGCTATTTGCGTAGTTAGCAGAACAGCACCTTTGAAGCAAAGGATAAATACAAAGTCAATGATCAGAAATTCTATCTTGTTCTGGTAGATGTGGGATTTTGTTTTGGAGTTCTTTTTTAATATAAAGTATAGATACTGTCAATGTATTGCTAACTTGTTTTTAATGTGAAAGCCAAACATCCGAGGGTCAAACTATTCTCCGAAGCACCTGAGGGCAGGGCAAGAAGCAATGGGTGGAAACTAACCAAGGAGAGAAGCAACTTTAGAACTAAGGAGAAATTTCCTGACAATTAGAACAATTAATCAATGGAACGACTTGCCTCAAGAAGTTGTGGATGCTCCAACACTGGAGGCTTTCAAGAAGAGACCCAACAGCCATTTGTCTGAAATGGGATAGGGCCGTGATGGCGAACCTATGGCATACGTGCCAGAAGTGGCATGCAGAGTCATCTCTCCGGGCCCGTTGCCTGTTGCTCTTCGGGGTTCTGAGCTTCCGGTTTCCGGCATGTGCATGTGTGTTGGCCAGATGGTCTTTGCGCATGCATGCATGCCAGAAACTGGAAGGCCAGCTGGCCAGTGCATGGCACGCCAGGGAGCTGCTCTTCTAGTTTCCGGCGCTTCCTTTTTAGGACTCTGTGCCGAAAAGGTTTGCTAACACTGGTATAAGGTTTCCTGCCTGGACAAGGGGTTGGACTAGAAGACCTCTAAGGTCCCTTCCAACTCTGTTATTCTGTATCTTTCAAATGAAAACTGACATGTGAAATTTCTGCCAAAGCCAGCCTTTTTATATTTATTTCTATCCATCCATTTGTGACTTCAATCACTCAGGTAACTCTAGACAACTTACATAAACAGGATTAAAACAACTATCGGAATAAGAAAAAGATAAGAAGCAAAAGCTCAAAACTTTATACATATTATATATCTGGGGAATAATAAGTGCAATGGTTAAAACAATAAAATAAGCTACAATACCAGGGAGGTAAGTCTCTGTGCGACACCCCAGGACTTGCTGGTGCTTCCTTGCATGTTTACACGTCTGCCACCTGGCTCTTCCTGGGAAAGAAGGGGCCAAAGGGAATGTGGTGATCCTCATGGTATCCTAAGCTCTGGCATTCAATTTCCTCTCCCTGTTCCCATCTCCCCTGCAGCGTTCTATGTACCTGCACCGTGAAGTGATGGATCTGGCCCAGCATTACCCTAACATCTTGGTTACCCCCTGGCGCATGGTCACCATCTGGGGTGGGGCCAGCTTGCTGAAGATGTACCTGCGCAGCATGAAGGACCTGCTGGAGGTGACAGATTGGGCCTGGGACTATTTCATCAATCTGAGTGCCACCGATTACCCCACCAGGTCAGTCTTTCAGAAAAGGAGGACAAGGTCCAGCAGGCAGCAGAGGGTTCTACTGCCGACCAGTGAACATTGAGATCATACGAGACAAGCTGGGGTGGTTTGAATGGAAGGAATTGGGGTTCTCTTTCTCCCCACCCACCCCAGTTTAATGCAGAAATGCAGGTAGGAAAATAAGAGGGAACTTCAGACTACCAAGAGGCCAAAGCTTGTCAGGTGTTTTTGTGTTGAGTGGCTTGAGCTAGAACTGAAAAACCTTCTTGGATGAGAAGTCAAACGTTTCCAAAGAAAAAAATCAAGAAAGTCCAGTTGCCTTTTGGAAAAGGACCTTTGGGACAATCATGATTTGGAAATTGAGAATCTCCATAGACTCGAGTGGTTTGGTCCTGTTTTTTGTTTTTTTTAACCAAAGCCACTCAATAACTAGATAACTGTTGTTTGGAAGATAATAGGAGACAAGTAAAATGACTACTAAAAGGAAGGTTGGGAAACATATTGGATGTGGAAATCTGCATAGATGATATTAATTAACATATTCTGCTCTGTTTGCATCCGTTCTCTGCCTGCTTTTCCTCATTTTTTTCCTTCTCTTTTCCCATTCCTCTTTTCCTTTTGCTTTCTTGTCCTCAAGCTCAGCCTTAATCTGACTCTTCGTCCAGTAGGACAGTCCTGCAGAACCTCTTGTTCTGTAGAAGCAACTGAGGATAGGAGCAGCTTACTAGTCTCCTGTCAGTTTTCTGCTTTTTCTAATCCTTCCTTTTGATTTGCTGCCCCCTGCAGGACCAATGAGGAGCTGGTGACATTCCTATCAAAATATCGGGATAAGAATTTTCTGAAGTCTCATGGACGAGATAATGCTAGGTAATTCAGAGAGCTTTGGCATTGGGGAACAGATTAAAAATGACACAAAAAGCCCACAATCTCAGATGAATTGCTGTTGGACAGAGGGCATTCTTGGTTGTGGTGCCCCAGTTGTAATACCCTGCCTAGATCACCTGGCAACTGCTGTTTTATCTCTTCAGGCCTAAAATCTCTTCAGACCTAGATGGACTTTCTAGTATTCATCATATTATCTTTTAGTTGTCTATTGTTCTTTGAATATTTATGCACATTTGAAATGCATAGAAGCCTTTCCCGCTGCTGTTAGCCTTGTTTTCATTTTATCCTGTGCAGCGACTTTTTATCTTCTATTTAGATTTTATGACTCTAATTTTTAAATGTTCTTTCTTTTTTAACATATTTTTGTCAGCTAGAGTTTTTTTCCTGTTAAGTGCTATCTATAAAAAGGGAGAAGAAATGAATAGTTAATCAAATGGATGGTTAAAAAGATGCCATTGGGTGCAGTCATATCACATTCTTATTGTAGGACAAGTTAATGGAACTTGAATAGGTTCAGTTGTTTTATTCATCTGAAACTGAATATAATTGAAACCTATATCTGAATTCCATTTACAAATAATAGCATTTTTCTTTGCTGTCTTTTTGGGGTTTTTTACCGAATCGTGTCTTCAAAAAGAGCTCCAAACTTCATAATTGTAAAAAAGAAAAACATTCAAAAATGTGGAAAGCTTTGGAGCCATTTTTGATTAAAGGCTCTGATTTATAGGGAGTCTGTTGTTGGGCCAAAAATCATACGTTCACCATGTAATTTCTACTCCCAGTAATTATTTTTTTAAAAAGGTCTCTCAACATCTTCCAGAACTGGCTTCATTTTGCTCTTTAAATGCTGTCAAAAGAAACTCTTATAACTTGTAGCGTTGGTAGTTTTTGAAGTCTCTAAAGGTTAATCAGACCAAGGTGAAACCTTCGCAAACAATCCAGTTTCCCAAATTTAAGCTGAAAGATCTAAAGGCTGTGAGCTGATATGATTATGCTGATTGCCTGGAACTCTCAGGCTATAGAATGCAGAGTTTTCAAAGTGCAGTGTTTTCGAACTCTCATTGTTTGAAACTTAATCCCTAAAATTTCACGTTGCTTCCTAGTGAATCTGAGGCATTCATCTCCACATAGGTTCATCAAGAAGCAGGGCCTAGACAGACTTTTCCATGAATGCGACACACATATGTGGCGACTGGGTGAACGGCAGATCCCAGAGGGTATCATGGTGGATGGGGGCTCAGACTGGTTTGCCCTAACACGCAGTTTTGTGGAATATGTGGTGCACACCAGCGATCAATTGGTCTCCCAGCTGCAACAGTTCTACACATACACACTTCTCCCAGCAGAGGTAGGTCCATCCATTGTAGAGGCTTCAGAGTGACTCTGGTGAATGGGGTAGAATTTTTGTATGGGATGGAAACGTTGTTCCTAATACAACCAATAACAGGCTGAGTAGTGGGCTGCCCTGTAAATGTTATTATCCCAACTTACATAAGTAAGGAAATAAATCAGGTTTCTAATAGCATTCCCTCCCAGCTTCTCAAGTCACTATTTCCTAAGTATCACTATGCTTAACTGAGATAAATGCATATTGTTCTGACCCAAACCTTGTTGTTTTAAACTAATTGTCTCTGATAAGAACGAGCCTTGCCAAGGTTGTGCAAAGCTTCCAAGAATACTTGATAAAGTTACTAAGAAATATTTCAAACACAAAGAGTCTCCAAACACCAACCAAAATATTCCAAACGCCCACAAGGCTTGAGTGCGAAAACTTCTTTGCTTCCTGCCAAGAACTCCGGGTTCTCAGCTGGCTTTTATCTCTTAAGGGGGGGGGGGCATTACCTTGCAGCCTGACTCCCGAGTCGCCTGTGGTGCTGCAGCTGCTCTTTCCTTCGAGCAGCCCTGCACACATGCGCACTGGGCACAGGCTCTTCGGGGTCCTCTGCATCAGTGCTGCCAGCCTCCACAAACTCCAAAGGCAGCATTCCACTCCCTGATGGTCCTGGCCCCATCCCTGCATCACATGCAGGCCCCTCATCCAAGTCCTTGCTCTCTGAGACCTCAGGCGTCTGCACCTGCTGCCGGCGAACCACAACACATATACTCCTACTGCCACTATTTGCTTTCTTAATTATTCTTTATTGTACCTCTCTTTGCGGTGGGACCTAGCCTCTCATATTTTGCAAACTCTGATGCTACTTAAGTAATAATCCTTTCTAAGAAAGAATGTATTGCATATTGCATAGCTAAAAGAAACGGGGACAGCCTGGTATGAAAAGCAGAACCAAATATTGCACTCTCGCAAGTAATTTTGGGCTCTGACAGTAATTTGGCATTGATGGAGATTTAAACAGATCTACTTCTCATCCAGATGTGCTAAGATATAACTGCTGAACGAGGATCTCTCTAACTACAGCAGTTCAATATTTCTTTGCACCTGCTTTGCATGGGTGCCAGTACTGAATGCTGTAGGGGAAAATAATAATAATAATAATTCCGAAGAGGTGTTTGGAGGATGGAAAGCAGATTTGTTTTTTTTAAAAGATGTTGACTTTCATACAATTGAGAAAATAAGTTGGGTTTTTAATAGTCTTGCTTCTCACTTGACTTTTCTAATGGGTAAAGAATCTATCCATGGATTCCTACACCAGACTTTATAACTGCAGAAGGTGAGGCAGGAGATCCAGGTTGATCCTTCTTTGAGGGAGATTGCTGATAATATCATTGTCCTGTTATTCCGGCCACTCTTCTTGACAGCTTTCAACCTCATGCAAAGTGAATACAGTAAAAAGTCAAGGCAAACATCTGCTAACTGATTGAGATATTAGGCTAGGCAGCAGCTGGCTGGCTGACTGGCTGGTTCATTTGTTTCAAGAAAATAAGAATAATTTGATTGCCTCTATTTGAGGTTCCTTCTGCAGCACGTGGCTTTTCTTCCAGAGTGAGGAAGTGTTTCTCAGAATGCGAAGTCCTCTTGGATATGCCCTTTAAATAAAGTTCCAAGTTTAGAACAACTGTCTAGTGGGCATGTGGGTTGTGCTAATTTCTGCCTAGGTGGAGCTATATTTCTCACAATGCTTCTCCTCCCCTCCTACAGTCCTTTTTCCACACTGTCTTGGAGAACAGCCATGCCTGTGACACCTTGGTAGACAACAACCTCCGGGTGACAAACTGGAACCGCAAGCTGGGCTGCAAGTGCCAATATAAGCACATAGTTGATTGGTGCGGATGTTCCCCAAATGACTTCAAACCACAGGACTTCTTGAGACTGCAGGTACTCCAGACATTTCCATTTTGGGCATAATGTAACTTTATTTCTGCTCTCAGGAAGTGATTCATCCTTCTTTGTTTCATTTGCACCACAGTAGCTCAGTGCAGGCAAAATAGCGTAACAAACAAGAAATATGCCCTTAAGTCAAACTCAACTCCTGTAGACTTTTATCAATTCATCCACACAGTTTTCATGGCAGCAGTTTCAAAACCATTTGCTGTTGCTTCCTTCCGGATTATTTTTCTAACTTTCCAATCTAGACCACACTCTGGAATACCTTGATACTCTCCCATCTTCAACATACCAGCCAGCTTCAACTCTACTTCATTTTGATCCTCAGCCAGGATCAAAATCAGCCAGGTTGAGTGACCCACTTCCTCTTTGCTGAGCAGAGGTAGCTCCTCAGGTCTGCCCCAACTGTAACATGGAATAAGATGTTGCCTTTTAGCCTTTTATTTCATTTTTACATAACTAGTCTTCGGCAAAGAATTCTTTTGCACTGGGAAGAAATCAAGAGATTGTTTTCATTCCTTAAGTCCTCTGCTGGTGGTTTTTTTCTCCCGCTCTCCTCCTTGAAAGCAAATAAACTGCAATAAGTATTAGACAGCGTTTTTAATATTAAACAAAAATCAAGAACTCGAGAGCATCACTGCAAACTGGCAGGAAGGAAGTTCAAGAGTAATTTTAGAAGATATTACTTCGCAGAAATAGTGGAAGCTTGGAACCAAGTGGGCCAATCATCAATAATGAGTTTAAACATGCGGGAGATAAACACATGCCCATCATTCAACAAAAAATAAAAATTAAAGAATAATTAATTAAAAAGAAAAGAAAAAACAAATTCAAAGGGCAGACTCAATTGGCCACTAGCTCTGTTTCTGCTGGCAATTTTCTACGTTTCTAAGTTAAGACTAAAGAACAAAATACAAAATAATTATAATAACGTGGATTTCATCCATGTATACTTTTTCTTATCCTGAAGTTTTATATACTGATAATTTATAATGTATAACCATATCTGTTATTATCAAAGATCTATTGACAAAAAGAAGTTAATCTTCAAAGTGCAATTCATTTTCATATACAAGTATGTGGGTTTGGGAGCTACAGTTAATTTCCAGAATTTCGCAAGAGATATTTTGGAACAGTTATTATATTGGAAAGTTTTAGATTCCAAGTGAACACTGCTTACTGGTAAGTTTAGTGCTACTGATTTAGCACTGAATCATGTTATGAAACTCTTCCCTCTGCTTCTCTCTCTCTGTCCCATTTCCCGAATGTCTTTTTTTTTTTCAGCAACTCTCCAGACCTACATTTTTTGCCAGGAAGTTTGAGTCCACCATCAACCAGGAGGTGCTGGAAATCTTGGACACTCATCTCTATGGTAACTACCCACCTAACATGCCAGCCCTCAAGGCCTATTGGGAGAGTGTCTATGACCGTGTGGATGGGCTGAGTGGGTTCAGCGACGTCACCCTGACTGTGTACACATCCTTCTCCAGGCTGGGGCTACAGAAAATGATCTCTGCGCCAACCCAGAAAAAAGAGAGGCCATGCAGGTAGCACGAGCATGTGACAGAGCTTGGGGTTGCTTTGAGGTGGGAGAGCTTGGTTTGGGTTTCTGGGCCATCGGTCATTTGGCCTGAGGGGGAAAGGCATGTCCTATCCTGCTTGAGAGTTCACTACCTGATCCTTCAAATCACCCTTCTTGTGAGAGGGACAGGGTGCTTTACCCTTGGAGGAAGGCCAAATCTCATGGGATGTAGGTTTTACAAACCGGCAATCCCAAGTTCTGCTTCTGGACTCTGCATGTAGAGATTGCTGTTATTTGGGATATCTAAGGTGGGATGGTGGGCTTACTGGCATAAAGTAACTTCAATTTTTCATTGGCATTGGATGCTTAAAGTAAACAGTAGTCAGACTTTTGAACGAGGATCAGGACAACTCAAATTCAAATTTTCCCTATAGCAATGGAAACTCACTGAATGACTTTGGTCGAGTTATTTACATCTTGCTTAGGATGTGAATAGTTGTGGGGATAACCTTGGAAGAGGAAGGAACTGTGGCGGATACCAACTTTAGCTCATGGGAAAAGACATGATTAAATTGATAAAGCAGTGTTATTCTGATAGGTCCCCTTATCTTGAAATAGTCTTTACATGGTTCATAAATGTAGAAGTGTCTAATTATGTCTTCGATGTTAAGAACTGTCATGTCAATTTTGAGAACTGATCTTTTAGACTGGCTAAAAGACTAAGACCTCAGTGGAGAATAAAACTATTGAACTCAGTGGGACTCAGATTTTGTTGTGAGTTTCAAATCTGGAAGTTGGTGGGTTGATTCTCACCTCTACTATTTAGGTGGGCCAAAGCAAGCAATTTCTCTGCCTGTCTCAAAGAAATCTGCAATATGAAGGATAAATAATAATGAACTTTTCAGAGCTGTTCCTAATTATGTATATGAAATGCTCTGACCATTTGGAAGTGCTAATCAGGGTTGTTATTGCTATGACTACGGCTATGATTAATATTATTGTAATTGTTATCATATTTTTCTAGGTTTGAGCCACAAGGTTTTCCATCCAGTGTCCACTTGTATTTTTATGATGACCATTTCCAGGGCTACTTGGTGACTCAGGAAGTTCAGAATTCTGCAACTCAACAGGTGAAGTCTCTAGAAATATGGATGATGCCTCGTGGGACTCTCAAGTTAGTGGCTAGTAGCAAATCAGCCAACCGTTTGCAGAACCTTGAGGTGAGATTCCTGTTTAGCTATTCTGTTGTTCTCTCCTGGCTTTAATTAATCAAAATGTTCTCTCTGCTTCAATCAATGTATCCTCCTTCCCCCTCTCCCTCCCTCATTTTATCAATATGCAGCTGACATCCAGAAGATGCAATAATTAATTTAGCTCCTTGAAGGAAACCATGCTAGTCAGCGACTGAGCATGGACTTGGTATTGCTGAGCAAGCACTGTCTCAACAACATGTAGCAATTTCACTAGATCTGGATTTCTGTTTTATGAGGAGTCCTTTCTTCAGTATTTCAATTCTGTCTGTTCCTGACTGTGACATCCAGCAGACCAGCAAGTGGAGACAGAGATTAGTCTTTACTCCCTGAGCTGTATGAAGCTTATGAAAAGTATGAGGCAAAGAAAAGATGACCTCCTCCATTCAAAATACTTGGGCAAGGAAAAAGTTACGTGGTTGAGAATGTGATCTGTGAAGAAAAGCCCAAAAGCAAGACTGTAAGAATAGAAATTGAATATGATTGAAAAAGCCTCCTCTGCAACCACAAAACTTCACTTTTTTCATGATTCTGGTTCTGAGGTGTTGTAAAATAATTAATAGGGTGGTATGATGTGTGTGGGGGCGCAGTGGCTTAGTGATTAAAGACACTGAGCTTGTCTGCTGGAAAGCTGACAGCCCGGGTTCGAGACCCAAGTGCTGCACGATGAGGGGAGCTCCTGTTTCTTGCCTCAGCTCCTGCCCAGCTAGCAGTTTGAAGCGTACAAATGTGAGGAGATAGCAATAGCACTTATACTTATATACCGCTTCACTGTACTTTATGCCCTTTCTAAGCGGTTTACAGAGTCAGCCTTTTGCCCCCATCAATTTGGGTCCTCGTTTTACGCACCTTGGAAGGATGGAAGGCTGAGTCAACCTTCAGCCTGGTGGGATTTGATCTGCCAAATTGCAGGAAGTCGGCAGGCAGCAGAAGTAGCCTGCAGTACTGCACTCTAACCATTACGCCACCAAGGTTCTTATAAGATAAATACTTCAGTGGGAAGGTAACACTATTCCATGTGCCTCAGCGTGTAGTCATGCTGGCCACATGACCCCAGAAATGTCTTCAGACAATGTTGACACCCTCAGCAAAGATAGGGAGATGAGCATTGGCCCCTAAAGTCAGATACAAGTAGAAAGGGGGAACTTTTAACTTTATGATGTGTGAATCTTTCTGCCCAGATGGATCATCTTAAAAAGGATGGAGTCAACCCAGATTGAATTTCCTTTATTATCCTTTATACCCTCCTGCCCATGTGGAATATTTCCAGAGAGATATGAGCCCTCTTTTGGATCACTGAATGAAGGAAGTCTTTGACAAGGCAGATTCTAAATCTTTTTCTGCAGGGACATGCCAATAGAAGAAAGAATTTTTTTTCTAACAGAATTTGGAATAGAAATGAATATGGTAATGTAGTCCACCTTTGTGTATGAATACAAGTAGTCCTCAACTTACAACTGTTTGTTTAGTTGCCATGCAAAGTTAGAAAATCATTTTTAAAAAAGTGACTTATGAAGGTTTTTCATACTTAAACGACTGTTGCAACATTTCCACGATCATATGATCAAAATTCAGACACTTGGCAACTGACACTTGGCAAATGTTATGATGGTTGCAGCATCCCAGGGTCATGTAATCAATCACCTTTTGGAACCTTCTAACAAGTGAAGTCAACGGGGAAGCCAAATTCACTTAACAATTGTTTTATATTAACTGCAGTGACTCACTTAGCAACCGTGGCAAGAAAGGTTGTAAAATGGGGCAAAACTCACTTAACAAGTGTCTGGCTTAGCAATAGAAATCTTGGGCTCAGTTGTGGTAATATGTCAAGGACTACCCTGTATTTTTCCCAAGTGCTCACTTGATGAAACATTATAAATGTTCTAAATGTTTCTTGCCTATTGAAGAGCATGTTTCCCATGCTGTGGGTGGGTGGGTGGGTGTTCTTCTCCATTGCAAATGCCTCTTTTCTGTCCCCTCTTACAGGTAGGTACTGAGTGGGACCCCAAAGAGAGGATCTTCCGCAATTTTGGTGGCCTGATCGGGCCTTTCGATGAACCAGTAGCTATGCAGAAATGGGCCCGGGGACCCAACCTCACGGCCACCATAGTTTGGATTGACCCCACCTATATCATTGCCACGTCCTATGATATCACGGTAGACGCAGACGCAGAGTACACACAGTACAAACCACCTCTCAGTCGGCCCCTCCGTCCAGGGGCTTGGACCATCCGCCTTTTCCATTTCTGGGA